>CM074721.1:148979041-149579041 GCA_037306005.1 Rhinophrynus dorsalis
GATCACTCCTCTATAGAGTTGAACTGGTCAGTTGTAACCCTGCACCCTTGCATTGCTGAATGAAAATAATCTGGTAGGCTATGTAAAGGGCAGGATTTTTCTCTTTTCTACCATTCAGTTGGGTAATAATATCTATAACCCCAGGACTCAATGTACCCTTGCTGGTAAAATACTATACTATATATATGTATATATATATATATATATATATATATATATATATATATATATAAATAACAGAAACATAAATGTGTTCTCCCCCTGTTTACTCTTTTTGCCTTCTCAGGCCCAGTTACTTGGCCTGGGAAGGACTAAGGGACACTGGACTGGGAGGCAGGGGTTAGGGCCTTCCTTTAACTTTGAGGTGCTACAGAGCTCTTGCCCATGGGCCTGATGGGGTGGGGGGTAGCATATTCCCGGGTTTCGAATTGGGTGCACACCCCTACCTCCCATGGGTACACAGGGTACTATCTCATGATTTTATATATGTTGGATTGTTCTCTTGCTTGTAGAGTATTTTAATGTGGTGTATATTTTTTTTCTATTTTTGACTGTTGGCTCATGCTGATGGACACTTAACAACATTATCATGCTGTATATTTTCCACCCTAGGATCCTGTTGGATCCTGGTGTAGTTGTTATGGTCTGCTCTGGGGCCCTTTCAGGCTCTCCCAGCAGATCTACATTATTGTTGGATTAGAAGTTTGTTTCAGTTCTGATATTTTCTGCTTTCTCTTGCTTTGCTTCTTTTCATTTTGTCCCTCCTCTTATCATTTTCTTGCTCTGTCTGTCTGCCCTGGGGGTGGGGGATGGGGTGTGCCCTCTGTGGCCTTAAGCAGGTATTTTGGTATAATATCACATTGTAACACTCAAAGTGGTGGACAGACTCAGTTGTGCAAAATGAAGGTGCTCACTGTTAATGCAAGGGGAATAAATGTCCCAGAAAAACATTCCCTAACATTGAATGAGGTTTTTTTTTTACAGGAAACCCACTTCTCAGTAACCAGACCCCTCTCTTTCCCCAACAAATACTATCTCTCCATTTGGCATTTTACATGAAAAGACAATAAGAAAAGGAGGGCTGTGCCTTGGGTGACCCGGAAGGCAGATATTTACATAGTAACATAGTAATTTAGGTTGAAAAAAGACTTGCGTCCATCTAGTTAAATCCTTTTCCGATTCCTGTTTACCATTGGTGATCCAAAAGAAGGCAGAAAAACCCCTCAATACAGCAATTTCAAATTCTGCCTTGAATGGGGGAGAAAAATTCCTTCTTGATTCCAAATGGCAATCAGATTTCTCCTTGGATCAACAAGCACTAACTAAATATTAATCCCAATACTAACGTACATAGCCCTCTATGTTCTGCTCTTTTAAATAAGTATCCAGGCCTTTTTTAAAGGCATCTAATGTATTTGATAGCACCACCTCCTCGGGCAGTGAATTCCATACCTTTATTGTCCTTACCGTAAAGAAACCCTTCCGCTGTTGTAGATGAAATCTCCTTTCCACAATTCTAAGCGGGTGGCCCCTTGTCCTTTGTACTGTTCTGTTAATGAACAGGTCTTTGGAGAGCCCTTTGTATGGGCCCTGAGCATATTTATATAGTGTTATCATATCCCCTATAAGACGCAGTTTCTCTAGTGTGTACATGTTGTATGGAGTCCCATGTATTATTGCCACATTTTATACCACAAATTTGGGCTAATTACAGTTTCTGTCTTCCACACTAGGCAAATAATGTGAATTTAAAATGGGACAGCTGCTGCTAGGAGGTAATTTTAACTTGCCTTTTAACCATTTATTTGATTGTTCAATAGGATTCTTCAATATTCCCCATCTAACTAGCTCAAGTCACTTAAGAGAGGCTTGTCTCTTAGATCCTTTCTTCTGCTAGGGACTACACTTACTTTTCACCCTTACTCGACAGATACATGCGTATTGACTACATATTACTGGAACAAAAGAGATCCAGACACTCAAGACTGTTTCTACTGAACCTATTATGTGGACTGATCATGCCCCTGTTTGGATAGAATTTCAGCTGTAGAGTGGAGGGTAAGGACAGCA
This sequence comes from Rhinophrynus dorsalis, assembly GCA_037306005.1. Lineage (NCBI taxonomy): Eukaryota > Metazoa > Chordata > Amphibia > Anura > Rhinophrynidae > Rhinophrynus > Rhinophrynus dorsalis. The sequence continues at coordinate 148,981,112 of CM074721.1, forward strand.
GTGTTGGTGGTTGAATTATCTGTTATTGGAGGACAAGAGTTCCTTCTCTCAACTAGAGAGTTCTTTGGCTGACAGTTTCTCTATTAATGTAAGTACCTGTATATCCGCCCCCATTGTTTGGGAGGCACACAAATGTATTATGCGAGGGATATGTATCAAGTTTGGAGCTTAAAATCAACAATTAGCTACTTTAAATGCTCTTGGTGAGAAGTTTAATCTTTTAGAATCCCAACTTAAATCATCTTCCTCGTCAGAGGTGTCTTCTGCTAATATAGAGCTAAGGCGCCAGATCTCTAATTGGTACGCCGCAAACGTTAATACATTTTTCCTCTAGAATAGATAGTCACACTACTCACAAGTCAACAAGTGTGGGAAATGGCTAGCTAGATTGATCAACCTAAGCCATTTTATTGACAGTCCAAAAGACACCAATGGTACCTACCATCACTCTTTTCCAAAGATGGCTAGCCTTTTTCAAGATTATTATGAAGGGCTATACAATCTTTCTGGCTCTGACTCTGCCCCAGATCTGATAGCAATATATAGGCAAAAGTAAGGAGATGTAGTAACAATATAGAACAACAAAAGAGGAATATTGACACTGGTGTAGGATAAATTAGTTTACAATCTCTACCACCTAGTCAACAAAGAGATCAGTTCTGTGTCCAGAAAAGCCCTATAGTAGTCAGTGTATAAAACTAACTTTTACTTAAACTATTAAGAGAAAGCAAAGTCTTCTCCTCTTAAGTGTTATAGTCACAAGGATTTCATAAAAAATGTAAGTGATAAAATAATCACCAACATATTAAAAGAAAGGTGTGGATAGATGGCAGCAATGTTGAAGCGTTATCCCTAATAAACCATGATTAGTATCATTTTTGTAGCTGTCCCTCACAGATCTCAAGACTCTCTGTTAGAAAAAAAATTTAATCTCTCCCTTATGGTTAAGAGTAAAGAACCAGAACAGCCATAATAGTTCCCAGTACTTGGCAGGTTAAACCCGCTGTTTATTCTGATATATAGAGAATTGTTTCTCTCCACCTTAGCAGTTAGATCTCTGAGCCGTGATTAGACTCTATGACTCAAAAAGTTATATTGGCATTAAAACGTAATATTGATCAGGTAACGAATCAATATAAGTGGATATATCAGTGGTCTCCTTATACATTTTGGGAGACTTTGTTGCAAGTGATATGAACCGGGTGTGAGAATCTAATCAGAGTCAATTGTTTCGAAGCCGTGTTAAAGGATAAACGGCAAGTAACGTTGGGAGTACCTTGTGTTATTCCGAGGAATGCTATAATAGGGTTTTTATATATAAAAGGGATTTAATATAGTTGTATGCCATAAATTGGAATCTTTCTGATATATGTCACCTTCTCAGGGCTACATTTATACATATATAGTACTTAAGGGGTTGCAACTGGTATTGCATCTGCAAGTCAAAACAACTATCCCCTTAGCCCTATATCTAGATCAGACATACTTTTATCTTTAATCAGAACGTCAAGTTTTGTTCTGATATATCAAAGAGAAGAATGACAGAAAGTATAGCCAGAAACCCTAGAGCCGTGCTTGAAGACGTGCCGGCACTCAGTGAAAACGCTCTAGTCCCTAATCTAATTCAAAGGTATAGATCATAGAGGAAACAAGCATAGAAGTATTTTAGGGGTGCCACAATGTAACTCAATGCTGCATCCCCGCACCGTCCAATGTGTTTCGCCATGCTAGATCACGGGTTCATCAGGGCAAAAGTGTGTTACCTACCATCTGTATACACTGAGATTTTATAGCCCAAGTATAACGGCAGGGTAGTATGACGTCAATTGACGGGGCTTCCGTAACAAACAATTATTCTTGACATGATTGGGCAGACTTTCCTGTCAATTAGATACATAGTCCATCTAATTTGTTACCATACATATAGAGTAGTTGCTTAGTCAAAATCTTTTTTTTTTTTCTCTATTGAAACAATATTAATAGGCGATCAAATTTACCTTACTATGTCTCCTATAGAGGAAAATAAAGAAGTAACACAAAAAGAAAAACAAAGGAACATTTTTTTAAAGGGATAGTAATACTTAAAATGTAAAACAAATATGTTGTAGAGTTTATCCCCCTGAGTAAAACAAGGTCACTCCCACCGCTGAAAGGTGTTTCATTCAAAAGTTATTAATTTTCAAAGTTGAATTTTTTAGGTGCAATATCACAGTGGCCTGAAATTGTACAGTGGCGCTGTTGCTACACCATCCTATGGAGATTTATGGTCAACTGACCAGAGCTGTCCATAGGATCGTGTAGCAACAGCGCCACTGTACAATTTCAGGCCACTGTGATATTGCACCTAAAAAATTCAACTTTGAAAATTAATAACTTTTGAATGAAACACCTTTCAGCAGTGGGAGTACCCTTGTTTTACTCAGGGGGATAAACCCTACAACATATTTTTTTTTACATTTTAAGTATTACTATCCCTTTAAACAAATGTCTATTATTCTACGGGTTCATTCAGACGAACCTTCATTTTCTCGTAATCCATTACTACCATATTATAGTTATACCTCAGAGAATCACGTATAACATCCTTGTCCCTAATCTGTTATGATTAATGTTTTACATATTATTGATTCTCATAATTATAACTTGTACTTAGCTCAGATATTGAATACACTAGCCATAGAAAATACACTTAAATCCACAGATGGATATATTAAGTACGTTCCATAACTCGTGGATACAAGTCATTATTAATCTGAAATATACCACATGTCCAATTGATATATGTTCTAGAGCTATACATCAATGCATATATGCTCTCTGGATTTTAACCCATTCCATCATAGTAGAAATTATTTGATGTGGAATATTATTTATCTGTAGCTCTGTAGTGTATTCATTTATAACCAATTGTGACTTCATATGAATTAGTAATCATAATTTTCATCAGAGTTCGAACAGATAAATTAACGAGTCTAAGTTAGATATTATTCTACTCAAAAGGGAATATATATATCATAAAATCATCCCGGTTGTAGCCGTTTGAATACTAAGCTATTAGGATTAAATTTGACGTAATGATGTAATTGAAATCCTAAGGACCAGACATGGAGTCTGTATATCAGAAAGTTACTTATCATGCATGTTCATGTTATTAGTCCCAAGTGACATGGCACCTTAATGCAAAAACATTATTCCTTTATAAATGACCAGAAGGTAAAACCTTCATTATTCTTTTTTATTATTATTATTATTATTATTATTATTATTATTATTATTAAGGCCAAATAATGTTCTTGTTTTTAGTGTATATATCCATTTAGCTCCCTGTTTTAGAAGTAGATGGTCAAGGTTGCCTTTTCTTTGACTCAAGGTAAGTTTCTCAATTCCCATGAAGGATAGCACAGTTGTATCACCATCATGTTTTTCATTAATGTGTTTAGCTACTGGTTTATCATGTTGATTTCGGATGTCTCCGATGTGCTAGAGTGTTCTTCTTTTAAGTTCTCTTTTGGTCTTACCTACATATTGAACTCCACATATTTAGTTTAGTTGATAGATAACACCCTGGGAGGTACTATTTGATGGTGTATTCCTTCATTGTTTGATTGCATTTAAATACCTTGCTCTTTTTAGCATATTTGCACGCCATACATCTACCACAAGTAAAGAAGCCTTTCAATTCAGATTTTAACCATGATTATTGTTTATGTCTTTCAAAATGACTCCTGACGAAGATGTCTTTTAGACTTCTATTTTTATGATATGTGATCCATGGTTTTGGTCCTACAATTTCTTTCAGATCGTTATCTTGGACTAGCACATGCCAATGTCTCTGTAGTATATTAGAAATTGCTTTATGTTGACAGTCAAAGGTCCCTATTACCCTAATACCTTGAAAAAGAATAAAAGGATTACACCATCTATGACTTCACCAAATGTTGAAGTATTTCTTGAAACGGTGTGTAACAGTCTTGAAAAATTATCACAAGCAGATATCTATATCCCCAATAATCTTACGATGGGTGAGCAGAAAGCTTTGGATGAACTTAAAGAAGACAAGAACATCACAATAAAGCCATCAGATAAGGGGGGTAATATTGTAATTTTATCTACACAGTATTACATGGAGGAATGTGTGAGATTATTAAGTGATCAGAATTGTTACAAAAAGCTAAAGAACGATCCTACAGATGAATTCAAGGATGAATTAATATTTATCCTAGAAATGGGACTGGAGAAAAAGTGATCACACAAGAAAAATATGATTACCTCTGGGTTCAATGCCCTATAATTATTACATTTTATATGCTGCTAAAGATTCATAAACATAAAGCTAAACCACCAGGAAGGCCTATTGTCTCGGGCATAGGGAATCTGAGGGGAAAAAAGCAGTGCTTATGTTGAAACTGTCTTATGTAAATTTGTTTCAACATTACCATCTTTCATCTGTGATTCACAGGATGCTATTAAATGACTTGAGGGTATAGAGCTTGGTGAAACCCACTATATAGCAAGTATAGCTATTGAATTGCTCTATACCTCTATTAAACATGACATAGGACTGCTAGCTGTCAGTTATTACTTACAAACAAGAGGTGGTTTTTTCAGTGATCATAACAACTTTGTACTGGACCTACTCAAATTCGTCCCTACAGACAATTATTTCTTATTCGATGGGAAATACTACCACCAGACCCAGGGAACTGAAATGGGGAGTACCTGTGCCCTTACTTATGCCAACCTCTACCTGGGCTGGTGGGAGGACACAATAGTCTTCTCAGAGAATAATCTTGATTTCACCAATAAGATACCGGTGTGGCTTTGTTATATTGACGATGTGATTTTTATATGGACGGACACTATTCAAGAGTTTGATAAGTGTGTGAAGAAACAAAATACCAATGACATCAATTTAAAGGTCACCTCTACCAACGATTTAAATCAAATATCTTTTTTTGGACATAATGGTAAAAAGAGATTCTACTAACAAATTGGCAGCTACCCTGTTTAGAAAAGAGACTGCAACAAACTGAGATCAGATAGTAGTCATCCTAAAAGGCTTATTGATAGTATCCCTGTTGGGCAATATCTACGATTACAGATGATTTTAAGGAAGATGCCAAGGGATTAAGAAGCCTATTTAAAGAAAGAGGATATAGTAATAGGATTTTGAAAATAGCATACCAAAGAGCCCTTAAATCAGATAGAGATACTGTACTCAACCCTCCCAATACTACAAGAACTACTGATTAAACTATTAGGGTAATAGAGACATTTGACTGTCAACATAAAGCAATTTCTAATATACTACAGTGACACTGGCATTTGCTAGTCCAAAATAACGATCTGAAAGAAATCAAACAATGAAGGAATACACCATCAGTTTATAAACTGTACCTCACAGGGTATTATCTATCAGCTAAACAGCATATGTGGAGTTCAATATGTAGGTAAGACCAAAAGAGAACTTAGAAGAAGAATACTCAAGCACATCGAAGACATCCAGAATAAACGTGATAAACCAGTAGCTAAAACACGTTAATGAAAAACATGATGGTGATGCAACTGTGCTATCCTTCATGTGGATTGAAAGACTTACCTTGAATCAACGAAAAGGCAACCTTGATCATCTACTTCTAAAACAGGAAGCTAAATGGATATATACACTAAAAACAAAAACACCATTTGGCCTTAATGAAGGTTTTACCTTCTGGCCATTTATAAAGGAATAATGTTTTTACATTATGCATTAAAGTGCAATGTCACTTGGGACTAATAACATATTATCCATTAATATGAACATGCATGATAAGTAACTTTCTGATATACAGTCTCCGTGTCTGGTCCTTAGGATCTCAATTACATCAAATTTAATCCTAGTAGTTTAGTATTCAAACGGCTATAGGATGATTTTATGTTATATGTACTCCCTTTTCAGTACAATAATATCTAACTTAGACTCGTTAATTTATCTGTTCGAACTCTGATGAAAATTATGATTACTAATTCATATGAAGTCACAATTGGTTATAAATGAACCCACTACAGAGCTACAGATAATATTCCACATCAGATAATAATTTCTACTATGATGGAATGGGTTAAAATTCAGAGAGCATATATGCATTGATGTATAGCTCTAGAACATATATCAACTGGACATGTGGTATATTTCAGATTAATAACAACTTGTATCCACGAGTTATGGAACGTACTTAATATATCCATCTGTGGATTTAAGTGTATTTTCTATGGCTTGTATATTCAATATCTGAGCTAAGTACAAGTTATAATTATGAGAATCAATAATATGTATAACATTAATAATAACAGATTAGGGACCAGGATGTTATGTGTGATTCTCTGAGGTATAACTAAAATAAGGTAGCAATGGACTATGAGAAAATGGAGGTTCGTCTGCATTAATCCGTAGAATAATAAACATTTGTTTAAAAAAAATGTTACTTACATAGTAACATAGTAACACAGTAATTTAGGTCGAAAAAAGACTTGTGTCCATCTAGTTCAACCTTTTCCTATTCCTGTTTACCATCGTTGATCCAAAAGAAGGCAAAAAAAAACCCCTCAATTAGCAATTTAAAATTCTGCCTCTTGATTCCAAATGGCAATCAGATTTCTCCCTGGATCAACAAGCCCTAACTAAATATTCATCCCAATACTAACGTACATAGCCCTCTATGTTATGCTCTTTTAAATAAGTATCCAGGCCCCTTTTAAAGGCATCTAATGTTTTCGATAGCACCACCTCCTCAGGCAGTGAATTCCATACCTTTATTGTCCTTACTGTAAAGAAACCCTTCCGCTGTTGTAGATTAAATCTCCTTTCCTCAAGTCTAAGCGGGTGGCCCCTTGTCCTGTGTACTGTTCTGTTAATGAACAGGTCTTTGGAGAGCCCTTTGTATGGGCCCTGAACATATTTATATAGTGTTATCATATCCCCTCTAAGACTCCGTTTCTCTAGTGTGTACAAGTTTAACTTTTCTAGCCTCTCTTCATAACTAAACCTTTCCATTCCACTTACTAGTTTTGTAGCCCTCCTCTGCACTCTTTCTAGTTCCATAATGTCCTTTTTCAGAAAGGGCGCCCAGAATTGAACAGCATATTCTAAGTGGGGTCTTACCATGGACCTGTAAAGAGGCATAATTATATCTTCCTCCCTTGAGTCAATACCCCTTTTAATACATGCCAATATCTTATTGGCCTTTGCAGCTGCCAGTTGGCACTGCATGCTACTGCTAAGTCTATTGTCTACCATTACTCCCAAATCCTTTTCATTTGTAGATTTCCACAGAGAAACACCACTTAAACTATATGTTGCATTTTTATTATTATACCCAAAATGCATAACTTTACACTTGTCTATATTGAATCTCATTTGCCACTTGCCTGCCCAGTTACTCAATTTGTCAAAATCCTCTTGTAATGAAGACACATCCAGTTCAGACTTTATTACCTTACTTAATTTTGTGTCATCGGCAAATACTTATACATGGCTCCCTATGCCCTCTGGGAGGTCATTAATAAACAAATTAAAAAGAAGAGGACCCAGGACAGATCCCTGAGGTACTCCACTTACCACATTTATCCATCTGGAGAACTTGCCTTTTACTACCACTCTTTGCATTCTATCTTTCAGTCAATTTCCAATCCACACACAAACATTTACCCCTGGGCTTCTTTATTTTCCTCTATAGGAAACATAGTAAGATGAGTTTGATCTCCTATTAATATTGTTTCAATAGAGAAAAAAAAGATTTTGACTAAGCAACTACTCTATATGTATGGTAACAAATTAGATGGACAATGTATCTAATTGACAGGAAAGTCTGCCCAATCATCATGTCAAGAATAATTGTTTGTTACGGAAGCCCCGTCAGTTGACGTCATACTACCCTGCCGTTATACTTGGGCTATAAAATCTCAGTGTATACAGATGGTAGGTAACACACTTTTGCCCTGATGAACCCGTGATCTAGCACGGCGAAACACAATGGACGGTGCGGAGATGCAGAATTGAGTTACATTGTGGCACCCCTAAAATACTTCTATGCTTGTTTCCTCTATGATCTATACCTTTGAATTAGATTAGGGACTAGAGCGTTTTCGCTGAGTGCCGGCACGTCTTCAAGCATGGCTCTAGGGTTTCTGGCTAAACTTTCTGTCACTCTTCTCTTTGATATATCAGAACAAAACTTGACGTTCTGATTAAAGATAAAAGTATGTCTGGACTAGATATAGGGCTAAGGGGATAGTTGTTTTGACTTGCAGATGCAATACCAGGTGCAATCCCTTAAGTACTATATATATATATATAAATGTAGCCCTGAGTTCTTTCATAAGAAGGTGACATATGTCAGAGAGATTCCAAATTATGGCATACAACTATATAATATCCCTTATATATAAAAACCCTATTAACCCTTTGAATGCCAGAGGGGTACAGAATGCAATGCTTTGCAATACGTTGCGTACCCCTCTGACACTCAAAGGGTTGTACCATTCCTCGGAATAACACGAGGTACTCTCAGCGTTACTTGCTGTTTACCCTTTAACGCGGCTTCGAAACAATTGACTCTGATTAGATTCTCACTCCCTGTTCATATCACTTGCAACAAAGTCTCCCTAAATGTTTAAGGAGACCACTGATGTATCCACTTATATTGGTTTGTTACCTGATCAATATTAAGTTTTAATACCAATATAACTTTTTGAGTCCTAGAGACTAATCATGGCTCAGAGATCTAACTGCTAACGTGGAGAGAAACAATTCTCTATATATCAGAATAAACAGCGGGTTTAACCCGCCAAGTACTGGGAAGTATTACGGCTGTTCTGGTTCTTTACTCTTAACCATAAGGGAGAGATTAACCTGTTAAAGAAATTTCTAACAGAGAGTCTTGAGATCTGTGAGGGACAGCTACAAAAATTATACTAATCATGGTTTATTAGGGGATAACACTTCAACATTGCTGCCATCTATCCACTCCTTTCTTTTAATATGTTGGTGATTATTTTATCACTTACATTTTTATTAAATCCTTGTTACTATAACACTTATTAAGAGGAGAATACTTTGCTTTCTTTTAACAGTTTAAGTAAAAGTTACGTTTTATACACTGACTACTATAGTGCTTTTTTGGACACAGAACTGATCTCTTTGTTGACCAGGTGGTAGAGATGATAAACTAATTTATCCTACACCAGTGTCAATATTCCTCTTTTGTTGTTCTGCCCCAGATCTGCAAAAAATCAGAAATGATTATTCATGATTTTCTCATTCATTCTGGCTGATTTACCCTTCAGGACATTCAGGACCTGTTGGAGTGCTGCTTCTCTTTAGATGATAATTTGGAAGCCATCAAATCTACCCTGCAGGGAAATTCCAGGATCAGATGGTTTTACTTCTATGTATTATAAGAAATCCAGCCACATTCTTTCTCCCCACCTCCTCATGTCCTTCAGTTAGATTTCTGGGGGTGCCTCCCCTCCCAGGTCTTGGGGGCACATGCCACACTTATTCTGAAGCCCAACAAAGATCCTTCCCAGTGCACCAACAATCTCCTTTCTGAACAATGATGTGAAAACTTTCGCTAAGCTGTTACCTGATCAAATTAAGCCTTGCCTGGAGTCCTTTATTTACCCCAATCATGTGGGATTCGTCCCAGGCAGGGAGACTAGAGATAATACAGTTAAAGCTATTTCTATAATTAATACAGTGATTATTCACAAGATACCAATTTTACTTGTGGCTGTTGATGCAGAGAATCCCTGTGATAGGGTTTGTTGGATCAACCCCCAGGAACTTCTTGCCTACCTCGGCCTGGGTCATGAGGGCAACCATAGCATCCTTAAAATGTATTCTTCTACATGTGCTCGGCTTAAAACCAATGGTTACCTTTCAGATGATATTTCTAACGGGACCAGTCAGGGCTGCCCCTTTTTGCCTGTTATATTTATCTTAACCCTCAAATCTATTCATAGTATGATGTGGTAGTACCCTTTGGTTGTATGACTTCCTTTAGATAATGGTAGTACTGTGGTTCCAGTCTTGCAGATGGTATCTTGTTGTGTAGCTCTTCCCCTGAATCTTTTCTACCCCCTTTACTACGCATTTTGGACAAATACAGCCAGCTTTATAATTTCAGAATCAATGTTTCCAAGTCAGAAGTGATCAATCTTAACTTCCCGGATGGGTGAGTGCAGTTTTTGAGGATGTTGTTTCCTTTCAAGTGGACTACTTTAATGCTGGAATGGAACACTACTATAGAGACCCTATTTGAGTGAGGCTGGATAGCGCTGCTTAGTGAGTGATGCTGGCAGGTGAAGATAACCAACTAAGTAAGATACAACAGAGACATCAGAAAAACAATGCATTTTAGTCTAGACTACACCCAAAACAGTGCTAGTTACAAGACTATAGGTGCCATCCAGCACCCAGGATGACCACGTAGGGATAGTAACTACTTACAGGGAATTGAAGCAAAACAAGAGGGTGACAGAAACTAGGTAGCTTAACTCTGGTTGAATTCCTGCTGTGCTGATTTTTTGAGAGACTGAGGTCAAACTCCAACTGAGCAGACAATGATAGTCGAATCTTTGCTGAACCGAGTCTGTAGCCTACTGAAGGTTGAGAAATCTAACTCTGACTGAGCAGGCACTGACAATCAAACACCAACTGTCTGGAACAGGAACTGACTGAAGTTTCTAACTAGCTGGAACATTGGATCAACTGATGGTCGGAGGAGTCAAACACTGACTGCACTGAACCGGTTGGAACTTGAGGGATTGCTAACTGGAGAAAAGCAAAGGTACAGAATCCCTAAGCTTAAGAATAGTCGATAGGTGAACCAGAATTGACAACTGAGTAACAACAATGGAGGTGAGGTACAGGAATGACAAGCTGAAGAGTAGTTGGTAACAAGGAATCACAGCAAGAGGAAGTGTAACATGAACAGGACTGATACTAACTCCAGCACTGACTAGAAAGCTAAGATTGTGAACTCCAGTGCTGGGAAGGTGGAGCTAATAAAGGCACATGAATAAACAACATCCTGAACAAGGAGCAAGTCATTTCTGTCTCATATTCTTCTCTTGTTTTAACTCAACTCTCTATCTTTCCTTTCCATTTTTGCTTGATCACCTCTTCATCTCTTCACATTTGTTATTTCTCTACCCAGTTAATGTGAACTGATGCTCTTTACAGCAGCTGATCCATGTCATGTGCCTTTGTGGTTTTATCCTATTGAGAATTGTTATTGAAATCATGATGTGTGTCCAAACATTGTGTTGTAATTGTATATTTTATTGGCTTCCATAAACTTCTTTAAAAAACAAAACAAACAAAAATTCTTGCGTAGAGTAAATGCATTTGTTGGTTTGGTGATTCAGTGCCGATGTCAATGACTTTTGTGTTTTTGAAGTGTTTTGTATGTGTACTGTAACTTTCATGCCATGCTGTGCAGTGTATATACTTCTATGTGTCCATCGGAAATAGAATTTCTGTAGTATATGTAGTGTATTGTTGTAGGTTTTATCTTATAAGGAAATGCTGGTAATGATTCCAGTGTTGTGCAATGTATTGTACTGCTTGATTGCAATAGGATATGTTTGCTTTGAAGCAAAAAAAACATAAAATAAGTAATTTTGTTACATGTAATGTTTGCTGTTGTCATTTTTGCTGGGTGTTTGTAGGTGTTGTGGTGATTATATAGGCTGCAGTAACAAAAGATGAAAAAAGGGGGCTCCCCTAATGCACGTAAGAACAAATGTATTTGGGCCACCACCACGGCACCTCCAAGTGGATACTCACAAATATTGATGACATGTTCTTGCTTATGCAATTCCTGGCCATATCGCTTATATACATAGTTAAAGATGTTACATAGGCAGCTCCTCTCCACCAACATGCTCTTCCAGGATGGTAGTATGCAAAGAAAAGTAACAAAAAAAGTGCACCCAATAGAGTGATATCGCCACGGTAATACGCACAGTAATCATTGGTCAGAATGCACTGGCATAACACACGTGTGGAGACCTTCCCTGTCTCCGCTCAGGGTCTCGCCTACTCTGCAACAACAGATCCAAGGATGATGTATTCCAAAGTGTAATAAAATATTTATAAAGTAAATAACATTAATGTCAATATAATGTAATTTCAAACTGTCTCTAACGTGTTTCATGGCTCAATGTCGCTTCTTAAATGGAGAAGGAGATAGTAGGGGTACATTACATTTTAAACAATAGCGTTATTTGTATTTGAGACATTAATAATACATTGCACAAAATCTTAAAGTACCTAAGGGGTAGAAAAAAGTATTTTCATAGCTGCACTTTTGTTTCTCCAATGGTCTATAGAATATCATCCTAAATTACTAATGTATTAGAAGGATAATGTATTTGGGTTTAAGTACTAATACAGAGTTTAAAACCTTTAATTTTCATTTCAAGACTTTAATTTAAAAAGAAGTGGATGTAAGGAAAAGATGAAAAACTTCAGATACACTGTTCTAGAAATATCTGAATACACAATTTATTCAATGTGTTTCCAACCTTTTGTCTCTTAAACGTTTGGGTGTAAGGAAACATTTAATAGTCAATTTTCATGGATTTTCTCTGTTTGAGTATTACTATTGACTGCATGATGTTATTACCATAAAACTTGGCTCCCTGACACGATCATATACCAGTCTACTGATCAGGTCACCTAGCCTTGGCTTTATGCGAAGAGTGATAAAACTTGTGATTTTAAGGATAAAGTAGCATCCTTGTGTGATGCCGAGTTTATTTTTTATCCCCAAACTGTGAGCTGTTATTATCGTTTTTACCCTGCTTGTGGGAGATATATCGTTTAATTGTATAAATTACTGATATAACACTTAGGTGCGGTGTTGTCACAATTGTATATATTTGAGATTGTACACTACTATTATAAGTTCTGCAGCAAGTTATACAGCTGCCGAATTTAAAATGATCTATTTGGTCTGGAGTTAATCGGTATCAGCTGTTTGATAATGTTGCAGATAACTACCTGTAACCAATTGTCTACAAATAAAGAAAATTAATTTCCGGTTTTACGTTGTAAGTGAGAACACCTAGTGCACAAATAGAAATTAATTCCTAACTTGGATTAGATTCAATAATTTCTCCATTAACCCGTAAGTAATGGTATAATGGGTTAATTTCTCCCTTAACCCGTATGTAATAATATAATGGGCTAAGATTTGTAGGAGAATGGTGAATGATGGAGCATACGTTTGTGTTACGGTTTTCAGACACTCAGACAGAGGGTATGATAAAACACAGTTTTATTGACAGAAAATAATGAACAATATCGCCCTCTACAGGCACACAGTGGATAGCAAGGGATAAGTGCATAGACCCCTAAAAGCCAGTATACTGGATACAGACAGAGTACAGATATATGTATAATATATATATAAATATATACAAAGGGCTGAGACAACTGAGATCAGCACTAATAGTTAACACTAGAACTCGTCAGTCTCTGTAGTGGTGTTGGCACGCCCAAGGTGTAGATAAGGCTGTATCAGTGTGAGGAGTTCAATACAGAGTCTGAAGGAGAGTAATGGACTTGTTGATGGCAGAACTGACCCAGAACGCTAGAGCAATAACGGATAGCCCACACGGGCGTAACAGATGCCACCAGTACTATGGAAGTGTGAGTTGTCAGCCCCCACGGGCGTATAACGGAGACTACAAGCTGCAAGAGCGAGGATGGTTAGCCCCCACGGGTGTATAACGGAGACTGCAAGCTGCAAGAGTGGGAATCGAGCCCCCTCGGGCGTTAACGGAACCAATCGTAATGATCGCTAGTGCCAAGTAGCCCCACGGGCGTATAACGACTCCACCAGTGCAAGTGCGTGGGCCAGGAGACCACCGGTACGGTACCAGAACAACTACTCTGCACGGATGAAAGTATGAGCCGCCGTCTCTCAGGCCCAAGCGGCCGGCTCAGCAGTAGTAGCGTAGCACTGCAAGGGTTAACCACGGCACCTGGTAGGAGGTAAGGCACAGCAAGGAATCGGCTTAGCAATTGGTATCGCCCTGATGGTACAGCTCTGCAACACAGCGACCCAAGGGTTAAGGTCAGTCTCGAGCACAAGCACAATTACAGGAATCAGAATGTCACCCAGAGGTACAGCAGCAGGAACGTAGTCAGACTGGAACTGGGAACTGTGGAGAATCGTAGACTAGCCGGGTCAGCAACAATCAGGAACGTCAGCCAGGCCGGGTCGAGTACCAGAGCGGGTTCGCAGACAAGCCGGATCAGCAACAAGCAGGAACGTCAGCCAGACCGGGTCGGATAACAGAGCAGGTTCGCAGACAAGCCGGATCAGCAACGGGCAGGAACACAGGAGAGTCGTCAAGCCGGCCAAATTGGTACACCGGAAATCAGGAACACAGCGAACAGGGGCGGGCCAACACAGCTCAACCAATCAGGGAGCAACACAGTGAGAGTGACACACAGGATCACGGAGACCGTGATAGTACCCCCCTCTCAAAGACCCCCTCTCCCTGCCGGAGGTCTTGGTTTCTGAGGGTATTTAGAGTGGAAGTTGCACAACAGCCTGGGCGCGTGGAGGTCCCTCTGATCTACCCAGGAGCGTTCCTCAGGGCCATATCCCTTCCAGTGGACCAAGTATTGCAACTTCCCCCTAAATCTCCTAGAATCAATGATACTCTGAACCTCATATTCCTCCTGGCCTTGAACATCCACCGGCCCAGGAATCACTGGAGTGGTAGTGTAGCGGTTGCAAACCAATGGTTTTAACAGAGATACATGGAACACATTATGTATGTGCATAGAAGCTGGAAGTTCCAATGCATATGAGACTGGATTCACCTTGCGGATAACTTTAAATGGCCCAATGAACCGAGGTGCCAGTTTATTGGAGGGCACCTGCAACTTGAGATTTCTGGAGGAAAGCCATACTCTATCCCCCACCTGAAAGGAAACCGCTGGCAGCCGTCTACGATTGGCATGCTTCTGGTAGCGCTGAAATGACTGGCTGAGGGTCCTCTGCACCTGTGCCCAAGTGGAACGAAGCTGCTCGATATGCTCATCCAGAGCTGGAATCTGTTGTGCCTGGAATGAGTCCGGGAGTAGGCAGGGCTGGAACCCATAATTATTGAGAAAGGGGGAACTCCCGGACGATGAATTAACTGCACAATTCCTGGCAAACTCCACCCAAGGCAACAGGTCGGCCCAATTGTCATGATGATCGGTTACAAAACAGAGCAAGAACTGTTCCAGTCCTTGATTGGCACGCTCAGCGGCTCCATTGGTCTGGGGATGATAGGCAGAAGAAAATGACAACTGGATGCCCATCTGCCCACAAAATGCCCTCCAAAATCTGGACACTAACTGACTCCCTCGGTCAGACACCACCACTCTAGGCACTCCGTGCAACCGAAACACTTCCTTGGCGAATATCATAGCCAATTCCTGAGCCGATGGAAGACCAGGGAGAGGCACAAAATGAGCCATCTTAGAGAACCTATCAACCACCATAAGGATAAATGTGTACCCTCTAGATGCTGGCAATTCTCCCAGAAAGTCAATGGAAATATGGGACCATGGGCGGTCGCCATTAGGTACCGGTTGAAGCAAACCTACTGGAAGATGCCTGGGTGTCTTGGCACGGGCACAGGTGGCACAGGCTGCAGTAAAAGTGGAGCATTCAGCCCTAAGGGAAGGCCACCAAAACAACTGGGATAGAGACCAACATAGCTGATCCCTTCCGATGTGCCCAGCCGCCTTAGATGAGTGGTAGGTTTCTAATAGACGGGTACGGAATGGCTCATCGACAAAACACTTGATTACTGGGGTTTCTGGAGGAGCCCTAGCCTGAGAGGCCAAAATTTCTTCCCCCAGTGGCGAAGTGATACTAGTGCGAATAGTGGCCAGAATACGATCTGGCTGAATGATGGGTACTGGTTCTTCCTCCTTCTCAATGTCTGACACAAACTGTCTGGACAAGGCATCTGCCCTGACATTCTTGGAACCCGGTAGGTAGGAAACCACACAATTGAACCGGGACAAAAAGAGCGCCCATCTGGCCTGACATGAGGAGAGTCTCTTGGCCTCCGAGAGATATGTCAAATTTGTGTGGTCAGTCAGAATTAGTACTGGTGTCTTAGTGCCTTCCAATAGGTGGCGCCACTCCTTAAGTGCCAGAATGATAGCCAAGAGTTCCCTGTCACCAATCTCATAATGGCTTTGGGCGCTGGACAGTTTCTTCAAAAAGAACCCACAAGGTCTCAATGTACCACCTCCCACCGGGCGTTTGGAGAGCACTGCCCCAACCCCAACCTCAGAGGCATCAACTTCTAGGGTAAACGGCAGGGCTGGGTTAGGGTGGGACAGCACTGGAGCAGAAACAAATGCAGATTTCAGTGTCTCAAATGCGTTCTCCGCTGCCTCAGACCATTGAGAAGGAGTGGCACCCTTATGAGTTAAATCAGACAAAGGTTTTACAATGGTGGAAAAGTTCTGAATAAATTTCCTACAATAGTTGGCAAAGCCCAGAAAGCGCTAAATAGCTTTTAACCCTTTGGGACGAGGCCACTGTAGGACTGCTGCCAACTTCTCCTGGTCCATAGGAGGGAGAGGTACACTATAACCTGACAGGGTGTGAGAGGCAGTTCTCCGCACAATATTCTGACCAAGACAGTATTTCACATTTTTGCCAGTCAAACTGGGGATTGTGTAATGATAGCCATGGAAACCCCAGGATGACTGCCTGATGAGGAGAATTAATTATTTGAAAACGCACCTCCTCCTTGTGGAGGGCCCCAATCGCCATAGCAATAGGGGTTGTTTCCATAGTGATAAATGCTGGTTCTAACGGTCTGCCATCGATGGCCTCAATAGCCAGAGGGGACTCCCTTTTGACTACCGGAATCTTATGCAACTCAGCAAAGGAGTGATCCATGAAATAACCGGCTGCACCGGAGTCTACCAGAGCCAAAACTGACACAGAGGAGTCTGCCCATGTAAATACCACCTGGATGGTGGGTCTCAGTCTATTAGTATCCAGGGACTGCTGTACGCCACCTAGGGCCTGTCCCCCAAGGTACCCTAGGTGCGCTCGTTTCCCGGCCGAACCGGGCAAGTGCGTAGTTGGTGCCCAGCTTTACCACAGTATAGGCATAGGCCCATTCTTTTGCGGTGCGCCCTTTCCTCCTTTGTCAGTCTGGTGAACCCGAGCTGCATTGGTTCCCCAGCTTCAGCTGTATGTTCAGGAGGAAAGGGTGGTGAGGGTGGGTTCAAAAGACTGCCGTGCCCATAATTCCTAGATTTCTGCCTCTTAGCCATCCGCCTCTCGTGAATGCGGGAGTCAATGAGCATAACATAATCGATGTACTCATCCAAATCTTTAGGCACGTCTCTGGCAGCAATTTCATCCTTGATGGAGTCTGATAGGCCCTGGGCAAATGCTGCGACTAGCGCCTCATTATTCCAGCCCACCTCTGCTGCCAAGGTTCGAAATTCAATAGCGTAATCGCCCAGGGTGCGGTCGCCCTGTTGTATCTCCAGCAACGTTTTGGCAGCAGAAGCGGTTCTACCAGGTACCTCAAACACTCTGCAGAACTGTCTTACGAACTCTTTAAAGTTCAGGGTACAGGGTTTGGCATTCTCCCACAAAGGATTCGCCCAAGATAATGCCTTGCCAGTTAATAGGGAGATCATGAACCCAACCTTACTTCGGTCGTTAGGAAATGCCTGAGGCGTGAGCTCAAAGAATATCTCCAATTGGTTGACAAAGCCTCTGCATTGGTTAGGTTCGCCATCATATCTTAACGGTAACGGCGCCGCCGCTGTGAACCCTCTGATCTGCGTAGTCAGAACTACAGGCAGATTTTCCGGTGTCGAGACTGGGGTGACCACCTGATTCTGATTAGGTTTGTCTAGGTGTACCGTTAATTCAAGTAAGGTCTGCAAGGCCAGTGCCAACTGGTCGAGGCGCTGCTCGTGAACATCCATACGCCAATGGATATTCTGTGTGCCAGTATCTCCCTTGCTGTCTGAGGTCATGGCCCTTTCGTACTGTTACGGTTTTCAGACACTCAGACAGAGGGTATGATAAAACACAGTTTTATTGACAGAAAATAATGAACAATATCGCCCTCTACAGGCACACAGTGGATAGCAAGGGATAAGTGCATAGACCCCTAAAGGCCAGTATACTGGATACAGACAGAGTACAGATATATGTATAATATATATATACAAAGGGCTGAGACAACTGAGATCAGCGCTAATAGTTAACACTAGAACTCGTCAGTCTCTGTAGTGATGTTGGCACGCCCAAGGTGTAGATAAGGCTGTATCAGTGTGAGGCGTTCAATACAGAGTCTGAAGGAGAGCAATCGACTTGTTGACGGCAGAACTGACCCAGAACGCTAGAGCAATAACGGATAGCCCCCACGGGCGTAACAGATGCCACCAGTACTATGGAAGTGTGAGTCGTCAGCCCCCATGGGCGTATAACGGAGACTACAAGTTGCAAGAGCAGGGATCATTAGCCCCCATGGGCGTATAATGGAGACTGCAAGCTGCAAGACTGGGAGTCGAGCCCCCTCGGGCATTAACGGAACCAATCGTAATGATCGCTAGTGCCAAGTAGCCCCACGGGCGTATAACGACTCCACCAGTGGAAGTGTGCAGGCCAGGAGACCACCGGTACGGTACCAGAACAACTACTCTGCACGGATGAAAGTATGAGCCACCGTCTCTCAGGTCCAAGCGGCCGGCTCAGCAGTAGTAGCGTAGCACTGCAAGGGTTAACCACGGCACCTGGTAGGAGGTAAGGCACAGCAAGGAATCAGCTCAGCGATCGGTATCGCCCTGATGGTACAGCTCTGCAAGCTTAAGGAGACTCAGCTAGTAGTACAGCTCAGAAGCGTTAACAGCAACACAGCGACCCAAGGGTTAAGGTCAGTCTTGAGCACAAGCGCGATTACAGGAATCAGAATGTCGCCCAGCGGTACAGCAGCAGGAACGTAGTCAGACTGGAACGGGGAACTGTGGAGAATCGTAGACTAGCCGGATCAGCAACAATCAGGAACATAGCCAGGCCGGGTCGAGTACCAGAGCGGATTCGCAGACAAGCCGGATCAGCAACAAGCAGGAACGTCAGCCAGGCCGGGTCAGATAACAGAGTGGGTTCACAGACAAGCCGGATCAGCAACGGGCAGGAACACAGGAGAGTCGTCAAGCAGGCCAAATCGGTACACCGGAAATCAGGAACACAGAGAACAGCAGCAAGGCTCAGGAACACCACGAAAGGGCACCTGTCAGGTGCCAGCGGCCAGAATAAAACAGGTAACCAGGGGTGGGCCAACACAGCTCAACCAATCAGGGAGCAACACAGTGAGAGTGACACACAGGATCACGGGGACCGTGATAGTTTGGTATCAGTAATCAGTCATATCCCAAAGTCTCTCTTTGGAGTTTGGACCAAATATTAGAGAGATAAGAATCTGACAGGAGCCGTAATACAACAGACCTTGATGGTTAAATTAACAGCCTGTTCCTTAATATGCAGACTTGAATGCGTTATACTGATCACGCCTCTTGGGTATGATGCTACATTAGCAGCTTTGTTCAACTGCTGCTCTCACCCTGATTATAATAGCAGTGCCGGATTTCTAAACAGGCACACGAGGCACTTGCCTAGGGTGGCCAATTCTGAGGGGTGCCTGGCAATGGCTTTGCCACACCCATTGGCTTGCCCACTTTTGAATGAAATACCCCAGAGTTTAAATTAGGCCAGGGCAGGATTTACATCTCAGACGCCCCTAGGCACAACAACTTCTGGTGCCCTAGCTCCACCTTCTCCCCACCCCTAACCACACCCCACACTTAGCCACACCCCTCCATTAACCACGCCCTTTTTTGATATTTTTATTCTTCACAGTACTGTTGCAATAAGAAACAGGTAGCGTCTTGCCCTCAGTGACAATATTAGAAGTCAAGTAAATACAACTGAAGAAGAGGACTCAATGGCCTTCTAATTTTCTATAACAACCATGCATTACGCATTCACACCCACATGGACCATTTTATGTTTATTTCCAGCCCCAAATTTCTTCTGACTGTAGTATAGAGGCACTGTTTGTCAACATCTTGCAAGCCATCTTTACCCATATATTTTTAACAATTCATTTGCAATGCTTGTATATACAACATTTTAAGGGATTTTTTTTGTGAATATCAAATTAATTTGATCACATTAAGCAAATGATCTTGGTTATATGAAATGTGTTAACCAGGATTAGTGCATAGAGCATTAGTGCTTGACCATAGATCATTTATAAATGTTAAGTGATTTTCCATACAATATCTGCCTCACATTCACACTCATTCACAGATGGTACATACGCAAAAACTTCACTGTAACACACACATAGAACCCCACCCCAATACACACTAGCACGCACATGCACATTTGCACCCTGGCAGCACACATACACACTTTGATGTACCCTAGCACACACACACCCTGGCCCATACATATACACTTTGTCACACATTAGCACACACATCCACACTCTGTCACAAACTAGTACACACATATACACCCTGTCACACATTAGCACACACATAAACAGACACACATAATTATGTAAATAATCTGTAAATATATGAGTTGCTGCAGCTTGCTATTGTTCGCTTCTCTGCCCCATGTCTCATTTTATTTCCCCCAGTGTCCCCTCAGCTTTTTTTCCATATCTCTCTCCTCTCCCCATGTCCCCGTCTCCCCATTCCTCTCTCTCTCCCCCATATGCAGTGAGAAAAAAACGTTTAACCCAGAGGCAGACACCACAGGAAGAAAGACATTTTGGCCATTTAGAATAATTTATTTTGGCCAATTGTGGCCTGGGATTTTTTCTTACCGGCCTGTAGTTGGGTGGGCTTGGCAGCAAACTTTAAAGAAACGCTCAGCTCTCCGCCCATCCAAAGACACCACAGCACTGCACAAGGAATTAATTTATCCAATGAAAAACACACTGCCTCCCCCTAGTGGCTGGTGTTGTTTCATTTTGCTGAATGAGTCAGTGCTGGCACGTCTTTTCTTGAGCAAGAACTTTTAAACCCTTGCGCACCAGGCGTGCAGGCAAGGCATTGTGCTGCAATGTGGAAACCATAGTAACATAGTAAATTAGGTTGAATAAAGACACAAGTCCATCAAGTTCAACCTTCTCCTCATACCCAAGTAACTGAGAATTGTATAGCTTTCCTGCTACCAATTAAGTTAATCTTTATCAGACCTTCCTGATCTGCCTACTGATAAACAGTATAACTCTGTATGTTCCCTATTGAAATAAATGTGTCTAATCTTCTCTTAAATGTATCCATTGTATCTGCCATAACCACCTCCTTGGGCAATGAATTCCACAATTTAACAGACCTTACTATAAAAAAACCCTTCCTCTGCTGAAGTCTAAACCTCCTTTCCTCTAATCTCAAGGGGTGTCCCCTGGTCACCTGATCAGGCCTTAGAATAAATAGCTCACTGCATAGATCCTTGTATTGACCTCTCATATACTTGTACAATGTGATAAGGTCTCCTCTTAGTCGTCTTTTCTCTAGAGTAAATAAACCAAGTTTGTCTAGTCGTTCCTCAAATGTCAAGTTCTCCATTCCCTTAATTAATTTTGTTGCTCTTCGCTGTACCCTCTATAGTTCTAGTATACCTCTATAGTTCTAGTATATCCTTTTTCAGAATCGGTGCCCAAAATTGCACTGCATACTCAAGGTGAGGTCTTACCAATGATTTGTATAATGGCAAAATAATGTTATCCACTCTTGCTTCGATACCTCTTTTTATGCAAGACAGGAGTTTGTTTGCCTTTGCTACTGCTGTTTGACACTGGTCACTGTTTCCAAGTTTGTAGTTGACAAGGATACCCAGGTCTTTCTCTAGCAATGAGTCCCCTAAAATGATTCCATTACGTTCATAAGTAGCATTGGGATTGTTTCCTTCCAAATGCATGACTTTACACTTCCCCACATTAAAACTTCATATTCTATTTGTTTGCCCAATCTGACATTGTATGTAAGTCCCTCTGTAGAGAGAAAATATCCTTTTCTGAATTAATGACCTTGCATAATTTAGTATCATTTGCAAATATTGATATTTTGCTTTCTATATCTATTTCCAGGTCATTTATAAACATGTTAAAAAGCAGCGGACCAAATATTGAACCCTGAGGTACTCCACTCTCCACTTTAACTGTATTGGAGAATTTTCCTTTTACAACCACACACTGTTCCCTATCCTTCAACCAGTTTTGTATCCAATTGCAAAGCTTATCTCCTAGCCCCAATTTCCTTATTTAATACACCAGCCTTCTGTGTGGCACTGTCTCAAATGCCTTTCCAAAGTCTAGATATACTACATCTACTGCCTTTCCATTGTCAAGGTTGCTGCTTGCTTCCTCATAGAAACTGAAAAGATTAGTTTGGCATGATCTATTCTTCATAAAACCATGTTGATTCATGCTAATGATCTGATTTTTTGTGTTGTAATCCTGAATATACTCCCTTATTATCCCTTCTAGCAGTTTTCCCACTACAGATGTCAAACTCACAGGTCTATAATTCCCAGGTTCCGTTTTAGTTCCCTTCTTAAACAGAAGCACTATGTTAACGCTTTGCCAATCCTGTGGCCCTGAACCTGTGGTGATAGAATCTTTAAAGAGTAAATACAGGGGTTTTACGAACACTGCACTAAGTTCCTGAAGAACCCTTGGATGTATACCATCAGGACCAGGGCCGGATTTGTAATTAGGCAGAGTAGGCATCTGCCTACAGGCGTACCCCCACAGAGGGGCGCCTGTCATTCAGATCCCCCACTTGGCGCCCACGGCCCACAACAACATGGTGAGGTCTCCGTCTGTGCCTTCTTCAGCACAGACTTGTAGCTGCTGTGAGCTCCCTCGTCTGCTCTTTAGTAATGCAGAGCACTGGGAGATGACATGATCTCCATGACATCATTTCCCAGCGCTCTGTATTACTGAAGAGAATACCTCGCGGGAGCTCCAGCAGTTGCAGCTCTGTGTAGAAAGAGGAGGCACAGACAGAACTCTCCTCTCCAGGGTAGGAAATGGACACGGGGGCAATATGGAGAAGATGGGGGCACTGTGAGGGGCAATATGGAGATAGTCATGGGGACAATGTGAGGGGCAATATGGAAATGATCATGGGGGCAATGTGAGGGGATATGGAGATGATGGGGTCACTGTGAGGGGCAATATGGAAACGATCATGGGGGCAATGTGAAGGGCAATATGGAGATGATCATGGGAGCAATGTGAGGGGCAATATGGAAATGATCATGGGGGCAATTTGAGGGGATATGGAGATGATGGGGCAATGTGAGGGGCAATATGGAGATGATCATGGGGGCAATGTGAGTGGATATGGAGATGATGGGGGCAATGTGAGGGGCAATATGGAGATGACCATGGGAGCAATGTGAGGGGCAATATGGAGATGATCATGGAGGCAATTTGGGGAGGGGGCTTCAGATTTCTGTGCCTACAGGCTCCTGAGATGTAAATCCAGCCCTGATCAGGTCCCGGTGCTTTGTCGGTCTTAATTTTGTTCAGTTTTCCCATGACATCTTCTTAAGTTAACCCAATATCTGATACCGTAAAATCTCAGGTATAATACGCACCTGTGTATAATACGCAGGTGCATATTATACCAAAGATTTTAGGGGAAAACAAGAGTGCCTGTGTATAATACCCACCCTTGTTTTCCCCCTTGCTAAAAAAAAAATTTAAGGCTTCCCTCCCTCGCCCGGGCCAAAACCGCTGCCAAACCAAGACTTACGTGGTTCAAATTTAGCTGCCCACTGAAGTCCGCATCTCTTGAATTGATGGAAGGAAAAAAACAAAGCTTCCCAGTGGGCAGCATGCTTCCATTTGCCGCCCGCTTCCTTCAGTGAGCTTTCAGGACCTTCCACCTCCAGCCAATTGGATGGAGGCAGAAGATCCTGAAAGCTCACTGAAGGAAGCGGGCAGCAAATGGAAGCATGCCATCTACTGGGAAGCTTTGTATTTTGCCTTCCATCAGTTCAAGAGATGCGGACTTCAGTGGGGAGTTAAATTTGAATCAGGCAAGTCTTGGTTTGGCAGCGGTTTTGGCCCAGGCGAGGGACCAACCCTAACTTTTTTTTTTTTTTTTACTCTCGTGTATAATACGCACCCCCCACTTCACATAAGGCAAAGTGGGGTAAAAGTGTGCGTATTCTACCCAAGATTTTACGGTAATTGTATTGTTATATTTGTTACTTGTGGAGGCTCTTCTACCATTCCTTGCTCCCTTTTATATACTGATGCAAAAAGAGTGCTTTAAACATTGGCCTTTTCCTTATCCTCACTAATCAACTCACCCATCTCATTTTTGAATGATACAATGCACTCCCTCTTAAGTTTTTTGCTATTTAAATATTTGAAAAACTTTTTTGGATTAGTCTTGCTGTCCCTTGCAATTCGAGTTTCATTATTTATTTTTGCTACCCTAATTGTCTTTTTGCAATCTTTGTTGCACTCCCTGTATTTTAAGAAAGATTGTTCGGTTCCTTCAGACTTAAATAATTTGAATGCTTTTTTTTTCCCTTCTTTACATGTGCAGTTAACCACATTGGCTGTGACTTACTTCTTTTGCATTTGTTCCCCATTTGTATATACTGTTGGGTACATTTCTGCAACCTAAATTTGAATTCTGACCATTTTTCCTCAGTATTTTTGCCTTTGAATAAAATATCCCAGTCTGTGTGTTGCATTGAAGCCCTTAACAATTTGAAGTTAGCTTTTTTAAAATTAAGAGTTTTGGTTGAACCTATACAGTTTTGCTTTGCCAGGCTAATCTCAAATGTAACCATGTTGTGATCGCTGTTTCCCAAATGTTCTCTTACCTTAATATTGGATACCATTTCTGTGTTATTAGTGATCACTAGGTCCAATACATTGTTTTTTCTAGTCGGCAGTTCCACCATTTGTGACATGTAGTTTTCCCGAAGCATGCTCACAAACCTGCCTCCCTTAGCACTCTGACAGGTCTCATTTTTCCAGTTGATATCTGGAAAATAAAATCTCCCATAATTATAGTATGCCCAAGCTGGGCAGCTTTCCTCATTTGCAATAGCAGTTGGGCCTCAACATTGTCATCGATATTTGGTGGTTTGTAGCATATGCCCACCAACACCTTTTTTTTTTTACCTTTTACACCACATTTAGTCTCGATTTCTACCCACATAGACTCCACAATTTGGCCAGTTTCCTCACTAATATCACCCCGCAAAACTGGATTTAGCTCTGTTTTCAAATATAAGCACACACCTCCCCCTTTTCTATTAATCCTATCTCTTCTAAACAGGGAATAGCCCTCTACATTTACAGCCCAGTCATGTGCATCATTCCACCATGTTTCTGTTATATCAATTATGTCCAATTGCTCATTAACCGGCAGCAATTCTAGTTCTTCTATTTTATCTACCATACTTCTTGCATTTGCTAGCATACAATTAATTTTGAAGTCTTTACATATATTACTCCCTACATGCCTTTTTTTTACACCTTCATTTACTATGAGTTCCTCCCTATTGACTAAATTTATCCCCACCCTTACTTCACCCTCCTGATCATTTACTTGGACCCGGTTCCTATCTGCTCTATCTACCCCATTTTTGCTATCTATACCCTCCCCCCCTTTCCCAGTTTAAAAGCTCCTTCAAGCTTCCTAGCATTGTCTCCCCCATTGCTTGAGCCATGCATTAAGCTCCCCGAGCTCCCTCTGCCTACCTGCACTGGCTCATGGCACAGGCAGTATTTCAGAAAACACTACCTTAGAGGTCCTTGCCTTGAGCTTGCAACCTAAATCCCTGAAATCATTCTTTAGGGACCTCCATCTTCCTCCTACTTTGTCATTGGTACCAATATGTACCAAGACAGCTGGATCGCTTCCAGCCCCTCCCAATAATCTGTCAGCCCTGTCCGCAATATGCCGAACCCGAGCACCTGGGAGACAACATACTGTTCGGCATTCACGTTCCTGGCGGCAGATTACCCTCTCTACCTTCCTAATAATAGAGTCCCCAATTACCACCACCTGCCTTGGTTTCTGCCTAGGTTTCTGCCTACTCTGCATCCCGTCTAGCCCAGAAGGAGGACTGTTCCCCTGGCTGCTAGAAGAATTAGCCCTCTCCAGTGTTGCCATTTCTGAGCTATCATCATCCACATCTTCACACAATCTTGCAAATCTATTGGACTGAGTCAACTCAGAACTGACCTTCCTCTTCCTCTGCCCACTATCTCCCCTCTTTACTGTTACCCAGCTGCCTACCTGTTGCTCCTCATCTACAGCTCCACCCTCTTCACCACTAAACCCACATACTACCTGCTCTGTGAGGTATAAACTCCTTTCCAGGTTTCCTATGTCCCGCAATGTTGCAATGTTTCTTTCCAAATCCAATATCTTAGACTCTAAAAAGAAAATATGCTCACACTTGGCACAGCGGTATGACCCCTGGAACAATTGCTCCAAGTGTTCAAACATGTGACAAGATATACACTGTGTGAGATTGGCTAACCTGCTATCACTCATGCTTGGTTTTACAAATCAAATAGCTTTTTATTATCCTCTAATGATCACTGTAATGTAAATAACCAACTTTAAATGTGAATACAATAAATCCTTTGATATGGTAGTCACCTCAGAGCTCTACTGATTTCCAACTCATGCTTCTATTCTAAAACCAGATTCCTTCTAATTCTTCACTTGAGAGCAGTCACTTGAAAAAGCAGTCTCAAAGAGCCAGCTCCAAAGAGATTATGGACTATACTTATAGTAACCCTGCAGCCAGGTGAATTCCCTTAGCAATCACACCTAATCACACAGGCCAGAGAAAAACCCAGTAAGCCATTTTTTTAAGCCTTAATAAAACACCAATAAAACACCAAACACACTCTCATGTATTTTTAACTAGATTCCTTCAAACTCTTCACTTGAAAGTAGTCACTTGAAAAAGGAGTCTCAAAGAGCTACCCTACTACTGCTACCCTACTACTGTTCCCTTACATTGTTTATCTTGTCGGAATTGTTTCAGAGCACTGGGTCAAGCAATGCCTCTTTTCTAGTTGGCTCCTCTACTAGTTGTGACATAAAATGAACATTTATCATACTTAAAAAAATTATTTCCCTTTGTTGTGCCAGAAATCATATTGCTCCAGTCAATTTCGGGATAGTTGAAATCCCCCATTATAATTACCTTTGCTGAACTAGAAGCCTTTTCCGTTTGCAGTAAAAGTTGGGCTTCCTCCAACTCCCCAATATTAGGTGGCTTGTAGCAAATCCCCGCTAACATTTTTTTATTATGTGTGGCCCCCAGTGTGTATTTCAACCCACAAGGTCTCTTCCTTTTCATTGAACCCTTAATTTATATCTTCCCTTAAACTAGGTTTTAAGGCATGCTTTACTTATAGACTTACCCCTCCTCCCCCTTTATTAACCCTATCCCTCCTAAAAAGTGAATAACCTGCTAAGTCATACTGTATGTATCATCTAACCAGGTTTCAGACACACCGATCAGATCATACTGCTTATGTGTTGCAATCATTTTTAGTTCCCCCATCTTACCAGCCAGACTACGAGCATTTGCATGCATACATTTAATAATTTTGCCCATCTGAAAGATTTCCTTCTATGTCAAATGTATCTGCCTTTTATCAGGCTGTAGCAATGGCAACTCCCTATTAGATGATCTAGCCCATTCCCCCTCTCCACCCCCATGCCCATTCTCTAATCCCATTCCCTCAGTTATACTGCCTTCCCCATCCTGTGTTGCAGCACCCTCTCCTCCCTTCATGGTGTAAAACATATATGTAGAGATTGGCATATGAGGGTGCTTCATTAGATCCCATTGCTGATCCAGTCAGTTGGAGAAAATACTGATCAGCATATCTGAAATAATTATGAGTGAGGGTCACATATAGCAAGTCACAGACAAACTCAATCGGAGCAGAACCTTGATGTGAAAACTTGAGTAATGCTTGTTAAACAGCTTAGATGACTGTATCATGGGGAATAATAGTATATAGACTATTGACATCCATAGTCGCCAAAATGTTCCCTGCTGTGATGCGAGGCACCTCCTGGATTACTCTCAAGAAATCTGAGATGCTCCTGATGTGCGATGGTATCTTTGTCACTAAAGGCTGAAACGGAGAATCCAAATATGTTGCTTTGGGTTGTGTCTTGTTAACTTGTCCTGATAAAAATGTGTATGTTTATATTGAAACACCTCTGGTATATGCTGATTCATGAGAGTGCTGGCTGATTCATTACATCTAGTTTTATATATATAAATATATAATGTGCGTGTATCGATTGGGAAGCACTGTTGTTGCAGGTAGATTTCTGCCTGGATGCTAGTGTGGACGCTAGTGGAGTACAAAAGCACACTCGGGACTTCAAAATATAGTGAAAAATAAAACATAGTTTTTTCACTATATTTCACTATATTTTGAAGTCCTGAATGTTCTTTTGTACTCTGATGATTATTTTATATAATGCTAGAAAAAGGGGCACGGCGTTGCCCGTGGGAATTAAGTCCTTTGAGTGCTTCAGGGTTTGGGTATGTCACACACATGCTGAATACGGGGAGAGAGAGAGGCACATGATGGAGAAGGGGAGAGAGAGACACACAAACATGATGGAGAAGGGGGGGGGAAGAGAGAGACACGATGGAGAAGGGGAGAGAGACATATGATGGAGAAGGGGGAGAGAGACACACACAATGGAGAAGGGGAGAGAGAGACACACATGATGGAGAAGGATGGAGAGAGACACATGATGGAGAAGGGGGGAGAGAGAGAGACATGATGGAGAAGGGGGGAGAGAGACACATGATGGAGAAGGGAGAGAGAGAGATGATGGAGAAGGGGGAGGGAGAGAGTGACACATGATGGAGAAGGAGGGAGAGAGAGAGACACATGATGGAGAAGGGAGAGAGAGAGACGATGGAGAAGGGGGAGGAAGAGAGTGACACATGATGGAGAAGGGAGAGAGAGAAACGATGGAGAAAGGGGAGGGAGAGAGAGACACATGATGGAGAAGGGGGAGAGAGACACACATGATGGAGAAGGGGGAGAGAGAGACACACACACACGATGGAGAAGGGGGTGAGAGACGATGGAGAAGGGGGAGGGAGAGAGTGACACATGATGGAGAAGGGGGGAGAGACACATGGTGGAGAAGGGGGGGAGAGACACATGATGGAGAAGGGGAGAGAGACACACATGATGGAG
The DNA here is from genome assembly GCA_037306005.1 of Rhinophrynus dorsalis. Classification (NCBI taxonomy): domain Eukaryota; kingdom Metazoa; phylum Chordata; class Amphibia; order Anura; family Rhinophrynidae; genus Rhinophrynus; species Rhinophrynus dorsalis. The sequence continues at coordinate 149,010,476 of CM074721.1, forward strand.
AAGGGGGAGAGAGAGATGATGGAGAAGGGGGAAGAGAAACACATGATGGAGAAGGGGAGAGAGAGACACATGATGGAGAAGGGGGAAGAGAGACACACACACGATGGAGAAGGGGAGAGAAACACACACACACATAATGTAGAAGGGGGAGAGAGAGACACACATGATGGAGAAGGGGAGAGAGAGAAACACATGATTGAGAAGCGGGAGAGAGAGAGACACATGATGGAGAAGGGGGGGAGAGACATGATGGAGATGGGAGAGAGAGAGAGAGAAACGATGGAGAAGGGGGAGGGAGAGAGTGACGCATGTAGGAGAAGGAGGGAGAGAGAGACACACATGATGGTGAAGGGGGGAGAGAGACACATGATGGAGAAGGGGGAGAGAGAGAGAGACATTATGGAGAAGGGGAAGAGACAGATGATAGTGAAGGGGGAGAGACACACATGATGGAGAAGGGGGAGAGAGACACACACATAATGGAGAAAGGGGAGAGAGACACATATTATGGAGAAGGGGAAGAGAGAGAGACGATGGAGAAGGGGAGAGAGACACATGATAGAGAAGAGAGATGATGGAAAAGGGGGAGGGAGAGAGTAACACATGATGGAGAAGGAGGGAGAGAGAGAGACACATGATGGAGAAGGGGGGAGAGAGACACATGATGAAGAAGGGGAGAGAGAGACATGATGGAGAAGAGAGGGAGAGAGAGACATGATGAAGAAGGGGGGAGAAAGACACGATTGAGAAGTGGGAGAGACACATTATGGAGAAGGGGGAGAGTGAGAGACATGATGGAGAAGTGGGGAGAGACACATGATGGTGAAGGGGGAGAGACACACATGATGGAGATGGGGGAGAGAGACACATGATGGAGAAGGGGGAGAGAGACACCCGTTGGAGAAGGGGGCAGAAAGAGAGACACACACACGATGGAGAAGGGGGGAGAGAGACACATGATGGAGAAGGGGGAGAGAAACACACATGATGGAGAAGGGGGGAGAGAGACACATGATGGAGAAGGGGGGGAGAGAGAGACACATGATGGAGAAGGAGGGAGAGAGAGACACATGATGGAGAAGGAGGGAGAGAGAGACACATGATGGTGAAGGGGGGAGAGAGACACATGATGGAGAAGGGGGAGAGAGAGACACACATGATGGAGAAGGGGGAGAGAGAGACACATGATGGAGAAGGGGGGAGAGACACATGATGGAGAGGGGGGAGAGACATATGATGGAGAAGGGGAAGAGAGAGACACACACAATGGAGAAGGGGGGAGAGAGATCCACACATGATGGAGAAGGGGGAAGAGAGACACATGATGGAGAAGGGGGAGAGAGACACACACATGATGGAGAAGAGGGGAGAGAGAGACACACATGATGGAGAAGGGGGAGAGAGAGACATGATAGAGAAGGGAGAGAGAGAGACACACACGATGTAGAAGGGGGGAGAGAGACACATGATGGAGAAGGGAGAGAGATGATGGAGAACGGGGAGGGAGAGAGTGACACATGATGGAGAAGGAGGGAGAGAGACACACACGTGATGGAGAAGAGGGGAGAGAGAGACATGATGGAGAAGGGGGAGAGAGACACATGATGCAGAAGGGAAAGAGAGAGACAATGGAGAAGGGGAGAGAGAGAGTGACACATAATGGAGAAGGAGGGAGAGAGACACATGATGGAGAAGGGGGAGAGAGAGACACATGATGGAGAAGGGAGAGAGAGACACACATGATAGAGATGGGGGAGACATGATGGACAAGGGAGGGAGAGTGACACATGATGGAGCAGGGGAGAGAGAGACACATGTTGGAGAAGGGGAGAGAGAGACATGATGGAGAAGGGGGGAGAGAGACACATGATGGAGAAGGGTAGAGAGAGACACACATGATGAAGGAGGGGGAGAGAGAAACACATGAATGAGAAGGACACACATGATGGAGAAGGGGGAGAGAGAGAGAGACACGATGGAAAAGGGGAGAAAGAGACACATGATAGAGATGGGAGAGAGTTGATGAAGGGGAAGGGAGAGAGTGACACATGATGGAGAAGGGGGGGAGAGAGACACATGATGGAGAAGGGGGGAGAGAGACACACATGATTGAGAAGGGGGAGAGAGACATGATGGAGAAGGGAGGGAGAGAGACACATGATGGAGAAGGGGGAGAGAATGATAGAGACACACGATAGAGAAGGGGGGAGAGAGACATGATGGAGAAGAGAGAGATGATGGAGAAGGGGGAGGGAGAGAGTGACACATGATGGAGAAGGGGGAGAGAGAGAGACACACACAAACATGATGGAGAAGGGGGAGAGAGACACATGATGGAGAAGGGGGAGAGAGACACACACATGATGGGTAGAGGGAGACACACATGATGGAGAAGAGGGGAGAGGGAGACACACATGATGGAGAAGGGGGGAGAGAGAACCATGATAGAGAAGGGGGGAGAGAGAGACACACACGATGGAGAAGGGGGAGAGGGACACATGATGGAGAAGGGAGAGAGATGATGGAGAAGAGGGAGGGAGAGAGTGACACATGCTGGAGAAGGAGGGAGAGAGAGACACACACGATGGAGAAGGGGGGACAGAGAGAGACACAATGGAGAAGGGGGAGAGAGACACATGTTGGAGAAGGGAAAGAGAGAGACAATGGAGAAGGGAGAGAGAGAGTGACATAATGGAGAAGGGAGAGAGACGCATGATGGAGAAGGGGAAGAGAGACACACATGATGGGGAAGAGAGAGAGAGAGACACACATGATGGAGACGGGGGAGACATGATGGAGAAGGGAGGGAGAGAGACACATGATGGAGCAGGTGAGAGAGAGACATGATTGAGAAGAAGGAGAGAGACTCACATGATGGAGCAGGGGAGAGAGAGACATGATTGAGAAGAAGGAGACAGACACACATGATGGAGAAGGGGGAGAGAGACACATGATGGAGAAGGGAGGGAGAGAGACACATGATGGAGAAGGGGGGAGAGAGACACATGATGGAGAAGGGGGGAGAGAGATAGAGACACACGATGGAGAAGGGGGGAGAGAGATGATGGAGAAGGGGGAGGGAGAGAGTGACACATGATGGAGAAGGAAGGAGAGAGACACAATGGAGAAGGGGGAGAGAGAGACACACACACACAAACATGATGGAGAAGGGGGAGAGAGACACACATGATGGAGAAGGGGGGAGAGAGAGAGACATGATGGAGAAGGGAGAGAGAGACACACATGATGTAGAAGGGGGAGACGAGGGAGAAGGGGGGAGACATGATGGAGAAGGGAGGGAGAGAGACACATGATGGAGAAGGGGAGAGAGACACATGATGGAGAAGGGGAGAGAGAGACACACACATAATGGAGAAGGGGGGGAGAGAGACACATGATGGAGAAGGGGTGAGAGAGAGACACATGATGGAAAAGGGGGGAGAGAGAGAGAGACATGATGGAGAAGGGGGATAGAGACACATGATGGAGAAGGGGGATAGAGACACATGATGGAGAAGGGAGGGAGAGAGACCCATGATAGAGAAGGGGGGGAGACACATGATGGAGAAGGGGGAGAGAGAAACACATGATTGAGAAGGAGGAGAGAGACACACATGATGGAGAAGGGGGAGAGAGAGACACGATGGAAAAGGGGAGAAAGAGACACATGATAGAGATGGGAGAGAGATGATGGAGAAGGGGAAGGGAGAGAGTGACACATGATGGATAAGGGGGGGAGAGAGACACATGATGGAGAAGGGGGGAGAGAGACACACATGATGGAGAAGGGGGGAGAGAGACACACACATGATGGAGAAGGGGGATAGAGACACATGATGGAGAAGGGGGGAGAGAGACATGATGGAGAAGGGAGGGAGAGAGACACATGATGGAGAAGGGAGGGAGAGAGACACATGATGGAGAAGGGGGGAGAAAGACACATGATGGAGAAGGGGGGAGAGAGAGATAGAGACACACGATGGAGAAGGGGGGAGAGAGACATGATGGAGAAGGGGGGAGAGAGACACATGATGGAGAAGGGGTGAGAGAGAGACACATGATGGAAAAGGGGGGAGAGAGAGAGACACATGATGGAGAAGGGGGATAGAGACACATGATGGAGAAGGGGGATAGAGACACATGATGGAGAAGGGAGGGAGAGAGACCCATGATAGAGAAGGGGGGGAGACACATGATGGAGAAGGGGGAGAGAGAAACACATGATTGAGAAGGAGGAGAGAGACACACATGATGGAGAAGGGGGAGAGAGAGACACGATGGAAAAGGGGAGAAAGAGACACATGATAGAGATGGGAGAGAGATGATGGAGAAGGGGAAGGGAGAGAGTGACACATGATGGATAAGGGGGGGAGAGAGACACATGATGGAGAAGGGGGGAGAGAGACACACATGATGGAGAAGGGGGGAGAGAGACACACACATGATGGAGAAGGGGGATAGAGACACATGATGGAGAAGGGGGGAGAGAGACATGATGGAGAAGGGAGGGAGAGAGACACATGATGGAGAAGGGGGGAGAAAGACACATGATGGAGAAGGGGGGAGAGAGAGATAGAGACACACGATGGAGAAGGGGGGAGAGAGACATGATAGAGAAGGGGGAGGGAGAGAGTGACACATGATGGAGAAGGAGGGAGAGAGAGAGAGACACACACAAACATGATGGAGAAGGGGGAGAGAGACACATGATGGAGAAGAGGGGAGAGAGACATGATGGAGAAGAGAGAGATGATGGAGAAGGGGGAGGGAGAGAGTGACACATGATGCTGAAGGGGGAGAGAGAGAGACACACACAAACATGATGGAGAAGGGGGAGAGAGACACATGATGGAGAAGGGGGAGAGAGACACACACATGATGGGGAGAGGGAGACACACATGATGGAGAAGAGGGGAGAGGGAGACACATGATGGAGAAGGGGGGAGAGAGACACATGATAGAGAAGGGGGGAGAGACAGACACACACGATGGAGAAGGGGGAGAGAGACACATGATGGAGAAGGGAGAGAGATGATGGAGAAGGGGGAGGGAGAGAGTGACACATGCTGGAGAAGGAGGGAGAGAGAGACACACGATGGAGAAGGGGGGACAGAGAGAGACACAATGGAGAAGGGGGAGAGAGACACATGTTGGAGAAGGGGAAGAGAGAGACAATGGAGAAGGGGGGAAGAGAGTGACATAATGGAGAAGAAGGGAGAGAGACGCATGATGGAGAAGGGGAAGAGAGACACACATGATGGAGAAGAGAGAGAGAGACACACATGATGGAGACGGGGGAGACATGATGGAGAAGGGAGGGAGAGAGACACATGATGGAGCAGGTGAGAGGGAGACATGATTGAGAAGAAGGGGGGAGACACACATTATGGAGCAGGGGAGAGAGAGACATGATTGAGAAGAAGGAGAGAGACACACATGATGGAGAAGGGGGAGAGAGACACATGATGGAGAAGGGCGGAGAGAGACATGATGGAGAAGGGGGGGAGAGAGACACATGATGGAGAAGGGGGGAGAGAGACACATGATGGAGAAGGGGGGAGAGAGATAGAGACACACGATGGAGAAGGGGGGAGAGAGACATGATGGAGAAGGGGGAGGGAGAGAGTGACACATGATGGAGAAGGAAGGAGAGAGACACAATGGAGAAGGGGGAGAGAGAGAGACACACACACACAAACATGATGGAGAAGGGGGAGAGAGAGACACCTTATGGAGATGTGACACATGATGGAGAAGAAGGGAGAGAAGGGAGAGAGAGAGACACACATGATGGTGAAGGGGGGAGAGAGACACATGATGGAGAAGGGGGAGAGACACACATGATGGAGAAGGGGGAGAGAGAGACACATGATGGAGAAGGGGGAGAGAGACATGATGGAGAAAGGAGTGAGAGACACACATGATGGAGACGGGGGAGACATGATGGAGAAGGGAGCGAGAGAGACATGATGGAGCAGGGGTGAGAGAGACACATGATTGAGAAGAAGGAGAGAGACACACATGATGGAGAAGGGGGAGAGAGAGAGACATGATGGAAAAGGGGAGAAAGAGACACATGATAGAGATGGGAGAGAGATGATGGAGAAGGGGAAGGGAGAGAGTGACACATGATAGAGAAGTGGGGAGAGAGACACACATGATAGACAAGGGGGGAGAGAGAGAGACACACACATGATGGGGAGAGGGAGACACACATGATGGAGAAGAGGGGAGAGGGAGACACACATGATGGAGAAGGGGGGAGAGAGACACATGATAGAGAAGGGGGGAGAGAGAGACACACACAATGGAGAAGGGGGAGAGAGACACATGATGGAGAAGGGAGAGAGATGATGGAGAAGGGGGAGGGAGAGAGTGACACATGCTGGAGAAGGAGGGAGAGAGAGACACACACGATGGAGAAGGGGGGACAGAGAGAGACACAATGGAGAAGGGGGAGAGAGACACATGTTGGAGAAGGGAAAGAGAGAGACAATGGAGAAGGGGAGAGAGAGAGTGACATAATGGAGAAGAAGGGAGAGAGACGCATGATGGAGAAGGGGAAGAGAGACACACATGATGGAGAAGAGAGAGAGAGACACACATGATGGAGACGGGGGAGACATGATGGAGAAGGGAGGGAGAGAGACACATGATGGAGCAGGTGAGAGAGAGAGACATGATTGAGAAGAAGGAGAGAGACACACATGATGGAGCAGGAGAGAGAGAGACATGATTGAGAAGAAGGAGAGAGACACACATGATGGAGAAGGGGGAGAGAGACACATGATGGAGAAGGGCGGAGAGAGACATGATGGAGAAAGGAGGGAGAGACACACATGATGGAGACGGGGGAGACATGATGGAGAAGGGAGGGAGAGAGACACATGATGGAGCAGGTGAGAGAGAGACATGATTGAGAAGAAGGAGAGAGACACACATGATGGAGCAGGGGAGAGAGAGACATGATTGAGAAGAAGGAGAGAGACACACATGATGGAGAAGGGCGGAGAGAGACACATGATGGAGAAGGGGGGAGAGAGATAGAGACACACGATGGAGAAGGGGGGAGAGAGACATGATGGAGAAGGGGGAGGGAGAGAGTGACACATGATGGAGAAGGAAGGAGAGAGACACAATGGAGAAGGGGGAGAGAGAGAGACACACACACAAACATGATGGAGAAGGGGGAGAGAGACACACATGATGGAGAAGGGGGGGAGAGAGAGAGAGACACGATGGAGAAGGGAGAGAGAGACACACATGATGTAGAAGGGGGAGACGAGGGAGAAGGGGGGAGACATGATGGAGAAGGGAGGGAGAGAGACACATGATGGAGAAGGGGAGAGAGACACATGATGGAGATGGGGAGAGAGAGACACAAACATGATGGAGAAGGGGAGAGAGAGACACACACATAATGGAGAAGGGGGGGACAGAGACACATGATGGAGAAGGGGTGAGAGAGAGACACATGATGGAAAAGGGGGGAGAGAGAGACAAACACATGATGGAAAAGGGGGAGAGAGAGACACACACATGATGGAGAAGGGGGAGAGAGACACACATGATGGAAAAGGGGGTAGACATGATGGAGAAGGGGGGAGTGAGAGACAAGATGGAGAAGGGGGAGAGAGACACATGATGGAGAAGGGGAGAGAGAGAGACACACACATGATGGAGAAGGGGAGCGAGACAAGATGGAGAAGGGGGAAGAGAGTGAAACACATGATGGAGAAGGGGAAGAGAGACAAATGATGGAGAAGGGGGAGAGAGAGAGACACGATGGAGAAGGGGGGTAGAAAGAGAGAGAGACACGATGGAGAAGGGGAGAGAGAGACATCTTATGGAGATGGGAGAGATGTGATGCAGAAGGGGGAGGGAGAGAGTGACACATGATGGAGAAGAAGGGAGAGAGAGAGACACATGATGGTGAAGGGGTAGAGAGACACATGATGGAGAAGGGGGAGAGACACACATGATGGAGAAGGGAGCGAGAGAGACACATGATGGAGCAGGGGTGAGAGAGACACATGATTGAGAAGAAGGAGAGAGACACACATGATGGAGAAGGGGGAGAGAGACATCATGGAAAAGGGGAGAAAGAGACACATGATAGAGATGGGAGAGAGATGATGGAGAAGGGGAAGGGAGAGAGTGACACATGATAGAGAAGTGGGGAGAGAGACACACATGATGGAGAAGGGGGATAGAGACACATGATGGAGAAGGGGGATAGAGACACATGATGGAGAAGGGAGGGAGAGAGACCCATGATAGAGAAGGGGGGGAGACACATGATGGAGAAGGGGGAGAGAGAAACACATGATTGAGAAGGAGGAGAGAGACACACATGATGGAGAAGGGGGAGAGAGAGACACGATGGAAAAGGGGAGAAAGAGACACATGATAGAGATGGGAGAGAGATGAAGGAGAAGGGGAAGGGAGAGAGTGACACATGTTGGATAAGGGGGGGAGAGAGACACATGATGGAGAAGGGGGGAGAGAGACACACATGATGGAGAAGGGGGGAGAGAGACACACACATGATGGAGAAGGGGGATAGAGACACATGATGGAGAAGGGGGGAGAGAGACATGATGGAGAAGGGAGGGAGAGAGACACATGATGGAGAAGGGGGAGAAAGACACATGATGGAGAAGGGGGGAGAGAGAGATAGAGACACACGATGGAGAAGGGGGGAGAGAGACATGATAGAGAAGGGGGAGGGAGAGAGTGACACATGATGGAGAAGGAGGGAGAGAGAGAGACACACAAACATAATGGAGAAGGGGGAGAGACACACATGATGGAGAAGGGGGGAGAGAGAGAGACATGATGGAGAAGGGAGAGAGAGACACACATGATGGAGAAGGGGGGAGACGACAAAGAAGGGGGGAGACATGATGGAGAAGGGAGGGAGAGAGACACATGATGGAGAAGGGGAGAGAGACACATGATGGAGAAGGGGAGAGAGAGACACAAACGTGATGGAGAAGGGGAGAGAGAGACACACACATAATGGAGAAGGGGGGAGAGAGACACATGATGGAGAAGGGGTGAGAGAGAGAGACATGATGGAAAAGGGGGGAGAGAGAGACAAACACATGATGGAAAAGGGGGAGAGAGAGAGACACATGATGGTGAAGGGGGGAGAGAGAGACACATGATGGAGAAGGGGGAGAGACACACATGATGGAGAAGGGGGAGAGAGACACACATGATGGAGAAGGAGGGAGAGAGACATGTTTGAGAAAGGAGGGAGAGAGACATGATGGAGAAGAGAGGGAGAGAGACACATAATGGAGAAGGGAGGGAGAGAGACATATGATGGAGAAGGGGGAGAGAGAGAGACATTATGGAGAAGGGGGAGAAACCGATGATGGTGAAGGGGGAGAGACACACATTATGGAGAAGGGGGAGAGAGACACACACATAATGGAGAAGGGGGAGAGAGACACACATGATGGAAAAGGGGGTAGACATGATGGAGAAGGGGGGAGAGAGACACATGATGGAGAAGGGGAGAGAGAGATGATGCAGAAGGGGGACGAGAGACACATGATGGAGAAGGGGAGAGAGAGAGAGACACACACATGATGGAGAAGGGGAGAGAGACAAGATGGAGAAGGGGGAAGAGAGTGAAACACATGATGGAGAAGGGGAAAAAAGACAAATGATGGAGAAAGGGGAGAGAGAGACACACGATGGAGAAGGTGGGTAGAGAGAGACACGATGGAGAAGGAGAGAGAGAGACACCTGATGGAGATGGGAGAGATATGATGGAGAAGGGGGAGGGAGAGAGTGACACATGATGGAGAAGAAGGGATAGAGAGAGACACATGATGGTGAAGGGGGGAGAGAGACACATGATGGAGAAGGGGGAGAGACACACATGATGGAGAAGGGGGAGAGAGACACACATGATGGAGAAGGAGGGAGAGAGACATGATGGAGAAAGGAGGGAGAGAGACATGACGGAGAAGAGAGGGAGAGAGACACATAATGGAGAAGGGAGAGAGAGAGACATATGATGGAGAAGGGGGAGAGAGAGAGACATGGAGAAGGGGGAGAGACCGATGATGGTGAAGGGGGAGAGACACACATTATGGAGAAGGGGGAGAGAGACACACACATAATGGAGAAGGGGGAGAGAGACACACATGATGGAGAAGGGAGAGAGAGAGAGACACATGATTGAGAAGGGGGGAGAGAGAGAGACGATGGAGAAGGGGAGAGAGAGACACATAATGGAGATGGGAGAGAGACGATGGAGAAAGGGGAGGGAGAGAGAGAAACATGATGGAGAAGGAGAGAGAGAGGGAGACACATTATAGTGAAGGGGGGATAGAGACACATGATAGAGATGGGAGAGAGATGATGGAGAACGGGAAGGGAGAGAGTGACACATGATGGAGAAGAGGGGGGGAGAGAGACATGATGGAGAAGGGAGGTAGAGAGACACATGATGGAGAAGGGGGAGAGAGAGATAGAGACACACGATGGAGAAGGGGGGAGAGAGACATGATGGAGAAGAGAGATGATGGAGAAGGGGAGGGAGAGAGTGACATATGATGGAGAAGAGGTGGGGAGAGAGACATGATGGAGAAGGGAGGTAGAGAGACACATGATGTAGAAGGGGAAGAGAGACAAATGATGGAGAAGGGGGAGAGTGAGACACATGATGGAGAAGGGGGGTAGAGAGAGAGAGACACGATGGAGAAGGGGAGAGAGAGACACATGATGGAGATGGGAGAGAGACGATGGAGAAGGGGGAGGGAGAGAGTGACACATGATGGAGAAGAAGGGAGAGAGAGACACACATGATGGTGAAGGGGGGAGAGAGACATGATGGAGAAGGGAGGTAGAGAGACACATGATGGAGAAGGGGGGAGAGAGAGATAGAGACACATGATGGAGAAGGGGGAGAGAGACATGATGGAGAAGAGAGATGATGGAGAAGGGGGAGGGAGAGAGTGACATATGATGGAGAAGGAGGGAGAGAGACACATGATGGAGAAGGGGAGAGAGACACATGATGGAGAAGGGGAGAGAGACAAACAAACATGATGGAGAAGGGGAGAGAGAGACACACATAATGGAGAAGGGGGAGAGAGACACATGATGGAGAAGGGGTGAGAGAGAGACACATGATGGAAAAGGGGGGAGAGAGAGACAAACACATGATGGAAAAGGGGGAGAGAGACACACACACACATGATGGAGAAGGGGGAGAGAGACACACATGATGGAAAAGGGGGTAGACACGATGGAGAAGGGAGGGAGAGAGACACATGATGGAGAAGGGGGGAGAGAGACACATGATGGAGAAGGGGGAGAGAGAGAGACATGGAGAAGGGGGAGAGACCGATGATGGTGAAGGGGGAGAGACACACATTATGGAGAAGGGGGAGAGAGACACACACATAATGGAGAAGGGGGAGAGAGACATGATGGAGAAAGGAGGGAGAGAGACATGACGGAGAAGAGAGGGAGAGAGACATATAATGGAGAAGGGAGAGAGAGAGACATATGATGGAGAAGGGGGAGAGAGAGAGACATGGAGAAGGGGGAGAGACCGATGATGGTGAAGGGGGAGAGACACACATTATGGAGAAGGGGGAGAGAGACACACACATAATGGAGAAGGGGGAGAGAGACACACATGATGGAGAAGGGAGAGAGAGAGAGGCACATGATTGAGAAGGGGGGAGAGAGAGAGACGATGGAGAAGGGGAGAGAGAGACACATAATGGAGATGGGAGAGAGACGATGGAGAAAGGGGAGGGAGAGAGAGAAACATGATGGAGAAGGAGAGAGAGAGGGAGACACATTATAGTGAAGGGGGGATAGAGACACATGATAGAGATGGGAGAGAGATGATGGAGAACGGGAAGGGAGAGAGTGACACATGATGGAGAAGAGGGGGGGAGAGAGACATGATGGAGAAGGGAGGTAGAGAGACACATGATGGAGAAGGGGGAGAGAGAGATAGAGACACACGATGGAGAAGGGGGGAGAGAGACATGATGGAGAAGAGAGATGATGGAGAAGGGGAGGGAGAGAGTGACATATGATGGAGAAGAGGTGGGGAGAGAGACATGATGGAGAAGGGAGGTAGAGAGACACATGATGTAGAAGGGGAAGAGAGACAAATGATGGAGAAGGGGGAGAGTGAGACACATGATGGAGAAGGGGGGTAGAGAGAGAGAGACACGATGGAGAAGGGGAGAGAGAGACACGATGGAGAAGGGGAGAGAGAGACACATGATGGAGATGGGAGAGAGACGATGGAGAAGGGGGAGGGAGAGAGTGACACATGATGGAGAAGAAGGGAGAGAGAGACACACATGATGGTGAAGGGGGGAGAGAGACATGATGGAGAAGGGAGGTAGAGAGACACATGATGGAGAAGGGGGGAGAGAGAGATAGAGACACATGATGGAGAAGGGGGAGAGAGACATGATGGAGAAGAGAGATGATGGAGAAGGGGGAGGGAGAGAGTGACATATGATGGAGAAGGAGGGAGAGAGACACATGATGGAAAAGGGGAGAGAGACACATGATGGAGAAGGGGAGAGAGACAAACAAACATGATGGAGAAGGGGAGAGAGAGACACACATAATGGAGAAGGGGGAGAGAGACACATGATGGAGAAGGGGTGAGAGAGAGACACATGATGGAAAAGGGGGGAGAGAGAGACAAACACATGATGGAAAAGGGGGAGAGAGACACACACACACACATGATGGAGAAGGGGGAGAGAGACACACATGATGGAAAAGGGGGTAGACACGATGGAGAAGGGAGGGAGAGAGACACATGATGGAGAAGGGGGGAGAGAGACACATGATGGAGAAGGGGAGAGATAGACACACACGATGGAGAAGAGGGGAGAGAGAGATGATGGAGAAGGGGGGACGAGAGACACATGATGGAGAAGGGGAGAGAGAGACCCACACGATGGGGAGAGAGAGAGAGAGACAAGATGGAGAAGGGGAAAGAGACACACACACATAATGGAGAAGGGGGAGAGAGACACATGATGGAGAAGGGGCGAAAGAGAGACACATGATGGAGAAGGGGGGAGAGAGAGAAACACATGATGGAGAAGGGGAAGAGAGACAAATGATGGAGAAGGGAGAGAGTGAGACACATGATGGAGAAGGGGAGAGAGAGAGAGAGACACGATGGAGAAGGGGAGAGAGAGACACATGATGGAGATGGGAGAGAGACGATGGAGAAGGGGGAGGGAGAGAGTGACACATGATGGAGAAGAAGGGAGAGAGAGACACACATGATGGTGAAGGGGGGAGAGAGACACATGATGGAGAAGGGGGAGAGAGAGAGAGACATTATGGAGAAGGGGGAGAGACAGATGATAGTGAAGGGGGAGAGACACACATGATGGAGAAGGGGGAGAGAGACACACATAATGGAAAAGGGGAGAGAGACACATTTTATGGAGAAGGGGAAGAGAGAGAGATGATGGAGAAGGGGAAAGAGACACATGATGGAGAAGAGAGATGATGGAAAAGGGGGAGGGAGAGAGTGACACATGATGGAGAAGGAGGGAGAGAGAGACACATGATGGAGAAGGGGGAGAGAGACACATGATGGAGAAGGGGAGAGAGAGACATGATGGAGAAGAGAGGGAGAGAGACACATGATGGAGAAGGGGGGAGAGAGACATGATGGAGAAGAGAGATGATGGAGAAGGGGGAGGGAGAGAGTGACATATGATGGAGAAGGAGGGAGAGAGACACATGATGGAGAAGGGGAGAGAGACACATGATGGAGAAGGGGAGAGAGAGATGATGCAGAAGGGGGACGAGAGACACATGATGGAGAAGGGGAGAGAGAGAGACACACACATGATGGAGAAGGGGAGAGAGACAAGATGGAGAAGGGGGAAGAGAGTGAAACACATGATGGAGAAGGGGAAGAGAGACAAATGATGGAGAAAAGGGAGAGAAAGACACACGATGGAGAAGGTGGGTAGAGAGAGAGAGACACGATGGAGAAGGAGAGAGAGAGACACCTGATGGAGATGGGAGAGATACGATGGAGAAGGGGGAGGGAGAGAGTGACACATGATGGAGAAGAAGGGATAGAGAGAGACACATGATGGTGAAGGGGGGAGAGAGACACATGATGGAGAAGGGGGAGAGACACACATGATGGAGAAGGGGGAGAGAGACACACATGATGGAGAAGGAGGGAGAGAGACATGATGGAGAAAGGAGGGAGAGAGACATGACGGAGAAGAGAGGGAGAGAGACACATAATGGAGAAGGGAGAGAGAGAGACATATGATGGAGAAGGGGGAGAGAGAGAGACATGGAGAAGGGGGAGAGACCGATGATGGTGAAGGGGGAGAGACACACATTATGGAGAAGGGGGAGAGAGACACACACATAATGGAGAAGGGGGAGAGAGACACACATGATGGAGAAGGGAGAGAGAGAGAGACACATGATTGAGAAGGGGGGAGAGAGAGAGACGATGGAGAAGGGGAGAGAGAGACACATAATGGAGATGGGAGAGAGACGATGGAGAAAGGGGAGGGAGAGAGAGAAACATGATGGAGAAGGAGAGAGAGAGGGAGACACATTATAGTGAAGGGGGGATAGAGACACATGATAGAGATGGGAGAGAGATGATGGAGAACGGGAAGGGAGAGAGTGACACATGATGGAGAAGAGGGGGGGAGAGAGACATGATGGAGAAGGGAGGTAGAGAGACACATGATGGAGAAGGGGGGAGAGAGAGATAGAGACACACGATGGAGAAGGGGGGAGAGAGACATGATGGAGAAGAGAGATGATGGAGAAGGGGAGGGAGAGAGTGACATATGATGGAGAAGGGAGGTAGAGAGACACATGATTTAGAAGGGGGGAGAGAGACATGATGGAGAAGAGAGATGATGGAGAAGGGGGAGGGAGAGAGTGACATATGATGGAGAAGGAGGGAGAGAGACACATGATGGAGAAGGGGAGAGAGACACATGATGGAGAAGGGGAGAGAGAGATGATGCAGAAGGGGGACGAGAGACACATGATGGAGAAGGGGAGAGAGAGAGAGACACACACATGATGGAGAAGAGGAGAGAGACAAGATGGAGAAGGGGGAAGAGAGTGAAACACATGATGGAGAAGGGGAAGAGAGACAAATGATGGAGAAAAGGGAGAGAAACACACACGATGGAGAAGGTGGGTAGAGAGAGAGAGACACGATGGAGAAGGAGAGAGAGAGACACCTGATGGAGATGGGAGAGATACGATGGAGAAGGGGGAGGGAGAGAGTGACACATGATGGAGAAGAAGGGATAGAGAGAGACACATGATGGTGAAGGGGGGAGAGAGACACATGATGGAGAAGGGGGAGAGACACACATGATGGAGAAGGGGGAGAGAGACACACATGATGGAGAAGGAGGGAGAGAGACATGATGGAGAAAGGAGGGAGAGAGACATGATGGAGAAGAGAGGTAGAGAGACACATAATGGAGAAGGGAGAGAGAGAGACATATGATGGAGAAGGGGGAGAGAGAGAGACATTATGGAGAAGGGGGAGAGACCGATGATAGTGAAGGGGGAGAGACACACATTATGGAGAAGGGGGAGAGAGACACACACATAATGGAGAAGGGGGAGAGAGACACACATGATGGAGAAGGGAGAGAGAGAGAGACACATGATTGAGAAGGGGGGAGAGAGAGAGACGATGGAGAAGGGGAGAGAGAGACACATAATGGAGATGGGCGAGAGACGATGGAGAAAGGGGAGGGAGAGAGAGAAACATGATGGAGAAGGAGGGAGAGAGAGAGAGACACATGATAGTGAAGGGGGGATAGAGACACATGATAGAGATGGGAGAGAGATGATGGAGAAGGGAAAGGGAGAGAGTGACACATGATGGAGAAGAGGGGTGAGAGAGACATGATGGAGAAGGGAGGGAGAGAGACACATGATGGAGAAGGGGGGAGAGAGAGATAGAGACACACGATGGAGAAGGGGGGAGAGAGACATGATGGAGAAGGGGGGAGAGAGACATGATGGAGAAGGGAGGTAGAGAGACACATGATGGAGAAGGGGGGAAAGACATGATGGAGGAGGGGAGAGAGAGATACACACATAATGGAGAAGGGGGTAGAGAGACACACGATGGAGAAGGGGTGAGAGAGAGACACATGATGGAAAAGGGGGGAGAGAGAGACAAACACATGATGGAAAAGGGGGAGAGAGAGACACACACACACACACATGATGGAGAAGGGGGAGAGAGACACACATGATGGAAAAGGAGGTAGACACGATGGAGAAGGGAGGGAGAGAGACACATGATTGAGAAGGGGGGAGAGAGACACATGATGGAGAAGGGGAGAGATAGACACACACGATGGAGAAGAGTGGAGAGAGAGATGAGGGAGAAGGGGGACGAGAGACACATGATGGAGAAGGGGAGAGAGAGAGACTCACACGATGGGGAGAGAGAGAGAGAGAGACAAGATGGAGAAGGGGAAAGAGACACACACATACATAATGGAGAAGGGGGAGAGAGACACATGATGGAGAAGGGGGAGAGAGAGAAACACATGATGGAGAAGGGGAAGAGAGACAAATGATGGAGAAGGGGGAGAGTGAGACACATGATGGAGAAGGGGGGTAGAGAGAGAGAGACACGATGGAGAAGGGGAGAGAGAGACACGATGGAGAAGGGGAGAGAGAGACACATGATGGAGATGGGAGAGAGACGATGGAGAAAGGGGAGGGAGAGAGACGATGGAGAAGGGGGAGGGAGAGAGTGACACATGATGGAGAAGAAGGGAGAGAGAGACACACATGATGGTGAAGGGGGGAGAAAGACACATGATGGAGAAGGGGGGAGAGAGACACATGATGGAGAAGGGGGAGAGAGACACATGATGGAGAAGGGGGGAGAGAGACATGATGGAGAAGGGAGGTAGAGAGACACATGATGGAGAAGGGGGAGAGAGAGATAGAGACACATGATGGAGAAGGGGGGGAGAGAGACATGATGGAGAAGAGAGATGATGGAGAAGGGGGAGGGAGAGAGTGACATATGATGGAGAAGGAGGGAGAGAGACACATGATGGAGAAGGGGAGAGAGACACGTGATGGAGAAGGGGAGAGAGACACACAAACATGATGGAGAAGGGGAGAGAGAGACACACACATAATGGAGAAGGGGGGAGAGAGACACATGATGGAGAAGGGGTGAGAGAGACACACATGATGGAAAAGGGGGGAGAGAGAGACAAACACATGATGGAAAAGGGGGAGAGAGAGACACACACACACACATGATGGAGAAGGGGGAGAGAGACACACATGATGGAAAAGGGGGTAGACACGATGGAGAAGGGAGGGAGAGAGACACATGATGGAGAAGGGGGGAGAGAGACACATGATGGAGAAGGGGAGAGATAGACACACACGATGGAGAAGAGGGGAGAGAGAGATGATGGAGAAGAGGAGAGAGAGAGATGATGGAGAAGGGGGGACGAGAGACACATGATGGAGAAGGGGAGAGAGACCGACACGATGGGGAGAGAGAGAGAGAGACAAGATGGAGAAGGGGAAAGAGACACACACACATAATGGAGAAGGGGGAGAGAGACACATGATGGAGAAGGGTGGAAAGAGAGACACATGATGGAGAAGGGGGAGAGAGAGAAACACATGATGGAGAAGGGGAAGAGAGACAAATAATGGAGAAGGGGGAGAGTGAGACACATGATGGAGAAGGGGAGAGAGAGAGAGAGACACGATGGAGAAGGGGGAGAGAGACACATGATGGAGATGGGAGAGAGACGATGGAGAAGGGGGAGGGAGAGAGTGACACATGATGGAGAAGAAGGGAGAAAGAGACACACATGATGGTGAAGGGGGGAGAGAGACACATGATGGAGAAGGGGGAGAGAGAGAGAGACATTATGGAGAAGGGGGAGAGACAGATGATAGTGAAAGGGGAGAGACACACATGATGGAGAAGGGGGAGAGACACATGATGGAGAAGGGGGAGAGAGACACACACATAATGGAGAAGGGGGAGAGAGACACATATTATGGAGAAGGGGAAGAGAGAGAGATGATGGAGAAGGGGAGAGAGACACATGATGGAGAAGAGAGATGATGGAAAAGGGGGAGGGAGAGAGTGACACATGATGGAGAAGGAGAGAGAGAGAGACACATGATGGAGAAGGGGGGAGAGAGACACATGATGGAGAAGGGGAGAGAGAGACATGATGGAGAAGAGAGGGAGAGAGACACATGATGGAGAAGGGGGGAGAGACATGATGGAGAAGAGAGATGATGGAGAAGGGGGAGGGAGAGAGTGACATATGATGGAGAAGGAGGGAGAGAGACACGATGGAGAAGGGGAGAGAGACACGTGATGGAGAAGGGGAGAGAGTGACACAAACATGATGGAGAAGAGGAGAGAGAGACACACACATAATGGAGAAGGGGGGAGAGAGACATATGATGGAGAAGGGGTGAGAGAGAGACACATGATGGAAAAGGGGTGAGAGAGAGACAAACACATGATTGAAAAGGGGGAGAGAGAGACACACACACACATGATGGAGAAGGGGGAGAGAGACACACATGATGGAAAAGGGGGTAGACACGATGGAGAAGGGAGGGAGAGAGACACATGATGGAGAAGGGGGGAGAGAGACACATGATGGAGAAGGGGAGAGATAGACACACACGATGGAGAAGAGGGGAGAGAGAGATGATGGAGAAGGGGGGATGAGAGACACATGATGGAGAAGGGGAGAGAGAGACCCACATGATGGGGAGAGAGAGAGAGAGATACATGATGGAGAAGGGGAAAGAGACACACACATAATGGAGAAGGGGGAGAGAGACACATGATGGAGAAGGGGGGAAAGAGAGACACATGATGGAGAAGGGGGGAGAGAGAGAAACACATGATGGAGAAGGGGAAGAGAGACAAATGATGGAGAAGGGGGAGAGTGAGACACATGATGGAGAAGGGGGGTATAGAGAGAGAGAGACACGATGGAGAAGGGGGGAGAGAGACACATGATGAAGAAGGGGAGAGAGAGACATGATGGAGAAGAGAGGGAGAGAGAGACATGATGAAGAAGGGGGGAGAAAGACACGATTGAGAAGTGGGAGAGACACATTATGGAGAAGGGGGAGAGTGAGAGACATGATGGAGAAGTGGGGAGAGGCACATGATGGTGAACGGGGAGAGACACACATGATGGAGATGGGGGAGAGAGACACATGATGGAGAAGGGGGAGAGAGACACCCGATGGAGAAGGGGGCAGAAAGAGAGACACACACACGATGGAGAAGGGGGGAGAGAGACACATGATGGAGAAGAGAGAGATGATGGAGATGGGGGAGGGAGAGAGTGACACGTGACTGAGAAGGAGGGAGAGAGACACATGATGGAGAAGGGGGGAGAGACACATGATGGAGAAGGGGGAGAGAGAGACAAACACATGATGGAGAAGGGGGAGAGAGCGACACAGGATGGAGAAGGGAGAGAGAGACACATGATGGAGAAGGGGGAGAGAGACACACATGAAGGAAAAGGGGGGGAGACATGATGGAGAAGGGGGAGACATGATGGAGAAGGGAGGGAGAGAGACACATGATGGAGAAGGGGAGAGAGACATGATGGAGAAGGGGAGAGAGACACAAACACGATGGAGAAGGGGAGAGAGAGACACACACATAATGGAGAAGGGGGAGAGAGCGACACACACAGGATGGAGAAGGGGGAGAGACACATGATGGAGAAGGGGGAGACACATGATGGAGAAGGGGGAGACACATGATGGAGAAGGGGGAAGAGAGACATGATGGAGAAAGGGGGAGAGACACATGATGGCGAAGGGGGTAGAGAGAGAGACACGATGGAGAAGGGGGAGAGAAACACATGATGGAAAAGGGAGAGAGAGAGATGATGGAGAAGGGGGAGGGAGAGAGTGGCACATGATGGAGAAGGAGGGAGAGAGAGACACACATGATGGAGAAGGGGGAGAGAGACACATGATGGAGAAGCGGGAGACAGACACACACATGATGGAGAAGGGGGAGAGAGAGACACATGATGGAGAAGGGGGGGACATGATGGAGAAGGGAGGGAGAGAGACACACACATGATGGAGAAGGGGGACAGAGAGATGATGAAGAAGGGGGAAGAGAGACACATGATGGAGAATGGGAGAGAGAGAGAGAGAGACATGATGGAGAAGGGGAGAGACAGAGACACAAGATGGAGAAGGGGAGAGACAGAGACACAAGATGGAGAAGGGGAGAGAGAGAGAGCCACATAATGGAGAAGGGGGTAGAGAGACACATGATGGAGAAGGGGGTAGAGAGACACATGATTGAGAAGGGGGAGATAGAGACACATGATGGAGAAGGGGGGAGTGGGAGACACATGATGGAGAAGGGGGAGAGAGACAGACAGGATGGAGAAGGGGGAGAGAGAGTCACACATGATGGAGAAGGGGGGGAGAGAGACACGATGGAGAAGGGGAGGGAGTGACACATGATGGAGATGGGAGAGAGACGATGGAGAAGGGGGAGGGAGAGAGTGAAACATGATGGAGAAGGAGGGGGGGAGAGAGAGAGAGAGACATGATGGTGAAGGGGGGATAGAGACACATGATGGAGAAGGGGAAGAGAGAGACACACACATGATGGTGAAGGGGAGAGAGAGATATATGATGGGGAAGGGGGAGAGACACATGATGGAGAAAGGAGGGAGAGAGATATGATGGAGAAGGGAGGGAGAGAGACACATGATGGAGAATGGGGAGAGAGACACATAATGGAGAAGGGGGAGAGAGACACATGATGGACAAGGGGGAGAGAGAGACACATGATGGAGAAGGGGGAGAGAGAGACACACACGATTGAGAAGGGGGGGAGAGAGACACACGATTGAGAAGGGGGGGAGAGAGACACACGATTGAGAAGGGGGGGAGAGAGAGACGCACACGATGGAGAAGGGGGGAGAGAGTCACATGATGGAGAAGAGAGAGACGATGGAGAAGGGGGAGGGAGAGAGTGACACATGATGGAGAAGGAGGGAAAGATACACATGATGGAGAAGGGGCTGAGAGACACATAATGGAGAAGGGGAGAGAGAGACATGATGGAGAGGGGAGGGAGAGACACATAATGGAGAAGGGAGGGAGAGAGACACATAATGGAGAAGGGGGCGAAAGACACATGATGGAGAAGGGGGGAGAGAGAGAGACATGATTGAGAAGGGGGAGAGACACATGATGGTGAAGGGGGAGAGACACACATGATAGTGAAGGGGGAGAGAGACACACGACGGAGAAGGGGGGAGAGAGACACATGATGGAGAAGAGAGAGAAGTGACACATGATGGAGAATGAGGGAGAGAGACACATGATGGAGAATGAGGGAGAGAGACACATGATGGAGAAGGGGGAGAGAGAGACACACATGATGGAGAAGGGGGAGAGAGAGACACATGATGGAGAAGGGGGAGAGAGAGACACATGATGGAGAAGAGGGGAGAGAGACACACATGATGGAGAAGGGGGGGAGAGACATGATGGAGAAGGGAGGTATAGAGACACATGATGGAGAAGGGGGATGAGAGACGCATGATGGAGAAGGGGGAGAGACATGATAGAGAAGGGGGGAGAGACATATGATGAAGAATGGGGGGAGAGACACATGATGGAGAAGGGGGGGAGAGAGAGAGAGACATGATGGAGAAGGAGGAGAATGAGAGACATGATTCAGAAGGGGACAGAGAGTTTACTTTTGAACTGGCGCACTTAAAATGTTGCGTCTTAATGTGTTGCATTTGTTTAGCCGCATCATTCCGAATGGCGCATTCACCATGTTGAACCTTAGAGTCACAAATTGTACACGTCGCGTCATTCCAAATGGAGCATTCACCATTAAAGAGTGGCACATTGGGTGCAAAAAGGGCACAATGTGGGTACAATATGGGTGCAATATGGACGCAATATGGGTGCAATAAAGACGCAATATGGGTGCAATAAAGACGCAATATGGGTACAATATGGGTGCAATATGGATGCAATATGGGTGCAATGAGTGCAATCTGAGTGCAATATGGGTGCAGTAAAGACGCAATATGGGTATTGCACCCATATTGCGTCCTTATTGCACCCATATTGCATTCTTATTGAAGCCATATTGCGTCGTTATTTCACCCATATTGCACCCATATTGTGCCATTATTGCACCCATATAGCACCCATATTGCACTCATTTTGCACCTATATTGTGTCCTTATTGCACTCATATTGTGTCATTATTGCACCCATACTGCACCCATATTGTGTCCTTATTGCACTCGTATTGCACCAATATTGCACCCATATTACCCATATTGCACCCATATTGCGTCCTTATTGCATCCATATTGCACTCATATTGCATCCTTATTGCACTCATATTGCACCTATATTGCGTCCTTATTGCACCCATATTGCACCTATATTGCATCCTTATCGCACTCATATTGCGTCCTTATTGCACCCATATTGCATCCTTATTGCACCCATATTGAACTCATATTGCACCCATATTGCAATAATATTGCACCCATATTACATCCTTATTGCACCCATATTGCACTCATACTGCACCCATACCTCACCTTGTAGTGGCACATAAGTCGTTTGGGGGGGGGCCAAATCTCGCCCATATGTTATGTGGTTTTGGGGCCCATGTCCTTCGGCCCCTGGCAACTCCTATGGAAATCACGCCTCTGTGCTATGTGTGAGAAAACATGAATGTCTCCTCAGTACTGCCTGGCTGGCTGCCAAGATTCTCCTTCTAGTGCACGCCACTGGGTGTGTTCAGTGCCAGAGAATTTTGGCTGTCTGCCAAGCTTCTCCTTCTACTAATCTTCTATCTTCTATCCTGTATAATAATTTGCTAAATCGTGTGTAACGCCGCGACATGCCCAGTGGACACTGCTGCGTGTGCTGCAGTCATGTGAAGTAGAGGCTGCCCGCGCCGCGGCTGATACAGAGCTGGGCACTTCGAAGGACCGTCCAGCTCTGTATCAGCCATGGCGCGGGCAGTCTCTACTGCGCGTGACTGCCCCGCGACCGGGTGGTAGTGGCACTGTGGCCCGTGTAACGGGCTGTTCAACTAGTATATATAAAAGAATAAGCCTCATTGCATAATTTATGGTACCTCACACACAGAACATAATTTATGTCTCCTCTGAAAACAAACACACATTGAACAGAATGCCTCATTACATAATTTATGTCTCATTAGGAGACACAACTCCTATTGGTTGATTCAATGGGGACTTTACTGCTCCCATTGGGTGATTCAATGGGGGCATGTTTATCATATAGGGAGTTGGCCTGCCCCCTCCAGCCCGCCCACCACTATCCAACTGACAAAAAAAATAAAATAGCTGCCACTCGCTCCTGAAGTAGGGGATATCAGTAATTTCTCCTGGTCCACACACACTCTCACTCAGTATCATGACCCCACAAACACACTGTATAACCTCCCACAGATAACTGTAACCCTCCATACAATATGTTTCAGTACGAGGGTGTAATGTTTCCATAAAATACAAACTCAGGGATAAACTTAATAACAACTCTTTTATTTAACTCTTTTCATCTCTTCAGTCAACCTCACTGTCTGTCTGTTATCAACTGTCACTCCTCCACTCCCTGCTTCCTGATTCCCACCCTTTCTCCTTAAAGGGAGAGAGATGCTTTGCTGTATGTTACAGAGGGCAAGCCTCAAACACCACTTTCTATCTGTTCCCTCCGCATATTGCTACATTGCCTCAATTGAAGAGCCACTGTGTTATATTGCTATGTTACCTCAACTTAACCCTTTGAGTGGCAGAGGGGTACGCAACGCATTGCAAAGCAATGCGTTGCGTACCCCTCTGGCACTCAAAGGGTTAAGTAAGGAGGAGTTACTGCTCCCATTGGGTGATTCAATGGGGGAGTGATTTAAATCATGCAGGGAGCTTGCCTGCCCCCACTATCCAGCCCGCCCACCACTATCCAAGTAACTGAAAAAACAAAATGGATGCCACTCGCTCCAACACCACAGACACAAACACATCAGACAAAAAACACACACACACTCACACTCAATCACACACACTCAATCACACACTCACACTCTCACATACACTCTCACAATAATTAATTCACTCTCAATCTCTCACTATCACGGTGCCCATGCTCTGGTCTGTCATTCTCTGTGTGGTGCGCTCCTATTGGCTGAGCTTAGTTTGGCCCGCCCAGTATGGCCTTCTTATACCAGGCCTCTGGCACCTGTCAGGTGCCCTTTTGTGGTGTTC
The DNA here is from genome assembly GCA_037306005.1 of Rhinophrynus dorsalis. NCBI lineage: Eukaryota > Metazoa > Chordata > Amphibia > Anura > Rhinophrynidae > Rhinophrynus > Rhinophrynus dorsalis. Next base: position 149,034,856 of record CM074721.1, read on the forward strand.
CTGTACCAGTGCTACTGTGTTGCTGTGTTCCTGCGTACCGACCTGGCCCGTTTGACTACTCTTGCTGATTCCTGCTCCATGATTCAACCCGGCCTGGCTGACGTTCCTGCTCCATGACCTGACCCGACTTGTCTGACGTTCGTGCTACGTGATTCGACCTGGCCTGGCTGACGTTCCTGCTCCGTGACCTGACCCGGCTTGTCTGACGTTCCTGCGCTGTTATTCGGCCAGCGATCCTGATCCTGTTCTCCGTGTCGCTTGGGCGACATTCCTACTTCCGCAAGTGCTGGTCTAGTAGACTGAGTATTGTGGCCTCCAACCCACTGAGCCCTCCGCTAACTCTTGCAGAGCACATTTGCCTCCGTTAACCCTGAGCCTCCCATTTACACTTGCAGAGCACTGTGCCTCCGTTAACACTGAGACTTCCGTTAACCCTTATGTAGCACTGTTGTGTTTGTTACCGCACCGGTCGGGTTCTATTGGCTCTAAGTCCATCAGCTCTTGCAGTGTACAGTTTGTCCGTTACTGCACCGGTCGGATGCTATTGGCTCTAAGTCCATCAGCTCTTGCAGTGTACAATATTTCCGTTACCGCACTGGTCTGGTGCTATTGGCTATAAGTCCATCAGCTCTAGCAGTGTCAGTATTTCCGTTACCGCACCGGTCGGGTGCTATTGGCTCTAAAGTCCATCAGCTCTTGCAGTGTCAGTATTTCCGTTACTGCACCGGTCGGGTGCTCGTGGCTCACGGCAGTGCTAGCTCTAGCAGAGTATTGTGGTCTCCGTTTCTGCTCAGCACAGGGTAGTCTCAGTCCTGCTTACTACTAGGTGCTTCCACCTTGCACCACAGTCTCTTGATACATTTACCATCATACTGGGCGTTGTCTAACACACCACATCAGAGACTGGTTACTTTCTATGAACTTTAACCCATGTTGTACTGAAATAGCCTGGATATGCCTGTCCTGTGACAGTATTTACTCTCTACATATGTAAGCTGGGCCCGAGAAGGCATATGTACATGACTGATATTTTCCTGTGATATTCCATAGCCCTGGTGGGCATTCTAATTGTGTCTTTTTTTAATAAAACTGCTTTTTATTCTAACCTACTGTGAGTGTCGTACAAACCGTTACAGTATGAAAGGGCCATGACCTCAGACAGTAAAGGTGACGATAATTGACAGAACATCCATTGGAGGATGGATGTGCACAAGCAGCGCCTGCTATGCGCATACATAACGTGTTCCATGTGTCCCTGTTAAAACCTTTGGTATGCAACCGCTACACTACCACTCTGGTGGTTCCTGGGCCGGTGGATGTTCAAGACCAAGAGGAATACGAAGTTCAAAGCATTATTGATTCTCGGAGATTGAGGAAAATTGCAATATTTGGTCCATTGGAAGGGCTATGGCCCTGAAGAGCGTTCTTGGGTCGATCAAAAGGACCTTCATGCCCCTAGGTTATTGCGCAATTTCCATTCTAAATTTCCCCGGAAACCAGGACCCTCTGCCAGGAGAGGGGGTCTTTGAGAGGGGGGTACTATCACGGTGCCCGTGCTCTGGTCTGTCACTCTCTGTGCGGTGTGCTCCCATTGGCTGAGCTTAGTTTGGCCCGCCCAGTATGGCCTTCTTATACCAGACCTCTGGCACCTTTAAGGTGCCCTTTCGTGGTGTTCCTGTACCAGTGCTACTGTTTGCTGTGTTCCTGTGTACCAACTTGGCCCGTTTGACTACTCTTGCTGATTCCTGCTCCGTGATTCGACCCAGCCTGGCTGACGTTCCTGCTCCATGACCTGACCCGGCTTCTCTGACGTTCCTGCGCTGTGATTCGGCCAGTGACCCTGATCCTGTTCTCCGTGTCGCTTGGGCGACATTCCTACTTCTGCAAGTGCTGGTCTAGCAGACTGAGTATTGTGGCCTCCAACCCACTGAGCCCTCCGTTAACTCTTGCAGAGCACTGTTGCCTCCGGTACACTGAGCCTTCCGTTACACTTGCAGAGCCCGGTTGCCTCCGTTACTCTGAGCCTCCGTTAACACTTGCAGAGCACGTTTTCCTCCGTTAACCCTGAGCCTCCTGTTTACACTTGCAGAGCACTGTACCTCCTTTAACACTGAGCCATCCGTTAACCCTTACGGAGCACTGTTGTGTTCGTTACCGCACTGGTCGGGTGCTATTGGTTCTAAGTCCATCAGCTCTTGCAGTGTACAGTTTGTCCATTACTACACCGGTCGGGTGATATTGGCTCTAAGTTCATCAGCTATAGCAGTGTACAATATTTCTGTTACCGCACCGGTCGGGTGCTATTGGCTCTAAAGTCCATCAGCTCTTGCAGTGTCAGTATTTCCATTACCGCACCGGTCGGGTGCTCGTGGCTCGCGGTAGTGCTAGCTCTAGCAGAGTATTGTGGTCTCCGTTTCTGCTCAGCACAGGGTAAAGTCTCAGTCCTGCTAACTACTAGGTGCTTCCACCTTGCACCACAGTCTCTTGATACATTTACCATCATACTGGGCGTTGTCTAACACACCACATCAGAGTCTGGTTACTTTCTATGAACTTTAACCCATGTTGTACTGAAATAGCCTGGATATGCTTGTCCTGTAACAGTATTTACTCTCTACATATCACACACACACTCACACACTCTCACTCACACACACTCACTAACACACTCTCACTGTCTCACACACACTCAATCACACACACTCTCTCATTCACACTCACACACTCACTCACACACTCTCATTTACACTCAATCACACACAATCACACTCACACTCATTCTCATACACCCTCTCACTCACACACTCAATCACGCTCTCACACACTCTCAGTCACACACACTCACTCAATCACACACTCACTAACACACTCACGCAATCACTCACATGCAATCATTCACATGCAATCACTCACATGCAATCAATCACTCTCGCACTCACACGCACTCACACTCACACCCCGGGAGCCAGCACAATCCACCTTCTACCATAGTATGTGCAATTACCACATGCATTTCAACTACATGAATGAATGCCACTGACTCATACTCACTCACACTCACACCCCGGGAGCCAGCACAATCCACCTTTCACCACCTGTCACGTGTATCGGCGCGTCATTATGGGGCCTGATAGAGATCTCTCCGATCTTGGAGCGGTCAATTTCAGGCCCTATTTTTAATTACAGCGCTCCCGGTAGAGCGCTCTAAGTAAAAAGTATGTGACGTACCATGACCGTCATCGGTCCTTGAGTATTTCAAGGACCGTGACGGTCCTGGTACGTCAAGGGTCCTTAAGGGGTTAAAGATGAGGATTTAGTTACATAATATGGCCATAGTATACTACGCTTGCCACCACGACAAGGTACCCCATTATAGGCAAGTCCTAACCTTAATATGCTTTGTCTTATGAGCTGAATCTCTCCTGCTTTAGGCATTTACTAATTTTCATGTACTTTACCCTGAGAGCTAAATCTTTGCCAGCTGTACTCATTGATAACAAGACTCTCTGACAGGCATTGTATAGTGTCCTAAAGACAATAAATATTGCACCTGGGGGTAAGGTTATTAAGGTTAAGACTTGCCTATAATGTTGTACCTTGGTGTGGGGGCAAGCCTAGTATAGTCTGTCCATATTGTGCAACTATATCCTCATCTTTAATAATGTTGACATGCAGGCAAAATGCAGCAAAGGATTAAAAATGATGAAAATATAGATGTGCACCAGTAGTTTGTGAATTTTTTTTAGCTATTTTGGTCAAAATTGGTTGGACTCCAGCAAAACCTGGGCATATATATATATATATATATATATATATATATATATATATATATATATATATATATATATAAAAGAGAGAGCCTCATTGCATAATTTATGGTTCCTCACACACAGAACATAATTTACGTCTCCTCAGAAAACACACACACACTGCACAGAATGCCTCATTACATAATTTATGTCTCATTAGAAGACACAACTCCTATTGGGTGATTCAATGGGGATGTTACTGCTCCCATTTGGTGATTCAGTGGTGGCATGTTTATCATATAGGGAGTTGGCCTGCCCCCTCCAGCCCGCCTACCACTATCCAACTGACAAAAAAATATATAGCTGCCACTCGCTCCTGAAGTAGGGGAGATCAATAACTTCTCCTGGTCCACACACACTCTCACTCAGGATCATGACCCCACAAACACACTGTATAATCTCCCACAGATAATTGTAACCCTCCATGCACTCTGTTTCAGTACAAGGGTGTAATGTTTCCATAAAATACAAACACTCAGGGGATAAACTTAATAGCAACTCTTTTATTTAACTCTTTTCATCTCTTCAGTCAACCTCACTAACTGTCTGTTTTCAACTGTCCCTCCTCCACTTCCTACTTCCCGATTCCCGCCCTTTCTCCTTAAAGGGAGAGAGATGCTTTGCTGTATGGTTCAGAGGGCACGCCTCAAACACCACTTTCTATTTGTTCCCTCAGCATATTACTACGTTGCCTCCACTGAAGAGCCACCGTGTGTTATATTGCTATGTTACCTCAGCTTAAGTAAGGAGGAGTTACTGCTCCCATTGGGTGATTCAGTGGGGGAGTGATTTAAATCATGCAGGGATTTGGCCTGCCCCCACTATCCAGCCCGCCCACCACTATCCAAGTGAATGAAAAAACAAAATGGCTGCCACTCGCTCCTACACCACAGAGACAAACACATCAGACACACACACAATCACACACATTCACACTCAATCACACACTCTCTCTCTCTCTCTCTCTCTCTCTCTCTCTCACACTCACTCTCTCACTCACTTACACTCACTCTCACTCACACTCAATCACACACACAATCACACTCAAACACACACACTCAATCACACACACTCACTCTCAATCACACATACAGTCACTCTCTCACACTCTCTCTCACACTCTCACATACACACACACTCTCACACTCACAAACTATCACATTCTCTCTCACTCACACACTCACTCACTCACACTCTCTCACTCACACACACTCACACTTAATCACACACACTCAATCACACACACTCACACTCAATCCCACGCACTCAATCACATACACTCACACTCAATCACACACACTAACACACACTCACACTCAATCACACACTCAGTCATACACTCAATCACAACTCTCACACACACACACTCACACTCACACGCAATCACTCACTCTCGCACTCACATGCACTCACTCACACTCACACCCCGGGAGCCAGCACGATCCACCTTCTACCATAGTATGTGCAATTACCACATGCATTTCAGCTACATGAATGAATGCCACTCACTCACACACACTCACAACCCGGGAGCCAGCATGATCCACCTTCCACCATAGTATGGGCAATCGCCACATGCATTTCAACTACATGAATAAATGCCACAGTGGAGGCATAAGTACAAACACAAACTCATTACAATGACACATAAGTCACACCCTTATGACTCACTTCTGTGTGTGTGTGTGTCTCTGTGTGTGCCTGTGTGTTTTTCACTGTGTAATGTTGCATGTTTGTATCACACTCTGTGTCTGCATGTTGTGCATTGCATGTATGTGTGTATGACTGTGTCGCTCTTTATGCATCTCAGTGCATGCGTGTGCATTTGCGTGTGTGCGTGTGTCTTGCATCCATGTGAGTGCATTAATTCCCTATATAGCCTGATGGGCAGCGCCGTCCCACATTGCTAGTCTATATATATAAAAGAATAAGCCTCATTGCATAATTTATGGTACATCACACACAGAACATAATTTATGTCTCCTCAGAAAACAAACACACATTCAACAGAATGCCTCATTACATAATTTATGTCTTATTAGGAGAAACAACTCCTATTGGGTGATTCAATGGGGACATGTTTATCATACATGGAGTTGGCCCGCCCCCTCCAGCCCACCCACCACTATCCAACTGACAAAAAAAATATAGCTGCCACTCGCTCCTGAAGTAGGGGATATCAATAACTTCTCCTGGTCCACACACACTCTCATTCAGGATCATGACCCCACCTCACACAGATAATTGTAACCCTCCATACACTCTGTTTTAGTACGAGGATGTAATGTTTCCATAAACTACAAACTCAGGGATAAACTTAATAGCAACTCTTTTATTTAACTCTTTTCATCTCTTCAGTCAACCTCACTAACTGTCTGTTTTCAACTGTCACTCCTCCACTTCCTGCTTTCTGATTCCTGCCCTTTCTCCTTAAAGAGAGAGAGAGATGCTTTTGCTGTATGTTACAGTGGGCAAGCCTCAACCACCACTTTCTATTTGTTCCCTCAGCATATTGCTACGCTGCCTCAACTGAAGAGCCACCGTGTTTTATATTGCTATGTTACCTCAACTTAACTCATTGAGTGCCAGAGGGGTACGCAACGCATTGCAAAGCAATGCGTTACATACCCCTCTGGCACTCAAAGGGTTAAGTAAGGAGGAGTTACTGCTCCCATTGGGTGATTCAATGGGGGAGTGATTTAAATCATGCAGGGAGTTGGCCTGCCCCCACTATCCAGCCCGCCCACCACTATACAAGTAACTGAAAAAAGAAAATGGCTGCCACTCGCTCCTACACCTCAGACACAAACACATCAGACAAAAAACACACACACACACACTCACTCTCTCACACACACTCTCACACACACTCAATCATACACACTCACACACTCTCATTCACACACACACACACACACACACACACACACACACAATCACACACACACGCACACACTCTCTCACACTATCTCATTCACACTCTCACTCACACACTCTCACTCAATCACACACACACTCACACTCAATCACACACACACTTTCACACTCAATCACTCACACTCTCACTCATAATCTCACAATCACACACACTCTCCCATTCACAGTCTCTCACTCACACTCACTCTCATACACCCTCTCACGCATTCTTACTCTCACACACACTCACACACTCTCACTCGTCACACACACTCACTAACACACTCACGCAATCACTCACATGCAGTCACTCACACACAATCACTCACTCTCGCACTCACATGCACTCACTCACACCCCGGGAGCCAGCACGATCCACCTTCCACTATAGTCTCACTCACACCCTGGGAGCCAGCACGATCCACCTTCTACCATAGTATGTGCAATTACCACATGCATTTCAACTACATGAATGAATGCCACAGTGGAGGCTAAGCACAAACACAAACTCATTACAATGACACATAAGTCACCCCCTTATGACTCACATCTGTGTGTGTGTGTGCCTGTGTGTTGTATGTCTGTATCACACTCTATGTGTCTGCATGTTGTGCATTGCATGTATGTGTGTATGACTGTGTTTCTCTTTATGCATCTCAGTGCGTGCGTGTGCATTTGCGTGTGTGTCTCTGTGTGTGTTTGTCTTGCATCCGTGTGTGTGCATTAATTCCCTAAGTATTCTGACAGGCAGCGCCATCCCACATTGCTAGTATATATAAAAGATAGATATAGGTAAATAAAATACCTGACTGCAAGGGTCTGAATAGAAGCTAGGGGGGGAGTGAAGGAATTAAAAGGTTGAAAGATGCAAGAGAGGAGATGGAGACTAGTGCAGGCAGAAACAACAGGGGGGAGAGAGAAGTAGACAATTGCATTAACTCCATTTGTTGATTCAATTATTCAGCTGATCAATGGGCATCAGTGGTTGTTTGACGGGGTCTGAATGTCTGTTACTTTCCTGCCTTTAACCACTTTACCACTGGCTTCCTACCTACGTTTCCCTTCCAGCCCCACCCCAAGGCCAGGACTGGAACACCAGTCCACCTAGTAGCCCATTGATGGTGGCCCTGATTGTATGGTCTGCTTCCACCTTAGAACATCATTATTTATTTTTAGTGCACTTTAACTTAGTTTCTAACATGCCCCCTTCACTTCTGCCTAAAGTTATCAGACCTCCTCTTTAATACAAGAAGCTTATGGAGAGCAAATGTTGTAGTGTGGTACTCATTGCTATGCAGCCGTACAAAATTACATTTTCATAAGATACCAGGAGGAGTCAGGCTTTGTATTTTGAGGCAGTTTATGATTTTTTTTTTTTAACTAATGTGATTGATGTGTTCACCATGTGTTACCATGTTTGTTTGTTGACCAGATTCACAAATGTAATCTTTCAGTATCTACATTGACAGCAGAAAAAAAATGTTGCCACTATTAAGTTGAAACAAATAACAGCCCTCCACAAACTGTTTGATAATGAATAGTAATTCTGTATATTTTTTATTATAGACTTCAGAAATCAGACAAAGCTAAACAAGCAAGTGAAGAAAATATTCATAAATTGAAGACTGAGTTTGGAGTCCAAACTGAAACTTTACAGCAGCAAGTTGGAGAACTGAATAAAAAATGGTAAGAGAGATTGCACACATCCACTTTTATATGATGAGTGAAACAATTGTGCTGCTAAGTAAAATGCCAACAACACTCTGACTCACTATAGACTCACTCTGGTGGCTTTAGAGTTAACTAAAGCAATGTGAAAGTTTAGGTACTACAGATACTGCAGAGGCTACTTTGAGGAAGGTGAATAGGGTGAACCATCTATGGATCATATCTGAGATTTGTTCTAGCTGCAGAGAGTCTAGCTGATCTCCTAACTGTGACATGGGCTACCTTCTACTTTAGTAGCGCCCAGAAGATCAGGAATAACTTGGTCTCCTGCCTCCACTATGGCTAGAGCACAGATAACTGGAGCAGCTGTGGTAATGTGGCAGGACTTCCAGATCTGTCCCTGAGGGTGCCGGATGATTACTTCGGTAGAGTCCCGCACCTTTCTACTAACTTATAGAGGCCTTACTCTCTGCAACTTATTTTGGTGGGTTGGACGTGGTGCCAGGACCCTTTGCCTGTGTTTGTAGTTTGTATTGGGATGTGTGCCTAGCTTGTGCCTAGTTGATGTTAGTGGGAGCTAACCCCAGAAGATATTCTAATCTCTTCCTCAGCTCCGTCACCTAAGTGACTGTGTGGGTCTAGTGGGGTCACATTTCCTTTCCCAATACTTCCGAAGGATATCCAGGGGGCCGCTGGCCCTGCACCTGAGCAAAACTTGAAGGGGAGGAGAAGCCCATGGACTCTTGAGATACTTCTCACAATCCCATTGGGTGTCCGTAAATGCCAGGAGCATCTGCTTCAGGGTCCAGTTGAACGTCTCGCAGAGCCCTTTCATCTGTGTATGTTATGAGCTGGAAGTCATGGGTTTGATACCACAGATCCACCAGACATGATGTAATAGGTCTGACATGAACAGGGAACCCTGGTCACATAGCACCTCACTGCAGTGATGTGTTCTATGGCCACTGCCACTTATAGCAAAGTCCACCATGGTGAAGATGATCCTCTTTCAAGATTTACCGGGTCTGGACAAGGGTCCCAATATGTGGACCACAACTGTCTGAGAGGGTTCCCCAACAATGGGTAAGAGCTGAAAGGGGCTTCTGGGTTGTCAACTCATTTGTCAATCTGCTGACAAATACTGCAGATGCAACAGCAGTGTTTGAGGTCACTGGCAGCTGTGAGCCTGTATTCAGAATGGCAGACACCAAGATGCCCGGCTAATGGATTTTTAGTGGGCTAGTGGGTGCATGTTTAGTGGGAACTTTCTTTTGTCAGTGGGGAAGTTCTGTCAGCTGTCAGTTACCTGGGCAGACCCGGTACAAGAGACCATCCTGCCAGACCAGTGTCTTTCCATGCTACCACCTCCCCAGTCTTTGCTCAGAGGTTTTTCTGCACTAGGGTCGGGTCTGGGTTCAGTTCTCTGGGCAAAACATCAAAGGAACCAGGTTAGGGTACAGGAATCCTCTGGGTATGAAGGGCCCCTTCTCTTGGCTTGTAATCGAGTGACAACTTGACACTCAGGTGAAGAAGTTTGAGTGCTACCCAGCACAGATGTGCTTTCCAGGTGTCCCAGATTGTTTCCTGTGGAAAGACCAGGCATTACGCCATCTCACTGTGTCCACTGCCAGTTCCCCATCTCACTGTGTCCACTGCCAGATCCATGTGTCCTCGGGCCAAGGTAAGCTACTACTGGCTGCCCGGACTTTCCCACCCGGCAATAAACAGTGGGGTTGTACTAGAGGGAGGGTGGCCCCCGAGTACCACAATCCAGTGGTGATATCCCCTGGTTATTGCCCTGGGGTAGCTGGGCTATGGACATCCTATGACAGTACATCCAGCCTGTGTCTTCAGGCTCTGGCTGAGAATATTTAATATGTAGGGAGGAGGTCTGGGGCAGACAATGGTGGACTTGGCCAGGCCAGCGGGCATTGACTGCAGGTGTGACCCTGCTTCCTACACCCATAACACTATGGATTTCGTGATCAAGATCCAGAGGGAAAGGAGGGTGGCTGAAGGAGTCAACCCATGTGGAGCCCGAGCTGGGACATGGATAAGGGGAGGTTTGAGGGACCATGAACAGTGGTGCCTCGAGAGAATGACCAATGAGTCTCATACTTGTTCACAAGCCCGGCCGCATCAGTGAGGGTGCTGGGGTTGTGATCCCTCACCCAATCAGATCTCTGGGGTCACATTATGGTAGAATTTTTACAGAAGGATTTGTTGGAAGCCAAAGCAAAACAAATCTGCGCTTTTCCATATAAACTATCCAAATGAGAACCCTGTGTAAAGCATATATTATACCACTTTGATAAATTTTGGGGTCTTCGTTACATAGATTGGCCAAAATATGTCTCTAAAGCCTAGAGAACTCCCACACTTCTTGCTGCTATTCATATTTATTCAATTGGGTTCTAAATTTTATTTGTAAAATTAATGTATAAGTTAATGTGAGAGCTTTGAGTTTTCTGTTTCTTTTGCTTTTGCACCTTTTCTCCTTCTCGTTCTAGCTGCTTTGTCACTATTAATATAAAAAATGTTATATATTTAAATATGCATTTGCACATTTGCTACCACTTGCATTGGGGTTTTAAAGGCAAGGTTTTGGCCTGGTGTTCTGGGCTGTCTGACCTATGCTTAATGCAGTCTAGACTTTGTGCAAACCCCATGTGACCTGTGGGGGTGGGTGGAGAAGCAATATAAAGGGGATTGACAGCTCCAGCCCTCTAGCCAGATGCCCACTCCCTGCAGGTTACTGAAGGTGAGTCCTAACATGAATGTGTTTGAAATTGTTTTTTAAATGTGTTAAATGTTTTTAATATACCCAACATGTTACTTACAAGAATCGTCAGGGGCATTTTTAACTTAGATTGGAATGATTGTATGAAAAGTTAGGTACTCGCCTGATATTGGGGAGCCTTGACGCGGCAGGCAGGCTTAGACATACTTTGGCCAATCTATGCAACGAAGACCCTAAAATTTATCAAAGTGGTATAATATATGCTTTACACAGGGTTCTCATTTGGATAGTTTATATGGAAAAGCGCAGATTTGTTTTGATTTGGGTTTTTTTGTTTGGGCTTAGCCCTAATCTTGGGGAGCCTGGAGAACTCCCACACTTCTTGCTGCTATTTATATTTATTCACTTGGGTTCTAAATTTTATTTGTAAAATGAATGTATAGGTTAATGTGAGTTAGCGCTGTGATTTTTCTGTTTCTTTTGGATTTGTTGGAAGCACTGCTTTAAGATACTGGCCTCGTATCCCTGTAGCCAATTCAGACAAGCTCCAAGTTGGTGTCCTGCGGTTGTCTCCGGGTTTCCTGGGACTGCTGGCACTAGGTGTCTGGGGTAATAGCAAACCTATCCAGCAGCCTATACCTCGCCTCAGTATAGTCCCGGCTCCACTAGTCAGGGATGGCCCGATATGTTTCTGCCGCCCGACCGGTGAGTTTTCCAGCTAGAATGGGAACATACTCTTGTACCTCAATGCGTTATAGTGGCACTGCTGTTCAAAGTCCTGCAGGTATAAAAGAGAAGAAGAAACAAAAGTGCTTCCTTGTGCGATAACTTTAAACTATATATTCAACACCTCACCACCACAGGTAGAAATATTACTCCCAAGGTGTAGTGGCTGAAAATACACTTATGTGTCATGCAGCTAATGCGCTTAGGGATTAGTAAAGCTGCTCCCCACACAGCTTTCTTTATCTTAATGGTCGGCAGCACTCTTCAATCCCTCCTTCACCGAAGTATGATACACAAGGTCCCAAAACAAAAGAAAGAAAGAGGCGCCAAACTGATATAATTATAGGCAACAATAATAAAGTGTAAATCTCACACTCACATTTGTCTGTGGCTGTGTGTATGCATATACATAAGCACAGCAGTACAAGCTTACAGAGAAAATGTCATGATCTCTGCTCTGTGTCTAGGAAATTGTCCCTGTTGTTCGTAGATGTAGACTCTTGTATCTATGAGATGCTTGTGGTACAGATCAGAAACAGAATGAAGTAAGCCGCTCCTGACATCCTTCTTAAAAATTCAAACCTTCATTTATTTGGACAATGAAAAGTATAAAAACAATTTAAAAACCCACAATACTACATGTTTCTCAGGGATCCATGCTGCTTCTTCAAAATCTGTAGGTGAGTCACTTGAATGGGCAAAACTGAGGACTTTCCCTCTGAGGACACCGTCCCTCCGGTAGATGGGGTCACTGATAATCGCTGGCCAATCTCTGCCAACTATTTCTGAGGAAAATATAGTCAAGTTGGTACCTTTACTGGATAACTAAGCAGGTTTAGGATGCAAGCTTTCAAGACCTCTTATATCTTTTCCTCAGGCATGTTATACAGATAAATTTGAAAACATCTCTCTTAAATACAAGTACACATTGCATTGTTTAAAATAAAAATCAGGTAAGAGTAAGAGTGACTGTTGTAAAGGCTAATCCACAATATGATAATGGGACATTATTTAAAGGATCTACATTGTGGATTGGCTTTTTACAACAGTCCCACTGGGAGTATAAATACATTTGACACTTCCAGAGGATGACTGTAATTTACATCACAGTCTGAGCCTGGACTGAGCTATCATATCTGATTTCTATTCTAAACAATGCAATGTGTATTTGTATTTAAGATATGTTTTCATATTTATCTGTGTAACATGCCTGAGGAAGAGACCTAAGAGGTCTTGAAAGCTTGCATCCTAAATCTACTTAGTTAGCCAATAAAGGTATCAACTTCATTATATTTGCCTCCTGTATTTCTATTGCTAACACAGTACCAACTCTCATCTTTGATCAACTATTCCTGTTCAGCAGCCTTCATCACTTGTGCTTCAACCTCCATAGGGAGGTTGCTTACAGAGGAGGCAAGTCAGCTTCACACTTTTCTGGTCACAGTGCCTTCTTCATCTGTCAGGTCGTCTGTCGTCTCTGGACCCAACTTGAAGGAAGTTGGACATAGATTGGGCATTGAGGTGCTGTCCGTGAGGTCATCTAACTGTCCTGATGCCTCATCACTTGCTCTGAGTGCTTTTCTTAGCTCATTTTTCCTCATTCTATTACCATGTATCTCTCTTTCTTTGGCTGAGGTGATAGTTTTGGTGATACTCATCATTCTTCCTGACTTCATCAGTGTCCCAGGTGGTGGTTTAGACCATCTAAGAGGAAAAACAGATTCCACCAATGCCACCAGTGTAGCAGGAACTAGGTGGACTGTAACATCCTGTCCTTCTCTGCTGACTTCCTCTTGGGGTTCAGTGTCTACAAATGCATAGCCACTCTGGTTCTCTGAGTGAATACAGCTCCTTCAGGAGGAGCCTTCCCCAGAACCCCCCTTCCCCGCCCCATCAAGAAAGACACACCAGTCGTAATGCAACCACAATGCACACATTTTATGGGGAATACTGGCCTTTTATGGACAACAGTACAATGTTATCTGGGTACAACATAACAAAGTCATTTGAATTTTCGCCTTTATCTCCAGCCACTGGGGGTCGAGTGCTGGGCTGACGCAACCAATTGGGGATGTTTAGCTGAACTCACTAGTTTCACTAGTTTCAATCTTTCAGTTTAGGGTAGTAATCAATTAGGGAGTGTTTCCAGTAACAAAGGGCGACAATAGAAAGATGTGGTACATAGCGGAGTGGCTTAGACATTTAAACCAGGGAGACCCCTCAGTGCACCACCAGAAGGGGGAAGAGGCTACGCAGCAACCAACTGGAAGCGAAGTGACCTGGGACAAGACTACAATGCTTCTGATTGGGTACATTGTTAGAAACGAAGACAACCGTGATGGTGCTTACTTTTAAATTTGTATCCGCGACGTAGGCGTCAAGAAGATACCAAGATGTATGGGAAAGAGGTTGTAGGGCACGGGTTTACTTTTCCCAACTACTGTGAACAGTACACATAATAAACCCCAATGTATTAACACAACTGGGTCCTGTAACAAACATCTTCCAGCAACCCAAAAGGGAATCCCAGCTTTCCCACACCATCATTTTTGTGGACCAGGTTATCCCAGAAGAATGGAAGATGCCTGATAAAATAACAATCCTTAACAAATGCACTTCCAACCTTTATCCTTACTCAGCTGAGGCCTTATTCCAGTTGCCTACTCTGCCTGCTATTGATTCCCCCCTTCTTGGAGCCTTGCTTAAAACACATCCCTGCCTTTGGTAGATGCCGCTAACCCTTAAGGATCAGATTGTGAAATGCTTAGATTCCTTCTTAAAGGCAAATTTTGCTGCCACTGTGGCCCACCTGCAACCTATTTTCGATACACAGTAGGTTACTGGGGTGAACAGTTGTCAGATGCCATTTCTAAACATTTCTAAAGAGGAACTGCTGGTCATGTTTGCCAATATCATGGAGGCCAATAATGCATGCCATACTGAAGCAGTCTTGTATGACACTAGGTTTTCTGTAAAGGCTTCAGCCCTTGTGGCCTAAGATATGATTAGCTGACCAAAGTTCTAAAAAGTGTTTGGTGTCCCTTCCTTTTTTGTAGGAAGACAACTTTTTTGTGCCTGGCCTAGGCAAGGCCATTTGTGATGTTACTGGAGGTGAAAGCACACTCTTACCTCAGATTCCACCTAAACGTGCCCCTTTTCCTCCCGTAAGACACCAATTTGAGGTGTCTATGGTTCAAACCCCTGAGGCTTTTAAAGCATGCCCCTGAATCCTAAACAGACTTGACAGAACAAGGAGTCTGCTAGGATACCAAAGGCTGACAAGAATCCTGATCCGTGTTCACTTGCAGAGGGGCAGACTTCTTCTTTTTCAAGATGCATGGGAGTCTTCTGCGATGGACCAGTGGGTTTTGCAGGTTATTTTAGAAGGGTGCCAAACAGATCTCTATCCCCTTCCTCCTCACAATTTCTTTTTGTCCAGAGCTTCTTGAGATCTGGTTTAGGTGCACCTTTTTATAGACACAGTGTCCTCCCTATTGGAAAAACAAGTGTTTCCACCTCAGGAAAGCTTCTACTCCATTTTTTTGTGGTTCCCAAAAAAGATGGAGGTTGCTGCCCTATTCTGGACTTGAGGTGTCTCAACAGATATGTGTTTGCTTCGAGATGTAATCTCCGTGATCTGTTATTGCTGTGTCCAAGAGAGTTTCATGTTTCCCTGGAACTCCAGGACACCTATCTGCTTATCTCGATTCATCTAGACCATCAATGCTTTTTATGCTTTGTCTTTTAGGGCACTCATTAACAGTTTACCCCTTTCTCCTTCAGACTTAGCATCTGCTCTAAGGATCTTTTTGAAGATCATGACTACTTTGGAAGCCCATATTTACACTCAGGGGATATCCTCAACTCCTTACTTTACTCCTCTTCTTCAAGACTCCTTTAGAATCCATGCTCTGCTCAGAGATTCAGGACTTCATTTTCATCCTGAAGCAACACAGTTCCTCTCTCGCATACAATCAGGTTCTGTACATCTTTGGCATAGGATTTGCTAACCTCCAAAGGAGGGTATATCTACCAGAAGACAAAATCCAGGCTGTCTCTCCAAGTTATCCTGTCCATTGTCAATGGTAATGTATTATATGAGAGTCCTAGTTTGCCTAGTTTCCATTCTGGAAGCTGTCCCCTCAATTCCACACAATGGAGTTACAGCTGGACATTCTCAATAGCTGGTAAAGGCAACTCTCTCACCAGTGTTATGCCATGTCCGTGTCTCAATGAGAAAAGGGCGACTTTTGCTGGTTGCTTCATCATCCTCTCCTAGCATTTGGACGTCCCTTTGTAATGCAAGAAAAATTCATATCTCAACCCCCTCTCTTCTGTTTCAGGAGTGTATTGTGCTTTCTGACTTTTGTTCAGGGTCTGGCTCATGCCTACCCTACCTTCAGGGATCCCAGTCCTCCAAGGGACCTAAAACCTGATGTTAGGAGTTCTCCAGAGGCCTCCTTCAGAGCCGCTTTCCTCTATTACTTTGTGACTTCTGACACATTTTCTTCGTTTTGGCCATTGTTTCTATTTGCAGAGTGGCTTAAACTACAAGCTCTGTCTTGTAAACACCCCTTCCTAGTTTATCACCAGGACAAGGTATTATTTTTTTTGTCTTTATTCCCAGAGGCTTTTTTTGCCCAAAGTCTTTTTGGATTTTCACATCCAGGAAATTGTCTTCCTTCTTTTTGTCCTGATTCTTCTACCAAACAAGAGGAGTGCCATCTGCTTGACATGGTACATTGCTTTAAGTAGTATGTTCATCACGTGCAGCTTTTCAGGAAATCAGACTCTTTGTCATTCCTGGAGGTCCCAGAGAGGGCCAGGCTGCCGCCAAAGTAAAGATTACTTCATGGATCAAGGCCACTATCCGACAAACATATGTGCTCTTGAAAAAAACACCTGTTTGTTTCTGAGTCAAAGCACTCAGCCTACATGAATCAGGTCTCTGGTCATCTATGCATACCATCAACAAATATTACAATGTCAATGTCCTGGCCTTGGCTAAGGACATCTTTGAACAGAAGGTCTTTCAGGCAGTGGTTCCTGTTTAGGGACTTCTTTACTAGTTTTTTTCCCTCTATACAGAGTTCTAAACCCTGTTGGTTTTTCATCAGTTGTTTGGTATGCAAGTGTGGTGCACATTGACACCAGAGGTTTATATTGTACCAGTTAGTCCTGTGGAATACTGGCCTTGGTTTTCAGTGGAGAGTTTTTTTCTCTTTTCCTTCCCAGAAATTGTGGTGACTGATTTAGGTCTATGGGTCTGGTCTCTGCCACCATTCTACTCCGGGTTTGTCTCTACCCATAGGCCTTGTAGCGCTCTGGTCTTACCAGTATCCTGCTTGGACCCTAGCGTCCTAGGGTGTTGTGTCAGATTGCTGTGGACCCTAGCATCCTAGGGTGTTGTGTCAGATTGTTGTGGCCCTAGCGTTCCAGGATATTGTGTCTCTGTTGACCCTTGCTTTTTAGGGTACAGTTTGGCCGCTTGCCACCCTGCTCCATCTCAGATGGCTCCCAGAACCTTAGACTAGGTTCTCTTCCTTGCTCCTGGTTCCAGTATTTCGGGCTAAGTTCAGTGTTAGCTCCGGGGTAGTGGACTGTAGCATTGTCTCCACGCCTGACCCCGGGAAAGGTTGGGGAAGTGCTTATTTGCTATTATTGTATTATATCTTTTAATAAAGTGGTGTTGATCTTAACTGTACCTGTCAGAGTCTTTTTGTCTAAGCCATCAAGACAGTACGAAAGGGCCATGACTACCAAAGGTACAGGCAACCCACAGGTGCCTAGCATTCTGGCCAGAATGGACGTACAAGATGAACGTACTGATCACCTTTCCTTGGCTATGCAGACCCTCCTTAATCGCACAGCTCACCTCGACAGGACTGCACGACAACTGGTAGCCTCCGATGACCTGGCATCAGTGGTGGTTGCAAATTCAGAGTCTGGTATATTCCAAGGGCTGTCCGGATCCGCTCCACTCCCTCAGTGCTATGATGGGGAACCTACACTCTGTCGTGAGTTCACCACCCAATTGCGCATTTTTCTGGAATTGGTGCCGAATGCTTTTCCAAGTGAACAAAGCAAAGTTGGGTTCATGATTTCTCTCCTGTCTGGTAAAGTGTTGGCTTGGGCCATCCCTTTATGGGAAACAGAAAAACCCATAATTTCAAATTTCACGGAATTTGTGACCACATTCCGTAGAGTCTTTGACATTCCAGCCCAGGCAATGTCTGGTGCAAAACAACTCATGACTATCCGCCAGGGCACACGCAGGGTAACTGAGTATGCAATCGAATTTCGTACCCTGGCGGCGGAGGTAGGCTGGAACAATGAGGCTCTAGTAGCCGCTTTCTCGCAAGGGCTAAATGACTCGATTAAAGATGAGACGGCAGCCCATGAACTGTCGGAGGATCTAGGTGAACTCATCACCTTTTCGATTCTGATTGACAATAGGATCAGAGAAAGATCCTCATTCAAAGAACAGATGCGTAAGTCTTCCTCCCGATTGGCACCTAAATTTACACTTCCATCCAATCCTCCCTCGCCTCCCATGTCTCCTACTGCTGAGACCGTCAGGACAGAACCTATGCAACTAGGGTTCATGCATCTTTCAGGGAAGGAGAGGGCCTTCTGTCGAAGAAAGAGCCTTTGCCTTTACTGTGGTAAGGCAGGTCACTTGTTGCGGTCTTGTGCCATGTGGCAGGGAAACACCCGCACCCAGGGTTGTGTTGGGGACAGACTCTGGGTGGAGTTCCATAGTCCCCAACCCAGATGCAAGGTAAACCCATCCTTGAGGTGATTATATCTTGGGCTGCATCTTTGGTCACTGCTCCGGCATTGACAGACTCCGGAGCTTCAGGGTATTTAATGAATACAGAGTCCGCTTCCAAACATGCCATTCCGTTAGTACCTCATTCATCTCCTCTCGCCATTGAGGCCATTGACTGGAGACCGTTGCAACACTCACATATGACACAAGAGACATGTTCACTGTCTCTAAGGGTGGGGGCTCTCCACTTGGAGACCCTACAATTCCAGGTCATAAAGTCTTCTCACTATGCTATTATTCTGGGGTTTCCTTGGCTACAGACACACAACCCCAGAATAAATTGGCAAACGTGCAACCTTCTGTCTTGGTCATCTCATTGTGCCAAGTCTTGTCTTCAGCAGCCTACAAAGATCCTTTGTACCTCTTCATCATTACCCTCAGAGTATCAGTCTTTCAGTGAGGTATTCAATAAGGTAGAGGTCAGTACTTTGCCAATGCACAGGGCATATGACTGTACTATTAATTTGATACCAGGTGCCACACCTCCCAAAGGGCATATATATACCCTCTATCAGTGGAGGAGAATCAAGTTATGGAAGAGTATGTGGGCGATGCCCTAGCCAGAGGGATTATTCGTAATTCATCCTCACCTGCAGGTGCAGGATTCTTTATCGTAAAGAAAAAGGATGGGGAGCTAAGACCCTGCATTGACTACAGAGGACTGAATAAACTTATGGTCAAGAATGCTTACCCCATTCCTTTGATTACTGAGTTGTTCGACCGAATTAAGGGTTCCACGGTGTTCACCAAGCTTGACCTAAGGGCAGCCTATAACCTTGTAAGAATCAAGGAGGGAGACAAGTGGAAATCTGCATTTAATACTCGTACAGGACACTATGAATATTTGGTTATGCTAAATGTAATGTAATGTTATTTAATGCTCTGGCGGTCTTCCAGGAATTCATTAACGATGTAATAAGAGATTTACTACAAAGATGTGTAGTAGTCTATTTGGAATGATATCCTAATCCATTTCCCGAATGTAGCGGCACATCGGGAGGATGTTGTATCAGTTCTGCAACTTTTAAGCGAAAACAAGCTCTTAAGTTGGAAAAGTGCAAATTTCATAAGACTCAAGTGACTTTCTTGTGTTATGTAATTTCCTCATCGGTCAGCTCTATCAGAGACATTCAGACCTTAGGAGACTCCCGGCTCCAGTTTTTCAAGTAGGAGAGAACCTCCACATGCCTTGTAAGAAACTGACCCCTTGTTTTGTAGTCCATACCGGGTGCTTCTAAGAGTAAACCCTATCACGTATGCCCTGGATCTTCCTGCTGGTATGCGCATCCACAATGCGTTCCACGCATCTTTACTTAAGCCATTGATCTGTAACCGCTACACTTCTGTGCCCGTCCAGCCTGGGCCTATACAGGTGGAGGATCATGAGGAGAATGAGATACAAAGCATTCTAGACTCTCACAGAGTCAGAGAGCACCTACAATATCTTGTACATTGGAAGGGTTATGGTCCAGAAGAATGTTCCTGGGTGTCCA
Source organism: Rhinophrynus dorsalis (assembly GCA_037306005.1). Classification (NCBI taxonomy): domain Eukaryota; kingdom Metazoa; phylum Chordata; class Amphibia; order Anura; family Rhinophrynidae; genus Rhinophrynus; species Rhinophrynus dorsalis. Next base: position 149,055,040 of record CM074721.1, read on the forward strand.
GTATCAATGTCCATGCTCCTGCTCTGCTCCGCAACTTCCATTCCCCTTTCCATCTAAACCTGGTCCTCTTCCACCGGGGAGAGGTCATTGAGGGGTGGGTACTATCACGGTCCCTGTGATCCATCACCTGTGGCATACCTGCCTTTCCCTGCCTGTGACTCAGCAGTAGCATGTCTGGTCGCTACCTGGCTATGGATTTCCTGTTTTGCATACGCATGTCACTACAGCGTGCTCGCTATTTTGTAGACTCGGCCTAATTGGCCGATTCATGTCCCGCCTCTCCGGTAGGCCTTATATGCGGCTTTCAGACCTAGCTTCAGTGCCCTTTCGTGGTCTATCTGAGCATTACTTGTATTCCGCATTTCTTTGTGACCTGTTCTTGGCTGCTGATTCCGATTCGTGTATGACCCTTGACTCCGTCTGACTACCCAATTTGTGCCTGAACCTCTGGCCTTGTCTGAGTACCCGATCCGTGCTCGATCCCTGGCTCTGTCTGATTACCCAATCCATTTATGACCCTTGGCCTGGCTGACTACGAGCTCCATGCTAAGTACTGTGGCTCCGTATGACTACCCGATACATGTATGGCCTTGGCTTTGTCTGACTCCGCTTTTCTTGTACCTTTGGCCTGGCTCGCTGTCCGTGCAAGTCCCTGGGCCTGATCTCTGCCACCATACTACTCCTGGCTTGTCTCTACCCATAGGCCTTGTAGCGCTCTGTTCTTACTGGTATCCTGCGTGGACTCTAGGGTCCTAAGGTGTTGTGTCCGATTGCTGTGGACCTGTCATGGATATCAAGGAAAATACAAGAGACAGTATAGGTTTGAAACACCACCTTTATTGAACACAGTAAATAATCAATGGCAAACCACACTGATAATAGATAGTGTAGTGAATAGGTACGAAGCAAGTGGTTCTTACCAGAAATAGGAGGCTGCTTCTAGATGACTCAATGAAGACAACTGTGAGCACACACTGGGGCTGGGACCCAGGAAGGTATAACGTAGACTGGGGCTAAGACCCAGGAAAGTATAACAGAGTGACTGGGGCTTAGACCCAGGAAAGATAGCGTACAAGTTGCCACAAGTAGTATAAACTGACTCAGGCCTGCAGTCAGAATCAGGCAGTAGTGCGGACAAGCCAAGGGTCAATACCAGAGTGGGTAGTCGGCCAGAGCCGATGGTCAATACCAAGAGGATAGTCAGACAAGCCAGGGGTTAATGCCAGAGTGGGTAGTCAGCCAGAGCTGTAGGTCCAATACAAAGCTTATAGTCAGACAAGCCACAACATTGGACACCAGAGAGACAGCCAAGCCAAGGGTCATACACGAACACATGCTAAACTGAACTGCACTGGAACACCACAAAAGGCAACTGATGTGGTGTCCAGGCAGTTTATATACTGATTTCCCCACCCCTAGGAGGTGGAGCACTAAAGTAGCCTGTCCCTTTAAGAGTCGGGACGCAACGTCACCAGAGGGAATCCCAGTGACGTGCACCTGACTCTGCTGGCCGGGAGAGTAAGCCTGCAGTCACGGCAGGAGCCGCATGGGGCAGAAGAGAGGAGACTGGCGCCCAGATGAGAACCAGGGCGTCCGGTTCTCCTCCAAGCTTAGGATGCGGTGTGGCCGTGAAAAGACACTCAGAGGGGACCGGCTGCCTCCTCCCCTTCAACGACGTCTCCCCCATGGGAGCAGTCAAGGCTTAGAGGGAAAACGGAAATGAAATCTCGGAATGAGAGCGGGAGCATGCATGTCTGTAGATGAGACCCAGGAACGCTCCTCAGGTCCATATCCCTTCCAATGTACCAAATAGGCGACCTCGGACCCTGCGAGAGTCCAGAATATTTTGTACCTAGTACTCCTCTTGGTCTGCAACTGTAACGGGACCAGGACGGACAGGAGCGGATGTATCGCAGTTGCAGACCAAGGGCTTCAGTAAGAAGACATGGAAAACATTATGAATGCACATATTGGCTGGGAGCTCCAGGGCATACGCAACAGGATTAATTCTCCAAAGAACCTGGAAGGGACCAACGAATCGAGGAGCCAGTTTTCTACCTGTAGGTTTAAGTTTTGTGTAGATAACCAGACTCTCTCCCCCACCTGAAACACCGGTGCCGGCAACCTTCTACGATCGGCCTGCTTCTTTAACCGCTGGGTGGACCTTTGAAGGGTTCTCTGAACCCGTACCCATGTGGAGCTGAGTTCCCTTAAATGCTTCTCCAGAGCTTGGAATATCTTGTGCCTCAAATGTCTCTGGAAGTACTGAAGGCTGGTAGCCATAGTTAACCATAAACGGGGAAGTCTGAGTCGACGAGTTCATGGCACAATTCCAGGCAAACTCCACCCACGGTAACAGGCTTGCCCAGTTGTCATGATGGTCCGAGACATAACAGCGCAGGAACTGTTCGAAGGCCTGATTAGATGTCTCTGCCGCACCAGTGGACTGAGGGTGGTAAGCGGAGGAGAAAAAGAGCTGGATACCCAATTGAGCACAGAACGCGCTCCAAAAGCATGACACAAACTGGCCCCCTCGATCCAACACAATCATCCTAGGTACCCCATGGAGGTGAAGGACCTCCTTAGTGAATATACCAGCCAATTGCTGAGCAGTCGGCAATTCTTTGAGCGGTACAAAGTGGGCCAACCTCGAAAACCTGTCTACAATCATCAATATGACTGTGCATCCATCTGATACTGTTAATTCCACCATTAAATCGATTGAAATATGAGAACCTGGATGCTCCCCATTAGGAAATGGTCGAAAGAGACCAACAGGGAGATGCCGAGGAGTCTTAGTTTGCACACATGTATGACAAGCTGCTACGAAAGCAGAAACATTGGATTGAATACTAGGCCACCAAAACCTTTTGAGATACGGACTAGAATAGCTGATCTCTTCCAATGTGTCCTGCTGCTTTGTAAGAGTGATAGGTTTCTAACAGTTTGACCCTTAAGGGTTCAGGCACAAAAACCCATACGGTTTGTTGACAAGGTACCAAACTGGCGGGACAGGGAATCAGCCCTAATGTTTTTCGTATCAGGTGGATAGGAGACAACAAAATTGAAGCTGGATAAGAACAGAGCCCATCTAGCCTGACGTGGGGACAGGCGTTTAGCTTCAAAAAGGTAGGCCAAGTTCTTATGATCTGTTAGGATAAGAATAGGCACACAAGTACCTTCAAGTAAGTGCCACCACTCACGTAAAGCCAGGAGTATGACTAATAATTTGCGGTCCCCAATTTTGTACAGGGTCTCTGGCTTAAAAAGTTTCCGGGATAAGAATCCACAAGGAAGCCAAAGGGTCACCTGGAGACGACTGCTGAGACAGGAGGGCACCTACTCCTGACTCAGACGTGTTGACCACCAAAGTGAAAGGTAACTTGGGATTTGGATGTTTCAGAAGTGGAGCAGCAGCAAAAGCTACTTTGAGGTTTTCAAAAGCCCGAAGAGCATTCGGAGACCACTCATAAATATTCACACCCTTGTGCGTCATGTCAGTAATAGGCTTAACAATAATAGAAAACTGGTTTATACGTTTCCGATAATAGTTGGTGAAGCCCAAGAATTGCTGAATTGCCTTGAGTCCCATAGGAAGGGGCCATTGGAGTACAGCAGAAAGCTTCCCAGGATCCATAGCCAGTCCAGAGGAGGAAATCACATAACCCAGGAATGTGACCTGAGGCTGGTGAAATTCGCATTTCTCCAACTTTCAAAACAGGTTATAGGCCCGTAAGAGTTGTGACAGCTTCGCCACATCAGTTCGGTGTTGTTCCAGATTCGGGGAGTGGATGAGAATGTCATACAAATAGACAACCACACAGCTCAGCAAAACGTCTCGTAAGACATCATTAATGAAATCCTGGAAGACAGCGGGAGCGTTTCAAAGACCAAAGGGCATTACCAAATATTCGTAATGACTGCTCCTGGTGTTAAACGCTCTCTTCCATTCATCTCCCTTTCTGATTCGTACTGGATTATAAGCTGTCCAAAGATCGAGCTTAGTGAAGACCGACGAACCCCGCAGCCGGACGAATAATTATGTGATCAATGGAAATGAATAAGCATTCTTGATCATGAGTTTATTGAGCCCTCAAAAATCAATGCATGGCCTCAATTCTACATCCTTCTTTTTAATAAAGAAGAAACCTGCCCCTGCTGGGGAGGTGGATCTCCGAATGCTACCTCTGGAGAGAGCGTCCCCACGTACTCTACCATGGCCCTATTCTCAGCCATAGACAGAGGGTAAACATGACCATTCGGAGGAACAGCCCCTGGCACCAATTCAATAGATCAGCCGTACGGCCTGTGAGGAGGTAAGGTCGTGGCCTGCACCTTGTTGAAAACATCATGGAAGGCCTGATACTCCTCAGGTAAGGTGGAGGAGGTGGCAGCCATGCCCAACACTCTGGTAAGACGGAGAAGACACGACTGTAAAATGCAGAGACCAAGACAGAATGTCGCAATTACGCCAATTCATCCTGGGGTTATGCTTTTGGAGCCAGGGAAACCCCAGAATGATCACATAATGAGGTGAGTTAATGACCTGGAACTGGAGTGTCTCACGATAGAGAGCTCCTACAAACAGTGACACAGTTTGTAGCGGTCTACCATTAATAGCCTCAATAGTCAGTGGAGATGTACGTGGCTGTAGTGGAATAGAGTGTTTAGCTGTGAAATCGGCATCAATGAAATACCCTGCCACCCCTGAGTCAATCAATGACGGTTTAATCACTGATGAATTGGCCCATGATAGGATGACCTTAAGGGTAGGTTTATCCTGAAAATTGTCAGGGGACTGTGAGACACCAGAGTCTGTCCCTGACGTGACTCTAGGTGCGCCTGTATTCAGGGCGTACAGGACAAGCACGCAGCAAGTGTCCTGGTTTGCCACAATATAGGCAAAGACCCTCCCACCGGCAGAATGCTCTCTCCTGTGCCAAGATATGGGTAAACACTAGATGCATCACCCCCCCCCCCCATGTCCGTACTAGGAGGCATGGGAGGCGAGGGAGGAATGGGTGGGTGACTGAAGGACAGGGCTAAACACACCGGAGGCTTCCGTAGGCGCTCCTTAAATGAGGGTCTCTCCCTGATACAGGTGTCAATCAATATGGTGAATGACATCAGATCATCTAGGTCAACAGTCAACTCCCTGGCACTTAGCCTCTGTGAGAAGGCAGCTACCAGTTCTTCATTATTCCATCCCCCCACTGCTGCCAATGTGCAAAACTCAATAGCATATTTGGCCACCGTACGGCCACGCTGGTGGATAGACATTAGTTGTTTGGCAGCAGGGGCAGAGCGGGGCAGGCACATCAAACACCCATCTAAATGAGGCCATGAACTCTGCAAAATTATAGATAATGGGGTTATCATTCTCCCATTATGGATTGATATTTTACTTTCTATATCTATTTCCAGGTAATTTATAAACATGTTAAACAGCAGCGGACCTAATACTGAACCCTGAGGTACTCCACTCTCCACTTTAACTGTATTGGAGAATTTTCCATTTACAACCACACACTGTTCCCTATCCTTCAGCCAGTTTTGTATCCAATTGCAAAGGTTATCTCCTAGCCCCAATTTCCTTATTTTATACACCAGCCTTCTGTGTGGCACTGTATGAAATGCCTTTGCAAAGTCTAGATATACTACATCTACTGCTTTGCCATTGTCAAGGTTGCTGCTTACTTCCTAGTAGAAGCTGAAAAGATTAGTTTGGCATGATCTATTCTTCATAAACCATGTTGATTCCCGCTAATTATCTTATTTTTTGTGTTGTAATCCTGAATATAGTCCCTTATTATCCCTTCTAACAGTTTTCCCACTACAGAGGTCAAACTCACGGGTCTATAATTCCCAGGTTCTGTTTTAGTTCCCTTCTTAAATAGTGGACATTCGCACCAGATGTGTAAGATGGATCCCTCGTGCCAGGGACACCTCCAGCATGTGGGGGGGACATCAGGGTAAAATGAGTGTAACTGAACAGGAGTACGGTACCATCTGGAAAGAAGCTTATAGTTACATTCTCTAGTAGAGACATCCATAGCGGATTGGACCAGGGATCTATGAATAGTAAGCCAAGTCTCCAGTGGTAGGAATATCAGGAAGTCTGTATCCCAGTGTTGACAATGGGAGGGTTTAGAATGAGTATCGGATCCCAAGAGAAAACTGTACCATTTGGCCGAAGTTCTCTGTAGGATGTTCTGTGACCAGAAGAGAATTTCAAATTGAGATGCATCATAAAATCGATATCCTTCCACAATCAAGTGAAGTAGAAAATGTCTGATTTGTGTATAGTGCCAGTGTCGTGACGCAGAGATGGGTAGTACACCTGTCATGTCTGTAAAAGGTCTGACTGAGGATTCTGAAAGAAAGTATTGTATCTTATCTAAACCTATCTTCATCCAGTGTGCAAACACTTTATCTGTTTGGCCTGGTGGAAAAGCAGGGTTGTGGCGTATGGGGGTGCGTGGGGAAGGGAGCGGAACCAAGGAGAGCACTGTATTAAGAGAATGCCAAAAAGAGATCAGATGTCCAAGTATGATGTGGTTCTTACTGGATGCAGGATAAGTGGAGGGGTCGTGTAAGCAAATGTGTCCTAATGAAATATTCAGAGCATAGGGGGTCAGGCACCGAACCCAATCTTTGGGGGGGGGGATGAGAGCAGTCCGTAAGTCTAGACAGTGTAGCATCTCGATAGTAAGCTGTGATGTCAGGGACCCCTAAACCATTATCTCGGGGACTTAAGTGTATGTGAGCTAAAGGAAGTCTGGGTCATTGGAACTTCCAAATGAAGTCATTAACTAGTCGCTGGAGTTTGCATATGTATTTGGACAGAATTTTAACAATGTGTTAAACATATATAAGATGAACTGAAGTAACACCATTTTGTCTCCTCTTTGCTTTTTAATATTGCATTGAATCCATAATTTAGATGGCTCAACAACTTAACAGACTTTAATGGTATCCAGTTGGATGAGACTGAATTAAAATCATCAGATTGTAAGCTTTCAGGCAGGGACCTCCCACCCAATGTTTCACTCTACAAAGCACCTGTAACCCTGTATTGTTTAAACCCTTAAATTGTAAAGCGCTGCATACACTTGTGGCGCTATATAAATAAAAATATTCATTCATTCATTGATTCAATATTTGCTGCTGATACTTTTTATTAGGAATCCCATTATAGCACTCCACTCTATTGTCGCCACACTTTTTGAGTTTGGGAGCATCTCAGGCTTCAGATTCAATATGGATAAGTCTCAGGCCTAACAAACCATCTTCCTGTCTTCACTTCTCCTTGCCCTTTCACTTTGTCAGATGTCTCAATCAAATATGGATCAATTATATTCTGTTAACATTCCCCCTCTGATATTCAACAAACCTTTAGATTTACAACACTGGATAACATTTCTCATTATTAATAAATTAAATCAACCCAAGACAAATGGAATATAAAATCTGCCAAATATTCAACTCTATAACATTGGCTTGCAACATTAGATTTGCCAAGGCCTGAGTGAATCACACTAATGTTTACAATGACTGGTACTGGGATCAAAAATGCATTCCACATAATAACTTAGTCTATCTTTTGCATGCTCCCTGTAGAAATATTTTGATACAATGCCAAAGTAATCATTTGTTTTGGGTTTTTTTTTAGCACAGACAATATGCCAGCCACCACTTAAGTTTATATAAACACATACCAATATTTTTGCCATTTCTGCAGAACCCTGACTTGGAGATTTCTCAAGTGGGAGCAGAGAAGTATTGTAGATCGATTAATAGACCCACACATAAGCTCTGTTTACACTTTCTCTGACCTTCAAAATAAATACAGTCTTCCACCGGAATATATTTATTTGCTTACTTGCAGGCCAAACACTGTGTACACTCTCTGATGCTGTGATTATATGACCGTTCTATGGAACATCACCGATATTATTTACTGGCTTACTGACATCCCAGCTATTACTATAGATGACATCCTTAAATCCTTTCAAAGAAGCCTTCCAAAGTCATCAGCCTCATACTTCCATAAGCTGGCTTATCATATATGCCATATATTTTATGGCACTAGCTTTTGGTCTAGCTCAAATGTACTGTTGCATGCACTAAGTACAGGTCATCCCATGTTACATTGTTGCATGCCTTACTTAGTTGTACTCATATTCATTCTGGCACATGATTCAGCAAATAACCTTGGTGGCTCCACCGACTGCATTGTAGTTATGCATGACACTAAAACTCATTACCTAAACTACCTGAACACATCCTAGACTTCTCTTTTGTGACTGCATTAAAGTGCATTCTAGGTCATTGTCTAGACAAATCACATCCATCATTTGGTCAATAGGAAAAAAAGATGGTTCATTTTAAAAGGATTCACTGGATTCTTGCATTGCAAGATAAAGAGAAAGCAAAGGAACACGTTGACCACTGCTGGGATCCTTTTTTCATAGTTGCCATCCCTGCAAGGCAAAAAAACAGACATCAAAACACGAAGTTATCACATAGCTCGATCTTGCCATTGGGGCAGTGGATTACCTCCTCACCAGATAGGGAGTTATTGGTGCCACTTTTTATTTTTTTCCTTTTTTATATATTTAATTGGCTATATATTCATTTTAACCTCATCCATATGCCATTGTTTGGTTTCCTTTATGTTATATGAGATATTGTATGAATAAAGATAATGTATGTCACCATGGGTAATGATATACTTCTTCTTTCCTTTTAACCTTGAGAAACAATTCCTAATCCCAAACCATTATGGCATCTCCTCTGTCCATTCCAATTACCTGTAGTTGAGGGTATCTGCAACATACTATAAGTCTCTTTTCTTTCTGATTGAGGACTGAGCATCAGGTCAGACATATATAGTTTAACCATTAAATGGTTCTTTCACCACTTTGTTTTAGCATGCAGTTTTGTTGCTTGATGTTCTCTGATCCTTTGTTTATGGCATGGCAAGATACACTGAAGTGGTCAATTTTCTATATCTATACTCCATTTGAAAGTATAGTGTGCCTTTGTTATATATGTAAACAATGGTTTAATAAAGAGTATTAAAAAAAAATAAACTAAGCTTTTTCAAATCTCTGTCTTATGTTGCCAACTGCCTATCCAATTTGTTTTCATTTGGATTGGAATTTGTTTTTGTTTTAAGTTTAGTTTGTAAAAAGTGAACATTACATAACATACCATCTATGAATTATTGCAATTATAGATGCTATGTATTGTGTGATCTAAATAAAAAATGTAAAAATTACAAAATCATGTAGTGTAAATTTCTAATTTCTAATACAATAAAGAAAATAATGCTAACATGACCAAGACTTGTAACAAAATCACCGTGATCACTCTGTATTTTTTTTAACAGTGCCATTTTAGAACAGAAATTGAAATATGAAAAAGAAAAGCAGAAGAATCTTGAAGGAGAGCTTCAAAAAGAGAGAGAAACCAATACCTCTATACAAAATGAACTACAACTATACTCCAAATTAAAAAAGGTAGGTGAATTTTTGTTCTCGTCACTTTTCAGTACACATATACATACATTCTGTATGATTAATATATTCATATAAAAGGATATAAGTTAAGTATTGTGCACATACATAGGCCTCTATCCAATTCACCCATTAGCCAAAAAAAGCCCCGCTGACATTTTTTCAAATACAGTAAGCAATTCAATTACCTGTGCTATGAAGAAATGCCACCAGAAGAAAAAAAACATCTCAGGTGCTGAATTTATCTTCCATTTGACCCCATAGAAACATACTGCAAATGGCGGAATGTGCCATTCAATTCACTGTATTAGCAGTAAGATGTGTTAAGGGACCCACTTTAACATGGGAAAATCTGCACCTATTTTTTTGGGGGGAGCAAGGTCCCTTAATGCGTCTTTAAATAGCCGACACATGTAATGAATGTGCAAAAAAGTAAAGAAAAAACATAAGTCCCCAGTGGATGTATTGATATGGGGCCCTAAGCCCCATATGAATACATCCAAAGCACACACAAATTGTGTACAATGTTAGTAGAATTAACTCTATGAGTGCCAGTGGGTATGCTTACCCCACTGGCACTCAAAGGGTTACTCTAAGTTACAAAGCAACAGCCCCTGAAAAGAAACACTTACCAGTAATTCAGGTGTCCAGCAGTGTCTTCAGCACCCTAGTTAGCTACTGTCCATCTTCTTTAATCTTCCCTCTTCCTTGTTCGCTCTTCCTCGTCTTCTGTTCTGTCTTTTTTCTGTTCCATCTTCTTCTGTTCCTTCTTATATTCATATTCCTGTAAAAGAAAGAAAAAGAGAAATGGGAGGTGTAGGAGTGCTGGAAGGTATAGGAATACTGGGAGGTTCACAGAATGCTGGGAGGTGCTTTCAGGCAGTCTGTACTGCGCATGACTGCATCGGACAAACATACTGCACACTAATGCATGTGTACTACCGCAGAACTACATCTTTACTTTACAACAACTTTACTTTTCCTCCCTGATCTACTTTCCCCTCCAACCCACAATATCTCCTCTCAATTGTTACCTCTCTCCGTACCTCCCTGCACCTATACCTCCTCCCTTCATTCACAGGCTAAGAACTTGGCACTTATTTAACCTCTTAAGTACCCATGACGTGCCAGGACCATCATGGGAGAACTTGCCATAAGGACCTATGACGGTCCTGGCACGTTTTGGAATTCAGGGTTGCAGCTGCACACCGCTCGAGGATTCCTGAATCGATTCCTGAAAAGGAAAAAAGGACGCTCTGGTGTCCTTTTCTGTCGGACGCTCTGCAGGACTGGGTCAGGGTGATAGAATGTTCTGTGGAGCTGGGTGGGGGTGGAGGAATGATCTGCAGGGCTGGGTGAGGGTGGAGGAATACTCTGTGGAGCTGGGTGAGGATGGAGGAATGCTCTGTGGGGCTGGGTGACGGTGGAGGAATGCACTGTGGACCTGGGTGAGGGTGGAAGAATGATCTGCAGAGCTGGGTGAGGGTGAAGGAATGATCTGCGGAGCTGGGTGAGGGTGGAGGAATGATCTGCAGGGGTAGGTGAGGGTGGAGGAATACTCTGCAGGGCTGGGCGAGGGCAAAGGAATGATCTGCAGGGCTGGTGAGAATAGTGGAATGCTCTGCAGGGCTGGGTGAGGATGGAGGAATGCTCTGCAGGGCTGGGTGAGGGTGCAGCAATACTCTGCAGGGCTGGGAGAAGATGGAGGAATGCTCTGTGGGGCTGGGTGAGAGTGTAGGAATGCTCTGAAGGGCTGGGTGAGGGTGGAGGAATGCTCTGCGGGGCTGGGTGAGAGTGGATGAATGATCTGCAGGGCTGGTTGAGGGTGGAGAAATTCAGGGCTCCCCATGCTGCTGCACACTGTTTGGTTCATGGTCTTTAACTGCTGTCCGCTCTGCTGCCAGTCCTTAAAGGGTTAAAGAATTATTGACACCATCAGTCAGTAGTGTGCAGTATGTTTATTTGATGCAGTCATGTGCAGTAGAGACTGCTCTAACGCACCTCCCAGCATTCTGTGCTTTCAGGCAGTCTCTACTGAGCATGACGGCTTCTGACAAACTTTAGCCAATTATTATATAGGATATTCTTTTAACCCCTTAACGACCCTTGACGTACCAGGACCGTCAAGGGTAAATTTGCTTTAAGGACCAGTGACGGTCATGGTACGTCAAGAGTTAAATGGTAGCAGCGCGCCACCGTGCACGCTGCTACCATTCAATCCAGGCTGAGACTGAGCGGTCCAGTACCGGACCGTTCAGTCTCAGCCTCGGTCGGTTGTGCCAGGTCATGTGATCGCTGCGTCAGCGATCACATGTACCGGCATTCTAAAAAAATGAAGGAGGCAGTGCTACTTACTGCCTCTAGTGTCTCCTCTCTGCCAATGCGTCCCTTACATAAAAGTAAGGGACACAGAAGCAGGGAGGAGACACCTAGTGGAAATACAAAATACAGCAGCTGGGGGTGTTAACCCCATTCACTGCTGGTGCAGGAGGATGGCTAAATGCAGGTCAATTTCTGACCTGCTAAACACACTTTTTTTTTTTAAATAAAAACAACACACTTTTTTTTTTACAAATAAAATATTTTATTTAAAAAAAAAAAAAACATCTCAAGAAACAAAATTGGAAGTGTGATTGTTGTGGAGTCATGTAATACACTTACACACACCGCCAAATGTAATGAACAAAAAAGTGGGAAAATAGGGTGGGAAAAAGGAATTTTCACCCAGGGGGGGACAGTAGCCACTTTAAACTGCGCATTTTGTAGCTATGACTAAGTGGTCATACCTTTCATGCAGTCTCCATAAAAATTTAACCCTTTGCGCCCAATTGATCCCAAGAGAAAAAACAAAAATGGTGGGTTTTTTACATTTTTTTTACCTTTTTCTTTAATTTTAATAAAGTAAGTGGTGGGTTATCCATATAAGTGGGGTATCAAAGGAAAGCCCTATTTGTTTGTAAAAAAAACAGTATATCATTTATGGGGGTGGAATAAAAGCCTAAGAGGGAAAACACTGTTGAACAAAGACATAGTCAAAAAGGTCAGAATTGCTCCGGTCCTTAAGTCAAATCCACCTCTGATTTTCCCGGTCCTTAAGGGGTTAAACAAGCAAAATATTTACCAACACTCTTGAAAAGCCACAAGACAAACCCAAAATGGACCCTCATTTACAAACTAGAACTGAATGGCTAACAGGAAACTTAATTCAAACTTTTTTTAACAAAATAATAAAAATGTAATAAATTAGTTAAAAAGTACCAGATAAATGACCCACTAGATCCTCAAAACTGAAAATACACAAAAAGTAGCTGTCAAGGTTTGTCTGCTCTGCTGTTGATTCTGCTGTCTGACCTAATGTAGAGCTCTCCTATCCATTGCTGCTGCCTTCAGAGGTCCTGGGTCAGGCTGAATCAGCTGACCTCTCTGTGATTACTCCCCTGACTGTTATCAGTCAACCATTTCAGGGTATTTAAAGCAGCTTGGCTCACTTCCTGATTGTCCTTGTGTTTGTTGCTGGCTGCTGTGGATTCTTCTGTGCTCCTGTTTACCTGTGTATGACCTGGCTTTGGAAGCAGAAAAGCTCCGTCTTTTCGAGGAAGCTATACAGGCCCTTCTGGACAAAGCGGTCCTGGAACCAGTTCCTCCTCAGGGGATTGGGATTCTACTCCAACCTCTTTGTGGTTTCCAAGAAGGACGGCAGCTGTCGTCCCATTTTGGATTTAAAGGATCTCAACTCCTTTGTGGTCAGGTCCCAATACTGCCAGGAGTCTCTGAGCACAGTGATAGCAGCTATGTCTCCTGGGGAATTTGTGGCCTCTCTGGATCTTCAAGATGCCTATCTGCACATCACCATTCATCCAGAGAGTCGACAATATCTCTGCTTTGCTTGTGACCAAGGGCATTTCCAGTTTTCAGTCCTCCCCTTTGGCCTGACCACGGCTCCTCAAGTCTTCAACAGAGACCTGGGAACCTTGATTTCCGTCCTGCATCGGAACGGCATCAGAGTCACTCCAAATATGGAGAACCGCCTTCTGAAGGCCTCTTCTCCAGAACTCCTTCATCAGCAGGTGCAGGATTGCATTCATGCTCTCTCCCATCACGGGTGGATCATCAATCTGGACAAGTCAGACTTGGTTCCTTCCCAGAGGATGGTCTTTCTCAGACTCCTCTTAGACACTCTGAGAGGGATGGTATTTTTCATGGACGAAGTGGCTCATCAGATAGCACTGAAGGTCCAGGCTATCCTTTCCCAGGATCCAGTTCCAGCCAAGAAATTGTCATCCTTGGTGGGGAAGTTCATTTCCACCATAGAAGCAGTTCCGTTTGCCATGGCTCACAGCAGGGAACTTCAGAGGTTTCTTATCCTGGCATGCAGGGGTCGACCAGATCTCCTGGAAAGATCCCTATCTCTTCCTCTTCATGTGGAACAGAGCCTTTCGTGGTGGCTCAACCTGAACAATCTCCTGAAAGGCAGACCCTTCCTGGTGCCCTTCTGGACCACAGTGATGACGGATGCCAGCCTCTCCGAATGGGAAGTAGTGCTGGGGCACTTGAGTGTTCAGGGCAGGTGGTCTCAGGAGGAATCTCTCCTTCCCATCAATGTCTTGGAGCTTCAGGCGATGTTTCATGCCCTACATCACTGGACACACCAACTGGAGAATTGCCCGGTCAGGGTACAGTCGGACAACACCACAGCAGTAGCCTACATCAACAAGCAAGACGGCACAAAAAGTCTCGCAGCTTGGCTAGAGGTCAAAGCTATTTTGTCATATGCAGAGTAGCATGTCACTGACACTTCCGCAGTTCATATTCTTGAAACACAGTGGACAGTGGAGAGTGGGAACTGCATTCTTAATTTTTGAAGAACTCAGGCTACATCTGCGTGGTGGCTTTCCATAGAGGTGGAATGGATCAGGATGTCATCTAAATATACCACTATGCATTGTTGGAGCATGTCCCGGAGGACGTCATTTAAGAATACCTGGAAAACTGCGGGAGCATTGCAGAGACCGAAGGGCATTACGAGGTAATCGTAATGCCAGCTCCTGGTGTTAAACGCTGTTTCCCATTCGTGGCCCTCCTTCATCTGTACCAGATTGTAGATTGAGCTTGGTGAACATCTTGGACCCTTTTAATCGTTCAAATAGCTCGGTAGTAAGTGGAATTGGGTAAGCATTTTTGATCGTGATACAGTTGAGCCCCCTGTAATCGATACAGGGTCTCAGTTCTCCACTTTTTTTCTTCACGAAGAAGAATCCGGCCCCAAGAGGAGTGCAGGACTTGCTGATGAACCCCCGGGACAGCTCATCTGCAACATACTCCTCCATGGCCTTATTCTCCATGACAGAAAGAGGGTAGACTCTGTAACGGGAGCCTAAGTCCTTGGGCTTACTTAGACTGTCATTCTGGGTCTCTCCCTCCTAGATTCGACTACAAATGGGTAGCCTGTCCAGTGAAACAGGATAACTGGCTGGAACACTGGAACATAGGGCTCCTGAATGGGAGTCAAAGTGGACTCTTTAAACCATTCAGGAATGAAGACTCTGTACTCCTTAGTTCCAAATGACTAACTCTTTATTAGTGAACACTCAGCTCTTTTATACAGAGTTTATCACATTATTTTGGGGAGGTAGCACAGGGAATACAATACAATATAATACCATACAGTGGGCAACAGCAAATGGTGTGGACATAACACAATGGAGCCAGACATGATTGAATTACTTAGACAATGTGGGAAGGGAAGGGTAAACAGTGAGACAAAGGATTGTTGGTGTAGGGGCTTGCAATACCATGGGATCCCCTGGGGCTACTGTACACACACAAACAAAGGGACAATACAGAGGCTGTGACAGGCAGTCTGATTGATATAATCAACAACACAGTACAATGGAAACAGGTGTTACCTGCAGTCAGAACCCCAGACTAATCCCATGACACAGACAATAGTGGATACTAGTGATGAGCGAGCATGCTCGGCCGAAGCTCGGTTCGGCTCGAGCATCGCTCTGCTCGGCACATGGCGGTACTCGTACGAGTACCGCATGTGCTCGCCCGCCATGTTCGGGTCTCCTCCCCGCACGTTTCGCGGCTGCAGCGCAGCCAATAAACGTGCGGGGAGGCTCTGACATCAGTGTAATGCCAGCAGCCATGTTGGCTGCTGGCATTACACTGATTGGCTGGCCAGAACCCGTGATCGGGTGCTGTATAGCACCTGACCAGCGAGTTCGGCTCAGTCTTAGCCAGGGAGAGATGAGGATAGGAAGGGAAAGTCAGTGTAGGCAGAAAAAAGTGCGTTTGAACAACAAAAAGACCCAAAAGTCCTTTTTAGGACTATTGTGTGTGGGGGCAGCAGATATATTTTGTTTTGGGGGGCAGAGTTTATAAATAAAACGTCACATATTCCGTTCACTGTGCCTAGCCGCAGATTAGCAGCACATTCTGTTTAGTGTGCAAAGTTTCAGATTAGCAGCACATTCTGTTTAGTGTGCAAAGTTGGAGATTAGCAGCACATTCTTTTTAGTGTGCAAAGTTGCAGATTAGCAGCACATTCTGTTTAGTGTGCAAAGTTGCAGATTAGCAGCACATTCTTTTCAGTGTGCAAAGTGTAAAATATAAAAGTCACATATTCCATTCACTGTGCCTAGCCGCAGATAAGCAGCACATTCTGTTTAGTGTGCAAAGTTGCAGATTTGCAGAACATTCTGTTTAGTGTGCAAAGTTGCAGATTAGCAGCACATTCTGTTCAGTGTGCAAAGTTGCAGATTAGCAGAACATTCTGTTTAGTGTGCAAAGTGTAAAATATAAAAGTCACATATTCCATTCACTGTGCCTAGCCGCAGATAAGCAGCACATTCTGTTTAGTGTGCAAAGTTGCAGATTAGCAGAACATTCTGTTTAGTGTGCAAAGTGTAAAATATAAAAGTCACATATTCCATTCACTGTGCCTAGCCGCAGATAAGCAGCACATTCTGTTTAGTGTGCAAAGTTGCAGATTAGCAGCACATTCTGTTTAGTGTGCAAAGTGTAAAATATAAAAGTCACATATTCGATTCACTGTGCCTAGCCGCAGATAAGCAGCACATTCTGTTTAGTGTGCAAAGTTGCAGATTAGCAGAACATTCTGTTTAGTGTGCAAAGTGTAAAATATAAAAGTCACATATTCCATTCACTGTGCCTAGCCGCAGATAAGCAGCACATTCTGTTTAGTGTGCAAAGTTTCAGATTAGCAGCACATTCTGTTTAGTGTGCAAAGTGTAAAATATAAAAGTCACATATTCCATTCACTGTGCCTAGCCGCAGATAAGCAGCACATTCTGTTTAGTGTGCAAAGTTTCAGATTAGCAGAACATTCTGTTTAGTGTGCAAAGTGTAAAATATAAAAGTCACATATTCCATTCACTGTGCCTAGCCGCAGATAAGCAGCACATTCTGTTTAGTGTGCAATGTTGCAGATTAGCAGCACATTCTGTTTAGTGTGCAAAGTGTAAAATATAAAAGTCACATATTCCATTCACTGTGCCTAGCCGCAGATAAGCAGCACATTCTGTTTAGTGTGCAAAGTTGCAGATTAGCAGAACATTCTGTTTAGTGTGCAAAGTGTAAAATATAAAAGTCACATATTCCATTCACTGTGCCTAGCCGCAGATAAGCAGCACATTCTGTTTAGTGTGCAAAGTTGCAGATTAGCAGAACATTCTGTTTAGTGTGCAAAGTGTAAAATATAAAAGTCACATATTCCATTCACTGTGCCTAGCCGCAGATAAGCAGCACATTCTGTTTAGTGTGCAAAGTTGCAGATTAGCAGCACATTCTGTTTAGTGTGCAAAGTGTAAAATATAAAAGTCACATATTCCATTCATGTGCCTAGCCGCAGATAAGCAGCACATTCTGTTTAGTGTGCAAAGTTGCAGATTAGCAGAACATTCTGTTTAGTGTGCAAAGTGTAAAATATAAAAGTCACATATTCCATTCACTGTGCCTAGCCGCAGATAAGCAGCACATTCTGTTTAGTGTGCAAAGTTGCAGATTAGCAGAACATTCTGTTTAGTGTGCAAAGTGTAAAATATGAAAGTCACATATTCCATTCACTGTGCCTAGCCGCAGATAAGCAGCACATTCTGTTTAGTGTGCAAAGTTTCAGATTAGCAGCACATTCTGTTTAGTGTGCAAAGTGTAAAATATAAAAGTCACATATTCCATTCACTGTGCCTAGCCGCAGATAAGCAGCACATTCTGTTTAGTGTGCAAAGTTTCAGATTAGCAGCACATTCTGTTTAGTGTGCAAAGTGTAAAATATAAAAGTCACATATTCCATTCACTGTGCCTAGCCGCAGATAAGCAGCACATTCTGTTTAGTGTGCAAAGTTGCAGATTAGCAGAACATTCTGTTTAGTGTGCAAAGTGTAAAATATAAAAGTCACATATTCCATTCACTGTGCCTAGCCGCAGATAAGCAGCACATTCTGTTTAGTGTGCAAAGTTGCAGATTTGCAGCACATATTCCGTGTAATATGAAGAAGGCGGGTAAAAAGGGACGGGGAAGTGGACGTGATCCTGATAGTTCAGGGCGCGGGTCAGGACGCGTAGAAACTGTGCCTGGTGCCAGAGCACAAGAAAGAAAGACATCCACCATACCTAGCTTCATGTCTCAGTTTACAGGGCGTCGCAGGACATCACTCTCGAGGTCAGACCACTGCGAACAGGTGGTCGGTTGGATTTCAGCTGATACTGCTTCCAGTCGGTTAAGCACCACCCTGTCTTCCACCAAGTCCACTCTCAGTAGCCAAGAGTCTGGTCAACATAATCCTCACCCTGATCTTCCTTCCTCCCACCATAGAGGGTCTGGCCAAAGAAGTGATCCCACACTGGGATATAGTGAGGAGCTCATCTCATCACCAATCCTTCATTTGAACCTCTCTCCAAGCACGCTTGCAGAGGAACATGAAATCTTGTGCCCTGATTCACAACCTCTAGAGGGTACCCAATCACAAGAAGATGACAGAGGGGAACGGCATTTAAGGTCAAAGGAAGTGGATGATGATGATGATGAGACACAGTTGCCATCAAATCAACCACTATTACTGTCTCAAGACCTTGATGAGGAGGATGATACACAGTTGTCAATGACTGAGTATGTGGTGGGATCAAGAAATGAGGAGGATGATCAGAGTGAGGAAGTGGAGGAGGACTTGGTGGACGATGAGGTGACTGACCCCACCTGGGAAAGTGGAGAGCCGAGCGATGACAGCAGTCCTGAGGGTGAGCCATCTGCAGCACCGCAACAGGCTGGAAGAGGCAGTGGTGTGGCTACAGAAAGAAGGCGGACCGCACCAAACCGGCCCGCAAATGTTCCACGGAGCACCCCCTTGCGTAAATCTCCCTTGCCAAGGGCTAGGTGTTCCGCGGTATGGCTTTTTTTTAAGGAAAGTGCGGACGACAAAAAAATTGTAGTTTGCAACCTGTGCCACACCAGAATGAGCCGAGGCATGAACACTAGAAACCTCACCACCACCAGCATGATCCGACACATGGCATCCAAGCACCGTAATAAGTGGGAGGAACGCCCGGATCACCAATCTGTGTCTGCAGGCCACACCACTGCCTCCTCTTCCCCTGTTTTCGGTGCCGGCCAATCGCCTGTCGAAGGCGCAGGCCCGCATACCTCCCGCCCTGCACCTGTACCATCTGAAGCACCATCAGCGACCACATCCACTTCCCTGTCCCAGCGCAGCGTCCAAATGTCGTTACCCCAGGCATTTGAGCGCAAGCGAAAATACCCAGCCACCCACAGGCCATAGCACTAACCTCACACCTTTCCAAATTACTGGCCATCGAAATGCTGCCATTTAGTCCTTCCGCAGCCTGATGGCAGCAGCTGTCCCTCGGTACGCAGTCCCCAGCCGCCACTACTTTTCCCGGTGTGCCGTCCCCGCCTTACACCACCATGTGTCCCTTAACATCACCCGTGCCCTGACCAACGCAGTTACTGGGAAGGTCCACTTAACGACTGACACATAGACAAGTGCTTGTGGCCAGGGACGCTACATTTCCCTGACGGCACACTGGGTGAATGTCGTGGAGGCTGGGAGCGACTCGGACCCTGGGATGGCACAGGTGCTACCCACGCCGAGGATTGCGGGCCCTACCTCCATCAGGGTTTCCGCCAGCACCTACGTTATTGGCTCCTCCTCCTCCTCCTCCGTTTCCACCTCCGAATTCTCTGCGCGCAGCGCCACTCACCCATCAGCCGGTAGCTGGAAGCAGTGTAGCACTGCAGTGGGGAAGCGTCAACAGGCCGTGCTGAAGCTGATCTGCCTTGGGGACAAACAGCACACGGCCTCAGAGCTGTTGCAGGGGATTAGTCACCAGACCGAGCAGTGGCTCTCGCCACTCAACCTGCAACCAGGCATGGTTGTGTGTGATAATGGGCGTAACTTGGTGGCGGCTTTGGAGCTCGGCAAGCTCACACACGTACCATGCCTAGCGCATGTATTTAATTTAGTGGTTCAGCGATTTCTAAAAACCTACCCCAATTTGCATGATCTCTTGACCAAGGTGCGCCGCGTGTGTGCACATTTCCGTAAGTCATCTACAGCTTCAGCCGGCCTGTTGAAGCTGCAGCAGCGCTTACAATTGCCAGCTCACCGGCTGCTGTGTGACGTGAGCACGCGCTGGAACTCCACCTTCCACATGTTGGCCTGGCTTTGTGAGCAGCAGAGGGCAGTAGTGGAGTACCAGCTGTTACACGGTCGTCGCCTCTCCGTTCAACTTCCTCTAATCAGAAGTGAGGAGTGGGAATGGATGTCAGACCTCTGTGAGGTTTTACGCAATTTTGAGGAATCGACACAGATGGTGAGCGGCGATAACGCTATTATCAGTGTAACCATCCCACTTCTGTGTCTACTGAAACGCTCGCTGCTCACAATTAAAACCGACGCTTTGCATGTGGAAGAGGTGGAAATGCGGGAGGAAGAGCTTACACAAGGTGATAGCCAGAGCACCCTCACTTCGTCTTCTCAGCGACAATTGGAGGAGGCGGAGGAGGAGGAGGAGGAAGACACGGTTGCCTCCGCTACAGAGGGTAGCCATGGAACTTTAGTTCCATCTCTTCAGCGTGGGTGGGCAGAAGAGGAGGAAGAGGATGAGGAGATTGAGAGTCATCCTCCTGGTGAGGACAGCGAAATCTTGCCTGTTGGTACTCTGGCACACATGGCTGACTTTATGTTAGGCTACCTTTCCCGTGACCCACGCGTTATACGCATTTTAGACAACACGGATTACTGGGTGTTCACCCTTCTGGACCCCCGCTACAAAGAGAATTTCTCATCTCTCATTCCTCCGGTGGAGAGGACAAGCAAAATGGTGCAATACCAGAAGGTTCTTGTCGAAAAATTGCTCCAAAATTTGCCATCTGACAACGCTGGCGGCAGAGTACGTGCTACCTTGGCCAACCGAGAAGGGGAGAAAAGGGGAGCACACAGCAGTTCCGACAAAGGCAGGGCAACACTCTCCAAGGCGTGGGACACCTTCATGACACCCCGCCAGCACCCTCACCCTGATGCGCAGCCTAGTGTCACAAGGAGGGAAAAGTTTTGGAAGATGGTGAAGGAGTACGTAGCAGACCGTGTCAGTGTCCTCAATGATCCCTCTGTGCCTTACAACTACTGGGTGTCCAAGCTGGACACGTGGTATGAACTGGCACTCTACGCCTTGGAGGTGCTGGCCTGCCCTGCCGCCAGCGTTCTGTCTGAGCGGGTATTTAGTGCTGCTGGTGGCATCATAACAGATAAGCGTATCCGCCTTTCCACCGAAAATGCTGATAGGTTGACACTTATAAAAATGATCAAGGCCTGGATTTCCCCTGACTTCTCCACTCCACTGGAGGAAAGCCCCGGGGGAACATAAAGTCACTTTAGATATGTTATTTACAATGATGGGAATACTCTGTATTCCCATTCACCCCTTCCACCCAAAAATGGGTATATGGTTGACTCTCTTCCATATACCCTGGGATATAATTTTTATATAGGGCCAGCTCACCAGCGGGCGCTGTTTGACAATTTTTGTATAGGTCATCTCACCAGCGGGCCTTCTCATATAATGTTTTATTGGGTCAGCTCTCTAGCGGGCCCTCTCATATAATGTTTTATAGCGTCAGCTCACTAGCGGGCCTTTGCATATAATGTTTAGGATGGTCAGCTCCGCAGCAGACCCTCACCCATAATGTTTTAGATGGTCGGCTCAGCGCTCGTTTCCCTCTTAATCATGGCCCCAGTTCAGAAAAATCGAGGAAATTTTTGGGAGAATTTGCCTCTGCGCACGTTTCCCTCTTAATCATGGCCCCAGTTCAGAAAAATCGAGGAAATTTTTTGCAGAATTTGCCTCTGCGCACGTTTCCCTCTTAATCATGGCCCCAGTTCCGAAAAATCGAGGAAATTTTTTGCAGAATTTGCAGATGATATAGAAGTAAATATACAGCAAATACTGTTTGGTAACAATTTTTCGCCTACAGTCGTTTTTATCTTCCTTTTTGTGTGTTTTACGGTCAGTCTGTAAAAATGGCGTACTACGGGCGAAACATCGTTCCCAGCAGCGACGTTGGAGTCCAAGATGCATCCAGACATCCTCCCTATGCTATCCCTGAACCATTTCTGTGGTGTTTCCATCATTTTCTGCCCTTTTCCTATGGACCAGGCACCCTCCCCTCATCAGAGCAGGGGGTGCCTGGTGTAATGCTCGAGTCCTCCCATTGACTTCAATGGGGCTCGGGTGCCCGGCCGAGCACTCGAGCCTCCGGGGGCGCTCGGTCAGAGCACCCGAACACCCGAGCATTGGGGTGCTCGATCATCACTAGTGGATACACAACAGAGAGGAGATTAGTAGGTGGACCAGACAGTGATACCATACACCTTTGAAGTAGCATGGCAGAAACGCAGATAATTAACCCCTAACTGCCCAGGCTATGATTTTAGTCTGTTTTGCAGAGCTGCCTGCTGATAAAATATTCAAAGTTCCCCATAGTCTGAAATAATGGGCTGAAAGTCTGCATGCCCAGCAATGGTTTCCAGTAACGGATTGTGGTCCATTACAGACTCGACCTCGATGGGGTATGGCCCCATGTTGCAATTCAATGGTACAATCATATGGGTGGTGAGGTGGGAGCTCACCAGCCCGCCCCTTATCTCGGAACTCTTGGTACTCTTCAGGCGACAAAGGTACCGGGAAAGTGGTTAGCACCTTCCCCACTTTTACTAGGCGTGTCTTGGAACAGTTGGGTGACCATGCAATGACTTCGACCCTTGCCCAATCGAACATGAGATTCTGTTTGCGCAGCCATGGACAACCCAGGATCACAGGATAGTGAGGTGTGTGGATCACCTGGAATTGTAAACTTTCGTGATGGAGAGCCCCTACAGCCATAGACAAAGGAGCAGTTTCGTGGGTGACCTGCAGCGGCTGTAGTGGTCTACCATCAATAGCCTCAATGGCAAGTGTAGTGGAACGGAGCTGCAATGGAATGGAGTGCTTCTGAGTGAAGGCACGGTGTAACGGTTTGTTTGACACACAGACACGGTAGGCTTGGATAAAACACAGTTTTATTGAACAGTTGTAATCACAATAACCCTCACGGGTCCAATAATATATCAGCAATATAGTACAGACACAGGACAGGTTGCAATGAAGTATATCCACACGAGTCCAGTATATGCAAGTAATACAGAATACCATATACTGACACAGGTCAGGCAGTTTTCGTGTGATACTCAAGTTAGGCAGCATTGAATGGGTTACTATTAGGCCGGGAGGACTTGATAGCCCTAATAGCGTGAGGCCCTTTAAGAAGCTCAATCCTGAACATAGAGCACCAATACGAGTAACGCCCAAGCAGTAACGGAGACCAGAGCAACTTGTGCACTGCCGTAGCAGTAACAGAGACCAGAGCAATTTGAGAGCGGCCGTAGCAGTAACGGAGACTAGAGCAACTGGTGGACTGCCATAGCAGTAACGGAGACTAGAGCAACTTGTGGACTGTAGTAGCAGTAACGGAGACCAGGGCAACTGGTGGACTGCCGTAGCAGTAACGGAGACCAGGGCAACTTGAGAACTGCCGTAGCAGTAAATGAGACCAGGGCAACTAGCCCGGAGAGGCACCCAGCCGGGGACTGTACGGATGGAAGGAACACACAGCAATGTCGCCTGGGTGACACTGGTAACAACCAAGACTAGACTGCAAGAGAGTAACTGTCTGGAGACAGAGAGGATCCTGTCTCAACCCCAACCGGGGGCCGGATGAGGCGTAGCAGGAGGGATACGCAACCACAGGAGTCCAGCCGGGCCAATTCGGTACACAGAGCAGCAATGTCAGCCAATCGGAGTCGGTACACAGAGCAGGAACGTCAGCTGGGCCGGGTCGGTACACAGAGCAGGAACGTCATCCAATCCGAGTCGGTACTCAGGACAGGAACGAGATGCAGAATAGTCAGACAGTCCGGGTCGGTACACAGGCAGGAACAAGATGCAGAGTCGTCTGGCAGGCCGGGTCGGTACACAGAGATCACACAAACAACAGGAACAAGCGCTGGTACGGAAACACCACGAAAGGGCAGCGGATAAGTGACAAGGCCCAGTATTTAAGGACAAGTACTGGGCGGGGACAAGTCACTTCAACCAATGAGCGAGATCAATAGAGGAAACTGACAGAATGTCACCAGCATAGCACGGGCACTGTGATATACGGTCAATATAGAGGCCCACTGCACCGGAGTCAATAAGTGCCTCTGTAGTAATAGAAAACTCACCCCAGGAGAGCCCCACGGAGACTAGAGGTTTATCCTTCTGGATAGCCGGGGACGCAGAGATGCCACCTAAGGTCTGTCACCTATAATACCGTAGGTTCCGGCATTTCTCAGTCGTGTGGGGCAAGTTCTCAGCATATACCCTGTCTTACCACAGTAAAATCACAGGCCCTGATTTCAGCAACCGAAAGGAAATCACAAGGCCCACCTTACTCCTATCAGATGGAAAGGACTGTGGTACCATCTCCAGACAGATACCGACCTGCTTCAGGAAACCTCTGCACTGGTTAGGGTCTACCCCATAACGCTGGGGAAGCGTGGTGGACGCAGTCATGCCTCTAGCAACATTGGGATCACTATTGACAGTCGGAGCTGGAGCGGCAGCAGCTATAGGGGCAGGGGGGTTGCACCAGGGGTTGCTGAGGTGTGGTGGAGCCACAGTACACAGTACGCAGTATGGAGCAACAAAGTCTGGAGGGCTAAAGAAAACTGGTCCATGTGCTAGTCTACCTGGTCCAGCCTGAAAAAAAAATTTGGTGGATTGCTTGCGCCTTCTGAATTCATGGCCCTTGTGTACTGTTAGGGACCAGGAACCAGACAGACATAAAAATATAAAGTGCAAAACACCCGATAAAATAACAAAAGCAAACAAAACAAAATCGTGATCCAGAAGCGTAAATCAAAAGACAAGCCGGAGTCAGGAACCAAGACAGGTACTCAGCCAAGCCGGGGTCAGGAATATGGAAATCAGCAAAGTCAGGAACAATCCAGGAGCCAGAAGGGAAGTCAGAGGAAGTCAGGTCATACACAGGTAATCAGCAATTCAGTAAAACACTCTTGCAGCCAGAAGCAAACACAACGGCAATCAGGTAGTGAGCCATGCTGCTTTAAATACCCTGGGAAGGTTGGCTGTTGGCTGATAGCAGTCAGGTAAGCAAACAGAGAGAGGTCAGCTGATTCAGCCTGATCCAGCAAAGTAAAGGCAGCAGTAATGGATAGCAGAGCACTGGATTACCTCAGACAGCAACTCAGCCAAACCTTGACACCAAATCATGTCATTAGTTGTCCTACCGATATAACGAAGTCCACAAGGGCATGTGAGTAAATAAATTACAAAAGTGAATCTGCAGGTAATGAAGCTATTAATATAAGAAAACTTCAGGTGGAAACCATTACAATGTGAAAAATTGAATCTTATCAGCTATAAATGGACACTTAAAACATTTAGATGATGTCCATTTACATTCCCCCTTTATTACTAATTAATTGTCACTTCAGATTATTTGAGAGTTGATAACCTGTATATTTCCTTGTCGTATTGTATATATTAAGAGGTTGTTAGTAAAACAACCAAGAGCTAAGATATTTTTCAATGTTTTTGTTCTCCTATAAACGAGACTGGGTTGCTTAGGAAGTATTTTTCTTAAAGCAGGGTTTCCCAAGAGAACCGGGCAGTAGTTTTTTTTAATGCTAAAAATCTCTCTGGAGGAGGTTTTATATTTAGTGAAAAAAGTGGGCATTTACTGTATGAGTACTGTTTTATACTTTTTTTTGTGTAAATCGGTTTTTATTGAATCAGTATCATAGAACAGAAAAAAAAAATACAAAATGAAGAACATACATATATAGGTATGTCATGTATACATAAACAGAGAAAGCCATTACATTGCAGTACATACAAAGTTAGAATAGTAATAGGTCTGGAGATATTTTTCAGGTAATAGATACAACAATATATCATTGCTAACGAACAAGAGCATGTCCCCAAAATTCAAGAAATGCTCCCAATGCAATCTTCCCTGACAGGGGTCATCAGCAACGTTTGGTTAGAATAGAACTAAGAAAGTTTCGAGTAAAGAAAAGAAGGAAAGAAGAAGGACACAGAAAAGGGTGAGAGAGTTAAGGTACTGGAAAGGAAGGGAGGGAAGAGGAAAGAACCCGTGAAGAGCCGAACCATGAATAGATGTTAGGGAAACCATTTAACACAGGCTGACCAAAGGACACCAAGATCAAAGCCCCTATGTAGTAAAGCCATCCGTGTGACTGAGGCCTGTTCTAGTACTCTCCTTTTCCAGTTGATAAGGGAAGGAGGGTCAGGTGATTTCCATTTTAGTGGTATTAAAGCTTTTGCCGAATTTAGGAAAAGAAGTAACAGGTACCGTTTAGGCTTCAGGAGGGACGGGAGACCGCTATATAGTAAAATCTGCAACGGACCCTAGTTAAGGAGATCTCGAGGGTTGATTCAGTCAGTGCTAGGCATTCTTCCCAATAGGGCTTGATAAGTGGGCATGACCACCAAATGTGCAAAAGGGTACCAAGGGAAGTCCCACATCTCCAACAAATAGAAGAAGCTGAAGGGAAAAACTTTTTGAGTCTATCAGGGGTAAGGTACCAGCGGACTAAAATCTTATAATTAGATTCCAGCGACTGAGAGGAGACCATTGTCCTCCAAATCGCCTTACATTCCACCTGGGTTACTGACCTACCAAAATCCCTCTCCCAAGCCTTTACATAAACCAAAGAATCAGTAGTTGATTCCGCAAGGAGGATGGTGTATAGTTTACCCAGAAATCTTCCCTCCGAGCATTTCTGCTGAAGAAGCATCTCGAATTTCGTTAATGGTCTAGCGGTGGAACCACGAATAAGAGGTGTATCAATAAAGTGTTTAATTCGGAGATAGCGCCAAATTTCATTAAGAGGGAGAGAAAAGGTGTCCCTAACATCTGGAAAGCCAAGGAGCGCCCCGTCTTTTACAAGGTCCTGAACGCAAAACTCTGGAAGAGAAGACCATCTTGGGAATTGAGTAGAATCTAAGAAGCGCGGAGAAGGCAGACAGGAAAAGATCTTCATAAATGGGGAGTAACGAAGGAGAAGTTTCCCCACACGTCGATATCGGTGACCTATAAGGAGGACTGGAGATAAGATGATGGCTGTTTTATACTTTTCTTCCTAATCGCACTTAAATCATCCCTAGTATTAAATGATTCAAACTCTCTAGCTTTCAGACAAGAAGATCTCAAGGATAGGACTTCTGCAGAAACCACTCTTACAGTATTTTAGATTGGATGTTATAATCAGGTAAGGATGAACATTTCCATTTGATACGATGGAACTGTCCATATGAGATTTTGTGCACCCATTTTGTATGATGGCAATTATTGAACTCTAGATAACTGTTCCTATCTACAGTTTTAAAATGGGTGCGAGAAAGAATATTTCATCCATCTTTAACTTCTAACTCAAGATCCAAAAATGTAATTGTAGATTAATGTACTATAGAAGTAAAACATATCTGCCAGGGGTTATCATTGATGAAATCTACAAATCTGACAACTCAGTGTGATCCCCCCCAGATGATGATAATATTGTCTATAAAGCAATGGAACAGCTACAAGTTTATGCCATATGGGTTTGCTCCATAGAGCTTGATATTTTCAAAAATAATTGCATAACTGGGCGTGAACTTGGTTCCCATCACCATTCCTTTATTTTGTAACTAAAACATCCCATTAAACTCAAAAAAATGTGAGTTAAAATAAAAGTAACTGCTTCCAAAATAAACTTAATTTAAAGAGGGAGCATCAGTAAATTGCCTTCTAAAACAGAAACTGGTCGCTACCAAACCACCATCATGAGGTGTATTAGAATAAAGTGACTTAATATCTAATGTTACCCAAGTGTAACTGTTGCAGCAAGTTAACTTAGAAATGAATAATAATAAATGGGACGAGTCTCTTAATTATGACCATAGACCAAAAACCAATCTCTGTAGGTGGAAGTCTACATATTCTGACATATTTGAAGAAAGGGAATTTATCTCTGAAATGATTGGTCTACCTGGAGTAGACGACAGATAATATAGATGATAATATATTGCCACTCTAGGTTGGTGTACACACAAAATGTCTCTCTCACTCTTTTCCAGGATACCGTCAAGATAGGCCTGTTCCACTGTCGGGCTAATCTCACTCATATACTCTAAGGAAGGATCTCATCTAAGGATGGAATAATAGTCTTTGTCACTGAGAACTTGTTCCACCACAGATATATAATTCCTTGTATCCTGAAGGACTATAGCACCTCCCTTGTTGGCAGGTTTAATTATTATTTAGAGATTAGATATCAGGTTAATAATGGCTTGCATTTCTTCTCTCAACAATTTTCTTATAGGGTTCCTTTTAAAGGGATAGTAATGGTTGATTGTATCATCATTTAATATTGTAGATATTAAAAAAAGAAATCAATTAATGTAAGTCTGGTGTCTCAAACATTTATAGTTTTAGCGATATAACCTGCTAAAGCTCCCACCTCCTTCCCCTTTCATAGAAATCAGAGCTGTAGCTGACTGCAGGAAATTCTGGTCATTTGACCGTCCGGCAGCTCTTCAGCAGAGCCAAAATAGCGATATCTAGGAAGAAATAGTTCATTGGAACAGCCTACAAAGTGTGCCTGGTTTGCAAGACAACTATGAAAGGGGCAGGAGGGGGAACTTGAGCAGATTATATCTCTCAAACTAAATATTTTTTAGAGATCGGACTTACATCAATTGATTTCTTTTTTTTAATATCAACATTATTAAACAATGTGACAATCAACCATTACTATCAACCGTTACTATCCCTTTAATTTTACTATTGGTCATATATCTAAAAATAATTCCATCATAAGAGTGGCGAAGGTCTCCATAAAGTTCCCCTTAGATTGATTTTGACCTTAAAACTGAAGGTACAGCGCCCTTTGGAATATATTTCTTTTGCACATCTCCATCAGGTAATATTTCAGCACCATTTTCATTTATTAACGGCACATCAACCAAAATAGGGAAATGACCTTCCAAAGGACCCAACGAAATATCTCTGTAAAGAGATATTTCAAAGAAACTTGTTAAGGTCTATAAAGGGATCAAATAAACTGGGTGTTGCTGAAGGGCAAAAGGACAAACCCTTTGATAGTGACATCTCAACTTTAGTGGGTTGATAACTTGATAGATTGATAATTTAATTGTGGGGTGGTTTAATTGAGGGGGATTGCCCCCTCTACCTCTATGTCCCGCTGGGTTTAGGCTTTTTGCCTGTTCCTCCTCTCTTAAGGGTAGAAACCTGTTGGCGGACATGGGTTCAGCATGAATATAATTATTATGCAAAGTAGCTAGATGTACAATAGTATCAGTCTTGTTATTTGTTTTCTTAATCTCTTTGTTACATGTATTATGCAATTGATTCACTCTTATAGTATCTGTTACCCTGGAGGACAATCCTGGTATTAAATTGTGATTATCAGTCATATCAGGGGATTTTGTTTTGTTGGATTATTCACTTTTCTGAAAAGCTTCGTCCTCTAGGTATTTAATTGTTGTTTTGAAATGACTCAGGTTTCTTCCCCTTTTTATCAATTAGATTTTATGATATTGACTCTCTTTGAAAAAGCGGTGTTTCAATTCTGTGAGACGCGTTAGTTGTATGTTGAATACAGTGAGATCAAGCTCTTAAATTTCATTAATAAATATTGGATTTTTTTTTATTTCCTGAGCCTTTTTTTTTTAAATGTATATTTTATTTTTAACCTTCATTATCACAATTATGTTCTGTGGTCAAGACTGAGGACCTGTGATTCTGAGGTTTGTACTTTCTGCCTGCACTAAGGTTGGGTTTGATACCTGACCCTCACCATTGTGAATAGAAATTTTGGATTCATTTATTCACTTTTGATACAGGGTTATACTATGTGGGCGCCCCCTTTCTTTTCTTGTTGTTTTATATGGTTTTCTGATTTGGGAGAGTAAGCAATGGAGGAGCAGCAGTACCTAAAACTGGTGTATACTGCAGCTGGGGCAGTTGATTATCCCAGTGAGTGTTGCAAGCTATGACTCACATATGTGAGATCCTAGCCATTTCTCTTGATTTTGGGTTCAGAAGGCTTTTGAACTTTCTCTGCCCTAGGGTCGCCTTCTCCCTTTTATCTTCTGTCTGAAGTATTTCCGGTGTGTCCACGTAAAAGAGAAGCTCCTGTATACTGTGCAGTATACTACAATCAACTGATTTCATAACAATTGGACTCTTTTCTGAGGGGGATATTTTATTTGTTTTATAATATACTTTCTCTATCGTCCAATATGGAACACAGGTACCATGGGGGTTGATCTTCCTTTGGAAGGTGGAACACATCAAAAGACAAGGTCTTGAGGGTGCAGCCTTCTCACCCTTCTGCAGGCCAACTCTTCTCCGGCCTCCAGCTGTATGATGTGTTCCTGACTGTAAGGACTGGATTGGAAGACTGCTGCTTAGTTTTAGCTATGTGATATGGTGCTGTCACAATTCCCCCTATTAGGAGAGTTACCATTACTGGGCTTCCCTGGGTTGGATTGACCTGTGTGCATGTGGTATGTGGACCCCTGCAGTCCTTTGGGAGAGAATCTTGTAACCCAAGTTTTCACTCCTAGCAGAACCTCTCTGAGACTCTGCTCTCTTCACAATGGTAACCTTAAGACAGAAGATGAAGACTGGTGAGTAACCCTTTGAGTGAATTGGTCCACTTTGTCCCTACGTGTACCTCTTCATACAGGGGTCTCCCTGAACTTTTGGTTTTTGCACTCATGCTGGGTATGTTATTTAATGGTCTTCCCCTGGGTTATGGAGCATGGATGGCTGCATTGGGGCTAGTTAACACCTTCACTGCTGGTTTCTCTGGGTTGGGGGGGTTATTAGGCTTCTCCCTTTAGGGGCCTGTCTCTTTACTTCCCCCATCATGTTCCCTGGGGTCAGTGTGTAATTTGGAGTACCTTAAAATTTTTCAGTTTCTTGGGTGTATGGCTCCTTTAAGGACTCTTCCCACTCTGCCTCCATCTTTGCTTCATTTAATTCTTTGTGCGAACTTCACTGGGACATGTCTCTGCAACTGATGGCCATACAGAGGTCAGAGTGGGCTCATTCTTCTTGTATCCTCATGCCCTGTTATCTGGTGCATGTCCTGAGTGCCATGGGGGTCCATGGGCATCCAAGGATGGAGTTGTAGGCATTGTTGGGACTACATTACCCAGAATGCCCGTTTCTCAGTCTTCCTTCCAATTGGCTACCTGTTTTGCAGTCGTCAGTTTACTTTTCCCTTGCTCATGAGAGCTTTTCGTATGTCCACCATCCTAAAATTGCAGTATATTATAATCTTCCTAAATTTCATAGGTTTCTCTCCTTTCCTTCAGGTAGACCAATCATTTCAGAGATGAATTCCCTTTATTTGAATATGTCAAACTAGGTAGACTTCCATCTACAGAGATTGTTTTTTGGTCAACAGTTATATTTAAGAGACTCGTCCAATTTATTATCATTCATTTCTAAATTAACTTGCTCCAATAGTTACGCTTGGGTGACATTAGACATTACATCACTTTATTTGAATACATCTCATGAGGGTGTTTTGGAAACGACCAGTTTCTTTTTAATAGGTGATTTATTGATGCCCCTCTTCAAATTCAGTTTTTTGAAAGCAGTTACGTTTATTTTAACTTACAATTTTTTTTTTTACTTTAATGGGATGTTTTCTTTACAGAATAAAGGTATAGTGATGGGCACCAAGTTGTCACACAGTTATTCAATTCTTTTTATGGGTCAATTTGGTAATATCAAGATCTATGGGGCAAACCCATATAGCGTGAATTTGGTATGTAGTACATACATCCACAATTAAATTTTTGGATCTTGAGTTAAAGGTAAAGATGAATGAAATATTCTTTCTCGCACCCATTTTAAAACTGTAGATATGAATAGTTATCTAGACTTGAATAGTTGCCATCATAAAAATTGGTGAGCAAAACCCAAATGGACCGTTCCGATGTGTGAAATGGTACTGTTCATCCTTACTTGATTATGACATCCAATCTAAAATACTATAAGAGCGATTTCTGCAGAAATCCTATCCTCGAGATCTAATTTTAACTTCTTGTCTGAAAGCTAGAGATTTTGAATCCTCTAATACTGGGGATGATTTAAGCGCTATTAGGAAGAAAAGTATAAAACAGAGTAAAACTAACTCATACAGTAAATGCCCACTTTTTATCACTAAATATAATACCTCCTCCAGAGAGATTTTTGGCATTTAAAAAAAACACTGCCAGGTTCTCTTGGGAAACCCTGTTTTAAGAAAAATACTTCCTAAGCAACCAAGAGTCATTTATAGGAGAGCAAAAACATTAAAAAAATATCTTAGCTCTTAGTCATTTTACAAACAACCTCTCAAAACATACAGGACGACAAGGAAATATACAGGTTATCAACTCTCAAATAATCTGAAGTGACAATAAATTTGTAATAAAAGGGGAATTTAAATGCACATCATCTAAATGCTTTACATGTCCATTTATAGCTGATAAGACATTGTAATGGTTTACACCTGACTTTTTTACATTAATAGCTTCATTACCTGCAGATCCACTTACGTAATTTATTTACTCACATGCACTTGCGGACTTCAATACAACACAACAATTAAGGAAATGATGTGGCCAACACAGACAAAATATGCACATATTTTTTTTTGTTACACATTTTTTCAAGTGAAGTTCATTATGAAAACCCGAAAGACTTAATTTTGACACCCATCAAACAAGTTCCATCCTCAGATTCATACAATAGACTGTAATAGATTGTGTACGTTGCAACCTGGAGTATTGAACAAATTGATACGGTTCATATTTAACATAACAGATTTCCACTCTCTTTTTCTGATTTAGCTTTTTACACCATTTACTACTAGTAACAACATATGAGATTACACTAAATGTAATTACCCAATATAAATATTCATTATATTTATTCAGTTTGTTTCATTTTCATTATCTCCTAATATTTAATTGTATTATTAAAATTGCCTACTATAACCTTTTCAGTTCGCATTCAATATCATTAACCTAATTATTATATACTTTAACCATTTTTCTCCATATTTTATTCCTATACCATTCACTTTCACAGTTCAGATTTGTTAGAACATGTAATTATCCAACACATATGTTTTCACATTTATTTAATTTATTTTCCTTATTACCAAATAACATTATGATTTTATTATCACAATTGTTTAATCATATTCTATTCATATATTTAGTTTTCTTGCATATCTAGATATGGAGATTATAGTAGCAAGATATCTGTCTAGATGGAGTCTGAGTGATTGATTTAGTAGTTGTAGCTAAAAATCAATAGCATGTAGATCATCATAGAACTGACCACAAGATACTCAATTTAAAATTTTTATATAGGGTGATTTAAAACAACGATATTGGATATTATCTATAATCACTTGGAGTGTTCATTAGTGCTGCTTATAGCAGATCTCTAAGGGTTAACCCTTTTTAAATGTGTTTAAAGTCTGCACTTTAGTTTTCAGTTTTCTAGAAAGTGACAGAAAAACGGAGTGGTGTATTCATTTGTGTTACTTTTTGCTCTAGCATACATTCAGTTTAGGTATAATAGGCATTTTTTAATAATGCTACATTGACACAGTATTGTTACTTTGTATCTCTATATTTCAGGCGAACCTTTTATACTGTGTGGTGGATTTAGTGTGCCACTAGATTGGATTTTGAGATATATGTTTTGTTATGACAGACCTTTCTTGATATAGGAAAGTAGGAGACAGATCAAAAGATCTCTTAGAGAAGCAGGTAAAATACAATGGCACTAGTAAAAGAAAAATGGTTTCACAAATACTACGAGGTAGATGTTCTATCCCGAACGTGAGTGTTAAACAGACAGTGTTCTTGTTAAAGACCTCTAAATGGTGTAAATAATAACTGCTAACCAGATGTTTTCTTTGAAGCAGCTTTTGATCTCTGCAATGGTCCTGTTGTCTTTCTTTCTCCTGTCCTTGTCGTCCCAGTTTTGATTGAAGTGTGCTGTGATCTTTCGTCACCTTGGGGCTATCTGTAATTAACGTGATTCAGGCAAAGCTGTCCACTTCCTCAGGATCAGATAGTGTTGCAATGTTATTTTTGCATTTTATATTTATGACTGTGCTCGCTGAGTCACACTGTGTTAAGCTGGATGGCTATCTAGTCATCTACATTTTGGCAAGCAGATTGAACATGAAATCTGAAACCAGCCTGGGGTCAATGCCGGAGGTCTGTAGATGTGATACCAGAATGGAAGTCAGAGACAAGCCTAATGTCTATGCTGGAGATCTTGGGAAACGGTGCCAAATCAAAAGATTAGTTTGAAGACAAGGACAAGCTAGGGATCAATGCCGGAGACAGTGTCAAACAGTGTCAAATCAGGAAAAGGAATTGTAGTCAAGGAGACAGGCCTGAGGTATTGAATGAGGTACGCAATAGCAAACAGATGTGGATACTAGCTCATAGAAGGACCACCAAGCACAGCAAGTGCCAGGCATAAAAATGAATGGAGGAAAAGGGGCACAGAGGCTGAGACACATACTCCTTATTGCTCACCACAAGAATAGGAGCAGAAGGGGCAGAGAAAGGTCAGGGAAGTATGGGCTTGAAAAGAAAAACATGAAAGAAGTCTGGGATTCATATGGTGGTAGGTAGCTCAAGACAGAACATAACCGGTGAGCGACACACACAAATGTGAAAAGGTCTGACAAACAGAGGGCTGCCAATGGCACAGGTTCTTAGTAGATAACCAGACCTAGTCACCCCCCAAAAAAAATAAGGGGCAGGGCCCCTCCAACACTCCACATATTTCTTATACTGAACCTTAGAGGCAGCAAGTCAGAAGTGTAGAGTGACTTTAGATCATGAAAGTTGTCCATCTGAGAGTAAATGGCTAGAACACAAGATGAAGGGACCCAGGATTAAACCCCATGCCTGTGTAGAATGTAGAAAACTGAATGGACTTATGCTGGATGCTGTTGAATGAGAACTCGGGTAGGGGCAAAATACCTTCCATTTAGACTGTGGAGGGTCCACAAAGAAGCGCACTATCACGGTTCCCGTGACTCCATGTCACTCTCTGTTGTGGTGCTCTTCCATTGGCGGAGCTTGATTGGCCCGCCCAGGGTGTCTCTTTATATACTGGGCCTATGGCACCTGTTAGGTGCCCTTTCGTGGTGTTCCTGTTCCTGCACCTTTGCTGCTGTGTTCCTGCGTTCCTGTGTACTGACTCGGCTCGTCTGACTACTCTGCTGTTCCTGCTCTGTGATTGACCCGGTTCTGGCTGACGTTCCTGCTCCGTGATTGACCCGGCTTTGGCTGACGTTCCTGCTCCGTGATTGACCCGGTTCTGGCTGACGTTCCTGCTCCGTGATTGACCCGGCTCTGGCTGACGTTCCTGCTCCGTGATTGACCCGGTTCTGGCTGATGTTCCTGCTCTGTGATTGACCTGGCTCTGGCTACGTTTCTGCTCCGTGTTGCTTCCAGTGTTCCTGCGAACTTTTGAGCTCTTGCCTGGCGACATTCTGTACTGTGCTTGCAGTGTTGCACTGACTGATCACGCCTCCTCTGCTAAACTGTGGCCTCCGTTATTGAGCCTGTCTGTTGCCTCCCTTACCGAGCCTGTCAGAGAGTACTTGCCGAGCTGTTGCCTCCGTTACCGAGTCTGTCGGAGAACACTTTCTGTGCTTGTTACCTCCGTTACCTCCGTTACCTCCGTTACAGAGTATACACTTGCCAAGCTTGCTACCTTCAATCCTGAGCCGTTTAACACTTGATGAGCTTGTTGCCTCCATCACCGAGCCTATCCGTTTACACTAGCAGAGCAGTATCTCCAACTAAGGTGCTTGTTTCCTTGCAGTTGTTGCACCGCGTGGTGCTATTGGGCATTCTGTTAGCTCTTGCAGTGTGTTGCTCCGTTCCGGCACCGGAAGGGTGCCTTGGCTCTGGTCTCCTATTGTTCACAGTGTCTCCTCCGTTACCACCCCTAAGGGGTGCTCCTAGCTCTGACTCCATTGGCTCTGGCAGTGTCTCTCCTCCATTATTGCACCCAAGTGGTGGTATTGGCTCCAGCTCCAGTCAGTCCTTGCTGTACTATTGGGCATTACGATACAGCTATCTGGTTGTGATTCAGTTCAGTCGCACTGCTAGAGCTTGCTTTCTGCACTTCTACTGGGACTGTTTAAGCACCGGGCGTTGGCTAATCACCACAACAGAAACTGATTATTTGTATTGGGCATTAACCCTTTACCTTTTGATTCTGCTGAGTGCTACTTGCTCCTGCTATATTGGTGTCACGGTATTTGAAGACTCTCAGACTTAAGGTTTGGTAAAAACTTAACTTTATTGAAAAGTTAAGGCAGTCCCCGTAGGGTATCATACATATATAACAATACAACAATAAATGACAGAATATAGGTTCTACCGGCCTTGCCAATAATACCGGGCAAGGCAACCGAGTGACAGTTGGAAATGGTGATAGGCTCTACCGGCCTTGCCTATACCGGGTAAGGCAACCGTGAGATGACATGTACCGGTTCTACCGGCCTTACCAATACCGGGCAAGGCAGCCCAAGGAGTACAAATTAGAGGCTCTACCGGCCCTGCCAATACCGGGTAAGGCAACCTAGGGTGGCAGCAAGAATAGGTTCTACCGGCCTTACCAATACCGGGCAGGGCAGCC
Source organism: Rhinophrynus dorsalis (assembly GCA_037306005.1). Taxonomy (NCBI): domain Eukaryota; kingdom Metazoa; phylum Chordata; class Amphibia; order Anura; family Rhinophrynidae; genus Rhinophrynus; species Rhinophrynus dorsalis. The sequence goes on from CM074721.1 coordinate 149,091,922, forward strand.
TGAGGAAATGCAGTTAACGGCTCTACCGGCCCTGCCTTCCCGGGTAAAGCAACCTGAAGGATGGTAACTTACCAATACCGGGCAGGGCAGCCCAAGAGAGGAGACCTTGCTGTCAGGTGACAATGACAGTAGTGTGGAGAGGTACAAGGATCTCCCTCAGCAGAAGTCTTTTAGCCTGAGAATACCAGGCAACTGCGTAAGGAGTTGGACAGCAACCTGTCCTCAGGATCTGAGTAATCAAGGAGCAAACCAGCGTCCGCACGCTGGGACCAACAGTAACAACGCCACCAGGTGAAATGGAGCAACCAGCGTCCGCACGCTGGGACCAACAGAGTGAGAGCAACCAGATCAATGGAGTAAACCAGCGTCCGCACGCTGGGACCAGCAGTGGGAGAGCAACCAGATTAATGGAGTAAGCCAGCGTCTGCACGCTGGGACCAACAGTGTGAGCACAACCAGGTTAATGGAGTAAACCAGCGTCCGCGCGCTGGGACCAACAATGGGAGAGCAACCAGATTAATGGAGTAAACCAGCGTCCGCACGCTGGGACCAACAGTGTGAGCGCAACCAGATTAATGGAGTAAACCAGCGTCCGCATGCTGGAACCAACAGGGAGGATCGCCGGAGCGAAAGAGAGCAATGTCGCCACAGCAACAGCAGGGAAAGTCAGATGCCTGAATCCAGGAGGGTACACCGGAGTGAGCACTGCCGTCCTGACAGATGACCGGAACCGGCTGGAGGCTAGCAGACAGGCACCACTGACAGACAGGAACGATAATCTGGAACACTGGAACACAGGAACACAGGAACACCGGAACAACGGAGTACTGGAACACTGGAACACAGGAGCACCGGAACAACGGAGTACTGGAACACTGGAACACAGGAGCACCGGAACAACGGAGTACTGGAACACAGGTAACTCAGGCCCAACAGCCTGACAAGGCAGATCAGGTAAAGTGATGTCAGAAACACCACGAAAGGGCAATCTGGGAGTGCCCAACCTGGGTTTAAATAGGCTGTGAGAAATGAGGCAGCCAATGAGGAACTACAGCAAGTGATAGACAGAGTCTAGCACGAATCACGGGCACAGTGATAATTGGGCCTGTATTTCATCCATTACTTGCCTTACTTGTTATTACCTATTCTGGCCTCCAGGGGCACTGTTCCTTATTTTTACTTCAATAAAACTGTGTTTTATTTTTAACCTTGGTCTGAGTGTCGTAAAAACCGTAAAAGTACGAAAGGGCCATGACCTCAGACGGTAAGGGTGACGGTAATACACAGAAGCTCCATTGGAGGATGGATGTCCATGAGCAATGCTTGGACCAGTTGGCGCTGGCCATGCTGACATTACTGGAATGTACGGTACACCTCGATAAACCTAACCAAAATCCGGTGGTCCCCCCCAGTTCTGACACCGGATAATCATGGTGGGCAATTTGCTGCACCTTCCAGAAGTCTAACGGTGGCGGCGCCGTTACCGTTGAGATACAATGGCGAACCTACACTATGCAGGGGGTTTATCAACCAATTAGAGATATTCTTAAACTGACACCTCATGCCTTCCCGAATGACCGTAGCAAGGTGGGGTTCATGATATCTCTATTAACAAGTAAAGCCCTGGCATGGGCGAATCCCTTATGGGAGAATGCCAATCCCTGTATTTGAGATACCTGGTAGAGCCGCCTCTGCTGCCAAAAGATCGATGGAAATACAAATTGGTGATCGTACAGTAGGGGATTATGCCATAGAATTTCGGATACTGGCAGCAGAGGTAGGCTGGAATATTGAGGTTCTGGTGGCAGCCTTTGCTCAGGGGTTGTCTGATTCTATTAAAGATGAAATTGCGGCCAGAGATGTACCCAGTCACTTAGACGAGTATATCGATTATGTCATGCTCATTGACTCTCGCATTCGTGAAAGACGTCTGGTCAAAAGAGCAAAATCCAGAAACTATGGGCACGGTAGTCCTTTAAACCCACCCTCGCCTCCCAATCCTCCTGATCGAGTATCCGAACCAAGTGAGCCAATGCAACTCGGGTTCACTAGACTTTCAAAGGAGGAGCAGGCACACTGTAAAAGGCAGGGTTTATGTTTATATTGTGGCAAAGATGGGCACATACTACGCACTTGCCCGGTACGGCCGGGAAACGCACGCACCTAGGGTACCTTGGGGGACAGGCCCTAGGTGGCGTACAATCATCCCCAGACTCCTGTACACAAAAACCCACCATCCAGGTGAGTTTTTCCTGGATGACCAAGCTGTGGAGGTACTGGCTCTGGTAGATTCTGGCGCAGCAGGTTATTTCATGGACCGTTCCTTTGCTGAACGGCACAATATTCCGTTGTCTAAAAGAGATATTCCGCTAGCCATTGAGGCCATTGACTGTAGACCTTTAGAACCAGCTTTCACCACTATGGAAACAACTCCTATCACTATGTCGATTGGGGCTCTCCGCAGGGAGGAGGTATGTTTCCAAATTATACACTCACCCCATCATGCGGTCATTCTGGGGTTTCCATGGTTATTGCTGCACAACCCTCAGTTTGATTGGCAAAGATGTGAGATTAAGTCATGGTCTGAGTATTGCACTAGTCACTGTTTGTCACGTCCGGTCAAGATTATGTTTACCTCTCCCTCCGTGCCAACTGAATATAGCAAGTTCAGTGACGGATTCAGTAAAGGAGAGGCTAGCGCATTGCTGCAGCATAGGTCATATGATTGCACTATTGATTTGCCTCCGGGGGTGGTGCCTCCTAGGGGCAGGACGTACCCTTTGTCCTGTGAGGAGAACAGGGCCATAGAAGAATACATTGAGGATGCCCTCAAGAGGGGAATCATTCGCAAATCATCCTCTCCGGCAGGTGCAGGGTTTTTTCTTGTGAAAAAGAAAAATGGCGAATTACGACCATGTATTGACTACCGGGGACTGAATAAGCTCATGTCCAAGAATGCGTATCCCATACCACTCATTACGGAGTTATTTGACAGGTTGAAGGGTTCTTCTATATTTACTAAACTCGATCTACGGGCCTCCTACAACCTGGTAAGGATCAGGGCCGGAGATGAGTGGAAAACGGCATTCAATACTAGGTCAGGGCACTATGAATACTTTGTGATGCCTTTTGGATTGTGTAATGCACCTGCCATATTTCAAGAGTTGATCAATGACATCCTCCGTGATATGCTACAGTCCAGTGTGGTCGTATACCTTGACGATATATTGATACACTCAACCCAACCTAACTCAGCACATCCAGGATGTTTCAGAAGTTTTGCTCTGTTTACGCAAGAACAAATTGTTCTGTAAATTAGAAAAATTTGAATTTCACAGATCCAAAGTACCCTTCCTGGGATTTGTGAAATCTAAGGATGGCATTGCCATGGACCAAGAGAAATTGGCAGCAGTCCTACAGTGGCCACGGCCCAAAGAGTTAAAAGCTATTCAACGGTTCTTGGGCTTTGCCAATTGTTATAGAAAATGTATTCAGAATTTCTCTACCATTGTGAAACCTCTGTCTGACCTCACGCACAAGGGCGCTAATCCCTCTCAATGGTCTGAGGCAGCTGAAATGGTTTTTGAGACACTTAAATCTGCTTTTGTCTCTGCTCCTATACTGTCCCACCCCAATCCCACCCTGCCATTTACATTGGAGGTCGATGCCTCCGAAGTTGGGGTAGGGGCAGTTCTTTCTCAATGCTCCAAAGAGGGTGGCAACCTGAGACCTTGTGGGTTCTTTTCCAAAAAGCTCTCTAGTGCCCAAAGCCATTACGAGATTGGTGATAGGGAACTGTTGGCTATTATCCTGGCATTGAAGGAATGGCGACACTTATTGGAAGGCACAAGAACCCCGGTATTAATTCTTACTGACCATAAAAATTTGATATATCTCTCAGAGGCTAAAAGGCTGTCCTCCCGCCAGGCTAGGTGGGCACTATTCTTGTCTCGGTTTAATTTTATAGTGTCCTACTTGCCAGGTTCTAAGAACGTTAGGGCAGACACCCCATCCAGACAGTTTAGCCCTGACATTGAGAGGGATGAAGCCCCGGTACCTATTATTCAGCCAGATCGGATTCTGGCAACAGTACGCACCAGTATCACTTCACCACTGGGGGAGCAAATTTTGGCATCTCAAGCACGGGCACCTCCAGAAACCCCAGTTGGCAAGTGCTTTGTGGAGGAGCCTTTCCATACCCGTTTGCTCGAGACTTACCACTCATCTAAGGCGGCTGGGCACACTCCAACCGGTGCCTAATGGTGAACGCCCATGGTCCCACATATCTATTGATTTTTTGGGAGAATTGCCGGTGTCTAGGGGCTATACATTTATCCTGATGGTGGTGGACAGGTTCTCTAAGATGGCTCACTTCGTGCCCCTTTCTGGCCTTCCTTCGGCCCAGAAGTTGGCAGTAGTTTTTGCCAGAGAGGTGTTCCGCTTGCATGGGGTTCCCAGAGTGATAGTGTCAGACCGAGGGAGTCAGTTCGTGTCGAGATTCTGGAGGGCATTCTGTAGCCCGATGGGCATACAACTGTCCTTCTCCTCCGCTTACCAGCCCCAGACCAACGGGGCCACTGAGCGTGCCAATCAGGGACTGGAGCCGTTTCTGCGCTGCTTTGTGACTGATCATCATGACAATTGGCCCAACCTGTTGCCGTGGGCAGAGTTTGCCAGGAACTGTGCAGTTAATTCATCGTCTGGGAGCTCCCCATTTCTTATCAATTATGGGTTCCAGCCGTGTTTGCTCCTGGACTCATTTCAGTCGCAGCAGATTCCAGCTCTGGACGAGCATATTGAGCAGCTCCGCTCCACTTGGGCACAGGTGCAGAGGTCCTTCAGCCAGTCCTTCCAGTGCCATCCAACAAATTGGCTCCCCGGTTCATTGGTCCGTTCAAAGTTATCCGCAAGGTTAACCCCGTGGCTTACGCACTGGAACTCCCGGCATCTATGCGCATTCACAATGTGTTCCATGTGTCACTGTTGAAGCCCTTGATATGCAACCGTTATACTACCACTCCGGTGGTTCCCGGGCCGGTGGTTGTTCAGGGCCAAGAGGAGTACGAAGTTCAGAGCATTATTGATTCTAGGAGGTTTAGAGGTAAATTGCCGTATTTGGTCCACTGGAAGGGTTACGGGCCTGAAGAGCGTTCTTGAGTCGACCAGAGGGACCTTCATGCTCGAAGGTTACTGCGCAATTTTCACTCTAAATATCCTCAGAAACCCAGACCCTCGGCCAGGGGAGGGGGTCTTTGAGAGGGGAGTACTATCACAGTTCCCGTGACTCCTTGTCACTCTCTGTTGTGGTGCTCTTCCATTGGCGGAGCTTGAATGGCCCGCCCAGGGTGTTCCTTTATATGCTGGGCCTATGGCACCTGTCAGGTGCCCTTTCGTGGTGTTCCTGTTCCTGCGCCTTTGTTGCTGTGTTTCTGCTTTCCTGTGTACCGACTCGGCTCGTCTGACTACTCTGCTGTTCCTGCTCTGTGATTGACCCGGCCCTGGCTGACGTTCCTGCTCCGTGATTGACCCGGTTCTGGCTGACGTTCCTGCTCCGTGATTGACCCGGCTCTGGCTGACGTTCCTGCTCCGTGATTGACCCGGCTCTGGCTGACGTTCCTGCTCCGTGATTGACCCGGCTCTGGCTGACGTTCCTGCTCCGTGATTGACCCGGTTCTGGCTGATTTTCCTGCTCCGTGATTGACCCGGCTCTGGCTACGTTTCTGCTCCGTGTTGCTTCCAGTGTTCCTGCAAACTTTTGAACTCTTGCCTGGCGACATTCTGTACTGTGCTTGCAGTGTTGCACTGACTGATCACGCCTCCTCTGCTAAACTGTGGCCTCCGTTATTGAGCCTGTCTGTTGCCTCCGTTACCGAGCCTGTCAGAGAGTACTTGCTGAGCTGTTGTCTCCTTTACTGAGTCTGTCAGAGAACACTTGCTGTGCTTGTTACCTCCGTTACCGAGCCTGTCTGTATACTCTTGCCAAGCTTGCTACCTTCGATCCTGAGCCGTTTAACACTTGATGAGCTTGTTGCCTCCATCACCGAGCCTATCCGTTTACACTAGCAGAGCAGTATCTCCAACTAAGGTGCTCGTTTCCTTGCAGTTGTTGCACCGCGTGGTGCTATTGGGCATTCCGTTAGCTCTTGCAGTGTGTTGCTCTGTTCCGGCACCGGAAGGGTGCCTTGGCTCTGGTCTCCTATTGCTCACAGTGTTGCTCCATCATATCGCACCAGGAAGTGCGTTTGGCTCACGGTATATTCGCTTGTGCAGTGTATCCTCCGTTACCGCACCTAAGGGGTGCTCTTAGCTCTGGTCCCATTTGCATATGCAATGTCTCCTCCGTTACCGCACCTAAGGGGTGCTCCTGGCTCTGGCTCCATCGGCTCTGGCAGTGTCTCTCCTCCATTATCGCACCCAAGTGGTGGTATTGGCTCCAGCTCCAGTCAGTCCTTGCTGTACTATTGGGCATTACGATACAGCTATCTGGTTGTGATTCAGTTCAGTCGCACTGCTAGAGCTTGCTTTCTGCACTTCTACTGGGACTGTTTAAGCACCGGGCGTTGGCTAATCACCACAACAGAAAGCTACATGTCACAAATGGTGGGAGCGCCGACAAGAAATAACAATGTATTGGACCTAGTGATCACTAATAACACAGAAATGGTATCCAATATTAAGGTAAGAGAACATTTGGGAAACAGTGATCACAACATGGTTACATTTGAGATCGGTCTGGCAAAGCAAAAATGTATAGGTTCAACCAAAACTCTTAATTTTAAAAAAGTAAACTTCAAATTGTTAAGGGCCTCAATGCAACACATAGACTGGGATATGTTATTTATAGGCAAAAATACTGAGGAAAAATGGTCAGAATTCAAATTTAGGTTGCAGAAATGTACCCAACTGTATATACCAATGGGGAACAAGTGCAAAAGAAGTAAGTCACAGCCAATGTGGTTAACTGCACATGTAAAGAAGGAAATGGCAAGGAAAAAAAAAGCATTCAAATTATTTAAGTCAGAAGGAACTGAACAATCTTTCTTAAAATACAGGGAGAGCAACAAAGATTGCAAAAAGGCAATTAGGGTAGCAAAAATAGATAATGAAACTCGAATTGCAAGGGAAAGCAAGACTAATCCAAAAAAGTTTTTTAAATATATAAATAGCAAAAAACTTAAGAGGGAGTGCATTGGACCATTCAAAAATGAGATGGGTGAGTTGGTTAGTGAGGATAAGGAAAAGGCTGATGTTTTAAACACTTTCTTTGCATCAGTATATACAAGGGAGCAAGGAATGGTAGAAGAGCCTCCGCAAGTATCAAATAAAACAATACAATTAATAGATATTGGGTTAACTCAAGGAGATGTCATGGGAAGACTGAACAAAATTAAGACCGACAAAGCACCGGGTCCTGATGGTATACATCCAAGGGTTCTTCAGGAACTCAGTGCAGTGTTAGCAAAACCCCTATATTTACTCTTTAAAGATTCTATTACCACAGGCTCAGTGCCACAGGATTGGCGAAGAGCTAACATAGTGCCTCTATTTAAGAAGGGAACTAAAACAGAACCTGGGAATTATAGACCAGTGAGTTTGACCTCTGTAGTGGGAAAACTATTAGAAGGCATAATAAGGGATTATATTCAGGATTACAACACAAAAAATAAGACCATTAGCACGAATCAACATGGTTTTATGAAGAATAGGTCATGCCAAACTAATCTTTTCAGCTTCTATGAGGAGGTAAGCAGCAACCTTGACAATGGCAAGGCAGTAGATGTAGTATATCTAGACTTTGCAAAGGCATTTGATACAGTACCACACAGAAGGCTGGTGTATAAAATAAGGAAATTGGGGCTAGGAGATAACCTTTGCAATTGGATACAAAACTGGTTGAAGGATAGGGAACAGTGTGTGGTTGTAAATGGAAAATTCTCCAGTATAGTTAAAGTGGAGAGTGGAGTACCTCAGGGTTCAGTATTGGGTCCGCTGCTTTTTAACATGTTTATAAATGACCTGGAAATAGATATAGAAAGCAAAATATCAATATTTGCAGATGATACTAAATTATGCAAAGTCATTAATTCAGAACAGGATATTTTCTCTCTACAGAGGGACTTACATACAATGTCAGATTGGGCAAACATGTGGAATATGAAGTTTAATGTGGGGAAGTGTAAAGTCATGCATTTGGGAGGAAACAATCCCAAGGCTACTTATAAACTTAATGGAATAATTTTAGGTGACTCGTTGCTAGAAAAAGACCTGGGTATCCTTGTCAACTACAAACTTGGAAACAGTGACCAGTGTCAAACAGCAGTAGCAAAGGCAAACAAAGTCCTGTCTTGCATAAAAAGAGGTATTGAAGCAAGAGTGGATAACATTATTTTGCCATTATACAAATCATTGGTAAGACCTCACCTTGAGTATGCAGTGCAATTTTGGGCACCGGTTCTGAAAAAGGATATACTAGAACTAGAGAGGGTACAGCGGAGAGCAACAAAATTAATTAAGGGAATGGAGGACTTGACATATGAGGAACGACTAAACAAACTTGGTTTATTTACTCTAGAGAAAAGACGACTAAGAGGAGACCTTATCACATTGTACAAGTATATGAGAGGTCAATACAAGGATCTCTGCGGTGAGCTATTTATTCCAAGGCCTGCTCAGGTGACCAGGGGACACCTCTTGAGATTAGAGGAAAGGAGGTTTAAACTTCAGCAGAGGAAGGGTTTTTTTACGGTAAGGTCTGTCAAATTGTGGAATTCATTGCCCAGGGAGGTAGTTATGGCAGATACAATGGACACATTTAAGAGAAGATTAGATACATTTCTTTCAAAAGGGAACATACAGAGTTATACTGTTTATCAGTAGGCAGATCAGGAAGGTCTGATAAAGACTAATTTAATTGGTAGCAGGAAAGCTATAAAATTCTTAGTTACTGAGGTATGAAGCGAAGGTTGAACTTGATGGACTTGTGTCTTTTTTCAACCTAATTTACTATGTTACTATGTTACTATGATTATTTGTATTTTGATTCTGCTGAGTGCTACTTGCTCCTGCTATATTGTCCCTGTACTTCATCCATTTCTTGCATTACTTGTTATTACCTATTCTGGCCTCCAGGGGCACTGTTCCTTATTTTTACTTCAATAAAACTGTGTTTTATTTTTAACCTTGGTCTGAGTGTCGTAAAAACCGTAACACGCACATACTGCTCCAAAGATTTGTTCATCCTCTTTGTCTGTCCATTGGTTTGCTGGTTGTATGCTGAGGAAAAGTGTAAGTCTGTCCCCAATCGGAGACCAAAAACCTTCCAGAGTTTAGGGATGAATTAGCTCCCTTGCTCTGAGATTATCTGTAGAAGCAATCCATGTATCTGAAAGGACTTCTTCAGACAGTTCTTGTCATGTTGACAGTTTAGACAAATGGGCAATATGTGTCCTCAAGGCAAACACAAGAAGAGCATAAGGAAATAAAGGTGTCTGAAGCATCCAAGAGAGTGGATTGTTTTTCCACTAGGGGAGAAGCCCAGGTCAGAGACTCCCCCTTGAAGAGGGATATGATGAAGGTGACTCTTGAAGCATGAGTACCGAAAGGCTGAGGCAAGATATGGGTCTGTAAAATGCACTGGTCAAATGGCTTGCATGTTTCTCAGGTAAAGGAATTCTGGGGGGTACATAACTTTATGGAGGGACTACATAGCTACTTCTACTGAGTCTGAGTCTGCTGAGTTGAATTTAGAAGTTGCCTGACAACTGGATTTACACACAAGACTTTGCTGCAGATGTGAGGCGTGATACAACAATACTTTTGCTCTTAGTATTCTTGTCTGGATACTACCGGAGTGTTTCTCTTATATATATATATATATATATATATATATATATATATATATATATATATATATATATATATATATATATATATAAAATTTAAGGCAGGCATGAAAAAATGCTGTAAAGTAAGAATGCTGTCAAAAAAAGTTTATCAGTTAACAAAATGCAAAGTGAGTGAACAGAAGAGACATCTAAATCAAATCAATTTTTGGTGTGACCACCCTTTGCCATCCAAACAACATCAATTCTTCTAGGTACACTTGCACACCGTTTTTTAAGGAACTAAACAGGTAGGTTGTTCCAAACATCTTGGAGAACTAACCACCATTCTTCTGTGGATTTAGGCAGCCTCAATTGCTTCTCTCTCTTTATGTAATCCCAGACAAATTCGATGACCAGGGGTCTGTGGGGGCCATCACTTTCAGGACTCGTTATTCTTCTTTATGCTGAATATAGTTCTTAATTACTTTGGCTTTATGTTTGGGGTCATTGTCATGTTGCAGAATACATTTGGGGCCAATCAGATGACTTCTTGATGGTATTGCATGATGGATAAGTATCTGCATGTACTTCTCAGCATTGAGGAGACCATTAATTCTGACCAAATCCCCAACTCCATTTGCAGAATTGCAGCCCCAAACTTGCAAGGAACCTCCACCATGCTACATTGTTACCTACTGTCACAGTGCCTTACCTCGGCCTGCGTCATTCACCTGGGAGCAGGGTGCTGAACTGACGGTCCAGCGTCACTAGCCACGTACCTCTCTGCCTGTGGCCTGGTTGCGTCTGGTGCCTTGTTACTGGCATTATGAATCAGGTATTTGCCTGGATGCCTGTTATAGGCCCAGCCTGGGGGATCTAATTGGTCCCGCCTTCTCCTACTCCTTTATAACCTCTATGGACCTGTGTATCAGTTACCCTTATGTTGTTGTTCTGAGCAGTTCTAGTTTCAGTTGTTCCTGTATCCTGTGTATGACCCGGCTTGTCTGACTATCCATTCTGTGCTGACCTGTGGCTCTGTCTGACCATTCTCTCTGTGCGCTCCATTTGTCTTGACATCCAAAATGTATGACCCTGGGTTGTCTGACTATCCATTCTGGTGCTGACCTGGGGCTCTGTCCAACTATCCTACCAGTGTAGCTTACTCCTAGTGGACATCCTATCTGGTGCTGACCTGTGGCTCTGTCTACTCCGCTTGTGGCTCCATTACCTACAGGCACCCATCCTGGTGCAGACTTGGGGCTCTGGTAGACTCTGGCCTTCCTGACTGCAGGTGTGAGTCAGTAGTCTCCATTGTGGCCATCCTTATTGGAGATGAGCTCTTCCATACTGAGTAAAGGCGTGAGTCAGTAGTCTCCTCTGTTGCCCCTTACAGGAGACTGTAGGTTCAGTGTTGCATTACTCTTCGATTCCTGAGATTACCAGCTGGCTTCGGCCTAGTCTCCAGCAGTGTGGTTGACCATCGGCAGACTCCTATTGCTGATAGAGTCTCTAGCCTCTCCAGTCACCCTCTGCTTGTACTGTCATACTTACTTGCAATTTCTTCTTCTTATTATTATTATTATTATTATTATTATTAATGAAGGTGTTCTTAACTATACCGTCTGACTCTTTGTCTTGTTTTGCAATCCGTAACAGCTGCAGATACTTATTCTTGTACCGCTCTCCATCCCCTTCGTGAACAAACTGCCTTCTGCTACAGCCAAATATTTCAAAATTTAACTCATCTGTCCAGAGCACCTGCTGCCATTTTTCTGCACCCCAGTTCCTGTGTTTTATTGCATAGTTGAGGCACTTGGCCTTGTTTCCACATCAGTGGTATGGCTTTTTGGCCTAAAGTCTTCCATAAAGACCACTTATGATCAGACTTCTCTGGACAGTAGATGGGTGTACCAGGGTCCCACTGTTTTCTGCCAATTCTGAGCTGATGGCACTGCTGGACATCTTCCGATTGTGAAAGGGAAGTGAGCATGATGTGTCTTTCATCTGCTGCACTAAGTTTCCTTGGTCGACCACTGCATCTGTGGTCCTCCGCATTGCCCATTTCTTCATACTTCTTCCAAAGACCTTGGACAGCACATCTGGAAACCCCTGCATGCTTTGTCAGTCTTGCCATGGTGACATTAAACTGTCTTCAGTAACCTCACCTTGTTAGCTGAGTTTGGCTGTTCCTCACCCAGTTTTATTCTTCCTACACAGCTGTTTCTGTTTCTGATAATTATTGTGTTTCAAGCTACATATTAAATTGATGATCATTAGCAACTGTTTGGTATAATTGTTTAATCATACACCTGACTATATACCTACATCATCCATGACTTTGTGCAAGTGTACCTAGAAGAATTGATGGTGTTTTGAAGAGTGGTCACACCAAATATTGATTTGATTTAGATTTTTCTTCTGTTCACTCAGTTTGCATTTTGTTAATTGATAAAAGTAAACTAATAACATGTCTATTTTTAAAACATTTTTACTTTACAGCATTTTTTCATAGCTGCCTAAAACTTTTGTACACTACTATATATATTATTATTCTTTATATAGCCCCAATTTATTCCGCATCCCTGTACAATAGGTAATAGACATACAGAAATTTTAAATAGTACAAATGGAACATGGAAAACAAAAGGATCAGAGGGTGTTGCTCATGAGAGCTTATTTTCTATAGGATAATATATACTAAAAATATTCCATATTACATATAGTACATATATTACATATACTAGAAATGTTGCTCACTTGCTCCCCTACGTTGTCTCTATTTATCTCCCAGCTGAATTGGCTGGGAGATCAGTAGCTGGGTGGGGATCAGTAAGGGTCCTGATGTAACTATCACAAGGTCTGATTTTTTTTCACTGAGTATAGTACCTGGGTAAGCAGTGGTTGGTTGAGAAGGAAGGAAGCTTCACCCTCTGCTTCCTCCTTACCAACGGGGTAATCGCTGATTGGTTGAGGAGCCCCTGCCTAAATATATATATATATATATATATATATATATATATATATATATATAGATATAGAGATATAGATATAAAATAACAAACACAATTAGTATCTTGTAATACCTTTTTTATTGGACTAACAGAATTTTGGACTGACAAGCTATCGGGAAAACCTCCCTTTCTCAAGTCTAAAGCATTTTTGAGCAAAAGGACACAGAATTCACAGTGATACATACAATTTGAAGTTTAGTTGTGTGCTGGGGTTAAAGCAGCATGACTGCAGATAAGACAGGGGTCTAAGAGAAAATCTACTATATATATATATATATATATTTTTTTTTTTTTTTTTTTTTGTGGTTAAAAACTGATATCAATAGATATTAGAATTGTCTTAGTCACTAAGAAGGGGGTTGTTAAAACACCTTCATTGTCTGGCATAATTTTGATTCAACTCAAAACCCAAGCTTCTAAGAGATTGTTAGCTGAATATAGAACTAGAGCCTATTTAGAACAGTGTGAAAGATCGACTATGTGTCTTGTCTAATGGCCATAAATCGTAGGTGACAAGATAAGGTGGGAAATTTAACTTCTGGTCATCTTTTGCAAGGGTATTTTGGAAGCACTTTCTCAAATTATCTGAGGTTTCAAAGTGCCATCTATTGGTGAAAATTTGTTTTTAGAAAGATTTAGTCTAATAGATAAGAAAAACACACAAAGACAGAGGGCGCCCAATAGTGCCTGTAAGTGATAACCAAAAGCATAAAGGTTATACTCACAATTTGTAGTTGCTAATTGCAAGGCATATGCCCAGAACCAGCACTTTAAGCTTGTGGAGAATTCAAAGTCTGTCTCCACTCAGATCTGTTTGTAGAAATTGTTCTAATGAAAACCAAATCCAAAGGAGCAAGATGATTAAAAAGAAAAATGTAGTAGGCTGCTAAAGTTTCTAAAAACAATCAGCTTTTTATTATAAAATAAAATAAAACAACAGACCAATTGAAAAAAATAATATAGTAGCGTAACATTTCGCAGCTCTAAGGCTGCTTTATCAAACCAACTGGAATGTTATGTTAGGTTTTCTTTGTATTATTTTACATAACATTCCAGTTGGTTTGATAAAGCAGCCTTAGAGCTGCGAAATGTTACGCTACTATATTATTTTTTTCAATTGGTCTGTTGTTTTATTTTATTTTATAATAAAAAGCTGATTGTTTTTAGAAACTTTAGCAGCCTACTACATTTTTCTTTTTAATCATCTTGCTCCTTTGGATTTGGTTTTCATTAGAACAATTTCTACAAACAGATCTGAGTGGAGACAGACTTTGAATTCTCCACAAGCTTAAAGTGCTGGTTCTGGGCATATGCCTTGCAATTAGCAACTACAAATTGTGAGCATAACCTTTATGCTTTTGGTTATCACTTAAATAATCACGTTTACAGGCACTATTGGGCGCCCTCTGTCTTTGTGTGTTTTTCTTATATGAGCTTCCTGGATATGGATGTTGAAGAGGTGCAGCCATAGAGATACACACCCTGAAGTAGACCTTTGGGACGGTCCAAGTTCCCTAAAAGTTCGGAATTCAGTGGAAATATATGTTTCACACTGAACACCTTTTTTGTGAGTAGAGTCTATCTGGTAATATTCCAATTGTGAACTATCTACATACCACACTAGGAGCGCCTCCTCTCTTTGTGTTTTTCATCTAATAGATAAAACATAAAACTTTTTAACCAATCAAAATTCTTAAAACTGAGTCTAACCCCTAATTATAATACATAAGAAGTGGCCTATCACTGATTTCCAGAACTCTGAGAGGTGCTATTGTGAGGTAATCCAGGTAATTTGAATGTTATATAATTAGAGGACAAAACAAGAAAGATAGCCTGAGGAAAAAATAATAAGGTGAAAAGAGCTGACTAACTACTAGGAATTGTCAAGGATTGTAGATAGTATCCAGAGTCTGTAAGGAATGGTAAATATATATTTTGTTTTGTTCTTGTAAAATTTATGGAAATCCTATTATCATCCAATTATTTGTAGTAAGTCAGTGAATTTCCTTTGGAACCATGCCCTTTTAAAGGAAAATTACACTATACTTTGCTGCGTTGTTACAGTGGTTTCTGGAGACTACACAAGAATGGGTATTTTCCAGCTGTGTGGTTGGGTGTTATAGATGTGTCAGTGTAAGATCTATGAGTAAAGTAAATGTAAGAATTTAACATGATATGCTTTACCCCCTTAAGGTCAAGCGTTCCAGGGAAGTTACCTTCCCTTAAAGGGATAGTCATACCTGGGAACTTTCAAGATGAGCTGACCCTGAGATCTTTGAAATATTAACCCTTGAAGCTTCCTATGATGTAGATTTTATGCGATATGTGCCTGCTTGCTCTAACACAGAGGTGCTCCGGTCCGTGTGCGAGGGACCTTTATCATGCTACAGTTTGGATAACTCACTGCCTGAACACAAACAAGACAAGCAGGACATCTCCCACTGTCTTTCTGGTACTAATGGCACCAGTTTAGAGGCTAAGGAGACATTTAATTGGGGAAATTCATATAGTAGGTGACACAGACCTCTCTCACCCTGAGATTTTGGCTCTTCACCCTGAGACCCTGAGATTTGGGTCAAAACCCTGAGTCTCAGGGTCAAACCCTGAGAGTTCCCAGGTATGGGGATAGTAATACTTAAAATGTAAAAAAAAAAAAAAATATGTTGTAGGGTTTACCCCCTTGAGTAAAACAAGAGTACTCCCACTGCTGAAAGGTGTTTCATTCATAAGTTATTAATTTTCAAAGTTGAATTTTTTAGGTGCAATATCACAGTGGCCTGAAATTGTACAGTGGCGCTGTTGCTACACCATCCTATGGAGATTTATGGTCCCGGGACCAGAGCTGTCCATAGGATTGTGTAGCAACAGCGCCACTTTACAATTTCAGGCCACTGTGATATTGCACCTAAAAAATTCAACTTTGAAAATTAATAACTTATGAATGAAACACCTTTCAGCAGTGGGAGTACTCTTGTTTTACTCAGGGGGATAAACCCTACAACATATTTTTTTTTACATCTTTTTTTTTACATTTTAAGTATTACTATCCCTTTAAGGACCGCTTTGATCCTTGCCGACGTGGCGGTACACGTGACATGTTACGCGTACCAGCACCCCGCTTTGGGGCCTAAGAGAGACCACTCCAGTCTTGGAGAGGTCAATTTTAGGCCCCGTTTTTTACTTACAGCGATGTTGGTAAAAAGTATGTGACGTGCTATGACTGTCACTGGTCCTTAAGGGTATAAGGACTGTGACTGTCATAGCACGTCATCTGGTCCTTAAGGGGTTAATAAGTTATATATATATATATATATATATATATATATATATAGAGAGAGAGAGAGAGAGAGTGTGAGTGAGTTAAGGTTGTAGCCGTATTAGTCCAGTGATGTAGATGTAAAATAACAAACAAAGTTAATATCTTGTAATACCTTTTTTATTGGACTAACAGAATTTTGGATTGACAAGCTTTTGGGATAAACTCCCTTTCTCAAGTCTGAAGCAGTTATGAGCACAAGGACACAGAATTCACAGTTAAAACAGTTATAACAGTTAAAACAGTTAATACATTGAATTCGAAGCTGTGTTGTTTGCTGGGGTTAACCCCCTGAGTGCCAGAGGGGCACGCAACGCATCTCTTTGCAATGAGCCGCGTACCTATCCCACTATCAAAGTTTCACATGAACCCTGTATCATTATCTTACTCTTCATATATATCCACATGTTAACATGCATTCTAATGACAGGTTTCATATTATTATTATCATATTAAGTATGCATACTGACATATGCTTTCCCATACTTTTATGCATGCAGG
Organism: Rhinophrynus dorsalis; assembly: GCA_037306005.1. Classification (NCBI taxonomy): domain Eukaryota; kingdom Metazoa; phylum Chordata; class Amphibia; order Anura; family Rhinophrynidae; genus Rhinophrynus; species Rhinophrynus dorsalis. Next base: position 149,108,574 of record CM074721.1, read on the forward strand.
CGTATATATATGTAGGTAGACTATTCTATATATATGGGTTTATGTGCATGTATATACGTGTGGGTATGTATGCATGTGTTTATGTGTGTATGCGTATATGTATGTCTACTGGTACATATATGTGGATACTTATGTATAGATATATGTTTTAGTATGCATTCCGACATATTGTATGTACATATTTAGGTATATGCATTTATGTATATGTATGTATCCACATGTATGTGTTTATGTGTATATGCTATATACATGTATATTTGTGTGTATATGTGTGTATATAGATATATTGTATGGTTATATGTATATGCCTATATGTGTTTGTGTGTATATATGTGTATGCATGTGTATACACGTGTATTGTGTGTGTATGTGTATATATATATATATATATATATATATGTATATGTGTATTTGTGTGTGTATGTGTATATATGTGTGTGTGTGTATATGTGTAGGTGTATATATATATATATATATATATATATATGCATATGTGTGTGTGTGTGTGTGTATTTGTATGTGTGTATATATATGTGTATGTGTGTGTGTATTTGTATGTGTGTATATATATATATATATGTGTGTGTGTATGTATATGTATGTGTGTCTGTGTGTATATGTATATATGTATTTGTGTATGTATATATCTATATGGGCACAAGTTGTATGTTGAATTGTTGGCATTGTAGCATTCTTAATATATGCAGTCCCGCTGTGTTGACCCTTTGGGGGTGCTGGAGGGGTACGCGGCTCATTGCAAAGAGATGCGTTGCGTGCCCCTCTGGCACTTAGGGGGTTAACCCCAGCAAACAACACAGCTTTGAATTCAATGTATTAACTGTTTTAACTGTTATAACTGTTTTAACTGTGAATTCTGTGTCCTTGTGCTCACAAATGCTTCAGACTTGAGAAAGGGAGTTTTTCCCGAAAGCTTGTCAATCCAAAATTCTGTTAGTCCAATAAAAAAGGTATTACAAGATATTAATTTTGTTTGTTATTTATTCTGAGTTGGTCATTGATAGCTATATTGCTACTGGTGTCTAATATGCTAACTTCTTGTCAGTTTGCTATCACGAAGGGTCATGTCTGTTTCGTTTCGCTAAATAATATGTGTCTCTTAAGAGGTTCTGTGGCTCATGTCAATTGTTCATTTAATTGTGTATGTAAGTTAATTGTAACTGCAGTTTACTTTAAAATTAGTGTTGTAATTATTTTGGATTAAGGTTATAGAATATTGATTTTGTCTCTAGGTATAACCAGAACTCCCATTTTGAGGTAAATAGCATCTACCATGTTGGAATTATATCCTTGCAACAGTGAATACATTTTATTAACCATTTCAGTGGCGTTTATTTGACTAACTTATATGCCAAAAGAAAAACAAGTGGTAATAATGCACTCTGTCTGTGGCTCCAGTTATATAGTATTATAATGTTAGTAGCTGAAGAGCCCATGTACACGGGCCACAGTGCCAGCCGGTCGCGATGCAGTCATGCCCAGTAGAGACTGCCCACTCCACGGCTGGTACAGAGCTGGACCCTGAGCTCTGTATCAGCCTCATCACGGGCAGTCTCTACTGCGAATGACTGCATCGTTACAAACTATTTAGCACATTATTATATAGGATATGATCAATTAATCTATCGGGAGGGTTTACTATTGAACTGTTGCCCTTTATTTGGCAACCAACAAATCGATACATTAAAAATGTTGCCTCCATGAAAATGGCATCATCAGAATGTCACCCGCACCAAAAGGGCATAATTTCTGATGTTGCAGATCAGAATGATGCCAGCATCAAAAGAGCGACATTCTGATGTCGCAGGCATAAGTGTTGCAGTAGCCTCCATCTGTGCATAAAGCCTTTGAGTGCCAGAGGGTCCGCAACGCATTGCAATTTTGAGGAAATTGTCCCAGTAGCCAGTATATACATAGTAACATAGTAAATTAGGTTGAAAAAAGACAAAGTCCATCAAGTCCAACCTTTGCCTCATATCCCAGAGACATGAGAATTATACATCTTTCCTACTTCCAGATAAGTTAGTCTTTATCACAACTTCCTGTTTTGCCTATCTAATCTTCTCTTAAATGTACTCATTGTATCTGCCATAACCACATCCTTGGGCAAGGAATTCCATAATTTTACAGACCATTCCTCTGCTGAAGTTGAAACCTCCTTTCCTCTAATCTCAAGGGGTGTCCCCTGGTTATTTGATCAATCCTTGGAATGAATAGCTCACCGGAGGCATCCTTGTATTGACCTCTTATATACTTGTACAACCAAGTTTGTCTAGTCGTTTCTCATACGTCAAGTCCTCAATTCCCCTTATTCATTTTGTTGTTTAAATGTATCAATAAAATAAGTAAAATTAGTACAATCAGACGAGATATAAGACTAGTGTTGAGCGAGCGTGCTCGGCCGATGCTCGGATCGGCTCGAGCATCGCTCTGCTCGGCACATGGCGGTACTCGTCGAGTACCGCCATGTGCTCTCCCGCCATGTTCGGGTGGCGGGGATCTGTGCCGGAAGAGGCACAGATCAGAAGACGCTCCGCTGGACCACCAGGGACTGGAGGTACGGGGGCATTGCGGAGATGAAGGGGGCATAGCGGAGATGAAGGGGGACATTGTGGAAGAGGGGCATAGACTCTATGCCCCTCTTCCACAATGTCCCCCTTCATCTCCGCTATGCCCCTCTTCCACAATGTCCCCCTTCATCTCCGCTATGCCCCTCTTCCACAATGTCCCCCTTCATCTCCTCTATGGCATAGAGGAGATGAAGGGGGACATTGTGGAAGAGGGGCATAGCGGAGATGAAGGGGGACATTGTGGAAGAGGGGCATAGCGGAGATGAAGGGGGACATTGTGGAAGAGGGGCATAGCGGAGATGAAGGGGGACATTGCGGAGATGAAGGGGGCATTCAGAGATGAAGGGGGCATAGCGGAGATGAAGGGGGGCATTGACCAGGCACCCTCCCCTCATCAGAGCAGGGGGTGCCTGGTGAAATGCTCGTGTCGCCCCATGCTTTTCAATGGGGCTCGGGTGCTCGGCCGAGCACTCGAGCCTCAGGGGGTGCTCGGTCAGAGCACCCGAGCACCCGAGCATCGGGGTGCTCGCTCAACACTATATAAGACCTCTCAGGCACTAAGCTGTAAAAGCTTCTGAACAGCCGAGAGTGATGATAGATGCCGGATACCAGAATTAACAATCAAACTCCTATGATGTTAACTAACAATTATAGTTGACACAGTGTTTCAACAATGCCATGCACTGCTGAATATCTATCTATCTATCTGTCTACCTATCTATTTATATATATATATATATATATATATATATATATATATATATATATATATATATATATATAATTATTTTTTTTTAAACTAGTTTATTAAGTAATGTCCCCCTTTCAAACTATTACCCCTCTTAAAGCATGGGATGCTCAAGATGTCTCCTATTAGTTTCACAATGCATTGGATATGTTTCTGGCATCCAAACAGAAGATGAACCATAAAGTGTTAATTGTGCTTTATAACTGTTTGGTACACTGCTAAGAATCAAGAAGTAAGTGGTACACTTACATTTCACAGTGGTCAACGAAGACCTATGCCTAACAACAATGGCATTGCTGAGAATACTGTACTCAGGGGACCACCTCCGGAGATATATATATATATATATATATATATATATATATATATAATTTTTATTTATTAATTTTTGTAAGGAGGGGCACTGCTCTGCTTACTGCCGTCACTCGCTATGCGCTGTAGAGCACAGAACTCCTAGCATTCTGTCCTTTCGGGCAGTCTCTACTGTGCATGACTGCTTCTGACAAACATCATAGCGAATTATTATATAGGATACTGCACACAAGGCATCCCTTTGTTTGCTTTCCATATCTAGGATCCAAGGCATTAAGATGAATGTGTTCCATACCCATTGGTCCCCAAGATGCTAAAATAAGTGAAGGTTAGCATTTTGAATAAAATACACGCCATAATCCACAAATGGTAAATTTAAATTCCTGACTTCCATTTTAACTCACCAAAAGTTACTGCTATTCCCTATATGTCCTCATTGTTTGGACAGGCACTTGACTCCTATAGGGTTAAATGAGTATTACTGCATTACAGCCTTTGCTATAACTGATTTTTTTTGCTCACAAGTTTGAAATAAATAATTCATGTGTTTAATCTACCTATATAATATCCCTAATATTAATCAACTAGTTAAACAGCCCATTACACGGGCCACAGTGCCTCTGCCACCCGGTCGCGGGGAAGTCAATCGGAGCACCCAGCTCTGTATCAGCCACGGTGCGGGCAGTCTCCACTGAGCATGACTGTAGCACGTGCAGGAGTGTGTACTGCGCATGTCGCGGCGTTACACACGATTTATCGAATTATTATATGGGATAGCCCATAATTTTTTATCCCAGTTACATCACCCAGAGATTTTATAAACCTTCCTGTTAAAGTAGTAGTGCTTTCCTAGGGAAAGTAGCATTTTTGATCTCAAATGTCTTTTACAAAAAAAATAGTTTTCCTGTAACCATAGCACACATATGAGTGTCAGGGACAGGCTTCCAAATACCATAGCTCCAAAAAAGAAGAGAAATGGTGGACTGGGGAAAAAAACCAAGGACCCCTACCAATGCCATAAGGTAATAATCCCCACAGCTATAAGGAGATCCCTGACAACCCCCTCCCCAAAAACTAGACCAGTTTGGTGTAAATTAGGGAGTCTTATATACTAAAATGTTACCTTTATTAATTCAATTTAAAAAAACACAAGTAACTAGGGTAACACTCTTAATTATGTGTACCCCCTTAAAAACATGGTACGGCCCTAAGTGGCTACCTATCCTCCTAATAAATAGAAATCAAGGGTGGAGGGCGGCTGGTCCGCCTGGAGCACAATGAGGCGGCTGCCCTCTCCCCTGTGACAATGGGATGCGTATTCCCCCCCTGCTGGGCTGGGGCGGTCAGCTCCTAGACAATGGGGGCTGGCCGCTCTAGCCCAGGGGGGGGTTTAATTAGATCTGGGAGAGGTGGGGTGTTACCACCTCACCTTCCCCAGGTAATGGTGTGAGAGGGGGCGGGGGGATATGTGCTTAAAAAGGTGTCCAATGTTACTGTAGCCATTAACTAATTTTGATTTTTGGAAGCTGTTTTTCTTTTTTCATTTCTCATACCTTCCATACATGCACTCTCAACTCTCCAAAACCAAAGGGATTTATCTGAACCAAGGAATTTGTATCCAGAAAGCCTAGGAAGAAAGTCAGCATTCCATAGGATTAGTAAACTGTATAATTTTTGATGGTAATACTTTGCCATAGCTGGAGTGAGCTATCTTGCAAAACAATAGAAAAAATGAGCTTAATAATTAATGTAGTGATATTATTTAATTCAAAATGTTTATGAGGTCCATGACCTGGAGGCGAATATATCACTCACTAAACAGCGGTCAGTTGTGATATTGTAATTGAGTACATTAATCATTGGTTTCTTTAATGAATTATAATACATTGTCATTTCTTGTAAACAGGGGTGTAGGCATTTATTGTACCAGGGGGTCATATGTGTCTCATAATGCAATAGTTAAGTATTTCTTGCAAAAGCTATAGAAGGCCATATATCTTGTATTTTCCATCCATTCTCTACCACTTGTTTTGTTTTCAGAGAGAGAGTTGCATGGAATTTCAGGTCCCTGTTTTTCAAGCCAATTACTGCTTATTTGATAAAGTATAGTGGGGTGATATTTCAGTTTACACATTGGAATATTTTCCAGGACAGTGGGCCATATAATATAACTTTCTTGGCATCCATATTCACGTACTGTGCTTTTCTTGGGTGTATGGGAGCCTTTTGTTCTTCCCACATTTAATATCTCATTGAGTGAAGTTGGTGGCTACTGTTTCTTGATACATTTACAGAACTGTATATTATTAATATTCAGAAGTTACATTGCTTGTAAGTCAAGGTATCTAGATAAACATATTCCCCCCTTTTATAAGTTAATACCTGTTGGGAGAAAATAACATCAAATCAGGGGCGGACTGACAGGACCCAGGGCCCCTGGTCCAAAAAGAGGTCTGGGCCCCCTGCAGAAATCTCCACAATGCCCCTTCCACCTCCACAATGCCCCCATCATCTCATCGCCACAATGCCCCCTTCTCTCCACAATGCCCCCTTGATCTCATCGCCACAATGCCCCCTATCTCCACATTGCCCCCTTCATCTCATCGCCACAATGCCCCCTTCTCTCCACAATGCCCCCTTCATCTCATCGCCACAATGCCCCCTTCTCTCCACAATGCCCCCTTCATCTCATCTCCACAATATTGCCCCCTTCATCTCCACAATGCCCCTTCTCTCCACATTGCCCCTTCTCTCCACATTGCCCCCTTCTCTCCACAATGCCCCCTTGATCTCATCTCCACAATGCCCCCTTCTCTCCACATTGCCCCCTTCATCTCCATAATGCCCCCTTGATCTCATCTCCACAATATTGCCCCCTTCATCTCCACAATGCCCCTTCCACAATGCCCCCTTCATCTCCAAAATGCCCCCTTCCACAATACCCCTTTCATCTCCACATTGCCCCTTCCTCAATGCCCCCATCTCCACAATGCACCCGTCTCCACATTGCTCCTTCATCTGCACAAAACCCCCTTTCATCTCCACCATGCCCCTACCTGCAGTCCCTGGTGGTCTAGCGGCGTGGGGCGCGCCTCTAGTAACGCAGAGGCTGGGAGATGATGTCATCTCCCAGCGCTCTGTATTACTAGAACGGCCCGGCGGCCGTTGTAGGAGAGCTGCTGAGCAGCTCTGGAAGTAGTGGCGGCGGCGGCGGCGGGCCCCCTTCGGTCACGGGCCCTCGGTCCGTGACCGAATGCCCGATGGTCAGTCCGCCCCTGCATCAAATCAATACAGTTCTCTAGATACATACAAATACTACTGCAATGCTTCAACACTATCCTACCTGGAATCAGTGAATGTTATATAGCAACACCGTTATAATGGAATAGGAGGTGAACTATAAGGAATATTTTTCTGAGCATAACATATAGAAAATGTGTATGTGTTTATATATGTATATATATATATATATATTTATGTGTATATGTGTATATATATATATATATATGTGTATGTGTGTATGTGTGTATGTATGTGTGTGTAATATATAGTCTGGGTAGAATATAGTCTGGGTGAAGGGTGTAGTCCAGATTATCTCTTAAGGAGTTGGCATAGCAAGTACATGGTCCATTGTCTGTGTTTACAATGCATGGTGTGGGTTACAGTAGACCCCCCTCTGAGTAGCAAAAGTGTGGCCTTTGTCCTTGACTCGGTAACAATGGGGGGGAGGGGGCAGTTGTCTCATGAGTTGCCTGCCATTTGTTGTTTTTAATGCATTGAGGTCTTTTCTTTTCACTAATCTTATTAATTCAGGCCTTTTGTTATTGTCAGGGGGTTTGAGGTCTTTGCCTGTTATCAATGTTTTGTGCAACCTCACAGTCTGATAAACCAAATATAGGTAATTATTGATCATGCAAATACAAGTATTAAGGGTTTATTTTATCAGGATAAATATAAAGATGGGGCATGTGGTTCCCATTATATTAAAACATTAGTTAGTTAAGCCTTACAATGGCCAAGGACCTATCACAAAATTTCTTCAATTCATTGTTCTGTTTTCAGGTCTCTGCATTTTCCACTGGGGCTATTCCATGTATCTATCACTCATTTTATTTTAATTTCCTCTGCTGCATTCTGCATAGCAGCTTCCCATGTTATTGAACTACATGGTGGAAAGAGCTAATGGGCCCCCTTTGATTCAGCTCCAATGCACGGCCTGGAAGTCTCCCCTATAGGTGTAATACCTAGGGAGGATTCAGGAAAGGTTGTGCTGATTCTACATTTATCATGAGGGTAGCTCAGTAAATAACCTGGATAAAGCACCTTCCTTTGAATCATGTCAGTTTTTTATAAAAAAAAACAAAAAAAACAAACAAACAAAAAAAAAACTAATTGGTAGGGTTTTTTGTCGCAGGTTGCGGATGGCAACGGCGGGTGTGTAGAAGCCGCAGTTCAAGATAAGGTTGACCAGGCAGCTACAGGAGGATCTTAGGGTGTGGGACCAGTTCATTAACGATTTCAATGGTGATAGGCTGTGGGTGTCTAGGGGGAGGTCTATTCAGGAAGTGGAGCTGTTCATTGATGTAGCAGGTGGTGTAGGGACATACTTGAGAGGCAAGTGGTGCCAAGTGTCCCTCTTTAGGATGGACAGTCCCTCTTTTAGACCCAAATCCCTCTGTCCCTCTTTCCAACCCTGATGTCCCTCTTTTTAGGGGGTCAGACTGTGTGGTGGGTATATAAGTGTATCATACTTGTCTACAGCAATAAAACTCACATTAGTGTTTGTATAATTGTCAGTATATGTGTATATAAATAAGTCTGCGTAAATAAAATACTTTGGTCTTGATCTAAATCAGTTATTAGGTTACACAAATAGGTGTCAATGGGTCATGAAATAGTCTAAAAAATTATTGGTATTGCCACGCCCACCAGTCACACCCCCCTAAAACACAAGTGTCTCTCTTTTGGCAATTGGAAATGTTGGGAGGTATGTCTGGGAGCCCAAGGGCCTCACCAGGATATTTTTTCCATCTTGGGGGCACTGGAATTGTGGCATGAGGAGTTGGCAAAGAAGGCAGTGGTGTTCTGGATGGACAACATGAGCGTGGTTTATGACATTAATTTGCTAACTTCCTCATCTCCACAGGACTTGGGGATACTTAGGCAGGTGGTATTGTTATGCATGGGCCATAATATTTTGTTTAAAGCTAAGCATGTCCCAGGTGTGGACAACAAAATTGCAGTATTGCTATGCATGCGCCATAATATCTGGTCCAAAGCTAATCATCTCCCAGGGGTAGACAACAAATTGCAGATGCTCTGTCTAGGGAAAGGTGGGAAGAGTTTTATAAGTTGGCACCTCATGCACATCCTAATGGTATTGAATGTCCATCTAAACTCTGGTGCAGCGATCATTGGCTCCTAAGACATGTACAGCATATGCCAGTGCATGGCGATCCTGGGGTGAGTTCATTCAGAGACCGGAGATTAGCCAGCTAGCTCCCAGGGTCCAAATATTGCAATTTTTCGTAGCTTTGAAAGTGCAGGGCTTGTCTAAGAGTTCAGTGACTGCAAAATTGGTGAGCTTATCATTTTATTTTAAGATGTTGGGGAGGGAGGATCTGGCCACCAGGTCTGCAGTCAGGCGAATTCTCAAGGGTTGGGATAAGTGGGATCACATACATAAGGGCAGGAGGAGACCAGTGGACAGGGCTAGATTGGGGTCCTGATAAACATATTGCCACAAGTATGCACTGACCAATTTTGGGGGGGGCCAGGGTTCGATTCCCGGTCAATGCACTTTGCACTATTGAAGGCCACGGGGGGCTGGTTGTCCTTTGCAAGCCGTATTGAGCTACAGGTCAGTTAGGACCCATGTAGGGGTGCCTTTTTAAGACATGCAGACAGTTCTGCGTTATCTGTTTTTCAATTTAAAGCTGTGTTTATCAGAACACGGACGAAGTTGGGTTTGGACCCCAAAGCGTATGGCACCCACTCTTTTAGGATTGGGGCAACAACAGAGGCTGCCATAAGGGGTCAGTCAGTGGAAGAAATTAAGAGTGTGGAGAGATGGCACTCTGGGGCCTGCAAACGTTACATTAGGCCATAAATAAATTAAAAAAAAAATAAAAAAAAAAAAAAAAAATATATATATATATATATATATATATATATATATATATATATATAAATATATATATATATATATATATATATATATATATATATAATTATTCTGTTTTGGTGTAGGGGGTCTTGTACTAACAATTAGGTGTTATCGTGTACTAATCAGGATGCATGATGTGTTTCAGGTTCAGTCAAGGTTCCGGTGCAGGTGTGGCTTATTGGCCACTCCTTCAGCTATGGGTGGAAAGGCACACCGCTACCAGACACATCGGGGGTCAGATTGGGCTGCCGCGAGAGAGATTTAGACTGAGGTGGCTGGGGAAACGAGGCCTTCAATGGACTGAGATGGCCGGTAGGCTGGAGCAGGCAATGACCAGGTGGGGAGAGCAAGACATCATTGTGCTGCATGCAGGTGGGAACGATCTTACCTCCTGCAATTCGATGCAGCTGATTCTGGACATTCAGCAAGCATGCAGCATGGTGTGGTCTCTCTGCAGGGCCGGATTTGCCATTAGGCAAAGTAGGCACCTGCCTACAGGCGCACGCCACCTAGGGGCGCCTGCCACTGTGATTTTTTTTTTTTTTTAATCTTTTTTTTTTAATTAAAAAAAAAAAAAGTAGGCACCTCGTTGGCGCTGCCACCCAGGGCCGGACTGGCCTACCGGGATAAATCCCGGTAGGCCGCCAGCACTGGGCTTCCCTGGGGGCCGTCCGGAGCGTCGTAAATAAAAGTGCTACATTTGCCACGCTTGCAGGCCATCACTAAGTAGACGCGACCGGTGGTTGTTCACATCTCGCGGCCGCCTGTTACCTTGCGGCCGCGAGATGTGAACAACCGCCGGTCGCGTTTACTGAGTGATGGCCTGCAAGCGTGGCAAATGTAGCACTTTTATTTAAGAAGCCGGGTAGGCTGGCGGTGTGACAGAGCGGGATGCTGGGAGCAGAGACAGAGTCAGACGCCAGACACGATCACAGGCAAGGGGCATGGGGGGAATCAAGAGAATTTATATAGAGGTAAGAGGGGGAAAAAGGCAAAAGGGGGACCAATAGCGGGTAAAAGAGGCAGAGGGGGGTCAAGAGGGAGAAAAAAAAAAGGCAAAAGGAGGGGGGATCAGGAGGGGGAGAAAGTGGCAAAAGGTTGGGATCAAGAGTCAGGAAGGGGAGAGAGAGAGAGGCAAAAGGGGGATCAAGAGTTAATGAGGGGGAGAAAGAGGCAAAGGGGAGATCAAGAGAGGAAAGTGGGGGGAGGGGAGAAAAAGGTAAAAGGAGGAGGGTCAAGAGGGGGATAAAGAGGCAAAAGGGGGGCATCAGGAAAGGGGAAGAGAGAGGCAAGTGGGAGAGAGAGAGGCAAAAGGGGGATGAAGACAAGAGTCAAGGCTGGATTAAGGCAAGAGGGGGGAAAGAGGCAAAGAGGGGGATCAAGAGGAGGAGAATGGCAAAAGAAAAATCAAGAGGGGTAAAGAGAGGCAACTTGACAAGAGGGGGAATCAAGACCGGGTGAAAGAGGCAGAGGGGGGTCAAGAGTGGGAAAAAAGAGACAAATGGAGGGGGGATCATGAGGCGAAAGGAGGGGCAATCAAGAGGCAAAGGAGGGAGGGACCAAGAGGCAAAAGAAGGAGGATCAGGAGGGGGAGAAAGAGGCATGAAGGGGAGGGAGGCAAAAGGGGGGATCAAGAGTCAAGGAAGGGGAGAAAGGGGGATCAAAAGGGAGAGAAAAAGGCAAAAGTAGGGGGCTCAAGAGGGGGAGAACTAAGGAAATGGTGGGAATGAAGAGTGGGAGAAAGAGGCAAAAGAGGGGAATCGAGAGTCAAGAGGTGGTGTGTGTATGTATGTATGTGTATATATATATATATATATATATATATATATATATATATATATATTATAACTCTTTATTACTCTGGTGGTGACATATAACTCTATTGTTCTGGTGGTGGCATTCAGATGTCTTTTAAAATACATGTTTTCCCCTTTTATAAACAAGAAAAAAATGCCATTATGCTATGGGGCTGGTATAATGGCGCTGTGCTATGGGGTTGGTATAATGTTGCAGTGCTATGGGGCTGGTATAATGGCGCAGTGCTATGGGGTTGGTCAGCAATTTTTTCCAGGGCTGGTTTTTATTCCCAGTCCGGCCCTGCATGTTCCCTCTGTGATCAAATTCAGTGATCCGCCTAATTCTTCAGTCTCTGTAGAAACGACGGCAGACCCCTCCCATGCTGGGTCATCCGTTGCGGGGCAGTTCTCCCTCTAGTGCTTAACTCTTTGAGTGCCAGAGGGGTACGAATGCATTCCGCACCCCTCTGGCACTCAAGGGCTAAAACTCTTTTATGCTCTGAATAAAGTGCAGGACGAGCAGTAACATCTAATGACTGGGAAGTTAAGTTGTTTCGCCGTGTGATATTACATAACCCTCTCCCGTGAAGCAGCATAGAGACAAGAAGCACTCTGTTGCTGTCATCTTGGCAATAATGTTCCTGAATGGCAGAAAGGAAATGTGATCGTCATAGGTCAGTGTGTCTCACTGGGGCTTTTTATTTGCTCTCCTTGTAGCAGTTTATTTTCCCAAGAGTTGCACATGACCCTTATTAGTCTAGCTATGCAGTGATTCTCAGCTGCAGTACTCAGAGCACACAAACAGGTTAGCTTTTCAAGATATCCCTGCTTAGTAACAGGTGGGTGAGCAGTGGTACAGCCGTTGCTATTTAGTTGCCTTTGCTTAACCCTTTGAGTGCCAGAGGGGTACAAAACGCATTGCAAAGCAATGTGTTGCATACCCCTCTGGCACTCAAAGGGTTAATTAGGGATATCCTGAAAGCTGCACTGCCCTAGGTGGAACAATAAGGGCCATATGCAAGGGGCAAACCAACTGTTCCAATGAGGGGGGCAAGTTGGAGCTGATGGGGGCAATGTGAGGAGCAATATGGAGATGATGGGGCAAGTTGGAGCTGATGGGGGACAATATGGAGCTGATGAGCATTGTGGAGGTGTCTAGTGTAGTTGGCAAATCGGGGGGGGGGGGGCGCTTCACAGTTCTGTGCCTACAGGCTCCTGAGATGTAAATCCGGCCCTGTCTCTCTGCCCAGATGGTAATTGCGTGCTCTGAAATTGTTCAGAGGGTTGAATGGAGAGGAGCAGCTTCTAACAGGTCCATTGAGAAGTCCAGAGAAAAGGTTAATCGCTCAGTCAGGAAGTTTATGCTCTCTTGCGGGGGCCACGTTATTAGCCATGAGGAATTGGTGGCTTCTGACACCAGTCTTTATAGGGCTGATGGGGTCCATTTGTCCCTTACAGATCTGGATAGGTTTAATTCGGCCATAGCATTAGGACTATCCTAGATATTGGAGGTGCGGTTTAGTGGGGTAAAGAGGTCCAAGTAATTTCCCTCTTTTTGGGTGGCGAAATGTGTCTCTCCTGGGCACTGTGTCGGTGGGGCATACCTGAAGGTTACGTTTAAGTCAGGACACCGGTTGTGCGGCTGGTGTGGCCTGAGGGGAAAAGGTTTTGCCAAGTACCAACACCAATGGCACGAAGTGGTGAGCCGCCGCGAGAAGGTGGGGAGGTGGGGCTAAGAATGTCTGATAAAGCCTCCCCATCTAGGTAGCTGCCCTGGCGGGGGTGCAGGCCTGGCCGATCCCATGCCAGGACACCATGGCCCAGGAGCTCCACATTATGAGGGTGGGTCCAAGGGTTTAAATAGTTAAATAGGCCTTAAATAAACCGTGACCTCCATTTATCCCACATATTACTGTGTCGTGTCTTTATTTTCATTAGAGTGTAAAAAGCTTTACTTAGGCAGGATGTTGGTGTACGGGGATCATTGTTGTGTTGGTGTCAAGGGGGGGTAAGCAGGACTTGGAAAAGGGGGGTAGGGCATGCCCGCCTCAATCAAGGGTGGAGGGCGGCTGGTCCGCCTGGAGCACAATGAGGCGGCTGCCCTCTCCCCTGTGACAATGGGATGCGTATTCCCCCCCTGCTGGGCTGGGGCGGTCAGCTCCTAGACAATGGGGGCTGGCCGCTCTAGCCCAGGGGGGGGGTTTAATTAGATCTGGGAGAGGTGGGGTGTTACCACCTCACCTTCCCCAGGTAATGGTGTGAGAGGGGGCGGGGGGATATGTGCTTAAAAAGGTGTCCAATGTTACTGTAGCCATTAACTAATTTTGATTTTTCCTCCCACCCACCCAGACTAAATGGCAAGAAAACTTCATCGCTAGCCGGAGGTTGCGGATAGGTCATAAGAAGCTTTCCTGGAGATGTAGATTACAAAGGTCCAATAATGTGTCTCTCCTGGGCACTGTGTCGGTGGGGCATACCTGAAGGTTACGTTTAAGTCAGGACACCGGTTGTGCGGCTGGTGTGGCCTGAGGGGAAAAGGTTTTGCCAAGTACCAACACCAATGGCACGAAGTGGTGAGCTGCCGCGAGAAGGTGGGGAGGTGGGGCTAAGAATGTCTGATAAAGCCTCCCCATCTAGGTAGCTGCCCTGGCGGGGGTGCAGGCCTGGCCGATCCCATGCCAGGACACCATGGCCCAGGAGCTCCACATTATGAGGGTGGGTCCAAGGGTTTAAATAGTTAAATAGGCCTTAAATAAACCGTGACCTCCATTTATCCCACATATTACTGTGTCGTGTCTTTATTTTCATTAGAGTGTAAAAAGCTTTACTTAGGCAGGATGTTGGTGTGCGGGGATCATTGTTGTGTTGGTGTCAAGGGGGGGTAAGCAGGACTTGGAAAGGGGGGTAGGGCATGCCCGCCTCATCCAGCCTAGATTCTTTCTACAGTGATCAGTGCGATCTGTATATAATATGCAGCCTATTAAAGCTATATGCTTAAGCTGTAGTTCCTACAAATCAATATATCGCTGTGGGAGCCGATTAACAATCAAAGATATGCACCGGATATCTGCAGGTGTTGTGACAGACTATGTCATAACCATGTAACCCATTTTACCATGGTATATAGATCATATCCATTACTCACTAATGCTCCACCTTAGACAGAATAAGCCCTCCTTCTCAATCACCAGGCCTTTACATTAAATCTCTCATCCATTTCTATTTCAAGTACCTTTCTCTCCTGGTGATTAATGAGCTACTCTAGATTTCTGCCGTCTTTGTTAATAAGATCCGGTGTAAATACTTGAATAAATAATCGTTCAGCAGTGTATACAAACTTTCAGTCCCTTGACATCCAACTCATTAACTAGGTTGGTTGTCTAGTATCAATCTCACCCTGTTGGCTCCCTGGCACATCAGAAACAGAGCAGCTATTCTTGTAACTTAGTATCTTGTAGGCAAACTACCACTTCAGTTGATTTGATCTGCATATAAATATAGTTAGTAACTTCACGCTGTATTGAATCTAACAGTTCCTAGATATCCAACTCATTGTTTAGGTTTGTTGTCTCGTAACAATCTCCCCCTGTCTACTTTCCTCCATCTAGGGAACAATTCTACCATTCATGCTACATAGTATCTTGTTTGATGAAACAACACCAGAGTCCTCTGTACTTCATTAGTCACGCGGCTCAATTTTCACCATTAATACGATTCTTTAGAGGATAGTAGTTGAAGTATCAAACAGGGTACATCCAATTAGACCCCATAATATGCGGCTGTACCACCCAACGCGTTTCGCCGCATAACCAGCTTCATCAGGGGCTTTCTATAGTGCAACCAGTTTGCTCCCTTGGCATTAAATACCTTTTGAATTTTAACAGGATAAGTTGATTGAGCCCTTAGGTTCACTGATGACGTACTCAATGGGTGGATTTCTACTCATCATTTACTGTTAACTCTTTCAGTCCCTAATACATGCTTCTGAACTGTTATAAATATCCTCAACTCTGCAGTATATCGATTAATATCAGTTGATGTATTTATGAATTAACCGATTTTAGTTAATTTCTAATGGTGTTCATAAATTAACTCATTATATGGTGTATTCTATTAACAATGAAAGTTAATAAAGCTGTAAAATAAACACATTGCATATTGTCATATGCAGATGTTGATGGATACAATCATATCACTCTCTATATATAAACCCTTAAATCACCCTCTTGTTTATTGTTAACCAATATGGGTTAATATTGGTGATGACATGAGGAATTAAATATTAGCTTTGATGTAATATTCCTATTATGGCACATATTTGTTACTAGGTATTTTACCATATTAAATAATTCCACTTGATCCAACATAAAACAGCCCTCTAAACTATCAAAAGAATATCACTCTATTATTTAGCTGTTACTAATACATAGTGTTAATTTCCATTTTTTAATAAAAGGGCTAAAGTATATCCCTCATTTAAGCCTTGTAGATTCAATGCTCCCAATCTATATATCCACTCAGTTTCTTTTTTTAAAAGTTTTTGGTCAAGATCTACTTTCCTTGATGTAATTTAAATTTTTTGTATCCCTTTAAGTTTAAGAACATCTTGATTACTATCATGTTCTAAAAGTACATGTCTGGCAATGGGTTTATCCCTCCCATTGCGAATATCACCCAGATGTTCCTGAATTCTTAATCTAAATGGTCGTTTTGTTTTTCCAACATAGATTTTACCATAGTCACATACAATTTGATAGATAATCCCAGATGTTTTACAATTTATAACATGTCGTATGTCAAATTTTTTTGAACCATGAAAATTAGAAAATGTATTTTCTTTATTGATAAATTTCAAGCAGTGCATTGTCCACATGGGAAAGTTCCCTTTATGTCTGATTTTAACCAAGTGGTTTTCCTTCCTTTTGAGAAATGACTATGCACCAGCATATCTTTTATGTTGGTGCTCCTTTTAAAAGTAATCCTTTGTGTCTTATCTAGAACCTCCCCTAGGTCATTGTCCTGTCTCAGTACTTTCCAATGTTTACTTAGGATATCATTAATTTCCTTTTGTTGGGAGTTATAAGTACCCACTAGTCTAATCTTCGTGGTTGCTTGTATTTTCCTAGAAATAGGATTCAAAAGTTCTTCTTTATTGGCTAATAATGCCCTATTATATGCACGTTTGAGTATATTTTTCCCATAGCCTCATGCTAAAAATCTCTCTCTTAGTTCTTAGCTTCAGATTTAAATTCGCTGACTGTGCTGCATATTCTTCTTATTCTTAAGTACTGCCCTATGGGAATCCCTCTCTTCAGAGGTTCAGGATGTTGACTATCTGCTTGCAATAGACTATTAGCAGCCGTCTCTTTACGATATACTGTTGTCTCTAATTCATTGTTTTCCACCTTGAATATCAGAATATCCAAAAATGAAATTTTATGTTCATCTCTCACACTTGTGACTGTTAAATTGATCTTATTTCTATTTATTGTTGTTACAAATTCACGAAAAATTTCTGGGATACCATTCCATAGAAGTAGAACATCATCTATGAAACATAGCCATATATTAACATGGCTAATGTATTTCTCCATATTTTCACAGTAGACACATTCATGTTCCCACCAGCCCAGAAACAGTATATGAGGGGGCAGAAGTGCTCCTCATCGCTGTGCCCCTGCTCTGGTGGTAATATCTATTATTAAATACAAAGTAGTTCTTGTTCAAAACAAATTCCAATAGGCTAAGGACAAATCTAATGTGAGTTTGATACTGTCTCCCTCTACTGTTCAAAAAAAAATTACTGCTTTAATTCCAACACCATGTGGTATGCTAGTATAGAGAGACTCTACATCTAGACTCGCCACTCGCCAGATATTGTTTCTTTTCTAACTGGATGCCATCCAATCTTACCCTAAGAGGGTAGACTAATAACAAACCCACGTAATATTTGATCCACATACATACTGCAGGTCTCTGTAAGACTGCCCATGCCCAAGACTATTGGACGGCCCGGGGGATGAAAAAATGAACCTCTTTGAATTGAACACAGATGTGAACTTGTTTGGCCGTAAACTTTTATTACATAAGTTTCTTAAAAATCTAGAGCGCCAGGTCAAAGTGTCACTAAGGGATAAAAATACTTTGGTGAAGAGAGACACTGAGAGTGGTAAGATGGGGAATAATTTAAGTAGAAATGAAAGGGAGACACTAAAGAAACTATGCAATAATAGTGAGATAGTAGTGAAACCCAGTGACAAAGGTGGGAACGTAGTCGTTCAAGATATTGATGATTATGAAAATGAATGTTTGAGACAGCTAAACAATAAAGACTTATAATAAGCTACAGGGAGATCCCACCAAAGAATTTCAAAAATAATTAGTTGTCATCCTTAAAAAAGCTGTGGAAGAAAAAGTTATCGATAAAAATGAGTATAATTTTTTACTTGTCAAAGACTCAATAGTACCCACTTTCTACACCATTCCTAAGATCCATAAAAACATCAATCATCCCCCGGGCCGTCCAATAGTCTCAGGCATGGGCAGTCTTACGGAGACCTGCAGTATGTATGTGGATCAAATATTACATGGGTTTGTTACTAGTCTACCCTCTTATACGAGAGATTCTCTGGATGCCATAAAAAGATTGGATGGCATCCAGTTAGAAAAGAAACAATATTTGGCGAGTCTAGATGTAGAGTTTCTCTATACTAGCATACCACATGATGTTGGAATTAAAGCAGTAAGTAGAGGGAGACAGTATCAAACTCACAATAGATTTGTCCTTAGCCTATTGGAATTCATTTTGAACAAGAACTACTTTGTATTTAATAATAGATATTACCACCAGACCAGGGGAACATCGATGGGGAGCACTTGTGCCCCCTCATATACTAATTTGTTTCTGGGCTGGTTGGAACATGAATATGTCTTCTGTGAAAGTATGGAGAAATACACTAGCCATATTAATATGTGGCTATGTTTCATAGATATGTTCTACTTCTATGGAATGGTACCCCAGAACTTTTTTCGTGAATTTGTAACAACAATAAATAGAAATAAGATCAATTTAACAGTCACGAGTGTGATAGATGAACACAAAATGTCATTTTTGGATATTCTGATATTAAAGGGGGAAAACAATGAATTAGAGACAACAGTATATCGTAAAGAGACGGCTACTAATAGTCTATTGCAAGCAGACAGTCAACATCCAGAACCTCTGAAGAGAGGGATTCCCATAGGGCAGTACTTAAGAATAAGAAGAATATGCAGCACAGTCAGCTAATTTAAACCTGAAGCTAAGAAACTAAGAGAGAGATTTTTAGCATGAGGCTATGGGAAAAATATACTCAAATGTGCATATAATAGGGCATTATTAGCCAATAGAGAAGAACTTTTGAATCCTATTTCTAGGAAAATACAAGCAACCACAAAGATTAGACTAATGGGTACTTATAACTCCCAACAAAAGGAAATTAATGATATCCTAAGTAAACATTGGAAAGTACTGAGACAGGACAATGACCTAGGGGAGGTTCTAGATAAGACACAAAGGGTTACTTTTAAAAGGAGCACCAACATAAAAGATATGCTGGTGCATAGTCATTTCTCAAAAGGAAGGAAAAACACTTGGTTAAAATCAGACATAAAGGGAACTTTCCCATGTGGACAATGCACTGCTTGTAAATTAATCAATAAGAAAAGATGTTTTCTAATTTTGATGGTTCCAAAAAATTTGACATACGACATGTTATAAATTGTAAAACATCTGGGATTATCTATCAAATTGTATGTGAGTGTGGTAAAATCTATGTTGGAAAAACAAAACGACCATTTAGATTAATAATTCAGGAACATTTGGGTGGTATTCGCAATGGGAGGGATAAACCCATTGCTAGACTTGTACTTTTAGAACATGATAGTAATCAAGATTAATATTTAAAAAAAAAGAAGCTGAGTGGATCTATAGATTGGGAGCATTGAATCCACAAGGCTTAAATGAGGGATATACTTTTAGCCCTTTTATTAAAAAATGGTAATTAACACTATGTATTAGTAACAGCTAAATATATAGACTGATATTCTTTTGATAGATTAGAGGGCTGTTTTATGTTGGATCAAGTGGAATTATTTAATATGGTAAAATACCTAGTAACAAATATGTGCCTTAATCGGAATATACCATCAAAGCTAATATTTAATTCCTCATATCATCATCAATATTAACCCATATTGGTTAACAATAAACAACAGGGTGATTTAAGGGTTTATATAGAGAGAGTGATATGATTGTATCCATCAACATCTGCATATGACAATATGGAGGAGAGGCAATGTGTTTATTTTACAGCTTTATTAAATTTCATTGTTAATAGAATACACCATATAATGAGTTAATTTATGAACACATGATTTGAAATGAATTAAAACGGGTTAATTCATAAATACATCAATTGAAACTAATCGATTTACTGCAGAGTTGAGGATATTTATAACAACAGTTCACGAGCATGTATTAGGGACTGAAAGAGTTAACAGTAAAATGATGAGTAGAAATCCACCCATTGAGTACGTCATCGGTGAACCTAAGGGCTCTCCGAAATTGATTGGTGGAAAAGGCTGCCAATCAACTTATCCAGTCAAAATTCAAAAGGTATTTAATGCCAAGGGAGCAAACTGGTTGCACTATAGAAAGCCCCTGACGAAACCAGTTATGTGGCGAAACACGTTGGGTGGTACAGCTGCATATTGTGGGGTCTAATTTGATGTACTCTGTTTGATACTTCAGCTACTATCCTCTAAAGAATCGTATTAATGGTGAAAACTGAGCCGCGTGACTAATGAAGTACAGCGGACTCTGGTTTTGTTTCATCAAACAAGATACTATGTAGCATGAATGGTGGAATTGTCCCCTAGATGGAGGAAAGTAGACGGGGGAGATTGTTACCAGACAACCAACCTAAACAATGAGTTGGTTGTCTAGGGACTGTTAGATTCAATACAGTGTTAAGTTACTAACTATATTTATATGCAGATCGAATCAAATGAAGTAGTAGTTTGCCTGCAAGATACTAAGTTACAAGAATAGCTGCTCTGTTTGTGATTTGCCAGGGAGCCGACAGAGTGAGATTGATTCTAGATAACCAACCTAGTTAATGAGTTGGATGTCAAGGGACTGAAAGTTTGTAAACACTGCTGAGCGATTATTTATTCAAGTATTTACACCGGATCCTATTAACAACGGCAGCAGAAATCTAGAGTAGCCCATTAATCACCAGGATAGAAAGGTACTTGAAATAGAAATGGATGAGAGATTTAATGTAATGGGAACAGAAATGATCCAGGCATGCTCTGTGGCACTTAAAGATTTAACTCCAGACATTCTGGTAATAAGTCTTGTTTTATCTGACCAGAAAGCAGAATAAACACTCTGATATTTCTCTAGAAAGCATCCTAATGCTACTCAAAGGCTTAACCCACTGATTGAAAGAGGGGTGGCCAATGCATTGCTTTGCAGTGCGTTTGTTACTCCCCTCTGATACTCAAAAGGTTAAACTTGTTTTCGGAGCCAAAATATAGAGGGACATACAAATAAAAACACAAGCAGAGCTATTCTGGTATAAAATAATAATTTAAATTATTCATAGGTGACAATAACCCCTTGGATGCTAATGAGGTTGCCAATGCATTGCAGATCAACACGTTGGAGACCTCTCTAGCATGGAAGACATTGATTTTAATAATACATTACATTTGTTTTGCATTAAAATTGCTCTAATTTTGTATTTATGCATATATCCACAATATTTATTATCTGGAAAAAGGGTGAAATAAAGTAGTGTCTGTTTAAAACCATCCTATGAAGATTTATGGTCCCTGGACCAGAGCTGTCCATAGGATGGTGTAGCAACAGCGCCACTGTACATTTTCAGGCCACTGTGATATTGCACCTAAAAAAATTCAACTTTGAGCTGTAGTAACTTTTGAATAAAATACCTTTCAGCAGTAGGAGTACCCTTGTTTTACTCGGGGGGATAAACCCTACAACATATTTTTATACTTTAAGTATTACTATCCCTTTAAAGCTAATACTAAAATTTGAATTGTAAAACACCAAATGATAAATTAGGTAAGATCTTTAGGGCAGGGACATATTTATGCACCTTTTATACCTTAAGCACTGTTGTGTTTAGAAACATTAATACATAGACTTATTCATATCTTCCAAGCCCTCTTTTGGAGGGACAGTCCCTCTTTGAGACCCAAATCCTTCTGTCCCTCTTTTAGGATCCCAGACTGTATGTTGTGTATCAGATTGCTTCACAGTAATGAAACTCACACAGATCTTTGTTTAAACTTCAGTATATCTGTTAGTTAATTAGTCTATGTAAATAAAATACTTTGGTATTGCTTTAAATTGTTTATTCAGTTATACAAAGAGGTGTCAGTATGTCATGAAATAACCTAAAATGCCTCAGTAATGCCCCAACCACCCGCCATGCCCCCAGCAACATCACCTAAAATTAAAATGTCCCTCTTTGGCCATTTGAAATGTTGGGAGGTATGAATCTTATATTTATTAAGAAAATGAATTATTTATTTAGTTATTTATCTTGTAAACTCTGCCTCTTTGATGCAAACAGGGCTTATTTTTCTCGGGCACTCAGTACCAGTACATACCATTTCTGTTAAATCATGTCATACATGACATCAAAACTGATATAATTCTTCATATTAATCACATTACAAATAAGATGTTGTCTGCAGTGCGTGTGATGAGTTAACCCTTTGAGTGTCAGAGGACATTCAAAGGCTTAAGACCCAGATGGAGGCTACGGCGACACTTAAGCCTGCAACATCAGAATGTCACCCTTTTAATACGGGTGACGCTATACCTTCCTTACTGATATATAGATCCCAAGCATAAAACAGAATATTTAGATAATTTGTTAATATTAATAGAAGATGATACAGTTTTATACCATCTATCTATATATATAAAAGAGAAAGAATCATGTGACTGAAAAACTTGTCCAAAGACTAACACACACACACATACATGTAACCCATGGATATTTTCTGTTGTGGGTCTCCTAGGGACTGACAAGCACTTATTAGGCTGTTTAGAACTGTGTGGATGTGAAAAGGAGGCTTGGACTTCAAGGAACTGAATGAACATTCTCACAATGTGAAAAAGAGGCTTGGAATTACTGGGCAGATGCAGAACACACACACACACTTCTATGCCCAAATATCCTCCTGCTCTACACACTCATATACAAAATGCTCTCACCTGCACTTCTCCTACCCCTTTCAGTGTCAGAGGGGTACATAACGCATTCTTTACAATGTGTTGCAGACCAGTCTGGCACTCAAAGTTTACAACCTTTATAGACTCTTAACTTGCAGGGACTCAAACTGCCTATGCGACTCAAACGGTTAACCCTTGGAGTGCCAGTGGAGTATGCAGAACATTGCTTCGCAATGCGCTCAGAAACCCTCTGCCACTCAAAGGGTTAAAGGGATAGTAATACTTTTATTAAAGTTTAGCTCCAAGTCTTCTTTATATTTAACATGTAGCACTATATTTAATTAGTTATAGTGTGGTAGTTCAAACACTATTCAAGCCGAAAGGATCCCCCTCCTGCCCCTTTCCCTGCATCACTCAGCCTCTCAGTCTAGTCTGGATGTAGTGTGGCAAGGGACAATCTTCAGTAAGCAAAAGGATAATCCTGCCTTCCTTCATCAAGAGGGGCAGGGTTTTCCTTATACTTACTGAATGAAGATTGTCCCTCGTTGCCTCTGTCCGGTTCCATGACCGGATTCTAGATCTAATAGGAGGTGGCCAGAAGGGGTGGGAGGGGGATCCTTTAGGCTTCAATAGCATTTGAACTACAACACTGTAAGTAATTAAATATAGCACTACATGTATAAACTTTAATAGAAGTATTACTATCCCTTTAAAACATTATATACTCTTGACTTTTTGTGGTGTGACCATGTTAGGGTTTTTAGGAGCTTTCTTTTTTTTTTTCTTTTTTGAGACGGACAGTGGTTGCCCTGGTCTTTCCTCAACTCACAGAGGTACAGCACTGCCTCTCCAAAGCTGATAACCCTGCCAGCCCCTAGGCTCAGGCCTGCTCCCTCAGAATCATAAGCGGTTTCTTCCTCCCACACTGGATCTGGACATTGCGAGGCACATTGTGGGGAGAAGAGTGTCTCCGCTGTACTGGGGCCAGTAACTTGGGGATCTAAATCTACATTATTTACATCTTAGGTACAACTTCTTTATACACTAATAGCACTCTATTTAACAATTTGAGTCCCAGAGAGGTAACTAATGCATTGCACCACAACACATCCGATGCCTTTCCAGCAATCAATGGTTTAACTCTGACATGACACACCACTGTATACTACATGACACTCTATGGCTTAACATGCTGCTATAAGTCTCTCTCACGTAATCTCCTTTTATTTTGTGCTTTCCACTGATTTAACTGTTTCAGGACCAGAGTGGGGATGGCATCACGTTGTGAAGCGATGTCCTCTGGCCATTAGAAAGCATTAGATATTCACTTCAATACAGGATTGTTACCTACACAGCACTGTAAAGCTCCTACTCTAATCCCAGGGTGTCCACAGTCCACACTTCTACATTTAGAACCTACACGGGGGGGCAGCTATCACTGTGTCAGTGTTCCCTATGTGTGTATGTCTGTTGCGTGTGTGTGCATGTCTGTTGTGTGTGTATGTGCATGTCTGTTGCATGTGTGTGTGTGCGTGTGTGTGTGCATGCATGTCTGTTGCCTGTGTGTGAGCATGTCTGTTGCATGTATGTGTGTCTGCACATGTCTGTTGTGTGTGTGTGTGTGTGTGTGTGTGCACATCTGTTACATGTGTGTTTGTACATGTGTGCATATCCGGTGTGTGTGCGTCTGTGTGTGCATATCTTTTGCATGTTTCTGCGGCTCACATATGTCTGTGTTTATCAGTGTGTCTACATTTCAGACACGTACCTCCAACATTCATAACATGACGGGCAACGCCGTCCCACATAGCTAGTAATGATATAAATTAAGAGTCCCAGATATGTCTGCATTAGCTCAAGTTATCGCAGGAAAGTTAACACCTATTTGTTTTTTTAACTTGAGTCCCTTATCGGCTGTTTAAACAGCCAATGTAGAAACTTGAATGAAAAAAAAAAAACGAAGTCCTCAGTGGATGTATTGAGATGGGGTTCTAAGCCCCATATCAATACATCCAAAGTATGAAAAATGTGCAAAAGTTAGTAGAATTAACCCTATGAGTGCCAGTGGGGTATAATTACCCCTCCGGCATTCATAAGATTAACCCGACTAAGTTAAAAAAAACATTGCATTTACAAGTAACACTTACCATAAATCCTGTTGTCTAGTGGAGTCCTCAGCTTCCTGGACCACATCTGTCCTTCTCATCAGTCTTCTCTTCTTTCTTCTCCTTCTTCCTGTAAAATAAAACAAAATTAGTATTACAAAGCAATAACAATTATATAATTTAACCCTTTGAGTGGCAGAGGGGTATGCATTGCATTGCAAAACAATGCGTTGCGTACCTCACTGGCACTCAAAGGCTTATAGTATTATTGTGCCATGAGTATTCTATAACGTAAATGCCTCCATGTATTGTCATAATATGTAAAAATTTCATCAAAAGAATATATTTTTAAACCAGACAAATAATTTATGCAGAAATGCTAAGTAAATTCACTTAGCTTCTATTGTCAAGTCTCCACCCCTTGGTGCGGCCACTGAAGCAGAGGAGACACTGACCAGGCGCACCAATGCCCTCATTCCTGAATGCCTGTAGCACACTGAGGGAACTGGACGTGAGCCTGCCTTTATATATGGGCAGTCTCACTTCCATTTCCCTCATAGCCATTGGCTGGGATGTTCTTACGCACGTCCCAGCCAATCAGTTCAAAGAATCACCGCTCGAATCTGATTAGCTGGGATGTATGTAAGAACATCCTAGCCAATGGCTGTGAGGGAAATAGAAGTGAGAGGCAGGCTCACATTCCCTCAGTGTGCTACAGGCATCGGCCCATTCAGGACTGAGGGCATTGGTGCGGCTGGTCTGTGTCTCCGCTGCTTCCGTGGCCACACCAAGCGTGTGGAGACTTGACAATAGAAGCTAAGTGAATTTACTTAGCATTTCTGCATAAAATATTTGTCTGGTTTATATAGATGTATATATATGTGTGTGTGTGTGTGTGTGTATATATATATATATATATATATATATTATTTCAATGGCATTTTTACATATTGTGACAATACATGGAGGCATTTACGTTATAGAATACTCATGGCACAATAATACTGTAACCCTTTGAGTGCCAGTGAGGTATGCAACGCATTGCTTTGCAATGCATTGCGTACCCCTCTGCCATTCAGAGGGTTAAACGATATAATTGTTAACGTTTTGTAATACTAATATTGTTTTATTTTACAGGAAGAAGGAGATGAAAGAAGAGGAGACTGAAGAGAACAAGGAATAGAAGAAAGAAGAGAAGACAGAAGAAGGACAGTGGATGACAGGTAAGTGTAAGACACTTTAGTTAACAATCGATCTTGGCAGTATGTTAGGCACCGATTGTTAGCTTTTTTTTACTGTTAAGTTCCCAATACTACCTTTATTTAGCGGCGTTTTGGGAACCTAACACACAAAACGGACGTTTGGCCTCAGCACCATTTTTGTGGCCTAATGTTCATTGTGCTTAATGCCGGTAAGACATTTGAATATCGACCAAGACAGTTTCTTTTGTCGGTTGGTATCCATTTTGCCCTACCAGCATTTTACGACAACATTTACATTGAGCCCTAGAAGTCTAAATTTATACATTCTCCTTAAACAACAACTTCTATATTCTATCATGATAAAGGCTCCTACGTAGAATCCTTCTACAATTTAGTTTTAGGATCTTCTTTTAATTTTTTATATGTATTAGTATCTGATAAAAGTCTGTATACCTCTTTTTCATAATCTAATATGTGTAATATCATTGAGGGTCCTCCTTTGTTCCTATCACAGTATCCTGCAGCGGCTGCTGGGCTAGCCTTCTGCTTCTTTTTCCTCTATCCTCAGCACTATCCATGCGGCCGGCCAGCAGCTAGGTACTGATCGCTTCCACATTCCTGTGTGGTCTCACGTGAGTAGGTGCGCGTTAGCTGGTAGGCAGCCAGTGATGTCGCACTTGCTCTTGTAGGGCTCCGTGCAATTGGTCTATTTGCTTCCTGCTAACTATTTAAACTGTCTGGAGACTGGGCTTAGTCGCCCTTACGTGGTGTTCCAGTGCAGTAGCTCATTGTGTCCTGTCTGAGTCTCATTGTGACCCGTGCTTGTCTTCCGTACCTCCTCCATGTCTGTTTCCCTGGCATTGGCTGACTACCCACATTGGTACTGACCTGTGGCTCTGGCTGAGTACCCGCTCCATGTATGACCCCTGGCTTGTCTGACTACCCACATAGGTACCGTTCTGTGGTTCTTGATGACTACCGCTCCATGTATGCCTGTGGCCCTAACACTCTAGGGCTCCGTGTGGGTTCTCTGGCCATGCGTACTCC
Organism: Rhinophrynus dorsalis; assembly: GCA_037306005.1. Lineage (NCBI taxonomy): Eukaryota > Metazoa > Chordata > Amphibia > Anura > Rhinophrynidae > Rhinophrynus > Rhinophrynus dorsalis. The sequence goes on from CM074721.1 coordinate 149,135,792, forward strand.
TCTCTCTCTCTCTGGTAGGTCTCCTGACTACCAGTTCAGGTTGGACTGTAGGCTAGGTTCAATCTCTGTCTTTTGTCTCTGTTGGGCGCAGGGTAGTGCAGACCTCGGCTCAGTGTACAGCTCCTGGGTAGTGGACTGTAGCGCTGTCCTCCACCTGTATTCTAGGGGTTCATGGGGAAGTGCTTCTTACTTGTATTACTGTTTAATAAAGGTAGTGTTCATCATACTGTACCTGTGTCTTATTCTCATTTATATTGGTTACCGTGACAGTACGTAAGGGCCATGAGTACTGAAGATACAGGCAACCCACCAGTTCCGAGCATTCTGGCCAGGATGGACATGCAGGATCAATGTATTGATCAGTTATCTTTGGCTATGCAAAGGCTCCTAAACAGTACGGCGTACTTAGACCGTTCTGCCCGGCAACCGGAGGGCTCCTCAGAGTCAGTGCCAGCACTGGCTGCTCTTGCTACTCCAGAAGCTAGTGTTTCCAGAGGGTTACCTGGTTCTGCTCCACTCCCTCAATGCTACGAAGGGGAACCTACACTTTGCCGTGGGTTCCTCAATCAGTTAGGCATGTTCCTTGTGCTGATACTGCAAGCGTTCCAGAATGAACGGAGTAAGGTTGGGTTCGTGATTTCTCTCCTGTCGGGCAAAGCATTGGCATGGGCCAATCCTCTTTGGGAGACTGATAAACCCATTATTCATAACTTTATGGAGTTTGTGACCTCTTTTAGAGGGGTCTTTGATGTTCCGGCCCGCTTGGCTTCTGCTACCAAGCAACATATGACTATCCACCAGAGCACATTTACTGTGGCCGAGTACGCGATCGAATTCCGTACTCTGGTGGGGGAGATGGGCTGGAACAATGAGGCACTAGTAGCCGCATTTTCCCAAGGCTTGAGTGACTCAATCAAGGACGAGACTGCAGCCCGTGAGCTGCCGGGTGGTCTGGATGAACTCATTACATTTACCATCCTGATGGATACCAGGATCAGAGAGAGACCTTCTTTCAAGGAGCGTATGCATAGGCCTCCGTCTCCATTGGCACTTAGTTTTGCGCACCCACCCATTACTGCCTCACCTCCCTGGTTCTGACTCCGTCGGGGGTGAGCCGATGCACCTAGGTTTCACGCGCCTTTCGGTGGAGGGTTTTCTGCCGGAGAGAGGACCTCTGTCTATACTGTGGGAAGAATGGTCACTTGTTGCAGTCATGTCCCGTCCATCCGGGAAACGATCGCACCTAGGGTTATGTCGGGGACAGACCCTGGGTGGAGTTTCGCAGTCCCTGGAGATCATGCAAGGTAAACCGATCCTTCAGGTGATTTTTTCTTGGGCCAGTTTATCGGTGATTGTCCAAGCCTTGATAGACTCTGGGGCTTCTGGGTATTTCATTGATGCAGAATTTGTGGTCAAGCATTCTATTCCTCTGCTGCCTAGTTCCTCCCAGTTAGCTATTGAGGCCATTGACGGGAGGCCCCTACAACCATCTCATGTTACACATGAAATAATAAATAAAAATAGAAGCGCTCACCAGGAATAGATAAAGCCTTAACTTCAAAGGTAACCTAAATTGTATATTTATAGTGCTTTCCCTTGTCACTAATTATAGCGTACAGAAAAAGTTTTTTTAGGTAGTATTGCTGACAACTTATTCCAAGAGACCAACATAAATTAATAATACAATATAATGTGCAGGAAAGTTACTCAGTACAAGATGCAGTCCCCCAGTCTCTAAATTTGATGAGGATGATATGAATGATGGAGAGTAATGGAGATGGATGGAGATGAATGGTGGCAACTTAATGAGACATTATTCCTTAGTAGACACTAAGACGATCTCTGTGCAGCCGTCAATTGCCCGGAGTCAGCTCGAGCGAATACATGAAAAATAGAAAGGGTAGGAAGACAGCGCACCAGAAGATCTAAGTGCAATATTGAATGCAAAAAATACCCTTTTAAAATTCAGTGCTCATTTGTGGATACATAAAAAATATAGAATCTGTAACATGAACCTTGAAAGTAAATAAAAACATTTATTTATTAATATTTAAAAATTAAAAAGGTCTGGGAAATAGCGGGAAAGATATGCGATAATATATCACACTATTAATAGCTACAAGCGATATACATTCAGTAACTATGTAGCACTTGTTAAAATGACCATAAGAACATGAGGAATAGTAGTATAGCGTAGAATTCTTTTCAATCGTCAGACCCCGCTGCTATTGCAGGGGTATCGGGCTTTGAGAGTTTACAGTGGATACATGTAGCAAGAACGAAACAATAGATCAAACGAGTTTATGCAGTGCCACCCGATTATTCAGATCTGCTTACCAGATTTCTTCTTGTCTGTCTGCATATCGAGTGGTCTTTGTAATAGTGTTTCCAAATCTGCTACTCGTCCTTCTATGCAGTCTGTCCTTCCGCTCGCTATCACACATAAACTGGCCAGTGAGGAAATTTCACTACTCAAAAAGGGACTGAAATTCGCACCTAGCACTTCACCTAACGAATTTGAGCTCTTTGTGGATATTCATAAATTTATCAGAAAAATCACTTTGAAAAAACATTTTAACATGCAAAACTCTAAGGAACTAGAAACCTACAAAGAAGAAGATAAATCTATTCTGGCAACATTGGTTGAATTAGGAATGGAAGGTGTTGTACCATCTACACAGCAAACAATTGAACAAGGTGTATCTGCATTTATTCATACAGATTTTAAACATATATCTAAATTTAATCCCACACATGTTAGGGGTCCATATATTGAGGCATTTATGGACAGTATCATTAGAGAAATGTGTAAAATGTTTGAGAAACCTTTTAAATTCCATCAAAATCTGACACGACAGGAGAGAACAGCTTTGACCAAACTAGTGAATAATGATTTCCTAGTATTTAGGGAAGCCGATAAGGGGGGAGGACTAGTGATTATGAATAAAGAAGATTATGTGAGAGAGGCACAGAGAATACTGGGGGACCAATCATTCTATGAGATTTTGCCATCCAATCCTTTACCTATATTTAAAACCATTTATGATAACCTCATTGTACAAGCATATGAAAAAGGGATTCTAACTAAATCAGAATACCAATTTCTCACTGTTGAACATCCAATAATTCCTATCTTCTATTTCATACCCAAAATTCATAAGAGTATTACCAACCCTCCAGGAAGACCGATCATATCGGGCATTAACTCATTACCAGCAACCTTTCTCAGTATATAGACCACTTTCTACAACCTTATATACAATTATTTCCATCTTACATTAGAGATACCACCGATATCTTAAGAAAATTATCAGATATCACCTGGCAAAATGAATATATCTGGGTAAGTTGCGATGTCACCGCACTCTACACCATTATTGAACATTCAGAGGGAACAAAGGCGGTAGATACAATCCTAAGAAGAGACCGAAAATTACGATAAGAACAGATACAGTTCATAGTGGACAGTATCTCATTTATACTCCATCACAACCACTTTATCTTTGGAGAAAACCACTACAGGCAAATCAGAGGAACTGCCATGGGAACTCGTTTTGCCCCCTCATACGCCAATATATTTATGGGCATATGGGAAGAAACTAACGTATGGAGAAAATATGGTCAAGGCATAGCTTTTTATGCCAGATTTATTGATGACATGCTACTAATATGGAAAATTGACCATTCAAAATTAAATGACTTCCTACAACACGTAAATCAGAATGATTTAGGATTACGCTTCACATACACCCAGAGTACCACCTCAGTTATTTTTTTATATTTGGAAATTTCCACTACGCCAGAAGGAAAAATCAGGACTAAAACTCACCACAAGACTGTGGATGTGAATGGATACATAGAGGCTACTAGTGGACATCACAATAAGTGGCTAGATAATGTCCCATATGGACAGTTCCTAAGAATAAGGAGGAACGGCACTGAGGAGACAGACTACGTGGAACAAGCAAATAATCTAGAAAAAAGATTTTTGGAAAAAGGATATAAACCAAAAATCACACATACCGCATTGGAAAAAGCCAAATCTATACCTAGGATAAAGTTATTGGAAGAAAAAGATGATAGAATTATTTCCGGAAGAACTAAGGATAAAAATTAAAAAGCAACAAATGATTCCTCTAATGTACCATTCATTACTAGATACACCACATCATCAGGTAAAATGGAACAAATCATCAGGAAAAACTGGAACATCCTCAAAGGAGATAAACATTTGAAAGATATTATACCTCAACAACCCAGGTTCATTTACCGAAAAGCCCCAGACCTCAAATCCAAATTGGCACCCTCTATTATCAGAAATCATAATAAAAAACTACGAATCCAAAATCCTCTCAATGGCCAACCTATTGTGGGTAATTACAAATGCGGATCCAACATCTGTATTACTTGTAACCACATGAACGCAAAAACCATGTCATTTGCTTCATATAAGACAGGAGAGAAATATCCAGTGAAGCAATACAAAAATTGTAATACATCATATGTCATATATCTAGTAGAATGTATATGTGGATTACAGTACATAGGTCGGACAACAAGACCCCTGAAAAAAAGATTCCTTGAGCACAGGAATAATATCATTAGAAATAATAGGAAACGTGCAGTGTCGAGACACTGCAATGAATGTCCCAGCTATAGGACAATAAAGGATATTTTTATCATGGGCATTGAACACGTTTTTCCTACTGCCAGAGGAGGAGACCGATTTAAGCTCTTAGCAAGAAGAGAGAGCTTCTGGATATTTAAATTGCATACGATATATCCAGTAGGTATGAATGAAGAATTGGATCTATGGTGCCTTGATCTATAGATGTACTATATCTACCAAGGATGGGATATACTCCAACTTGTTGGATCGTTACTAGTTCTATATATACATTCCCACAAAGGACAGGACCATTCTATATAATGGCCTTACTCCGAAATAGCCTTTATAATAAATTAGCAGGATATTAATTTTATAAAATATCTCTCACCGTCCAAGTATAGATGTATAAAGAAAGTGATATATATTAGGGTAGTCCCATTTCGGTTGAGCTTTTTGAATCTACCGGTCATAACAATATTTATCAAAAATACGTATTTATTTTAATCATTTTGACATAGGATTGCAGATTTAGTTTAATTTTAAATCCATGTTTGTAAAAGTATATAAGTCCAACAACACTCAATGGTCAGCATTCTTTAATATATTTGAATGTATGCACTCCTGAACGTCCAGATTATGATGAGTCTGACAGCTCCTTGAGACTTGTAAATATTCAACAATAAATTTCAAAATGGATCTGTTTCACCTTTATCATATAGCAAATTCTCTACATCTCTATTCAATTAGAAATAATCGTTAGGATACATATACAATATTTTATATAAGTGCAAAAAATGTGTAATTCCAAAAATTTGTATTTTATATTCTCTGAATGGATGTGTAAAAATTGTGGACATATAGTAAATACAAATGTCTATAGTAAAGTAGGTAAAGTATTTTATTCCATGAATGGATGTGTAAAAATTGTAGTCATATAGTAAATACATATGTCTATAGTAAAGTAGGTAAAGGAGTGAATTTAAATATGCACAATTTCTCTAATAGTATTAGAGCCATTTTGGCGCCATAAACGTTTGTACTTGGAGTTCCTGAGGAAGGGATTTGAACATCCCGAAACGCGTTGAACTGCACCAAGAATTTTGAATAAATTGACCCATATGAACTTTTATTAAAGAACTGGAGATCAAAGTACTCATTTGCAACACATATATCACTCTCAAAGAGCGGATAACAGAGATTAGCTTGAACGAGTCTCCATCGCATCGCACAGCACAGCGGGCGTGATAGCGAGCGGAAGGACAGACTGCATAGAAGGACGAGTAGCAGATTTGGAAACACTATTACAAAGACCACTCGATATGCAGACAGACAAGAAGAAATCTGGTAAGCAGATCTGAATAATCGGGTGGCACTGCATAAACTCGTTTGATCTATTGTTTCGTTCTTGCTACATGTATCCACTGTAAACTCTCAAAGCCCGGTACCCCTGCAATAGCAGCGGGGTCTGACGACTGAAAAGAATTCTATGCTATACTACTATTCCTCATGTTCTTATGGTCATTTTAACAAGTACTACATAGTTACTGAATGTATATCGCTTGTAGCTATTAATAGTGTGATATATTATTATCGCATATCTTTCCCGCTATTTCCCAGACCTTTTTAATTTTTAAATATTAATAAATAAACGTTTTTATTTACTTTCAAGGTTCATGTTACAGATTCTATATTTTTTATGTATCCACAAATGAGCATTGAATTTTAAAAGGGTATTTCTTGCATTCAATATTGCACTTAGATCTTCTGGTGCACTGTCTTTCTACCCTTTCTATTTTTCATGTTACACATGAGACTCGTCCCTTGTCTCTTAAAGTAGGGGCACTTCAAGTGGAGACACTTCAGTTTCAGATCATTAATTCTACATATTACGCTATAATTCTGGGGTTTCCCTGGCTGCAGACACATAACCCCAGAATAGACTGTCAGACTTGTGACATTGTGTCATGGTCTTCCTGGTGTACCAAGTCCTGCCTTCAGCACCCTAAGAGAATACTATGTACCTCTTCCTCTTTACCTGCAGAAAACAGTGAGGTTTTTAACAAGGTAGAGGCTAGTATATTACCGCCACATAGGCCTTACGACTGCACTATTGATTTGGCTCCGAGTGCCACACCTCCCAGTTGTCGCATATACCCCTTGTCAGTAGAAGAGAATCGGGCCATGGAGGACTATGTGGCTGATGCCCTATCAAGAGGAGTGATTTGCAAATCCTCTTCGCCAGCTGGTGCAGGATTTTTTTTCGTAAAGAAGGATGGGGAACTAAGACCATGTATCGACTTCAGAGGTCTGAATAAGCTAATGGTCAGGAACGCCTACCCCATTCCTTTAATCACCAAGCTATATGAACATATTAAGGACTCAACAGTGTTTACCAAGCTGGATCTCAGGGCCACTTACAATCTAGTAAGAATTGAGGAGGGCCACGAATGGAAGACACTGTTTAACACCCAGGGCGGGCACTAGGAATATTTGGTCATGCCTTTCGGTCTGTGCAACGTTACCGCTGTCTTCCAGGAATTCATCAATGATGTATTGAGAGATCTACTGCAGCATTGTGTAGTTGTCTACCTGGACGACATTCTCATCCATTCTCCGACCTTAGCAGCCCATTGGTTGGATGTGTCTATGGTCTTACAACTATTCAAGGAGAATAATTTGTTTTGCAAATTGGAAAAATGTGAATTACATAAATCCCAAGTGACATTCTTGGGTTATGTGATTTCCTCGTCTGTTCTGGCTATAGACCCGCAAAAACTTTCTGCAGTCATGCAGTGGCCACTTCCTATTGGGTTGGAGTCCATACAGAGATTTTTGGGATTCACTAACTACTATAGGAAGTTTATACGAAACATCTCTAGGGTTGGTGATCGTGAGGAGTATGAAGTGCAAAGTATTTTAGACTCATGTAGATTCAGAGGTCAATTGCAATATCTTGTACATTGGAGAAGGTACGGACCGAAAGAACGTTACTGGGCTCCCAAGGGCAATAAACATGCTCAGGCACTCCTCCGGAAGTTCCATTCCCACTTCCCTGCTAGAGCAGGTCCTCTTCTGCGGTGGAGAGGCTGTAAAGGCATAGGTACTATCACGGTCTCCTACGGCGGCTGCTGGGCTAGCCGTCGCTTCCTTTTCCTCTGTTCTCAGCACTATTGATGCAGGTGGCCAACAGCTAGGTACTGGTCGCTTCCGCATTCCTGTGTGGTCTCGCGTGAGTAGGCGCGCGTTAGCTGGTAGGCAGCCAGTGATGTTGCTCTTGCTCTTGTAGGGCTCCGTGCGATTGGTCTATTTGCTTCCCGCCTCCTGGATACTATTTAAACTGCCTGGAGATTGGGCTTAGTCGCCCTTACGTGGTGTTCCAGTGCAGTAGCTCATTGTGTCCTGTCTGAGTCTTGTTGTAACCAGTGCTTGGCTTCCATACCTCCTCCATGTCTGTTTCCCTGGCATTGTCTGACTACCCACATTGGTTCTGACCTGTGTCTCTGGCTGAATACCCATTCCGTGTATGACCCCTGGCTTTGTCTGTCTTCCCAGATTGGTACTGACCTGTGGCTCTGGCTGACTTACCGCCCCATGTATGCCTCTGGCCTTAGCACTCTAGAGCTCCTTGTGGGTTTTCTGGCCATGCATACTCCTCTCTCTCTCTCTGCTGACTACCAGTTCAGGTTGGACCGTAGGCTAGGTTCGATCTCTGTCTCTAGTCTCCGTTGGGTGCAGGGTAGTGCAGGCCTCGGCTCAGTGTACGGCTCCTGGGTACTGGACTGTAGCGCTGTATTCTGGAAGTTCGTGGGGAAGTGACTCTTACTTGTATTACTGTTTAATAATGATGGTGTTCATCATACTGTACCTGTGTCTTGTTCTCATTTATACCGGTTACCTTGACAGTCCCCTTCTTTATATGTTTTTCTTTGTCCGTTCTTAACTTTTTTAATGCTATATTTTAGACTGTAGTTAGAATATCTTTTTGAAATCTTCTAAAATTAAATTGTACAAGGACTCTACATGGGGCCTTTGTCATAATAGAATACACAAGCTGGTGTGTAAGGAGAATATATAAATGTACACTTCTAATATCTGGGACTCTGCGTTTATATCATTAGGGTATAATACTGTATCATCTTCTATAAATGTTAACAAATTATCTAAATCTTCTGTTTTATCCTTGGAAGCTATATATCAGTACGTAGGGTCTGGTGTTTTTTCCCTGATGTAGTATTAAGAAAGCAAAATGAAACACGTTGAAAAATAATAGAATACTAAATTTTAATCACCCGGTAGAGACATTACCTAAAATACAGGCAGCATGCTTGAAATTTGCCTCTGCCTGCTATTTTAATACCCAGCATCAAAGACATGCACGATTAAAGGAGCAGTAAACTTTTTTTTATAAAAAAAAAACATTTCTTATAAAGCGTTTCCTGCTGAGTAAAACAGTCACTCCCACCACTGTTGATTTGTTCAAACTTTATAACAGTTCCAATAACCAGGAAGTAAATTTACTATGTTTACTTCCTGATTGTTCTGACACAAAGTGATTTGGCAGTTTCTATCACATTCTATGGAGAAATCTAAGTCACTGACTTACTTCTCCATTAGAATGTAACAGAATAACTGATTGGAATTTCACAACTAGAGGACACTGCTAATGTAAAAAAGCACAGGTTTAAGCAGTAATAATTCTGGAAATATGTGTCTCTCACAGTGGGTGTACAACAGGAAATGCCCTACAATATATATTTTTTCATAAAAAGTTTAATGCTCCTTTAAAGTATACAATTCTGAAGCTGTGGAGAACAGCAACTGAGATCTATCCTGCCTCTGACTGCTAAACAAAAGCATCTTTATAGTCTGGATAGGAGACGGAGGTCACACACTTCATATAGCCAGTAAAGAGTTCAACATTACCTGCATTAGATAGAACAGACACTGTATGGTTTGATCCTACCTTGATCCATGATGATCCAGCTCAGCAATGGATTCAGCATATATATTGTTGGGAAGGCACAGATCCCTGTCCACTCCAGTTTAAAGCAACAAGGATTGATGCTTGTATTATACAAGATGGGAGAGGTATCATTTTACTTTTTAAAGTTGTCTATATAGGACTTCCATCATTCCAGTCATTTGCAAATTGTTTCTATATAAGACTGATTAATACTGCAGCACAGTGGTTCTATATAATTTTAAATATGTTTATTAATATTGGGAATTCCATTATTACCTTTTATATGTGAGTTTTAAAATGCAACTAAATATTGATATGTAATAATAAATAGTACATTGCTAATTTATATATTTCATCTAGTCTGTATTACTCCTGATAGATTAATTGCTCAGCACAAATCAGTGAGAGCGCTCTCTATTCCATTTCCGTTATATGGCTTTATATTCACAAACAATGTGCTATTGACTATTGGGGGGTTACTGAATCTATTGATAAGAAATATTTTGATGTACTAAACAGTCTATATGTATATTTAATCCAGTGATCAAGCATATTTAAACAGCAGATAAACAGTTTTAAATTCATAGTTATATAAAGACAAGTTGAACATGTTAGTTTTCCAGGAAATGTGTAAATTATTTTTGCAAAGGGGCAGATATCCATATATATGAACCAACTTATTATTAATTGCAAAAACTATGTTGCTGTATTTAAATATTGCCAACCTATAGCCTCTGGATATATATATTTTCTTTGTGATTGTCCTTGTTTTATATCCTTTCTGTTTGAATGATTCAGATGTTTTTAGATGATTGTTGCAGTCATTGAATGATGCCTTGTTTAGTGTGAGCTGGGTGAAAGCTGGAGATAATATATATACAGGGCTCAAAATTTCCACTTGCCTCCTCGCATTTGGCAAGGAGAAATTGAATGAGGGCGAGTGGAAATTGAAGCCAGCAATGTTACTAATGTTACTAGTCTGCCACCCGTCCGCTTCCCATCCTGCCTTTTAAGAGCCCACCGAGTGACCGCAAGTCCCTGAATGCCCAGGACTGTGTCTTAATTCTGCCCTGTGTCAAGGCTGTATGCACCACCAGCCAATGAAAGGAGAGAATTACAAGTCTTTTTCTCATTGGCTGGCTGGTGCTTGCAGCGTGCATGACGCATATGTATGCCGTGACTGAGACTGAGTGTCAGCTGGAGAGGCAGGGAGAGATGGAACGGGAAGAAACATGCACAGCACATGATGGAGCAGCGATAGTCTGGCAGCACAAATAAACTTGTGTCCTCCAATGCTCGCTAGGCAAGTGAGTGACCAATAAGACATAACTTTTATTTGTGTCGATAAAATTATCAAATAAAGCCCTTTATGAAATAGGTATGGAAAATAAAAATGCCCATGTAGCACTAAATGCTGCAAATCAAAGACTATTAAAACCAAACCCTTCCTCCCAATTATTATCCTCAACCACTATTTGTTTAGCAACCTAGCTCAACTAGTCTGATCCTATTATTCTAAATATGTGGCAAGAAAAACAGATATTTGAGCCAGTTACATCTTTATTATCTTGATAATATAACACTGAGAATTTGGGGTTATCTGGGCATATTAGACTGCGATAAACTACATCTTATTTGAGATATATGTTTCTCTTTTTTTGGTTAAGTAGTATCACAGTGTAACTATCTTGTGCCACATATTTAGAATAATAGGATCAGACTATTTGAGCTAGGTTGCTAAGCAAATAATGGTTGAGGATAATAATTAGGTGGAAGGGTTTGGTTTTAATATGCCTTGAATTTTATTTTCCATACCTAATTCATAAAGGGCTTTATTTGATAATTTTACTGACACCAATAAAAGTTATGTCTTAAAGGTCATCAGTGGCCATTAATTGAATGTACTGTACTGGTGTCTTAGTGAAAAGGGTGAGATTACTATACCTATTACGGACAATAATAAAGCAACAATAGTACTCCCCCTGGATTCTCACTAATTTCTCTTTTTGTTCTAGTTGTATTACTTAAGACCTGCGGTACCACCATACTGTATTTTCTAGTCAGAGAATTTGTGCATATATTGATTAGTGCTTGCATAGCCTTGATGATTTTGAAATGAGACAAATGCCGAGACCTTTAGAGGGTATGGCCATTTTTTTGTATATTGGTTGCATTAGTTGGATATTTGTCCTAAGGTTTTTTCTTTTATAATGAAACTCCACAAATAAATGTAAAAGCCACAAAATATAACTAGGCATTTGTTGTTGCCTTGTGGTAGCTGCATGTTTTTGGTAATTAAAGGACAGTATTTATTTTATGCTTACGATTAACCCTTTGAGTGGCCGAGGGGTATGCAATCCATTGCAAAGCAATGGGTTGTGTACCCCACTGGCACTCAAAGGGCTAAGATCGCTTGCTGATGAAATAGTCTAATTGTATTAAGTCCTATTCCATCTTCCCCAAACTGACCTATGTATTGAGAGTTTTGTGCTTCTAATGGCCCTGAGTACAAAAATAAAGTGGATCGGTTCTGCAGTAAACCAATGCAATGTAGGGAACCACTGAAGGGACAATTTTAAAAAATGGCCAATGATTTAACTCTTGAGTGCCAGAGGGATGCAAAACACACTGCTTTGCATACCCCTCTGGCATTCAAAGGGTCAAGACTGCATGTACAAAGAAAATGATCAGTTATGGAGTAAACAAATTTCAGCACAGGGTCCAAATAAATTGACCCAAATGTCCACTGTTTTGAATGGGACTTTTTAACTCCTTTAATGCTAGAGAGTTCACCAACACATTGCTTCACAAAATTTTGGAGCCCTCTCTAGCATTTAGGGAATTAAAATACCAATTCAAATCAATGAGAATTTTCATTTATTCCCTATGCTGCCATATCTCCCAACTGTCCCTCTTTAGGAGATATTAGGAGTCTGTACCTCCCAAGTGTCCCTCTTTAGGAGATATTAGGGGTGCTTACCTCCTAAGTGTCCCTCTTTAGGAGATATTAGGGGTCTGTGCCTCCCAAGTGTCCCACATTAGGAGATATTAGGGGTACATACCTCCCAAGTGTCCCCCTTTAGGAGATATTAGAGGTCCAGATATCCCAAGTGTCCCTCTTTAGGAGATATCAGGGGTCCATACCTCCTAAGTGACCCTCTTTAGGAGATATTAGGGGTCTGTAGCTCCCAAGTGTCCCTCTTCAGGAGATATTAGGGGTCCATTCCACCCAAGTGTCCCTCTTTAGGAGATAGTAGGACTCTGTACATCCTAAGTGTCCCTCTGTAGGAATTATTAGGGTTCCATACTTAAGATGGGTGGGGTTAAAGGTGGGGATATGGGTGGGGATAAAGGCGGGGCTACAGGTGGAGGTAGGCGTGGAAACTGGTGGCTAGTAACCTTTCGGGCCTGGCTAGTAGCTCAGGACTTGATATTTTGAGCCCTGATATATATATATATATATATATTTTTTCACACAACCAAATGTTTTCGGTCCTTCAATGGACCTTCAGCAGGGCAACAATATTTAAATTTGAAATATATCTTTATTTTTTAATAACCCATTTTTAGGAATTATTTAAATGAATATTTTACATTATTATGCATAATTGTTATATATGCAAGATCATCATATTTTTTGTTATTCTGCGGTCTCCTGTATTCTTGTCTGTCTATATTGCTGATCAGTAGTACAATTTCATTGTATATAGAGCATCAATACAAGGCAGGAGAGATCAGTTGGATACTTGGCCCATTCTAACAGACACGCACCCTCTACTCCGTATACTGCAGCTACCGAGCATGGGAGCAGTGCTAGAAAGATCGGAGTCAGCTACCTGAATTCTCCTTGGTACAGCAGAGGCTGGGTAAAGGTGCTGTTCTCAAAACCAGATTGTCCCTCCCCAGTGGAGCTGGGGATGAACAAGAATGGGGAATGCAGAAGCTGGGATATGACTGGGCAGAGGTAAGCAGAGAGGAATAGTTCAATGCCAACACTATTGAGACCAAGAGAGGAAGAGAAGGGTAGAAGAAAGAGAGAAGAAGAAAAAAAGAGCAAGAGAGATTAAAGAAAGAGAAACAAGTGAGAGATGAGAAAAAGAGAAAGAAGGAGATGAGAGATAAAGGAGAAGAAACAAGAGAGATGAGATAAAGAGAAGTAAGTAAGGGGGAGAGAGTAGGAGAAGAAAGCAAGGAAGGGTAAGTCAAGACTTGGAAGTAGAAGAGACAGAAAAAAACAATGAACAGCTAAACAGGGAAAGCAAACAGAGAAGAGAAATGAGGAACCAGTACAGAAGCGAGATAGAGCAGAAGCGAAAAGAAAGGGGACTACTTCTTTAAAAAGCAGATCAAACATGAAAAGACAGGGACGTGCGATACAGAGAGCAACCAAGACAAATGAACACAGAGATTAAGAGAACAACTAGGTGCAGGAAATAAGGGAAGCAAGAGACAGGAATGAAGGGAAGTTCTGACAAATTGATACGGTAAACTATATCAGAAAGGAAGCAAGCAGTCAGAAACAAGACTGGGGTAATTACCGGAGGACTTTGGGAGCTCGATTTAAAGAAGGCTGGTAAAATCTCCATTAAGGTAAAAAAGTCCAACGTACGTTAATAATACATGACTTATGTCGAATTCAAGATGTAGTGTACAAGAATGGCTAACAAGCGTAGGCTCAAAAAATCCACGTAATACAGAAACCTGCATTGCACTTTTTTTCACATCAACGTGCATCCCAATAAGCTGATCGTTAACGTACAATGCTTTGAAAGCCAATGAAAAAGATGACTTTATCTAGCAACCCTAGTTGTTGTCAAGACAAGTTCAAATCCACAGCCAATCACAACACACCAAAGTATCACATACACTGAAATACACCTTTATATACCCCAAAATAACCAACATACCTTGTCTGTGCTTCGAGTTTTGGCGATCTAGAGCACAGGACCCAGGACCGGAGGATAGCGAATTAGAGAGCGAGAGAGAGGTGTATACATCAGAGGCATGTAGAAGGATTTGGGAGCAGAGAGAGTTGCACTAAAATCGACACATAATACACCTTTGCACTTTTGCCATAAATGCAGACAAACACAAACACACACATACACATAGATTTTTTGTTTACAACACATTACATAAATTTACCTTTTATTTTTGACAGTGTGAATCAATGAATGACAGAGTGTGTGACTGAGTGTGTCTGTGAGGGCCTGCGTTAGTGCCTGGGTGTGAGTGGGTGCGTGATGGTGAGGAGAGGAGGAGAGAGGGATGGGAAAGTAGCAGGAGAGAAGGTAGGAGAGTAGGTCATTCCTGGTCTGGGAAGGAGGGGGCGAGAAGGAGATCAGTTGGGAGGAGGGGTAACCGACCAAGGACTGGTACACGGAGGCCAGGGACAACTTCAACAGTGAAACAATCAGTAGATCTTGGGGAGCACCCCACACAGTCAGGGACAGCGCAGGCAGGACATTCTAGCCAGAGCTCCGACACCTCACAGGCTGGAGCTGATGAGGAGAGGCTGCGGATCCCCGTTACTCCTACGAGGAGATCAGGGCCCTCATCCAAAGCATCCTGGAAAGGGCACATATCCTGTACCAGAGGGAGAGTGTCCCTGGCATGGCTGCTAGAAAGAAGGCTGCCTGGAGTCAGGTGCTTAGCAGGATGAAAGCTGTGTCCAGCTGCAGACGTACCATCAAGTCTATCAAGAAGCGATGAAGGGATTGTAAGAGGCTAGTGAAGAATAAGATGGGTGAGGTCTCCTTGCACGCATGAGACACTGGAGGTGGTCCCCCTGTCCAGATCACCTTTAACCCTTTGAGTGCCAGAGGAGCAATGCATTCCGTACCCCCCAGCACTCAAAGGGTTAATCCCTGAGAGGAGATGCTGAGACAGAGCCTTTCTTCCACGTCTGTTGAGGGGTTCCCTGGAGGATTCAAAGCTGGGGACGACAGCACCCTCCACACCACTGGTAACTGCATCATTCCATAACTAGACACCACACTAACCCTCATAACCACTACAGCCCAACACAGTAATACCTGAACATATGGCCAGCATTGATCCACACAACCGTATCAACACAGCCCTGAGTGGGTACAAATAAGGACAGAATAAAGGACAATACAAGTAGAAAGGGGAAGGCTCAACCATGCCAAATCCTGTCCAAGTGCCAGTTTAACCCCCTCGTTGCTGTGTTGATCTGACACAATCCTCCCAAACCATCAAGTTGTCAGATACAGATTGCTTATGTTCCTCCACAGTGTTACCCATGGACCCACAGAGAAGTCAGCACCTAGCCCCTTGGGTTCTAGAGGGATGATCAAAGCATCGCTACACAATGCATTGACTACCCCTCTGGCACTCTAAGGGTTAACTGACAACACAGACAATGCAACAAGGTTACATTGCACTGCTCCACAGGGATCAGTTCACATATCACAGTTCCACTGAGACATAACTGGTGTATGTACAACACTCAGGCCTTGAAATAAGCAACACCAGCACCACAAAGCAAAGAAATGCACTGTTGAATATAATGACAACTAATTAGATTAAAGATACTGGGAATCAAATGTATTCTGAAGAGTGTGAATAGCAAGAAGGGGACTTGGTGTGTTTTGAGGACATAATGTTGTTCCCTGCGCTTAGTTTTGTGTATGCAATCATTTGCATTAACTTGAACAGTCATGTTTAATATTTGGTTGTCACATTATTTTCGGGTACCACCACCACCACCTGGAAGGCACTGGATGCCTGGGACAGTGCCCCCCACCCCCCACAATATCATACACAACACAACAGGAATCCAACTGGAAGGATTCCCGGCATGGTCCCAGGTATGACCCCACACACAGGTGGGAGGGAAGCAGCTACCAGTGGCCATGCTATGGCCCGTGGCCACTGGATTATAAACATTTGGGGCTTATTGGGGAGCCCCAGCACCCTCTACAACAGGAGGATTTCACACCTCCACCACATCTCCAACAAGAGGCCCAGCCATCCATAGCCAGTTTAGATTCACCAGATGTGGTAGGAACACATGCATCATCTGGCTCCACACATGCTGGGGCACAGCCAAGGGATCAGCCATTCTCACCATCACTAGCAACAGTCATACCAGCATCACCAGCAATAGTATCACCAGCAGCAGCAGCTGAACAGTATGAGGCAGTTGTGGAGCCAACAACAACTGCCATAACTCCCTCCACCAGTGGACACTGCATGTGGATGGATAGCAATCCAGAGGAGGCTGTTCAGGGAAACCTGAAGAACAAACCGGTACCTCAGGAAGTTGCAGAGGGATTTCCTGAGAAACACAGCCACCCTCAGTACCCTGGAATCCCAGACCGCAGTGTTGACCACAGAGCTGCTCTAATTTAGAACAGGCATGATGGACATGATGGGCCAGCTGCTCATGGAACTGAGAGAACTTAATTACAGGGAGAACCTGCACATGGAGAGGGAGCAGCAATCTACAGAGGGGTCCACTGCAACCACCTTCCCCTCCAGTGTGATCACTGCACCAACCCCAAGAATCCCCAGGGTTACAACGCAGTCAAGCAGAGCATCCACCTCTGTAGTCCATTCCAAAGGACCCCACAATTTTTTTTTAAAAAAAGCCCCACTTTTTACTTTTTCCCAAATAAAAATAAATCTTCATCCAACTCATGTCTGAGAAGGTTTCTGTTGATTACCAGGTTAAGTGGCAGATATGTCTCCAATGCATTGCAAATCAATTCAGTGAACACAATTCTTTCACACATTACTTGGTGGTAGAGCGTTGTAACATAGGTAAGCACACATAGCACACACAATGTTGTCCAATTACAACTCACATCCCATCCAGTGAAACAAAACAACATGACAGTGTTGTTTGGCCATGATGTGAGTTGATCTTGAACAACTGACACCTACCCCTTAGCATACCAGGTGCCAGACTGTTGATATTCAGTTACATCCATTGGTGTGATTTGGAAGGTGTTATGCAAACATATATTTGGCTTAGCTAAGTAACTTGCAAGATATATAATCTAACAAAAGAGGATGGAATTCACACTCTGATAGTGAAACAAACATCAGGCACCTAGAAATTTTGGTTGATTATTGGGATCAATGTTGTGTTTGGATAGCAGATGTAAAGAAGCCACTATTGTGGTCAATTGATTACACCAAGCAGGTAGAGCATTGTGAGTTATCCAGTAAGGTGTGGATTAGGTGGAAGCTGACTTCTCCACTGATATCATTTTTCCAGTTTGTATGTTTGTTGACGGAGCCTATGCACTGAGATATGTCAAATTAGAGCAATCTTAGTTCATTGGCTTCATTGACTAACATGGAAACTGAGGACATGATATCACTGTGTCCCCTGTTTCTCCTCTTTATCACCTCCCAACACACCTTATCACATCACTGCCATCTTGTCCGTGCATTATTACTTCACCAAGTCCACTCATGGTCAACCAATCAATTGACTCCTGTGATGAAGGCCATGCCTCCCTAAGTCTAAGGGATACTTAACCCATAACCATGGTTCCATATGAATATATGTCTAATCCAACATTAACATTAACAGACACATATTGGATAGGGATGGCTCTCCTTTAATATGTCTAACAGTGCATAGAAACATATACGTTTTTGTATAGTACCAATCTGCATTGAAGACTTGTAGGATCACACAAAAGTACATAGAACCGTGAAAGTACATAGAACACATAAACAGTTCGAAAAGTTATTTTTTAAGAACTGGTGCCCAAAATTGTGCTCCATATTCTAGATGAAATAACCAAGGATTTATACAGAGGTAGGATAATATTAGCATCCCTTGCTTCTACAACTCTATTTATGCAGGCTAGGGTACTAGGGTTAGGGTATTTGCTCTTGCAGCAGCTGATTGACTGCACACTGCTGTGAAGTCTATCGTCTATCAGTACTCCTAAATCTCTCTCTAATGAAGATTCCCCAGGTTGTTTCCCATTTAGAGTATATGTAGTAAGTTTGTTTCTACAGCCCAAATGCATAACTTTACATTTATATTTGTACACATTTATCTAACGATGATATCATGATTAGTAATTCTAATACACATACTTCACCTTTTATTCAAGTTACACATAGTAAATCAGGATCTATGTTTCCTGTCTTAGAAGTTAATAATAATAACTAGTATTTATATAGTGCCTTTCTATCAGTGGGACTCAAAGCATTTCAGTGTACGCTCTCAGAATTAACCAAATCGGCAGCTGAAGTGATAGGTGTTATTATTACCCAATCAATGGTACTCATTTATTGACCTCGGAAGGATGAAGGGCTGTGTTGACGCTGCTGGGATTTGAACCTGCAACCCTAAGGTTAAATAGGCTCCATAGTCAGGGACTTTACCACTGGGCTCTCCCAACAGTTCCTTCTTGTATGCGCAACCCCACAGAGTTCAATGTAGATATAGATTCAGAACATTCCCCTTCTGTTAGCTATGCTGAAGTGATTGGTAATTCCTCCAGTTCCATTTCTTTTTTGGACACAGGCAACCCGACAAAAAGAAGCAGAAGTGCCTCTCCAGACCAAGTAACAAGGTTTGCTATAGAGGCAAAAGGGCAGGAAAAAGGTATAATTCTGTAGTTTTCCAAATTCCCAAAGAGATTAATAATGAATACTTACAAAGTATAGGAATATTTAATTTGGCTGATCACAATATCACTAAAAATGACATTTCTTTAACCCTTTGAGTGCCAGGGGGGTACAAAACGCATTTCTTTGCAATGCGTTGTGTACCCGTTTGGCACTCAAATGGTTAATAAATGAGAGACACAAATTTGCACCTACAACAGGCCCTGTAGAATTTGACCTCTTTTTACATCTAAATAGATTTGCTAGAACCTTAACTTTAGAAAGACATTTTTCAAAACATTTTGGATGGAAATCCAGTAGATGCTATATTGATGGACTTGGAGAAATTGCTAGACGAGGCTGAGTATAATAATTCATTATCTGTTGATTTTGATACAGATCAAGTGCCATTTGTACACACCTCTTTTAGTCCAGCATCTGTATTTTACCCCTATCATGATAGGGGACCATATATAGATCATTTTTACAATCTGATATTGCAAGACTTGAAGAAACACATTGCTAGTTATGTAATAAATATAATAACAATAAATATAAAGTCACTAATTTAAATTGACAGGAACATATAGCTCTTTTTATAGGTCTTAAACAAAATCTATCTATATTATTGAGGCCGACAAAGGTGGAGCTACAGTTATCGTCACCATGGATAATTACAATAAGGAAGCAAAACGTCTGTTGTCAGATGAAAAAAACATATTTAATGTTATAACATGATCCATCACAGGAATATCAAGATTTGATGTTTGATCTTATTAATGACGCATGTAGCAAGGGTATTATTACAAATAAAGAAAAGTTATTTTTAAGTATTTCCCATCCAAAAATTCCTTATTTTTATCAAATGTCTAAAATACACAAATCATTAGATATGCCCCCTGGTCGACCTATTATAGCTGGTATGGGGGGAGTCATATCACATCTCTCACAATACACAGATTCCTTCCTCCAGAAATATGTGGTCCAGCTACCTTCTTATATCAAGGACACTCAGCATGTCCTTATGTTACTGGACCGCATACCCTGAAGGGAGGTCTACGTATGGGCTACAGTTGACGTGGCTTCCCTCTATACTAGCATAGAACATCTTGAAGCAGTGTCCTATTATTTGGATCAGGATGGTGCCCTGCCAGCTGAGCAGCGTATTTTCTTGTTAGATTGCATCAATTTATTTTGTTACATAATTATTTCATTGTTGACCAGTCCTTTTATTTACAAATAAGGGGAGCTGCCATGGGTACCAGCTTCGCCCCCAGCTATGCCAAACTTACATGGGTTACTGGGAAAGGGGGCTGGGCTGGGGCCGAGGCTGGCATACTATGGCAGATTTATAGATGATCTTTTGTTCATCTGGCAGGGCACCATCACTGACCTTACTGATTTTATTCTTAGTCTTAATCAGAATGATAGAGGATTGCAGTTTACTTATACTGTTAGCTCTGAATCTGTCAATTTCCTGGATCTCGTGTTGAGGCATGATTCTAATGTTATCATTACTTCTACTTATGCTAAGCCGTCTAATACTAATAATTATTTACATTTTAATAATCGTCATCATGAAACTTGGAAAAGATGTATACTGAAAGGACATTTTCATCGCCTCAAGCGCAATTGCACGAGGTTGACAGATTTTGAGTTACAATCATTTCAGTTAAAAAAATACGTTCATAAATAGGGGTTGCCCGAAACTCCTTATAGATAATACTTTCATGGAGGTGGCATCTAAGGATAGGGAGGTCCTTCTGTACCCTGAAAAAATATAGTAAACAAAATAAAGAAATTAAACAGGATAAACATAGAAATGTTCAGTTTATTACTACTTTTAATACTTCACATGAATTTACCCAACATTGGTCAATTCTTTTGGGGGAATCCATTGCTAAAGGATCATCTTTCACCTAAACATAAGATTATCTACACGAAAAATAGAAATAATAAAAAAAAATTCTAAAAATAAACCTATGATTCATAAGAATATAATAATAATAATATACTATATTAATATTTTTTTGTCACAAAGAGGTGTGTACAAATATGCTATGTCTAGATGCATTACATGAAAGTTTATTACTCACAAAATGAAAGTATATACTACCAGATAAAATTCAACATCATATTACATGTAACACAAAATATTTGATTTATAGTGTAAAATGTCCTTGTGGCATGGAATATATTGGGCGTACAAAATGAAGACTTAAGGATAGATTTTTGGAACACAGTAGGGCTATCATTTCAGTAGATATTAAATGACCATTAGTGAAACATTATAAGGAGAAACACCAAAATCAAACTGAAGGCACTACTATTACGTCACTTGAACACATACCAGTTAGTATTCGGGGAGGAGATAGATTTTGCCTGTTATGTCATAGAGAAACATACTAGATTTTTCAAAGTGATACTTTATGTCCTAATGGACTTAATGAGAGAATACATTTATTGACTTTAATACATTGAATCTGTCCATTGGTTCCCTGCAAATATTGCCACTTGGTTTCTTTTGTTCTTTGCTGTGTGTGAGATTTAGGGATCTCTCTTATTTTATTATTTATTATTATATTTTTTATATATTTTTTATTTATATTATTTTATTATTTCACTTTATTATTTTTATTTATTATTATTTTTATATGAACATTTTTGCTATTTTGTTTCGTTATATTTATTTTGTGTATGTTTATATTTATATTGTTTTTTGTTTTATATACTTTTCTTCTGAATAGAGGAGATTTATGTTATTATTTTGTTTTTTCAATATAGGTTCTTTAGTTTCTTTCCACGTACTTGGACTATTCATTCCGGATTATCCTATTGACTGTTCGGGGGAGTATTGTGAAATAGACAGTCATCTAATATATGCAGGTGGTATCATTTTATTGGTTAGCAATTTGGGTACTAAATATAAATGGCGTTTGGGCTTTACATGCCTAATTACACTTTCATCCCTGAAGAAGTATCACGCCGATAAGAAACGCGTTGGACTTAAGTAAATCCAACTTTTTATCCTAAACTTTTTATACAGTCCTGTATTATCTACTTATCCCAGAAATTGTACCGATTATTCATACCAAGAGGTGCTGATGCTGCAGTGGATAATTCTGCCCACCAGGTGTTAATACAATCTACATCACCGGCAGTTTACATCAAAGAGACAGGAGATCCCCAAATATCTGCAAATTTCTCAGTTGCTGTGTGTTGCATTGGAGTTATTCCATATAGATCAAGGAGTTTACACTGATTTTAGAGACACTCTGCACGTGAATGTACAGAGTCCTTACTGTACCTACCGATCACTTCATTGTATATACGGACGGGAGAGAAGATCTCTAGTTTCAACAGCACAATCAGCACCTGTCTGTTATTATACTGAGGATTCAGGTACAGGGCCTTTTATCTTATATCTAGTGTGTACATACTTAGTCCTACTGGAATCCATTTGCAAGTTCTAGCAGACTTTTTGTTATACAGTGAGCTCACTTATAAAACAGACTTTTTCACTAGTTTGGGTTTTTTATTTCCGATGTTATTCTGCATTTTGTATTAAATATTATATATATATGTTTTATTCTGAGATATAGTGCTCTCCTTGTGTTTTTTTGTATTTTTTATTGTATGCTACTCCTTGCACTATAGGGGTATTAGGATTGTAGCGTCTTTACTCTTGTGTGGTCTGAGATATACAGATTACTGGTGCCTTTTTTCCAATAATTTGTTTTGTTTTATATGGATGGAAGCTGGATGGACACTCACTATAGACTGTGGGTATCTTTCTTATCTATGTGTTTCTCTCAGAGGGGTTTGGAGTTAAGAAGGCTGCTTTATTATATTGGATTAACCCTTTCTCTGTTGTTGTGACTATTTACTGTGTTTGAGTGCTTTTGGGGGGTTTATTTTCCCTTTCCCACTACTTGCATCTTAGTTTTTCGACCCCTCGATGTTCCCTGGGAGTTTGGAGTCTTGACAACTTTTTAGTTTTAGATCAATGTTAGTGCAACGGCCTCTCTAAGAATGGGAACCCACCCATGGCCATATTTTCTCCATTGACTTCTGTGGGGAAAACTCCTCAGGGACATATCTTTGCAACCGTTTCAGCTACAATGGCCAGAGCAGGCTCTATCTTCTTGCCTTCTCATGCCCTATCATTCAGTCCACTTTCTGAGTGCCCAGAGGGCCAACAGTGATCCACAAACTGAGTTATAGGCATTGCTAGGCAACAAGCAATAAAGAAGACTATAGTATCAAGAACACCCATTTCCTGGTTTTTTTCCAGTTGGCTAACAGTTTTGCAGTGGCCATTTTACTTCTCTCCATTGCAGTGGCTGACTCCTTCTTCAGAGTAACCCATCGCTTACCAGATAAGTGTATTTCTGGGCAATTATGGTTGATCTTTTATTCTGGGGACCTTCTCTAGTGTTTACTAATGTTTTGGGACACTTTTGATAGGAAATATGTCAAACTCTAAGAGGCATTATGGTAAACCTAAGGCAAAGGATTCAGGGCCTTCCCTTACCCTCTCATACATTGTTCCTCTTACCATGTGGGGCTTCCTAGAGAGTTTTCAGGGCCTAAATGCCCCTTGTATGGTGGCCCCTACTACTCTACTTGGCCCCTCTAGCACTGATCATGATCCATCATGGGTCAAGACACTACTTTCTACAGTGGCCCAAATTCCCTCATCTGTCCAGTGTGTATTTCATTCTTGGAATCCACCTTTAAAGGGATAGTAATACTTTGTTTTAACTTTATTTTATTTTGTAGGCATTAAAAAAACATGAAGAACGATATAAGTCTTGTCTCTCAAACCTTTATGGTTTGAGAAATATTTACAAGCAAATTTCCCCACCCACCCCTTTTGCCTAGTGTAAGCCATCTCTTCTCAGATGTGGAATGCAGTCCATAGACCAGACATATAACAGCACAGGATAATCTTCCTACGAGAACAATGAAAGCCCTGCCCCCCTTTACAAGTTTTTCATGTTTTTCCCTCATTTTAACTGAAGATTGTCCCTCTCTGCAATCTACCTGGGCACATCCCTTCTGCTCTGGCTGAGCAGTGTTACATCAGTGAAAGTGGCAGGAGAGGGATACTTTGTCATTGAATTACTTTTGAACTACATCTCTGACAGAACTGAAATTACACTCTCCATGACCCAAATACTATGATGATTAATTAGAGCTGCTTTTATTATGAAACATTACTATCCCTTTAAGCAGATTGCCTCCATTTCCAGGAGTCATTCTCAAGTTATTGGGGTTCAGGGGCGGACTGACAGGACCCAGGGCCCCTGGTCCAAAAAGAGGTCTGGGCCCCCTGCCTGTGACATCATTGCCCCCTCCACATGACATAATTGTCCCCTCCCCATGATGACATATGCCCCACCTCCCACTACATCCTCTGCCCCCATCCTCCGCCAAGCACACCTACCATCTCCCCTCACACACATACTCTCTCCTCCCATCCAGAAGTTTCACATTACTCAAATTAAGATACTTCACCCCATTTTATAAGTAAACTTGTTTTAATAAAATTAATCTTGCATCTGTGTTATTGTTCACACAAAATAAAATAAATATCTGGTTAGCCCAATATGGGTAGTAGTTACACTTTATAACTAAATATTGCACCTTATACAGAAACAAAAAACAATAACAAAAATGTAAATCCAACAATAACAAACATAAATGTCCTCGGCCTACAGTTTATAAGAGAAGTAAAGTGCTAAGCTCAGCAGAGGTCTTGGCAAATCTGTCTATGATTTTATCTTTGTCACCCTTTATTTTGAGAGCAACTTCCTTTTCTTCTGCAATGAGCATCAATGTTTCCTGATTTTGTTGTGAGAGTGATCTAAGTCTGGACTTAAATATTTTCAATTTTGAGAAGCATCGTTCACAGGTACACTGTGTAGTGCTCAGCGTAATTAAATATTTGTATGTCATATACAGATTTTCATAGGCAGCTAAACAGAGTCTGTACTGAAAGAGTAATTTGAATGCACAAGATAGGTAGTTCTTGCAGGAGAGCTTTTTCACAGCTGGAGTAGTGGTTCATTGCTCAGAATCAGATGTAACAGGTTGTTCTTCTAGATCAGAATCCCATGCTTCACTTTCATCATCACTGTCATCCAACATGCCCCTTTGGATGTTTTCATAGCAGGACGCAAATGATAACAACTCTTCACGTAAAGCAATAGGGTCAGCAGCTTTAGATACAATGTCAGGCTGGATTTTGTTAGGAGAGGCCAGTATTTCATCAGATTGCTTTGGATCAAAACATGAAATCTGCTTCTAAAGTTTTCCATGGGTAGCAAATCTTGTTTTCATGCTCTCTGTAACAGCAATAAGTATAACATTGTAACATGAAATTTCAAACCATTTCTTGTGATTTGTGGGTTCTGCACATCTTGTCAGTCTAAATTCTGGAAAGCACTTGTTGATGGTAATATTCTGACATGCTAGTTTCTCATTCAGATGATCGATATATGTTACTGCTGAATCATAAACTGTTGCAAAATCTCTAGATATTTTTTGTAAACAAGTTGTAGCATCTTCAACCATTTGCCATGCCTGCACGGCATCAAGTTCTGTTGACGGCAAATAATTGGATACAGGTGTTGTAATGTCAAAAATGCAAATAAATGTAAACACTACTAATATAGTTTCAAATTTACAAATATTCTCACTCAATTTAAGTGCTTCATGTTTGACTGAGGATTAAAAGTCAGAGGATTCACTTACTTGCTTAAGTATAATTAGCAAATCTGAACAGAACTCTGTACAGTGATTTTCACACATAGAGAACGTGAGAGGGGGTTAGCTGGTGTTCCCGTGCAGGGGTTACTTGCCCATCATTTTGGAACTGGACCGCCCTTTTGGGCGGGATTAGTCTAATATGTATGTGGAAATTTCCCCTCTGTAATGGCACTAAAGAGCTAAAATGTGATGCTTCTGGGTGGTGACTAGCCATAGAACAGGCCATTGTGCTGTTGTTCATTCCTAGAAGCCTCTCACATTCTATATGTTTATTCTGCAATACACACACTGCTTGCATCTCCAATGATCAAATTCAGAACATGTGCATAACACTATGTGTGAATGTGCGTAGGATGAACTTGCTTCATCAGTGCTTGCATGCCATTGTAAATGCCACTCATATTAGCAGCACCATCAAATGAATCTCCAACGCATTTATCAAGATTAAGTCCTGTGTTTGCCCATGATTCTCTTAGAAAGAAATGCAGGCTTTTGCTACCAGAATCTTGAACAGTTACTAGACTTAACAGTCTTTCTTTAACTTTATCACCTACAACATATCTGGCAACAATGGCACACTGATCATGAGCTGACACATCTTACACTGAGTCCATTTGTCTTGAAAAGATACCTGCATTCTCCACTTCTTTGACTATTTCTTCTTTGATCATGTTCCCAGTTATACTGAATAGTTTTGTGTTGGTGGATTTACTTAAGAAAGTGACAAATTTTCCTCTTCCCTTTCGCAATGGATTATGTTTCTTTGCTTTCTCAATGACCTGATTTAGGTGCTCTTTCAAGACTGGGCTGTAGTCTGCAAGGAGATTCACAGCCTCCAAAAAATTACCATGATTTTCACGATGGTCCTCATCAAATACATCAGCCACGGCCTCTGTATGGCTACTTCTAAATGGCAATGCTTGGATATCTATGAAAAAAGCAATATCGATGATGTTACTTAAAACAGCAGATCGCTGAAGAACTTGCATATGTCTAAGAGAGTGCTGATCAATTTACATTTTTGTGCTTGATGGATTTGCCTCTACTATCCATAAAGTAAGCTTCACTGGCAAGTTTATGGCACTGAGAGTTTTCATGTTCTGTTATTCTTGTAGTGATATGCCTCCAGTCACTACAAACTTGTATTAACTGAGTCAGGCGATGTGTGTCATGAGCATAAACCAAGCAGATTGAACAGTGTAGAGTTTTCTTCTTTTCATTAAAGGTAACCCATGTTCTGTTAATATCTGGTCCGTGTATGCCTTTTCTGTAGTAAACAACATTAGTATTAAATGGTATGTTGTCAATAGGTTAGGATGGTTAGGATGATAGTCCCCGAACTGTTCCATTGTAATTCCTGCACTTTTCAAGGCATGTGAATGGAGGAAAAAGTACTCTGTGGATGGTGATTTCTCCTGTTGAGATGACGCAGCCTCTTCTTGCCTTGGTATTTTCTTAGAAGGAGATTGTAGCTCATCATCAATTTCTGTTCTTTGGGTGAGTTCCACAGCTGATGCTGCCACAGAACTTAAAACTCTTTCTTCTGCAGCCAAATCCACCAGTTCATCCAAAATTTGAACTGTGGCTGCCTCATCTTGCAATAGAACTGTACCCGTAGCCTTACTAAAGAACAAATCAATTTGTGCTAGTAGATGCTTCAAGCTTGCATTGTTCTTTTTTCTTACTTCCTTTTCATAGCACCACTTTTGTGCTTGCAAGTTGACATCTTAGCGAATTGATCTGAATTTACCCTGTATGTGATATGAGGAATCATTTATTATCTAACTTGAGCATGAGGTACTCAGATAAACAAACAAAACCAATATCTTAAAGGGATAGTAATGCTGAATATGTAGTAAAATATAAAAAGTATATATATTGTAGGGTTTATCTTCCCGAGTAAAACAAGGGCACACCCACAGCTGAGATGTGTTCTAGTGCAAGATTATTTAAGATCAAACTTTAACTTTACATATTTAGGTGCAGTATCTCAGTGGCCTGAAATTTCCAAGTGGTGCTGTTGCTATACCATCCTATGGACTGCTCTGGTCAGTTCACCACAACCCTCCATGGGATGGTGTAGCAACAGCGCCACTGGGAAATTACAGGCCATTGAGATACTGCACATAAAAAAATTCTAGTTTGAGCTGCAATAACTTTTTAATAAAACACCTATCAGCAGTGCGAGTACCCCTGTTTAACTCATGAGTATAAGCCATCCAATATGTAGTTTTCTACGTATTAAGTGTATTAAGTGTTACTATCCCTTAATATAAACATCCTTTGCTATCTGTCAATGAGACATTTTGACCACTGGCCATCAACTGCATGTTCTTTGTGTGGTGGCGGCCCATCCTTGATTTATGGAGGATGGTTGAGCATGAAAAACCCAACAGCATGTCACCTCCTGACATACTCAAACCAATGCTCCTGGCACCTATTAACAATACTACCCTTACTGAGCAGATATAAAAGTAGGTATAGGCTGTAGCAGATTTTTCCTTACATAGTTAATTATTGGTGTTTTGTCCTAATATATGTCTATACACACATACACAATAAAAGAGAACTTAGTCACGTGACAACAAATTCTCTGGACATGCCTGACACACCCCGGGGTGGCAGCTAAGAGGAGATATGCTGATCTCCTTCATTCTGCCTGCTTCCAACACACAATGCAGGCATCATTTTCACAGGAGTAGGCAAGGGGTCAAAGTCACCCTGCCCACTCCTGTCAAAATCTCTGCAAGGATTTCACCACTCCTCACTGTCTCTCCCCTTCTCATTATCTACTCCTGCTTATAAAACATTCCAGACTTACACTGCCACATCATTGCTTCACACTTTCCCCTTTTCTCTCAACAGATTAACATTACTATACATTATATATACTCCTGTGTCTACAGTGTGTAGATTAATAAACATTATATATATATATACACTCCTCCTGTGTGTCAGCCTCACATTAACCCTCTGAGTGCAAGAGGAGTATGTAATGAATTGCAATGCTTTCCCCTCTGCAACTCAAAGGGATAAGCTTTGTTTAAAAACAAAAAACACACCCAACGCTGTCACCTAATTGGTACAATTACTAGTGTTGAGCGAGCATGCTCGGCCGATGCTCGGATCGGCTCGAGCATCGCTCTGCTCGGCACATGGCGGTACTCGTACGAGTACCGCATGTGCTCGCCCGCCATGTTCGGGTCTCCTCCCCGCACGTTTTGCGGCTGCTGCGCAGCCAATAAACGTGCAGGGAGGCTCTGACATCGGTGTAATGCCAGCAGCCATGTTGGCTGCTGGCATTACACTGATTGGCTGGCCAGAACCCGTGGTCGGGTGCTGTATAGCACCTGACCATCGAGTTCGGCTCAGTCTGAGCCAGGGAGAGCTGAGGATAGGAAGGGAAAGGCAGTGTAGGGAGGAAAAAAACAAAAATTGTGAAAAAAAAGAACCAAAAGTCCTTTTTAGGACTACTGTGTGTGGGGGCAGCAGGTTATTTTGTGTGGGGGGAAAAAAACAAAAAAAAAAAAAAAAAAATATTCTGTTTAGTGTGAAAAGTTGCAGATTAGAGCACATTCTGTTTAGTGTGCACAGTTGCAGATTAGAGCACATTCTGTTTAGTGTGCAAAGTTGCAGATTAGAGCACATTCTGTTTAGTGTGCAAAGTTGCAGATTAGAGCACATTCTGTTTAGTGTGCAAAGTTGCAGATTAGAGCACATTCTGTTAAGTCTTCAAACTAAAATATCAAAGTCACATATTCCATTCAGTGTGCGTCGCCGCAGTTTAGCAGCACATTCTGTGTACTGTGCAGAGTTGCAGAATAGGAAGAAATACTGTTAAGTCTTCAAACTAAAATATCAAAGTCACATATTCCATTCAGTGTGCTTCGCCGCAGTTTAGCAGCACATTCTGTGTACTGTGCAGAGTTGCAGAATAGGAAGAAATACTGTTAAGTCTTCAAACTAAAATATCAAAGTCACATATTCCATTCAGTGTGCTTCGCCGCAGTTTAGCAGCACATTCTGTGTACTGTGCAGAGTTGCAGAATAGGAAGAAATACTGTTAAGTCTTCAAACTAAAATATCAAAGTCACATATTCCATTCAGTGTGTTTCACCGCCGTTTAGCAGCCTATTCTGTGTACTCTGCACAGTTGCAGAATAGTAAGAAATACTGTTAAGTTTTCAAGCTCAAATATTAAAGTCACATATTCCATTCAGTGTGTTTCACCGCCGTTTAGCAGCCTATTCTGTGTACTCTGCACAGTTGCAGAATAGTAAGAAATACTGTTAAGTTTTCAAACTCAAATATTAAAGTCACATATTCCATTCAGTGTGTTTCACCGCCGTTTAGCAGCCTATTCTGTGTACTCTGCACAGTTGCAGAATAGTAAGAAATACTGTTAAGTTTTCAAACTCAAATATTAAAGTCACATATTCCATTCAGTGTGTATCACCGCCGTTTAGCAGCCTATTCTGTGTACTCTGCAGAGTTGCAGAATAGTAAGAAATAGTGTTAAGTTTTCAAACTCAAATATCAAAGTCACATATTCCATTCAGTGTGTATCACCGCCGTTTAGCAGCCTATTCTGTGTACTCTGCACAGTTGCAGAATAGTAAGAAATACTGTTAAGTTTTCAAACTCAAAAATTAAAGTCACATATTCCATTCAGTGTGTTTCACCGCCGTTTAGCAGCCTATTCTGTGTACTCTGCACAGTTGCAGAATAGTAAGAAATACTGTTAAGTTTTCAAACTCAAATATTAAAGTCACATATTCCATTCAGTGTGTTTCACCGCCGTTTAGCAGCCTATTCTGTGTACTCTGCACAGTTGCAGAATAGTAAGAAATACTGTTAAGTTTTCAAACTCAAATATTAAAGTCACATATTCCATTCAGTGTGTTTCACCGCCGTTTAGCAGCCTATTCTGTGTACTCTGCAGAGTTGCAGAATAGTAAGAAATACTGTTAAGTTTTCAAACTCAAATATTAAAGTCACATATTCCATTCAGTGTGTTTCACCGCCGTTTAGCAGCCTATTCTGTGTACTCTGCAGAGTTGCAGAATAGTAAGAAATAGTGTTAAGTTTTCAAACTCAAATATCAAAGTCACATATTCCATTCAGTGTGTTTCACCGCCGTTTAGCAGCCTATTCTGTGTACTCTGCACAGTTGCAGAATAGTAAGAAATACTGTTAAGTTTTCAAACTCAAATATTAAAGTCACATATTCCATTCAGTGTGTTTCACCGCCGTTTAGCAGCCTATTCTGTGTACTCTGCAGAGTTGCAGAATAGTAAGAAATACTGTTAAGTTTTCAAACTCAAATATTAAAGTCACATATTCCATTCAGTGTGTTTCACCGCCGTTTAGCAGCCTATTCTGTGTACTCTGCAGAGTTGCAGAATAGTAAGAAATAGTGTTAAGTTTTCAAACTCAAATATCAAAGTCACATATTCCATTCAGTGTGTATCACCGCCGTTTAGCAGCCTATTCTGTGTACTCTGCACAGTTGCAGAATAGTAAGAAATACTGTTAAGTTTTCAAACTCAAATATTAAAGTCACATATTCCATTCAGTGTGTGTCACCGCCGTTTAGCAGCCTATTCTGTGTACTCTGCAGAGTTGCAGAATAGTAAGAAATACTGTTAAGTTTTCAAACTCAAATATTAAAGTCACATATTCCATTCAGTGTGTTTCACCGCCGTTTAGCAGCCTATTCTGTGTACTCTGCAGAATTGCAGAATAGTAAGAAATAGTGTTAAGTTTTCAAACTCAAATATCAAAGTCACATATTCCATTCAGTGTGTATCACCGCCGTTTAGCAGCCTATTCTGTGTACTCTGCAGAGTTGCAGAATAGTAAGAAATACTGTTAAGTTTTCAAACTCAAATATTAAAGTCACATATTCCATTCAGTGTGTTTCACCGCCGTTTAGCAGCCTATTCTGTGTACTCTGCACAGTTGCAGAATAGTAAGAAATACTGTTAAGTTTTCAAACTCAAATATTAAAGTCACATATTCCATTCAGTGTGTTTCACCGCCGTTTAGCAGCCTATTCTGTGTACTCTGCACAGTTGCAGAATAGTAAGAAATACTGTTAAGTTTTCAAACTCAAATATTAAAGTCACATATTCCATTCAGTGTGTTTCACCGCCGTTTAGCAGCCTATTCTGTGTACTCTGCACAGTTGCAGAATAGTAAGAAATACTGTTAAGTTTTCAAACTCAAATATTAAAGTCACATATTCCATTCAGTGTGTGTCACCGCAGTTTAGCTGCCTATTCTGTGTACTCTGCAGAGTTGCAGAATAGTAAGAAATACTGTTAAGTTTTCAAACTCAAATATTAAAGTCACATATTCTGTGTAAGATGAAGAAGGCGGGTAAAAAGGGACGGGGAAGTGGACGTGATCCTGAAAGTTCAGGGCGCGGGTCAGGACGCGGAGAAACTGTGCCTGGTGCCAGAGCACAAGAAAGAAAGACATCCACCATACCTAGCTTCATGTGTAATTTTACAGGGCGTCGCAGGACATCACTCTCGAGGTCCGACCACTGCGAACAGGTGGTCGGTTGGATGACAGCTGATACTGCTTCCAGTCGGTTAAGCACCACCCTGTCTTCCACCAAGTCCACTCTCAGTAGCCAAGAGTCTGGTCAAAATAATCCTCACTCTGATCATCCTTCCTCCCACCATACACGGTCTGGTCAAAGAAGTGATCCCATACTGGGATATAGTGAGGAGCTCGTCTCATCACCAATCCTTCATTTGACCCTCTCTCCAAGCACGCTTGCAGAGGAACATGACATCTTGTGCCCTGATTCACAACCTCTAGAGGCTACCCAATCACAAGAAGATGACAGATGTGAACGGCATTTAAGGTCAAAGGAAGTAGTGGATGATGATGATGATGATGAGACACAGTTGCCATTAAATCAACCACTATTTCCGTCTCAAGACCTTGTTGAGGAGAATGTTATACAGTTGTCAATGACTGAGTATGTGGTGGGATCAAGACTTGAGGAGGATGATCAGAGTGAGGAAGTGGAGGAGGACTTGGTGGACGATGAGGTGACTGACCCCACCTGGGAAGGTGTAGAGCCGAGCGATGTCAGCAGTCCTGAGGGTGAGCCATCTGCAGCACCGCAACAGGCTGGAAGAGGCAGTGGTGTGGCTACAGAAAGAAGGAGGACCGCACCAAACCGGCCCGCAAATGTTCCACGGAGCACCCCCTTGCGTAAATCTACCTTGCCAAAGGGTAGGTGTTCCGCGGTATGGCGTTTTTTAAGGAAAGTGCGGACGACAAAAGAATTGTAGTTTGCAACCTGTGCCACACCAGAATGAGCCGAGGCATGAACACTAGAAACCTCACCACCACCAGCATGATCCGACACATGGCATCCAAGCACCGTAGTAAGTGGGAGGAACGCCTGGATCGCCCATCTGTGTCTGCAGGCCACACCACTGCCTCCTCTTCCCCTGTTTTCGGTGCCGGCCAATCGCCTGTCGAAGGCGCAGGCCCGCATACCTCCCGCCCTGCACCTGTACCATCTGAAGCACCATCAGCGACCACATCCACTTCCCTGTCCCAGCACAGCGTCCAAATGTCGTTACCCCAGGCATTTGAGCGCAAGAGAAACTACCCAGCCACCCACCCACAGGCCATAGCACTAACCTCACACCTTTCCAAATTACTGGCCATCGAAATGCTGCCATTTAGGCTTGTGGACACTGTGTCCTTCCGCAGCCTGATGGCAGCAGCTGTCCCTCGGTACGCGGTCCCCAGCCGCCACTACTTTTCCCGGTGTGCCATCCCCGCATTACACCACCATGTGTCCCGTAACATCACCCGTGCCCTGACCAACGCAGTTACTGGGAAGGTCCACTTAACGACTGACACATGGACAAGTGCTTGTGGCCAGGGACGCTACATTTCCCTGACGGCACACTGGGTGAATGTCGTGGAGGCTGGGAGCGACTCGGACCCTGGAATGGCACGGGTGCTACCCACGCCGAGGATTGCGGGCCCTACCTCCATCAGGGTTTCCACCAGCACCTACGTTATTGGCTCCTCCTCCTCCGTTTCCACCTCCGAATTCTCTACACGCAGCGCCACTCCCCCATCAGCCAGTAGCTGGAAGCAGTGTAGCACTGCAGTGGGGAAGCGTCAACAGGCCGTGCTGAAGCTGATCTGCCTTGGGGACAAACAGCACACGGCCTCAGAGCTGTTGCAGGGGATTAGTCACCAGACCGAGCAGTGGCTCTCGCCACTCAACCTGCAACCAGGCATGGTTGTGTGTGATAATGGGCGTAACTTGGTGGCGGCTTTGGAGCTCGGCAAGCTCACACACGTACCATGCCTAGCGCATGTATTTAATTTAGTGGTGCAGCGATTTCTAAAAACCTACCCCAATGTGCATGATCTCTTGACCAAGGTGCGCCGCGTGTGTGCACATTTCCGTAAGTCATCTACAGCTTCGGCCGGCCTGTTGAAGCTGCAGCAGCGCTTACAATTGCCAGCTCACCGGCTGCTGTGTGACGTGAGCACGCGCTGGAACTCCACCTTCCACATGTTGGCCCGGCTTTGTGAGCAGCAGAGGGCAGTAGTGGAGTACCAGCTGTTACACGGTCGTCGCCTCTCCGTTCAACTTCCTGTAATCAGAAGTGAGGAGTGGGAATGGATGTCAGACCTCTGCGAGGTTTTACGCAATTTTGAGGAATCGACACAGATGGTGAGCGGCGATAATGCTATTATCAGTGTAACCATCCCACTTCTGTGTCTACTGAAACGCTCGCTGCTCACAATTAAAACCGACGCTTTGCATGTGGAAGAGGTGGAAATGGGGGAGGAAGAGCTTACACAAGGTGATAGCCAGAGCACCCTCACTTCGTCTTCTCAGCGACAATTGGAGGAGGCGGAGGAGGAGGAGGAGGAGGAGGAGGAAGACACGGTTGCCTCCGCTACAGAGGGTAGCCATGGAACTTTAGTTCCATCTCTTCAGCGTGGGTGGGCAGAAGAGGAGGAAGAGGATGAGGATATTGAGAGTCATCCTCCTGGTGAGGACAGCGAAATCTTGACTGTTGGTACTCTGGCACACATGGCTGACTTTATGTTAGGCTGCCTTTCCCGTGACCCACGCGTTATACGCATTTTAAACAACACGGATTACTGGGTGTTCACCCTTCTGGACCCCCGCTACAAAGAGAATTTCTCATCTCTCATTCCTCCGGTGGAGAGGACAAGCAAAATGGTGCAATACCAGAAGGTTCTTGTTGAAAAATTGCTCCAAAATTTTCCATCTGACAACGCTGGCGGCAGAGTACGTGCTACCTTGGCCAACCGAGAAGGGGAGAAAAGGGGAGCACACAGCAGTTCCGAGAAAGGCAGGGCAACACTCTCCAAGGCGTGGGACACCTTCATGACACCCCGCCAGCACCCTCACCCTGATGCGCAGCCTAGTGTCACAAGGAGGGAAAAGTTTTGGAAGATGGTGAAGGAGTACGTAGCAGACCGTGTCAGCGTCCTCAATGATCCCTCTGTGCCTTACAACTACTGGGTGTCCAAGCTGGACACGTGGTATGAACTGGCACTCTACGCCTTGGAGGTGCTGGCCTGCCCTGCCGCCAGCGTTCTGTCTGAGCGGGTATTTAGTGCTGCTGGTGGCATCATAACAGATAAGCGTATCCGCCTTTCCACCGACAATGCTGATAGGTTGACACTTATAAAAATGAACAAGGCCTGGATTTCCCCTGACTTCTCCACTCCACTGGAGGAAAGCCCCGGGGGAACATAAACTCACTTTACATATATTATTTACAATGATGGGAATACTCTGTATTCCCATTCACCCCTTCCACCCAAAAAACAGGTATATGGTTGACTCTTAATCTTCTCATCCTCCTCCTCCTCTTCCATATGCCCTGTGCTATAATTTTTATATAGGGCCAGCTCACCAGCGGGCCCTGTGATATAATTTTTATATAGGGTCAGCTCACTAGCGGGCCCTGTTTGCCAATTTTTATATAGGTCAGCTCACCAGCGGGCCTTCTCATATAATGTTTTATTGGGTCAGCTCTCTAGCGGGCCCTCTCATATAATGTTTTATAGCGTCAGCTCACTAGCGGGCCTTCGCATATAATGTTTAGGATGGTCAGCTCTGCAGCAGACCCTCACCCATAATGTTTTAGATGGTCAGCTCAGCGCACGTTTCCCTCTTAATCATGGCCTCAGTTCAATAAAATCAAGGACATTTTTGGGAGAATTTGCCTCTGTGCACGTTTCCCTCTTAATCATGGCCTCAGTTCTGAAAATCAAGGAAATTTTTGGGAGAATTTGCCTCTGCGCACGTTTCCCTCTTAATCATGGCCTCAGTTCTGAAAATCAAGGACATTTTTGGGAGAATTTGCCTCTGCGCACGTTTCCCTCTTAATCATGGCCTCAGTTCTGAAAATCAAGGAAATTTTTGGGAGAATTTGCCTCTGCGCACGTTTCCCTCTTAATCATGGCCTCAGTTCTGAAAATCAAGGAAATTTTTGGGAGAATTTGCCTCTGCGCACGTTTCCCTCTTAATCATGGCCTCAGTTCTGAAAATCAAGGAAATTTTTGGGAGAATTTGCCACTGCGCACGTTTCCCTCTTAATCATGGCCTCAGTTCTGAAAATCAAGGAAATTTTTGGGAGAATTTGCAGATGATATACAAGTAAATATACAGCAAATATTGTTTGGTAACAATTTTTCGCCTAAAGTCGTTTTTATTTTCCTTTTTGTGTGTTTTATGGTCAGTCTGTAAAAATGGCGTACTACGGGCGAAAGATCGTTCCCAGCAGCGATGTTGGAGTCCAAGATGCATCCAGACATCCTCCCTATGCTGTCCCTGAACCATTTCTGTAGTGTTTCCATCTTTTTCTGCCCTTTTCCTATGGACCAGGCACCCTCCCCTCATCAGAGCAGGGGGTGCCTGGTGTAATGCTCGAGTCCTCCCATTGACTTCAATGGGGCTCGGGTGCTCGGCCGAGCACTCGAGCCTCAGGGGGTGCTCGGTCAGAGCACCCGAACACCCGAGCATTGGGGTGCTCGCTCATCACTAACAATTACACTTTGCATAACTACATACAATGATAACAATAAAAACAGACAGCCAACGCCGACCCACGCTGCTAGTGTGTGTATATATATATACATACACATATACATATTATTCTACAAAATAGCAATCTCATGACTCATGCAGCCAAGTCAATGTTTCTATCCTCTCCTCCTGTTATCTTTAGCAAAGCAACCAAAATGTGCCTTCCTTAAATACCCTGTGAACAATGACAAACAGGGAATCCTTGATTCACTGTACTGTACTTTTTCTCTCAATAAAATTTTATTTTATATATATATATAAATAAAATTTTATTGAGAGAAAAAGTACAGTACAGTGAATCAAGGATTCCCTGTTTGTCATTGTTCACAGGGTATTTAAGGAAGGCACGTTTTGGTTGCTTTGCTAAAGATAACAGGAGGAGAGGATAGAATTGGAAAAATTGGAAAGGAGTAAAGAAAGGACAAGTGGGATGAAAGGGCACAGTGGGAGAAGGAAGGGTGGGAGGAAGATGGTTCTGTGCCAGGATGGTACCTACCATGACTGGAAGCAGCTAATACCTTAATATTTTGTTAACCCTTTGAGTGCCAGAGTGGTACAGAATGCATTGCAAAGCAATGCATTCCGTACCACTCTGGCACTCAGAGGGTTAAAAGAGGAGAGGGATAAAGAGTGGGCCTAATATACTAAACTAACAGATACTGGGGCCAACCTAGCAGAATTACCCTAACTTAACGGATACAGGGACGTCATTGTTCCCAAACCTACCAGTATTATTCTAAAACTAATAGATACTGGGGTCAACCTAGTCTAGCCAAAACTAAACTAACATAGTTGAGCAGTATTACACAATGTAACCAAACAGACACTATGAAAACTGCGCCATATATTGAACCTAACCTAACACTGAGCCATGCAACCTTAATAAACAACATTCCCTAACCTAACATTTAGATGCTATTTTGATGCTCAGAATGAAATTTAGGTGCCAATGCAAAATGATACCATTGCAGTGAACATTGCAACCTCCAATAACTGTAGGCCCTCATGGCCATCAGAGGATCAAAGTACTTCTATACATGTGGGTTTCAACATGTTTATCTCCAGATTCTGTTGGATTACAACTACTATCATTAGAAAAAACACTGGAAGAATAAGTAGCTCTTATTTCAAACCAAAGGGGTGCCCAACCTCTGGCACTCAAATGGTTAAACTTGTTTAACTGTAAGTGACAGAGGGTTGTCAAACACATTGCTTTCCAATGTTTGACACCCTTCTCTTTCTCTCTCTGGAACTCACAATCCGAGTACCAGAGGAGAGCCAACACATTACAAAGCAATTCATTGGAAAAACCTCTGGCACTCAAGAGGTTAACCATTTGAGTGCCACAGGGGTGCACAATTAGTTGCTCCACTAGCACTCTAAGAGCTAGAAAGCAAACTGGATGGGCAAAAGAGAAATGTTCAGCTGGCCCCTTCCAGCTCTGGGGTCCAGCGCCTTGCATTAATGTGCAGAGGGGAAACGGGACCCCTGGGACACTGGCTTGGGAGCAGCTGCAGCCCCTGTAGTGATACCACTATCTGGATGCAAACACACGCACATGCATGTCTCTACTTACCTCTTCTTTTATTGACAGGCAAAAACAGGTTGGGGGAATAAAATGTGATTTTCAGCATCAGCAAGTACTCATGCTATTTGAAAGGCTGTATTAAAGTCCCTTCCTCACGGTCTAGCTCTCCACTCAAGTGCTTCTATTCTTGTAGAGGTGGAAAGTCTGGGGAAGTGTATATGATTAGTATCTGAGTTTTCTTCTTCAGTGGCTAAAATAGTTTATTTTACAATTATATACCCTTTACCAGACTTCCCACCTTTGCATGCATCGAAGCACTGAGCAGAGAGCTAGACAGTGAGGAGGGGATTTTAATACAATGATGTGAGCCTTGTGTAGAACACTTTCTTCTCTGCTGTCTTCAGTGGCTCAGAGGCTCCCACACTCGGCACCACGTGGAAAGTTTGAGGTAGGAGATGCACGTCTGACCTAGTGAATGACCTGCAGAGAGCTGGGACCAAAGTAACAAAGGCTACCATCAGTAACACACTACGCCACCAGGGACTCAAATCATGCAGTGCCAGATGTGTCCCCCTGCTTAAGCCAGTACATGTCCGGGCCCGTCTGAAGTTTGCTAGAGAGCATTTGGATGATCCAGAAGAGGATTGGGCGAATGTCATATGGTCAGATGAAACCAAAGTAGAACTTTTTGGTAAAAACTCAACTCGTCGTGTTTGGAGGAGAAAGAATGCTGAGTTGCATCCAAAGAACACCATACCTACGGTGAAGCATGGGGGTGGAAACATCATGCTTTGGGGCTGTTTTTCTGCAAAGGGACCAGGACGACTGATCCGTGTAAAGGAAAGAATGAATGGGGCCATGTATCGTGAGATTTTGAGTGAAAACCTCCTTCCATCAGCAAGGGCATTGAAGATGAAACGTGGCTGGGTCTTTCAGCATGACAATGATCCCAAACACACCGCCCGGGCAACGAAGGAGTGGCTTCGTAAGAAGCATTTCAAGGTCCTGGAGTGTTCTAGCCAGTCTCCAGATCTCAACCCCATAGAAAACCTTTGGATGGAGTTGAAAATCCGTGTTGCCCAGCGACAGCCCCAAAACATCACTGCTCTAGAGGAGATCTACATGGAGGAATGGTCCAAAATACCAGCAACAGTGTGTGAAAACCTTGTGAAGACTTACAGAAAACGCTTGACCTCTGTCATTGCCAACAAAGGGTATATAACAAAATATTGATATGAACTTTTGTTATTGACCAAATACTTATTTTCCACCATAATTTGCAAATAAATTATTTAAAAATCAGACAATGTGATTTTATGGATTTTTTTGTCTCATTCTGTCTCTCATAGTTGAAGTGTACCTATGATGAAAATTACAGGCCTCTCTCATCTTTTTAAGTGGGAGAACTTGCACAATTGGTGGCTGACTAAATACTTTTTTGCCCCACTGTATATATGTATATATATATATATATATATATATATATATATATATATGCATGTGTGTGTATATATATATATATATATATATGTGTGTGTATATATATCTATATATATAATATAAAACACAGTCAAAAGAACTAAACAAACATTGCGAACAATAATTCTAATAAATACACCTTTAAAAAAACATTGCCATTTTTTTCAATGTGAATGTGAGAGGCACACAAAAGTGGCATGATGGCACCCTGGTAAAATTGGAAACATTAGGCTGTCTCTGTACGGACTAAATTACAATATCAATGGGTTGAGTGGTAGTCACAAGGAAATTTTATATATATAGCAATCCATGTAGAAGAACTGCACTCATAAGACTTTTCCATGACAAAAACAGGTGCAAACGTAATAAATCAAAGTTTCAGCACTACCCTGCCAAAGACAGGCCCGAAAAGTTGATTTCATAAACTTGTACCATTTTCATCATGGAAAAGGCCTGTGAGTGTGGTTCTTCTACATGGATTTGTGTATATATTATATTTGTATTTATAAAAGGAGAGGACTGGCAGGCTGCCAGATTCTCCATCGCCAGCCGCATACATCCCTGCATGGACAAACACACCCAGCCAGGGGCAGCAGTAAGGAGGATATATTCATGTCTCCTCCATACTGCCTTCCAGCAGAATACAATGGAGCGTGGTTTTCACATGATTAGTCAGGGGCAGAAGGTCCCTGCTTACTCCTGTGAAAATCACTGCAAAGGGTTAGCCCACCTCACCATCCTTTTGAGAAATAAACATGGCTGCCCCATGCCGCTAAACACAACTACACATATGCCCCACTCACACCAGCCAAAAGGACAAATGCTGCACTCACAGGTCTTTCTGTATGGATACCATTACATTACAGCCCTGCTCCCTGTACCAGGTATGTCTTCAGCCACCTATCCCACCTTCAACCCACTCCATGTCAGCGCCTGTTCATTGCCCATATGGAGTGAAGGAGGGAGGTGGTAAGGGCTGTGATCTGAACTGCTACGTGATCGCATACACTTCCATATCCTCAGAACACTGCAGCAGCAGGACAACACAGTGTTACAAGTGCTCACACCATACACTTGGATATTGTGTACCATATTGTGTGTATCCAAGTGTATGGTGTGAGCACTTCTAAGACGGTCTCCCCCCACTGGTGCAGTGTATTCAGAATATGGAAGTGTATACGACCACAGACAGCTTCTATGAAGCTCTTTCAATATATATATTCATCCTGGATACAGTATTGCTGCTATTTTACTCCATCTGTATATGGCCCTCACTGCCTTCACCGGCTCCTGTCCTGACTGCATGAACTACATCTCCGAGGCAACATGCAATAATTAAACAGGTTATGAGATAAACATCCTGCCAGAGTTCACATAAGTATGAAAGACATACCAACTCCGGGATATAAAAAGAAAACTTTCTGCCAGGGTTCACAGGAATATGAGAGACATACCAACTCTGGGATATAAAAAAAGAACTTAAAAGAGAACTTAAAAGATACTTAGCTACGGGGAGCTGCACATCAGTGTGGGAGAGCCGTCCACACTAAACTCCGTAGTATTGTTACACAGTTGAACAGCCAAACAGACCTGACCTCCCAAATGGCTAAACAGCAACACACAGGTTTGGATGAGGTACAATCTCTACCTCTCAGACTTGAGACCAGGTACACGCTCCCTAAGTCTCCAAAATGGCTCTGAGCTCTGTTGTGTTGAGTAAAGGGTGAAATATAGACTACGCCCTTCTAGGATGCAAGGGATGTCTAACACTACACATGCATATGTGCTTGGTTCTATAACACTGAATATTGGAGATGACACTACCTGTCTCTCATAAACACTACGTAAGCTAGCATTGCCTGCCCCTCTGCTGTTGCCAGCCAAAACTGCAGAGAATTAACCCCCAACTAACCATGAGGCGATCACCAAAAAAAAAAAACATCCCTTACAATATAAAAATATATTTTGCCTTACACAAACCTTGCAATGCTGGCTAGCTTCTTGACGGTTGGCTGGAGGATGCTTTGCAATTGGCTGGATAGCCTGAGCGAGGGCTGGCTGGCCTGTTGGCTGTGCCTGCAGAGAGTCAGTATAACATTATAAATAGTTTGCAGAACAGGGAAGTAAAAAATAAATGAATAAAATAAAAAAAATAAAAATTACCTTACAATGCTGGCTAGTTTCTTGCCGGTTGGCTGGAGCCTTACAATGTTGGCTGGCTGGATAGCCTGAGAGTGAGCTGGCTGGCTCGCCTGGTGGCTCTGCCTGCAGAGAGTCAGTATAATATAGTATAAATAATTTGCAGAAGAGGGTATTAACCCTTTGAATGCCAGACAGGTAAGCAACACTTTTTATTAATTAATAAAACTAACCTTACACTGTTGGCTAGCTTCTTGCCTGTTGGCTGGAAGCTACTTGGCAACTGGCTGGATAGCTTGAGGTTGTGCTGGCTGTCTGGCCTGGTGGCTGTGCCTGTAGCAAGTACCCAGTACCCCCAAGGTCATCCATTATCCTCCCCAGGCCTTCCATTACCCCCAAAGCCATCAATCCCCCCCAGGCAACCCAGTACCACCCCAGGCCATCCAGTACCCTCCCTAGGCCATCCATTCCCCTCCCCAGGCCATCCATTACCCCCAAAGCCATCCATTCCTCCCAGGCAACCCAGTACCCCCCCAGGCCATCCAGTACCTCCAAGGCCATCCATTACCCCCAAAGCCATCCATTACCTCCTCAGGCCATCCATTACCACCCCCAGGCCATCCATTACCCCCAAGGCCATTCATTACCTCCTCAGGCCATCCATTACCGCCCCGAGGCCAACCATTACCCCCAAAGCCATCCATTCCCCCCAGGCAATCCAGTACCCCCAGGCCATCCAATACCCCCCAGACCATCCATTGCCCCCCTAGGCCATCCAGTGCCCCCCCAGGCCATACATTACCCCCAAAGCCGTCCATCCCCCCAGGCAATACAGTACCACCCCAGGCCATCCAGTATTCCCCCAAGGCCATCCATTCCCCCAATGCCATCCAGGGACCCCCCCAGGCCATCCATTACCCCCAAAGCCATCATCCCCACCCAGGCCATCCAGTAGCCCCCTCAGCCATCCCCCCAGCCTCAAGCCATCCAGTACACCCCCAAGCTCTAAGCCACTAATGGCTTTCCTGTGCTGTGTGTGGAATGAACTGTGGTCATCTTCAGAGTCTGTCACTGCTGCGTGGATTTTTCTCTCTGGGTCCTCCTGGTGAGTCTTCAGCTCTGACAGGTCAACTGGTAATAGTCTTGAGGCTCCCCTGGCTCCTGACTCCTCCTCGGCTGGTCGCGTGTCCTCTTGGTGAGGTCTGTCACCTGACTTGATGTCCCACAGACTCCCATTCTGCCGCCCCCCATCATCATGCTCCCCTGCGGGCTGTGATGACATCACTCCGACTCGCAGCATTTGTGTGTTGATGGACGGGCTGGCGGCACTGTGACTGCGGCATGATAAAGGGCACTGGGCTGGGCATGCATGGGCAGCATAGTTTAAAAAAACAATGGGCATTGGGCCTAGTAGTGAAGTCAGTGCCTCTCAGTCACTCACGGACAGACTCCGCAGGAAGAGAGTGAGTGACCACACCGACAGATGATGACACTGATGATGGGAGGCACTGCAGTTCGGGCCGCAGCAAGATTTAATAGGTGGTGGGCCCCTACAGGCAGCTGCAGGCAGGCAAGGTCATTAAAAGGGACATTATGAAAATTTTTGTTGCTGGTGGCGGTTCAGTCCGTGACCGAATGCCCGATGGTCAGTCCGCCCCTGTTGGGGTTTTCTCTGATGCCCTCAGAAGAAGAAGAGGATGATGATAGGGAGTATGAGGGCAGGTCTTGGACGCATTTTATGAGGGAGCTCCCGTTTTCCAGAAGCATAAAAATTCTTCTCCCGTGTTCTCACCTAATAAGCAATACCCTTTAAAGCTGAGGCTTTCTGCAGTGGGATTTTCCTCCCACCATGGACACCCCATTTCACGGCTGACAAAGACCACCACCTTCCCACTGGCAGATGCAGC
The DNA here is from genome assembly GCA_037306005.1 of Rhinophrynus dorsalis. NCBI lineage: Eukaryota > Metazoa > Chordata > Amphibia > Anura > Rhinophrynidae > Rhinophrynus > Rhinophrynus dorsalis. The sequence continues at coordinate 149,179,919 of CM074721.1, forward strand.
GGGACTCAAAGAGCAGGTGGATAAGAGGCTGTATTCTCTTCTCAAGGCCTCCTTCGCTGGTACTGGAGCAGCACTAAAGACCTATGTTTGCCTCTGCCTGGCCACGCTGCCTTTTTGTCTGGTCTGGACAAATGCAGCGAGGGACAAACTTCAATAAGTAAAGGAAAATCCTGCCCTCCTTTGTCAAGGGGGGAGCATTTTCCTTATACTTACTGAAGTTTGTCCCTCGCTGCATCCGTCCGGTCCCGGGACCATGTTGCAGTTTCAGTGGGAGGTGGCCAGAAGGGGCGAGAGGTGGATCCTTCTACATTTAATATCTTGAGAACTACATAAAAGTAAGTTGATAATATAGTACAATATGTTAGATTTACAATAAGGAAGACACAGCAGTCTACTTAATTGCAAACATTAGGGCAGTTGCTGTTTGGGGTGAGCAACTTTCAGATGCTCTATGTGCTGATGTTGCCAATGAAGACTTATTGGTCCTAATGGCCAACATCAAGGAGGCCAAAGCTTATGTTTCTGAGGGGATTTTTGAAATTGCCAGATTTTCTGCAAAGGTCTCCACCTTTTCTGATGCTGCAAGCCACCCTTTTGTGGCTCAAAATTTGGTCTGTGGAACAGTTTTCAAAGAAGTCACTGGTTTCCTTGCTTTTTCAGGGATAGTCCCTTTTTGGACGTGAACTGAAATAGATAATCAGTGATGCTACAGGTTGTTACTGCAGATATGCACAGAGTGTTCCTTTCTGGTGAGGAGGAAGTGTATTTTTCATCACCCCTGCCAAATGGGGGAGCAAAGGATACAGGGTTCGTAAACCTTTCAAGCGCGCTCTACCTCAAAACCTAGACATGCCTAGCAGCCCAAGCACTCAGCTTCAAAGGCTAAGATAAACCCACATCTGCATGACTCGAGGGATCCTGGTCCATTGTTACCTGTAGGGGGTGTCTTCACCTTTTTTGAGACGCCTGTGCATCTTCAGTAACAGACCAGTGGGTTTTGCTGGTAATCCCACAAGGGTACCACATAGATTTCAAATTCCCTCCTTCATATCAGTTCTTTTTTGTCAAAGGTTCTAAAAGAGCAAGACTGTTCCAAGAGACTGTGGATCCTCTGCTGTTTTCAGGTTTCTATTCCAACCTGTTTGTGGTACCAAAGAAGGATGGCAGCTGCCAGCCCATTCTGGACTTCAAATGTCTCAACAAATATGTGTTCGCTATGAGCTTCAAGATGGAATCTTTGCTTTCTGTCATCACATTGATGTGCCCAGTGGAATATCTGAGTCCCTGGACCTTCAGGTCGTGTATTTACACACCTAGATTCACCTAGATAGCCAGTCCTACTTACGCTTTGCTTTCGGTTCCAGTCACTAACAATTTATGGCTCTGCCGTCTGGCCTGGCTTTGGCACTGCTCATCCTCACAAAGATCATGATGGTCTTGTCCGCTTTCATTCATACACACAGGGTACCTCTCTGACACCATATCTGGATGATTTCCTTATCAAGGGTCCTTCAGAGGAGCTCTTAACTCGCCATGTTCAGGACTACAGCTGCATTCTAGTACAGCATGGATAGATTCTGAATCTGTAGAGGTACTTTCCAGTTCCTTTCCAGGTTCTGGTTTTCGAGGTATGAGGTACGACACCCATAAGGGGAAGATCTTTCTCCCAGGGGGGAAGATTCTGCTTCTGTCATAGGACATGACTTGGGCACTGGAGTGGGCCTCGGACACGATCAAGGCCTTCATGAGCGTGTTGGGTCAGTTGGTGTCAGCCCTGGATGCTGTTCCGTACTCTCAATTCCACACGAGGGAACTTCAGAGGTCCATTTTCAGGAATTGATCCAGGAATCCAGAGCATCTTTTTCAACAGATATCTCTCTCTCTCAGGAGGCCAGAGAGAATCTCCAGTGTTGAACTTGGAACAGGGGAGGCCCTTTGTGATCCCAGAGTGGGCCCTGGTCATTACGGATGTCAGCCTGAGGGGCTGGGGACCTGTTCTGGGTCACCTAGATGTCCATGGCAGGTGGATTCTGGATGAGAGTCGGATGCCCATAAACATTCTGGAAGTTAGGGTGATTTGAATAGCCTTTCTTCAACTGACCCAATTCTCTCAGGTGTTCTAGTGAGGGTACAGTTGGACAATGCCATGGATGTGGCATATATCAATCTCCAGGGAGGAACTTGCAGCAAGATTGCTTGGAGGGAAGTGAATGATCTCCTCTGTTGGGAGGAGGCCCATGTTCCGACCATCACAGCCGTTCACATTTCAGGGGTAGAAAACTTCCTGGTGGACTTTCTAAGTTACCAAGGTGTAGATCCAGATAACTGAGAACTCCAGCTGGAGGTGTTATACCTGATTGTCCAGCAGTGGGGTGTGCCAGCGATAGACCTCCCAGCAACCAGGGAAAACAAAAAGGTTCAGATGTTCTGTTCCTGGATGGGCAATTCCCTTGGCCTTTACAATGGATGCAATGTCCATATTGTGGAGTTTTCATCGCTCCTATGTATTCTCTTGGCTTCCTTTCAGGGTGATCAGAAAGAACAGAATAAATGGGGCAAAAGTAATTCTGATTGCTCTTTACTGGCCCAGGAGGGCGTGATTTGTGGACCTGATCATTCTGTCTCTATAGGATGCGATCCGTCTACTTTCCAGACTGAATCTGTTGCTCCAGGGTAACCTGTGGTATGAGGATGTTGGGAAACTGGCTTTGATGGCATGACTTTTGAAGCCCACATTCTGAAACAGAAGGGGTTCTCAGCAGAGGGCATAGTCAACATGATTCAGGCCTGGAAGCTGGTTTCTTCCAAGGCATACCATAGGGTGTGGTCTATTTTTCATAAGTGGTTCACGGACAAGAACATGTCACCTCAGGTTTTTGACTTTCCCTTGGTTTTGTTCTTTTTTCAAGATGGTGTGACCAAAGGGTTCATCTTGAGCTACCTTAAAGTTCAGAACTCTCCATTCTCTTTCAGAGATGCATTGCTTTCATCCCAGATGTCAAAGTGTTTCTTCAAGGAGTGGCTTATGCATTCCCTTCCTTCAAGGATCCCACTCAAACTTTGGACCTTAACCTTGTCCTGAGGGTTTTGCAGAGGACTCCTTCTGATCTTCTTGCTTTAATCTCTGCGCCAATTGACACTCAATATGGTTTTCTTCTTGGCAATTGTCTTGGTGTGGCGAGTCACTGAGTTACAAGCTCAGCCTTGTAAGCCTCACTTCCTGGTGTTTCATCAGGATAAGGTGGTACTTCGTACCTCTCAGAAGTTTCTTCCAAAGGTGATCTCCAAGTTTCACATCAATCAGGAGATTGCTGTACCTTCTTTTTGTCCTGATCCTATGTCTGATAAGGGGAAAGATCTTCATTTGTTGGATATGGTGCTCTGCCTTAAGTTCTATGTGTATTTTACTAAGCCTTTTCGCAAGGCTGACTCACTGTTTATCATCCCAGAGTTGGTCAGGCTGCTTCAAAGGTCACTATTCCTTTTTGGATCAAGGCTAAAATACGCCAGGCGTATGAGATCCGGAAGATCATAGCACACTCCAGCAGGTCTTAGGGTGCTTCTTGGTCCTATTAAAAACCAGGGCTTGGCTGAACAGCTGTGTAAGACTGTGACTTGATCATCATTGCATACTTTTGCCAAACATTACCATGTCAAAGTCTTTACATCGGCTTAGGCCAGCTTTGGCCAGAAGGTCCAGCAGGTGGTTCTGCCTGATTAGGGACCTGCACACTTTTTGTCTGCAGCTGTTCAGTAGTTTCTGAGCAGTGTTGGCTCTTGTTTTAGTGTGCTGTGTAAGTTTAGTGTCCATTGACACTTGTTGTAATATTCAGATACTGGATAGTCATAGGGAACTCCAGTATCATGGGAACATGTGTGAGGTCCTTTCTCCTTTCCCACCACTGGGAGCCTAGCATTGGTATATTCCCATGGTTCTTGTGTTCCATATTGGATATGATTTTGCACTACTTATCTTAAAAATACTTTTCTCTGTAGTCCATATGGAACACAGGTCTCCCAACCATAGAAAGGGACGTTTGTGGTGTTGCTTTCCTGGGCAAAGGAGTCCTCTTAGGGTCTTACTCTTGGGATATTTTCCTTTTTTCTCTGCTTGCTTTCCTTTTTGTGTGGCTTCATTCACATGCATTGTGAGCATTAGTTGGTGGGGATGAAGGGGTTGAGGTGGAGGAGGAGGAGGGAGTCTCCAGCCCAAAGACCCTGACTTTTGTGATGTGCCCTGCTCTCCAGGAGGAGGGAATCAACCCCATTGTACCTGGATGGACTAAAGAGAAAATAATGTAACAGGTAAGAACACTAAAATCCACTTAATGCTGTATTTGTTGTTATTCATTACCAACTTAATATTATAAAGATTTCTTTAAGATTGCAATTTTACTCTGTGAATTGGGGGAAAATATATTCTACCTGACATAACGATAGGTATACATGAAAAATAGTAGAAACAAAAGATGTATCATGTTAAAAGTAACTAACTGTAAAGTACCCATTCATTGCTCTTGATTACTACAGTGAATATATTAATATTTGTGTTATTTTTATTTTCATTATTGCAGGACTTTGAGAAATTGCAGATTGAGAAGAATCAACTTCACAAGATTTGTGGTGAACAGGAACAAGCTTTGCAAGAAATGGGCCAACATCTAAGCCAGTAAGGTTTCAGATTTTAAATGTTTAAATATGCTTTACACCTGTCAGAGTGCTAAGGGAAGCAGGTTTGTGAGCATGCTTTGGGAAAGCTACATGTCACAAATGGTGTACGTGCCGAGAAGAAATAACAATGTATTGGACCTAGTGATAACGAATAACACAGAAATGGTATCCAATATTAAGGTAAGTGAATATTTTGGAAACAGTGATCACAACATGGTTACATTTGAGATCAGTCTGGAAAAGCAAAAGTGTATAGGTTAGACCAAAATTTGTAATTTTAAAAAACCTAACTTCAAATTGTTAAGGGCTTCAATGCAGCACATAGACTGGGATACATTATTTAAAGGCAAAAATACTGAGGAAAAATGGTCAGAATTTAAATTTAGGTTGCAGAAATATACCAATGGGGAACAAATGCAAAAGAAGTAAGTCACAGCCAATGTGGTTAACTGCACATGTAATGAAGGAAATGGCAAAGAAAAAAAAAGCATTCAAACTATGTAGGTCTGAAGGAACTGAATATTCTTTCTTAAAATACAGGGTGTTCTACAAAGATTGCAAAAAGGCAAATAGGGTAGCAAAAATAGATGATGAAACTTGAATTGCAAGGGAAAGCAAAACTAATCCAAAAAAGTTTTTTAAATATATATAACTAGCAAAAAACTTAAGAGGGTGTGTATTGGACCTTTCAAAAATGAGATGGGTGAGTTGATTAGTGAAGATAAGGAAAAAGCTGATGTTTTAAACACTTTCTTTGCATCAGTACATACAAGGGAGCAAGAAGTGGTAGAAGCACCTGTCACCCAATTGCAGGAAACCTGCAAGAGAGGGAGTGCTGGGGTGCGTCACTGGGGTGCGAAGCTGGTCGTGCGTTGGCTGCCTATTGTCATACCTTGCTGCGGCTATGGCCGGTAGAGGTGCCAGCCACAAGGCTGGATGACTAACCCCAGAGAAGCTGGAAGTCAGCCCAGGATGGCCTGACAATAAACAGTACGAGCTCTCCTGCAGGGGAGAGTGCAGGCTAGGGAGCAAGGAGTGGAGTGCGTGGATAGAGAACGTAGGCAACAATAGTAGCTGAAACTCTCCAAGGGAAGAAGGAACAAGGATACAGGAGTAGACTCCAGGAATAAGTCAGAGGAAAAGCTAAGGTCAGGCAGGGTTATGCACGGGTATCAGGACTGGAATCACTAGGCATAAGCTTGGTCAAAGGTCAGGCAGGGTCATGCACAGGTATCAGGACTGGAATCACTAGGCAAAAGCTTGGTCAAAGGTCAGGCAGGGTCATGCACAGGTATCAGGACTGGAATCACTAGGCAAAAGCTTGGTCAAAGGTCAGGCAAGGTCATGCACAGGTATCAGGACTGGAATCACTAGGCAAAAGCTTGGTCAAAGGTCAAGCAGGGTCATACACAGGTCAGCTGGACTGGCAAAGAATGCTCTTATGGCTGGAACAAGTGAAACAACACTGGACAAGAATCAGTAAGAGCAGGAGCTCAGGAATCAGCATCCACCTGGCTACAGAACACTGTAATAGTGCGCTGCAGCCAGGGACAGGGGGAAAGATAAAGGCGTTGTTCGTGACATCATCTGCACGCAACACCCAACACTAAAGTATAAAAGACCAAACCGGCGGTGCCTCGCGCCAGTGCACGGTGGCTTCGGTCGGGGGAAGGACAAGAAGAGACACCCGGGCTGAGGACGTGGTGGAGGCAGAACGGAGCCCGCCAAGCACCGAGGCGGCGCGTGACAGCAGGCTCCGAAGGGAAGGAAGAGGTGCTGGTGACACTGCCCCACCCTCAAGGAACGCCTCCGACGCCTAAGGAGCTGGTTTGACGGGATGGGTACGATGGAAGGCACAGACTAGAACGGGTGCGTGCACGTCCGAAGAGTGGACCCAAGAACGCTCCTCCGGACCATAGCCCTGCCAATTAACCAGGTACTGAAGCCGACCGCGGGTCTTGCGTGAATCAAGGATACTGTCAATGACGTACTTCTCTTCTCCGGCCACAGTGACAGGCGCCGGGGGAGATGGCGAAGCGGATGGTATAGCAGAGGGTAAGTAGGCCTTAAACAAGGACACGTGGAACACCGGATGGATACGTAGGTTCCTGGGTAAAGCCAATTTGTATGAGACAGGCGAGAGCCTGCGCAATACCCGGTATGGTCCTAGAAAGGACCCAATTTATCTGACGGCTGAGCTAGGTGTATATGTTTGGTGGAGAGCCAAACCCGATCGCCGATCTGAAAGAGAGGTGCCAGGGACCGCCGCCGATCCGCAGCGGTCTTTTGGCGTGCCTGAGCCGACATCAGGGCGGCGCGTAACGAATGCCAATATGTGGTTAGAGACAGTACCCTGCTTTCTACGGCAGGTAACAGAGAAGCACCTGGCGACAATAGAAGGACCCTGGGATTATAACCCAAGGCAGCAATGAAGGGAGAACACCCTAACGAGGAGTGCAAAAGGGAATTGTACGACAGTTCAGCCAAGGGCAAGAGGTTAACCCAGTTGTTCTGCCGGTGATTGCTGAGAGTCCGTAGAAAGTGTTCCAAATTCTGATTTAGTCGTTCTGTTTGCCCATTAGTCTGGGGATGGTAAGCAGATGAATGATGAAGGGATATACCCAATCGAGCACAAAAGGACCTCCAGAATTTGGACACAAACTGAGTGCCTTTGTCCGAGGTTATATGCAGAGGTACTCCGTGGAGATGTATGGCTTCAGACAGAAAGATCTCTGCCAGATCAGAGGCAGACAGCAGTTTGGACAAGGGGATGAAATGCCCCTGTTTGGTGAACCGGTCAATCACGACCAAAATCATAGTCTTCCCCACGGACTCTGGCAGGTCAACTATGAAATCCATGGATAAATGAGTCCAAGGAAGGGAAGGCACCGGCAGAGGCTGTAGCAGGCCCATTGGGCGAATATGGGGTGTCTTCATACGAGCGCATATGTCACAGCTGGCTACCACTTTGTTTACATAAGAACGACAAGTGGGCCACCAGAAATAGCGAGTGAGGAGGCTGAAAGTCCAATCCACTCCTGGATGACCGGCCACCAGAGATTGATGTGCCCAGGATAATACCTCTGTGCAGTGCTGTTTGGGAACAAACAGTTGCGTGGTATAGACACGGGAGGAAGGACTAAGTGCTTGGGACTCACGAATCCTTTCCAGGGTATCAGTGGCTAATACGCCTAAGAACACGGAGGGTGGGATAATTGGTTCCGGATCGCTGGTAGGAGAAGACGCTATTTCACACTGTCTGGATAAAGCATCTGCTTTTTTGTTCTTAGAACCAGGTATGTATGATATGATGCAGTTGAATCTGGAAAAGAAAAGAGATCACCGGGCCTGCCGAGCATTCAGTCTTTTGGCCGAGGCTAGATAAGCCAGATTGCGATGATCCGTAAGGATCCTGATGGGATGTGCCGAACCTTCGAGAAGGTAGCGCCACTCCTGTAGGGCTAATTTGATGGCCAGTAGTTCCCTGTTGCCGGTGTCATAGTTCCTTTCAGCCGGAGAGAACCAACGAGAGAAATAGCAACAGGGGCGCAGTATGCCAGAAGAACCTACCCGCTGTGAGAGTACTGTCAACCACGGCTATGCCGACTGACGGAGTCTTGGACACTAAGGGAATGTTGTGCCGGAGGGCGAAGGAATGGTCAAGAAAGGAGCAAGCAGCACCAGAGTCCACCAGGGCCCTAACAGGAAGAGATCTAGAACAGCAGGACAGGAAAACAGGAATCATGAGGCGTTGAGCCGTCTTTGAGAGGAAGGACGTATGACTTAGAGGAATCCCCTCGGTTCTCCCTAAGTCCTGCCGTTTCCCGGCTTATTAGGGCAAAGTCTAGCTATGTGTCCAGACTGCCCACAGTACAAGCAAAGACCTGAAGTACGTCTCGCCTTCTCCTCCTCTGTAAGGCGCATCACACGACCTAGCTCCATGGGCTCCGGAGCGGACTCGTGGGCAGACACAGACAGATGTGAAAACTTGGGTGCCAGACGTATCACGGGGCGTGCCAGCGGGCGCCGAGTGCGCTCTCTCTCTTGTCGTCTCTCCTGAATATGAGTATCCAGGGAGGCACACAAGGCGACCAAACCTTCCAAGGTATCCGGAATAGGCTGGGTGGTTAGCTCGACCTTCAGGCGTTCAGAAAGGCCCCGGCGAAACGCAGCTTTGAGAGCTCCATCCTCCCAGTCTGTCTCATAAGCCAGAGTGCGGAACTCTATGGCGTACTGTGAGAAGGTTCATTGACCCTGTTGCAGATCCAGAAGGGACGCCTCCGCCATAGCCTGTCTACCGGGTACGTCAAAAACGGAACGGAAGGCTGCGAGGAAATTGTCACAATCTTGCAGTAGGACTGATTGACGGTCCATCAAGGGAGAGACCCAGGCTAAAGCCTGACCACGAAGCAACGATATGATAAAAGTCACTCTAGCTTGATCTGAGGCATAGGTCTCTGGTTGGCTCCTGAAGTGAAGGAAACACTGGTTCAGGAATCCACGGAGGAGCTTGGAATCCCCCTCGAATTTGTCAGGGAGTGGTATACGAAGGGACTAGGAGGGATTAGGAACAGAGAAAGACCCAGGATCAGAGGCTGCCAGAGTAGGAGACGGTCTAGGAGCCTCCAAGCATTGCTGCATACGTTGCAGCATGGTGGTTATGGAATCCAGTTTGTGGTCCAGGCGCTGTATTTGAGAGGAGTGTTGTTCCAATACTGCCGCTTGTTGAACCACCACATTGGAGAGCTCAGAGGGATGGACCGACATTCTGGTTTGTGGCACTATTACTAATGTCACCCAATTGCAGGAAACCTGCAAGAGAGGGAGTGCTGGGGTGCGTTGCTGGGGTGTGAAGCTGGTCGTGCGTTGGCTGCCTATTGTCAGACCTTGCTGCGGCTACGGCCGGTAGAGGTGCCAGCCACAAGGCTGGATGACTAACCCCAGAGAAGCTGGAAGTCAGCCCAGGATGGCCTGACAATAAACAGCACAAGCTCTCCTGCAGGGGAGAGTGCAGGCTAGGGAGCGAGGAGTGGAGTGCGTGGATAGAGAGCGTAGGCCACAATAGTGGCTGAAACTCTCCAAGGGAAGAAGGAACAAGGATACAGGAGTAGACTCCAGGAATAAGTCAGAGGAAAAACTAAGGTCAGGCAGGGTTATGCATGGGTATCAGGACTGGAATCACTAGGCATAAGCTTGGTCAAAGGTCAGGCAGGGTCATGCACAGGTATCAGGACTGGAATCACTAGGCAAAAGCTTGGTCAAAGGTCAGGCAGGGTCATGCACAGGTTAGCTGGACTGACAAAGAATGCTCTTATGGCTGGAACAAGTGAAACAACACTGGACAAGAATCAGTAAGAGCAGGAGCTCAGGAATCAGCATCCACCTGGCTACAGAACACTGTAATAGTGCGCTGCAGCCAGGGACTGAGGGAAAGATAAAGGCGTCGTGCGTGATGTCATCAGCACGCAACGCCCGACACTAAAGTAGAAAAGACCGAGCCGGCGGCGCCTCGCGCCAGTGCACGGCGGCTTCGGTCGGGGGAAGGACAGGAAGAGAAGCCTGGGCTGAGGATGTGGTGGAGGCAGAATGGAGCCCGCCAAGCACCGAGGCGCGTGTGACGGTAGGCTCCGAAGGGAAGGTAGAGGTGCGGGTGACAGCGCCTCAACAAGTAACCAATAAAACAATACAATTATCACATATTGGGTTAACTCAAGAAGATGTCATGGGAAGACTGAACAAAATTAAGACTGACAAAGCACCGGGTCCTGATGGTATACATCAAAGGGTTCTTCTGGAAGTCAGTGCAGTGTTAGCAAAACCCCTATATTTACTCTTTAAAGATTCTCTCACCACAGGCTCAGTGCCATAAGATTGGCGAAGAGCCAATGTACTGCCTCTATTTAAGAAGGAAACTAAAACAGAACCTGGGGGTGTGGCCTGGCAGCCATACTGAGTGGACGCATTCTGGAGAGGCTCCGCTCCTAAATTTATTTATCTTATCTCATCTGTATTTTTTCAGGGCTCTTTTAAGTATGCTGTCCTTGGATTTATAACCCCTGACTTCAGAGCTCTCTGAAGATACCCATATGTTTAAGGCTGGCGACATTTTCCATCGTTGAACGCTCAGGCCTGGAGCGGCGGCCTTCAGCCTTACCTTGGCCCGACGGAGGGGTAGACTGGTGGAGGAATCAGTGTCTCAGTCCCCCGGACTGAAGGTCTTCGGAGAATTTGGCGCCGCTGTTGTGTCGGCAGGATACGTAGAGGGTGGACTGAGTGGAGACGGCAGATGGAAGAGGCAAGAGAACCCTATTCTGTTGCCACAGTGAGTGCGGAGATGGGGTGGTGAGGAGGCCTCCCTCTATTTATTGAGTTGTCCTGTATAGGCCGGATCCTGACTGCTTGCGGCTGAGAGCGCTGAGCTGCAGGGCGGAGAAGACATGGGGGGCCCCTTTTGCTGCTGGATTGAACCAGATACTTTATATTGTGAACTAAGGACCAGGCTCAGTGACGCTGCAGGCCTTGTCTCGTACAAGTTTATACCCTCTTCATTATAGTGGGTCATTCTGTTTATTATTTTATTCCCAGTACCCCTTCCCTTTTCCATTAGGCCTACCTGTCTGGTACAGTTCACTGGGCGAATCTATGGTGGATAACATATACGCTACTGGCTGTTTCTGGATTGTGGATTCCCATGTATGTCGCCTTACCTGTATGCGTTCCCCTTTCTGCCCCATGTATATCTGCTTGCTTCAAGATAAAGAGAATCAAGTATTAATACAGGTTTTGTTTACCTGTTGAACTTTGCAATATCCTGTTCTGCCATCAAGCTTGAGGATTTAGGAGTGGCTGCGGAGCCTATTGTTGTTGTGCTGGCCTCCAGAGATAACTATTGCTATCAGATGATAATTTCCTGAGCTCATTAATACCTCCAGTGGTATATACTCCCCTGTTTGTTGCCTCTTCTGTCTGTGTCTCCCTCCTCTGCCCCATGTATTACAGAGAGTTGCTTCAATACTCTACTCTGCAAATGGAAGTACAGAATATCAAAGGTCATATGTAAGCCTAACACTTCCTCAGGTGCTGTGGACTCCCATGTTTGTTATTTCTCCTGCATATGTTCCCCTCTTCTGCCCCATGTTTATATTTGAATGCCAAGCTCTGATATAATGGATACTCCTCATTAACTACAGCTTATATATGGAACCTTGAGAAGTGGCTGGAAGATCTACTGTTGATGTATTGCTTTCCGGCTATAGCCAATGATCTTACATGCTATCTGTGAATCAGGTTCTACTTGTTCACATACTGCAAGCTCCCCTGTTTGTTCGATTCCTGGTACTGATCTTTGCTTGCTTTTTCCAATTCAACTATGTGACCTGGGGACATACTATATTTTATAGCTAAGTCTTAGGAGTCCTTGCTCTCTCTTGACTCTGAGAGTTCTTCACTTCCTTCATTTTAAAGGTGACATGTGCGACAAGTTATGTATGTCACTTGAACTTTGAGGGGTCCTGTCTACGCCTACCCGCCTTGGCAGTAATCATCCACCCTACTCTGATTCTGGCCTATGTTGATTTGACCTACACTTGCTTTCTCAATCCCACTATGGTTAAAAAGTCATCAGAATACAGGAAGAAATTAAGTAAATTTGCTAGAAGAGCTATGGCGGCAGAGGAGGTCACGGCCATGATGGAGGCCCCTTCTGCGGTGGCCTCGCCGGCACAGTCCTCAGTTTCTGAAGAAGATAATTCCAAATCCCAATTCACAGAAATAATGTCCGCAATCACTACCTGCCAGGCAGTCTTGACCATCAAAATTGATACAGTGCAGGTGGAGATTAATCTTTTAAGTGCGGACCCACAAAATCTGCGTGAAAGCATCACCAATGTTCGACAACGTATCTCTACTGTAGAGGACACGCTTCCTCCTGTAATTACCATGGTGGATGAGTTAAAGAATCAAGTACAATCTCTTCAGCCCAAAGTAGATGATCTCGAGAACAGATCTAGACACAGCAATGTTCGTATAATTGGGATTCCGGAGGACCGCGAGGGTCGTGCCCCTGAGCAATTCATGGAGGCCTGGATAAAGGAACATGTTGGCACAGAGGGTCTTTCCCCATCCTTTACTGTTGAGCGGGTGCATCGTTTGCCGACAGGCCCGAGACCTCCTGGATCTTCTCCCCGTCAGATAATTATCAAACTCTGAATTACAGAGATCGAGATGCCATACTTCGTATGGCCAGGATGAAAGGCCAAATCCTTTTCGAAAATCAACAAATCTCCTTTTATCCGGATTTCTCGGCTGATGTCCAGCGCCAGAGATGCAAGTTTGTGGAGGTGAAGTGCAAACTTCGAGAGAAAAACATCTCCTATTCTATGTTGTTTCCTGAGAATTGTTCATGACGGTAACACCATCTTCTTCACGTCGGATTCGGAGGCTAGAGAATGGGTGGACACTCATTAGAACCATTTCATCACTCCATCATTTCCTGACACTGCTGCCGCGGTCTTATATTCCTGAGATTTCATATATTTTGTCTCCCTGATCTTTGATGGACATTGGGGCGGATCCCGAGGGACATGGCGGCCATCTGAACTGATCCTACTCCTGCTGATCTACTTGAATGGAGGCCGAGCTCGGTAGGACATGGTAACATGGCCCCTGTGCAAAGGGGATGTAGAGCAGTGTTGACGCTGGACTCCACCCCTCTGGAGCTCACGTTCTGTGGTGAACTGCTCTGTGATCTCTAATGTGGTGATGAGGTTGGGGTGAGATTACATGCTATGATTTCGTAAAATTGACTAAATGCCTGTTTTGATAATGCCATCACAAACATATGTTTAAGTGTATATGTATTTGCTTATATGCCTTTTTTTTTCTCCTCTCTCTTCCCAGACGCACTAATGTTGTGAGTACTATTATGAAATGTTATTAATCTGCAGGTATTATCTGGCATGTCTTGGGCGGTGATTGGATGCTGCTTTTCCGAGATTCGGCACTTGGACTTTTTGAAGCTGTTAGTTTTTGCTTATATATTTTATGACGCCTCCAATCTGCCCGAGGGATGCTAAGATGAGATGAATGGGTGGCATACCTAGTGGCCCCCGGGGGGATTCGCTTTGTTACTGGGATGTAATACTGCTATGGCCATTATGCTTATGACTGTATCTATATATGTCTGTATACCTGATTATGGGAATATAGGTTACTATTCTGAAATGTTCTTGTTGGGTTGGTATTGTCTTGTATGCTTTGGGCGGTGGTTTGGCACTGTGTTGCCGCGCTTCGGCACTTGGATTCCTTGAAGTTGCTGGAGTCCATTCATTTAATGACGCCTCCGATCCGCCCGAAGGGTGCTGATGATGGGGACAATGAGTGGGAGTGGCGTCTGGCTGCAACCGGGGGATTGGCTTCCAGCCGGAAGGGAGATGTTCTGCTCTAGGAATGGCTGTGATAGTGTGGTCATTGGGTCTTCTTTCATCAGTTACTAGGAAGTGATGCTATGTTTATCTTTGCTCTATTTTGCTGCTGTGGGGGGCGGGGGTGTGGAAGGGATTCTCTGTGATCTGTTTCACAACTAGTTGATTTGTTTCTGTGTGTTGGGTGGGATGGAAGGGAAAGAAGTTTTGGCTGCCAGGCCACGGGACTGAGTTGGTTAAGGGATAAAATCTCTATCGGGTTGGGGGTGATGGAGATAGGGCGGGATGTTCAGATAGCAGCTAGTTAGTTGTTAGTTTAGGGACTTCTCTCTCTTCCAGGCCGGGCATTCCTCGCTCCCAATGGGCCCCGCCGTATGGCCAGAGGTGTCACATACAATATTTATTTCTATAATGACTATACTAAATTGTAAGTTTTTATTGTGGAACGTGCGTCGCTTGAATGATGCTGTAAAACGATCCTTAGTCTTAAACCATGTCAGGAAACAGACCCCAGGGGTGATCATGTTGCACGAGACCCATCTTACTGCAAGTAGAGTCTTGTCTCTTAGGAGGCAATAGATACAGAGTCATTATCATGCCATGTACTCCACGTATGCCAGAGGCATCTCCATTCTAATTACTAAACTAGTTTCATTTGAAATCATTGACCTCAAGACGGACCCACAGGGACGTTACCTCTTCTTAACATGTAAGCTACAGCGCGCTCTGTTTGTTTTGCTGAATGTTTATATACCGCCACCTTTCAACCCCTCAATTCTTAGGGACATACTTATTTATGTTTCTGACAAGCCACGTCACCATATAATTTGCATGGGTGACTTTAATATAGCTGCCAATCCTGACTTGGACAGATTAGGTGGGACGGCAGTTGACTCCAAATTGCATAGAGATGCCTTGCTCAGTCTCGTGGGTGATATGGGATTCATAGATGTGTGGAGAACTCTGCATCCGCAGGACTGGGAATTCTCATTCCACTCGGCCACCTATAAAACTTTATCTAGAATTGACTATGTGTTCGCTAACAAGTTGACCTTGAATTGGGTTACTGATTGTTGTTTTCTGACCAGGGTAGCTTCTGACCACTCCCCGCTATTAATGACACTACAACGCGACCAGAGACCTAGGTCTAGAGTGTGGAGATTTAGTCCCGGATGGCTGACCAATACGCATCCGGTGTCTAAACATAGGGAAGATCTCTGTGACTACTTTGTCAATAATGTTAATACTGCTGATCAGGGCGTAGTCTGGGAGGCTGCTAAGGCGAATGCTAGGGGCTCATTGATATCTGTTGTATCGATGCAAAATAGACTTAGATCTAAGGAGGTGGAGGCATTGGAATTAGACGCTGCTGAGGCGGAAAAACAGTTTGTGGACAATGGGGATTCGGCCTCTTATACTAACTTTGTCTCTTGTTCGCTAAAGTATTCTATAATGTTGTCTGAAATAAGTGCCCAACATGTTTTTTACTTGAGACAAAATATTTTTGAAAACAGGGATAAGGCAGGGAAGCTAATGGCTCATCTAGTTTCTCAGCACAGGGGGACTCTGCCGGTTTCTTCACTCTGTGATCCCGGGGGAGAATTGATACTAGACCCACAGATGATTAACTTGCGATTTCAGCTCTTCTATTCTCATCTGTATGAATCTCGATTGACCCGCTCTGAGTCACAGATTTCTTGCTTTATTGGTCAATGTGACCTTCCGCAACTTTCCTTTGAACATAAACAAATGCTGGATGCTCCTATACTTCCCAGGGAGGTGGTGGTTTGCCAGCGGGCAAGGCACCGGATGTGGATGGTCTTCCTGCAGAATGGTATAAAGAATTTGCGGATGTCTGGGCCCCCCATCTATTGAATACCTTTTATGCTGCTATTGACGATGGACGCCTTCCGGATTCCGTGAATAATGCTTCCATTATTGTATTGCCCAAACCAGGAAAGGATCCAGAGATCTGCGACTCTTACAGGCCCATTTCCTTGTTGACTACGGATGCTAAAATTGTGGCAAAAATTTTGGCTACCAGATTAAATATGGTGCGGGAACCATAATACACGAAGACCAAACTGGCTTTATCCCAGGCAAATAAACGTCACATAATCTTAGACGGCTATTTATGCACCTGCAGCTTCCTCACAATACCATCGGGACTCGGGTGATAGCGTCTTTTGATGCATCTAAGGCCTTCGACTCTGTCGAATGACCATACCTTTGGCACGTACTCTGGGGTTTTGGGTTTGGCCCATCCTTTATTATTAAATGGATACATATTTTATATAGTAATTCCAAGGCTTCTGTGGTGACGGGTGGACTGAGTTCACCATTCTTCTCCCTGCATCGTGGCACTAGGCTGGGCTGCCTACTCTCACCAGGCCTGTATACTTGGCCCTAGAGCCCCTGGCTGTCCTAATTTGTGCAAATCCGTTGATTCAAGGACTCAGTATAAAGGGCAGAGAGGAAAAGCTCGCATTATATGCTGATGACATCCTGCTCTTCTTAGGGGATGATGGGAATTCCTTGCGGACCACGTTACAATTGGTGGACGATTTTGGTTCATACTCTGGATTTCAAATAAATTGGACTAAGTCATCTTTGATTCCGATTGATAGGGGTCTACGGGAATCTCAACCAACAGACATCCCGCTTTCTTATGTGGCTGAGTGTACATATTTGGGGATTAGGGTGGCAGCGACGACGGACTCCTTTTTGGTGCTGAATTTGATACCTGCTATTCAATACTTTAGTGACAAAACAATGGCATGGCTTCATCTACCCTTAAATATTATTGGAAGATCGAACCTCATTAAAATAATTTTTTTGCCTAAATTTTTGTATGTTTTTCAAAATATGCCAGTTCCTATTCCTAAAAAATATTTCCGACAAATAGACAAAATTATTTCGCATTTCATATGGTGAGGGGGTCGGGCTAGACTCAAGCTCACTACTCTCATGAGACCAAAACGTGAAGGGGGAATTGCCTTGCCCAATTTTTATAGGTACTATTAAGCAGCACAGTGTAGGTATGCGTTAGATTTTGTTTCTCCCCATCCTCGTTACCAGACTACTCAAATAGATACATTATTATTACAGCCTGCTTATAGGCTGCCCCAATTTTTACATGTTGGCCCCGCAGTTTTTAAAATTCGAACTCCATTAGCCATAACTCTACATGAGGTGTGGGTGGAATTAAAAAAGCTACTGGGATATATAGCCATGGATCCGGATACCCCCTTATGGGGCACCGCGGGGATACACCATTTACTTGGTAGCGAGTTTGGTCCCTTGTAGGCTAGATCTGGGATTAATACACTTGGACAATTATACCAGGATAATCAGCTGAAATCCTTTGCACAATTACATGACGAGTACCATATACCACATAATCGTTTTTACTCATATTTGTGTATTAGGCATGCTCTTAGAGCTCAGTGGGGCAATCGAGCCCCGATGATTTCTACGTTTCCGCTTCTTACTAGATTGATGATCCTTGAGCCTCCGAGACCCCTCTCTTTCATTTACCAGTGGCTTGAATCTCACATGGGTTATCAGGAGTTCCCTTCACGAACAAATGGGAAATGGACGTGGGTCCATTAGAGAATTGGGAATGGGATTTGGCTAAGGCGGGACCAGCACTGGTGACAACGTCTACTAGACACCAGATGATACAGCTAAATATCCTACATAGAATTTATTATACGCCGTCAGATTGTACAAAATGGGAAATTTGGGTACCGACTGTTGTCTTCCATGTGATAATGTTCAGGGCACATACTTGCATATGATTTGGGAGTGTCCTGAAGTCAGGAGGTTTTGGACGGAAATAATGCGTATTGTGGCCCTGGTGTTGGGGAGACCTGTTCCTGTGGATCCAAAGATTTGTTTACTGTCTGTTTTTCCTGATGAGATTGAGGATGCAACTGACAGATCTCTACTGAGTGAGCTCTTGGTGATGGCGAGAAAGGTGGTGGCCTTGAACTGGATGTCAAACAGAGTTCCCAATTGTAGAGGGTGGATAAACCTGGTTTTACAGTGTATGCCACATTATAAATTGGTTTACTTACACTGGGGTACCCCGCCTAAGTTCGACAAGATCTGGGGAAGATGGCAGACCTGGTGGACAGATAGAGCAGATAATACTGTGGCACCTAATGATGTGCGACTTACTGATGATGAATGATTGATTGAGGTCATATCTGCTTGCTGTGTGGATGATTGTGACGTATGACTGATGCGTAACATTGTGTATGACCCTTGTACATACTGGGATCTTGTGTGGCGGGGGGGTGCTGCGGGCTTGGGAGAGAGAGGAATTGGGGGCGGAAGGTACAGTAACAGTTAAGTAAGGTTAAATTTTAGGAGTTTGGGTTATTGAAGTTTGAAATAATAATGAAAAACCTCAGGTCGTCTCTCTACGCTCTACTGATCTGCATATGTTCTTTTCATTGCTACTAATGTCTACATACTTTTGTTGTAATTGAACGATTTTACATGTATCCCCTTTTTTTGTATTTAAGATGTATATGGAGCAATCTGATAATAAAATATATTTAAAAAAAAAACAGAACCTGGAAATTATAGACCTCTGAGTTTGACCTCTGTAATGGGAAAACTGCTAGAAGGGATAATGAGGGATTATATTCAGGATTACAACACAAAAAATAAGATGATTAGCAGGAATCAACATGGTTTTATGAAGAATAGATCATGCCAAACTAACCTTTTCAGCTTCTATGAGGAAGAAAGCAGCAACCTTGATAATGGCAAGTTGATGTAACATATGTAGACTTTGCAAAGGCATTTGATACAGTGCCACACAGAAGACTGGGGTATAAAATAGGGAAATCGGGGCTAGGAGATAACCTTTGCAATTGGATACAAAACTGGATTAAGGATAGGGAACAGTGTGTGGTTGTAAATGGACAATTCTCCAATACAGTTAAAGTGGAGAATGGAGTACCTCAGGGTTCAGTATTAGGTCCAATGCTTTTTAACATGTTTATAAATGACCTGGAAATAGAAATAGAAAGCAAAGTATCACTATTTGCAAATGGCACTAAATTATGCAGGGCAATTAATTCAGAACGGGATATTTGCACTCTACAGAGGGATTTGCATAAAATGGCAGATTGGGAAAACAAATGGAATATGAAGTTTAATGTGGGGAAGTGTAAAGTCATACATTAGGGAGGAAATAATCCCACGGCTACTTATAAACTTAATGGAATCATTTTAGGGGACTCATTGCTAGAGAAAGACCTTGGTATCCTTGTCAACTACAAATTTGGGAACAGTGACCAGTGTCAAATAGCAGTAGCAAAGGCAAACAAAATCATGTCTTGCATAAAAAGAGGTATTGAAGCAAGAATGGATAACATTATTTTGCCATTGTATAAATCATTGGTAAGACCTCATCTTGGGTATGCAGTGCAGTTTTGGGCACCAGTTCTGAAAAAGGATATACTAGAACTAGAGAGGGTACAGCGAAGAGCAACAAAATTATTTAAGGCAATGGAGGACTTGACGTATGAGGAACAACTAGACAACTAAGAGGAGACCTTATCACATTGTACAAGTATATGAGATCTCTGCAGTGAGCTATTTATTCCAAGGCCTGATCAGGTGACCAGGGGACACCCCTTGAGATTAGAAGAAAGGAGGTTTAGACTTCAGCAAAGGAAGTTTTTTTTTTTTACAGTACGGACTGTTAAATTGTGGAATTCCTTGTCCAAGGAGGTGGTTATGGCAGATACAATGGATACATTTAAGAGACGATTAGATACATTTCTTTCAAAAGGGAACATACAGAGTTATACTGTTTATTAGTAGTCAGATTAGAAAGGTCTGATAAAGACTAACTTATCTGGTAGCAGGAAAGCTATAAAATTCTCAGTCACTTGGGTATGAGGCAAAGGTTAAACTTGATGGACTTGTGTTTATTCAACTAATTTACTATGTTACAATGTTATGTTACTATATATATATATATATATATATATATATATATATATATATATATATATGTGTGTGTGTGGGAGAAGGATGGGGCAGCACCCGTGGGAGTTTTTAGTAATTTTATTCAATCAAAGAGATAACAAATATGGTCAACATTTCAGTCCTATCTGGACCTTTCTCAAGATAGGACCAAAACATTGACCATATTTGTTATCTCTTTGATTAAATAAAATTACTAAAAAGTCCCACGGGTGCTGCCCCATGCTTCTCACACTTTCTCTAACATTATAGGGATTGTGCACCTGGGCATTATAGCATTTTGGAGTGAGTGCTTTCCCCACCAGTATATATGTGTCCAAAATGTAAATGACTTGTAACATAAAGCTTCAGAGCATTCATAGTGACAGACTGTTATATTGCAAATACACTGATCTATAGTGAAACTACAATACCAGGGTAAAGCTGACAAATTGCTCCTGAGCTATTAACTAATTAAGGTTTCTCTTACATCCATATGGATCACTTTGTACCATGGGGTTGAGTCCTGCCTCCTGGAAGGCAAGGCACATCACTAAAGACAGGGTCGTTGGAGCAGAGACTCTCTCAAGCCAGCCCCCCCCCCACACTTACTAATATAATACTCCATTAGGCAGGGTACCATCACTGGGCTTCCCTGGAGTTGGACTGCCCAGTTCACAGGTGCTCTGTGGACTTATTCTTCCCTGTAGAGGGAATTTTTTTCCCTCATGGTGGGTCTCTTGAGACTCTGTCCTTTTCCGTGGTGGTAACCTGAAGACAGAAGACTGGTAAGTAACCCTTTGAGTGCCTTGGGCCACTTTTTCTTCCATTATGTTTCCTCTTCCTACAGAGGCTGATGTGAGCAGGGCTGTGCTCTGCCACTGTTTATGGGTCTTGTAACGGGCCTTATATTGGAACTTTCAAACTGTTCTTGACTGTGGAACATTGTATTATATGTGAACTCTCAAATTGTTTTCGACTAGGGAACCATTTTGTCGGACTTGGGGCCAGATGCTTGACACAGACTCATACAGGGACGGTGACCATGGGTCGACCTCTGATTGGTCAGTCTCTGGAATCGGTCTGTCGAAGGAGCACAAAGGCGCCCCAGGAGGGAAAGTTGGCGAGATAGGGATTGGTCGAACAAACGGAGCCGGCGGTCGTCGATTGGGCAGGGGTTGAATCTGAATACTCAAACAGGTTGCAACCCCCTGCCCATTGTTCCCAGAGATGTGTATTCGAGTCTATAGTCTATAGTGTGCACAGTCCAAACCTTTTGTGAACTAATTCCAAAAACATACTGATAGGTGAATTTAGATTGTGAGCCCCAATGGGGACAGGGACCAATATGAGTGTAAAGCGCTGCGTAATCTGTGTGCGCTATATAAATAAAGGATTATTATTATTATATTAATTGCATAATGTCTGGCCCTTTGTCTAATGTTTACACCGTATGTCACTGCCCTTTGTATCCCTTGTCTCACAGTATATTTTGATGTTATTTGCTGTGTATAAAAACCCAGATGTTTGACAATAAAGTGTGTTAGTTTGGAGTAAGCAGTCTCCTGCGTTGTGGTCTAAAGAGTCCACTCTGACTCCCATCCTCAAACGGCATCCAGAGCTAATTCACTCCAGGAGTTCCAGCTTGCGACTCGACTTCCAGCTCCAGAACTCAACAGCTGATCGCTGCTCGACACCTTTGACCGGGAGTAGGGGACTCATGCTTTACGTCCCGTGGTTCCGGTGGTTGGCTCGACATCGCACTTCCAGCCTCGGTGACCCTTCTTGTTTGAAGCGGAGTCTAACTACGATTGTCGACATCTCCTCTCCACGCTACGACTCTCCGGAGCATCATCCATCCGGAGTATCCGACATCGCCCAGCCGACTTCAGGAGAGAAGATTCCCGCAAAGATGGCTCAGGACACCACGGCATCTTGGGTTCCCATTACACCGGTGGCAGTGGTGGGATCTTCTTTTCCAAGAGGTCCCAACCACCACCTGGGGACACGGCTGGCAAAAGCATGTCTCAGAGCTACAAGAATGCTACCCTAGCGACTCTACAAGAAATGGCGATGCAACGAGGCCACAACATGGAGGGTCTGAGGAGGAAAGATCTGATTCAGGCTCTAAAAGAGATGGATGAGGATGAGGCAGAGCTGGCCTGAAACACTGCTCTTCTGGATGACCACAGCCCCGTTTGACCGATGGTTGTGGAAAACAGTCCTTCGCCGGAACCCTGGGGTTCGACTCGACAGGATGTCGTAGACAATGACCCGGTGGCGAGCATGGTGGTATCACGGTGCCCGTGATTGCTGCCTTTCTCTGTCAGTTACATGAAGGGCTTTCCATTGGCTGCCTGCCTACAGCCCGCCCTGTATTGCCTATTTAGACTGAGCTTGGGCACCCTTTAGTTGCCCTTTCGTGTTGTCTCTATGTCGCCTGCACCTGCATTGTGTTCCTGAGCTTCCTGGGCCTTGTTACCACTTTGCTCTCCTGTGATCGCCTGAGTTCCTGCCTGACAGCTTCCTCGGTTCCAGCTTCCGTTCCTGATCCGGTTGGGGTTGCTGTTCCTGCTGCTGTTCCTGATCCGGTTGCCTGCCATGGTGATTCAGTTCCTGTCCTGACCGGCTGTGTTCCTTCTCCTGGATTGCCTGCGGAGCATCTCTCTCCTCCTGTCGCTTGGGCGACATTTTCACTCTCTTTAATGTGATCTCCAGTACGCGGGTACTGGTTCGCTCCAACTACAACCGGCTGCTTGTTGCACCGGTAGAGGTTATGTCACTCCAGTACGCGGGTACTGGTTCGCTCCATGTAAACCAGCTGCTTGTTCAGTCCTAACAGCACCGGTAGAGATTGTGTCACTCCAGTACGCGGGTACTGGTTTGCTCCATGTTAACCGGCTGCTTGTTCAGTCCCAAACAGCACCGGTAGAGATTGTGTCACTCCAGTACGTGGTACTGGTTCGCTCCACGTTAACCGGCTGCTTGTTCAGTCCCTAACAGCACCGGCAGAGACTGTGTCTCTCCAGTACGCGGGTACTGGTTTGCTCCATGTAACCGGCTGCTTGTTCAGTCCTAGACAGCACCGGTTGAGATTGTGTCTCTCCAGGAGGCGGGTACTGGTTCGCTCCATGTACGACCGGCTGCTGTTTGCACCGGTAGAGGTTATGTCACTCCAGTACGCGGGTACTGGTTCGCTCCACGTAAACCGGCTGCTTGTTCAATCCTAGACAGCACCGGTAGAGATTCTGTCACTCCAGTACGCGGGTACTGGTTCGCTCCATATTGAACCAACTGCTTGTTCAGTCCTAGACAGCACCGGTGGTGTTTGTGTCTCCCCAGTACACAGGTACTGGTTCACTTCATTCGCACTGGTGGCTTGTTGTGCCCAGCTAGCACCGGTAGAGATTGTGTTCCTCCAGTACGCGGCTACTGGTTCACTCCTAGTACACTGGATGCTTGTTGCACCGGTAGAGGTTATATCACTCCAGTACGCGGGTACTGGTTCACTCCATGTAAACTGACTGCTTGTCGCACCGGTAGAGGTTGTCACTCCCGTACGCTGGTACTGGTTCACTCCATTGTTGCATTGGGAGCTTATTACAGCTTGACAGCCCAGCAGGCCTCTGTTGTCCATCATATGCGACTGGTTGTTACATCTTAGGCCAGTCGCTGAGGTCATCTTTGCCTATGTTCCAGTCTTGCAGTCTAAGGCTGCCTTGCCCGGTATATTGGTAAGGCCGGTAGAACCTAGCCTATCCTATGCAGTCTAAGGTTGCCTTACCCGGTATTAGCAAGGCCGGTAGAGCCTCTATACTCGTCGTACCAGTCTCAAGGCTGCCTTGCCCGGTATTTTGGCAGGGCCTGTAGAGCCTCACTACCCGTTGTACCAGTCTCAAGGCCCGGTAGAGCCTTTTCTCCTCGTGATACTAGCCTCCCAGGCTGCCTTGTCCGGTATATTAGTAAGGCCGGTAGAACCAATTCCATCCTGTACCAACCTATGGTAGGTAGAGCCTGTCCTATTTTCTGTTACCACAACGCTCTATTATTGTGTATTGTGTTTAAAAGTCGAATGTGAATGCTACCAACAAGGGTTCCCTTTAAACTTTTCAATAAAGTTTTGTTTTTATCTTAACTCTGTGTCTGAGAGTCATAACAAACCGTGACAGGTGGCTCGTCGACTACCCTTCTACGGACCTAACCCATCACCGGAACTTGTCGACCAACTGCTGGAGCGAGCTCGAGATGAGTACTTGCAAACCTTGGCTATTAGGCACCCAGGCGTCCACCCAGCACCCCCAATGGCCACCAAGGGAACTGGCACCGGATTACCCTTGACCCATCAGTCCTTCCCCAGTTTCATCGACACAAAAGGGGGCATTGATGGGTTCCTATATGACTTTTAAAGACTCTGTGGAATGTTGGGAGTCAAACAGAAACACTGGACGGCGATCCTCGCCGCCAAACTCACAGGTAGGGTCATCGAGGCCTACCAGACTGTACCTGACCAAGATATTACCAGTTACCCCTAGGTAAAGAAAAGACTACCAGCTAGGTATGCCATTACGTCGGACACTTACCGCCAGAAGTTCAGAGAGACTAAAAAACGAGAGTTGGATACCTTTTCAGAATGGGGCCATGTGCTGGAGCGCTCCGCCAGGAATTGGCTGCATGGATCTGGGGCAAAGACATTTGAGGACTGTTGCCAACAGCTCCTGTTAGAACATTTTTTTCTGAACATACCTGACCTGGTGCGGGACTGGGTAAGGGATCAAAACCCAGGTACCCTCCACCAAGCTGCTCTGTTGGCCGACAAATACGAGGATACTGGGAACGTGGGCAGTCGGCCACAACTGACCCCGGGGGGTTCCCGGGCCCCCACCACCTCTACTTTTGTTTCTGCCCCTGGACCGCGACCAGCTAAAGATCCGTTCCCCTCCCAACGCCACTCCAACTAGGCCCCAGTATGCTTCACCTATCACCAACCAGGCCATCGACAATATAATTGCCCAAGGGGCCACGGCCCCCCAGCCAAGTACCAGCCACCCCCCGGTTCAACCCCACCACCCAGTCTGCCCGGGCCCCATCACACCAGGTACATTACCTCATGAATGAGGGACCCTGGCCTCCGGGCCCTTCCATCAGTGACCAGGACTGGCCTGACCCTGTGGAAGTGGGCAAGGCCACAGGAGAGCAGTATGAATGGGGGTACTTTTACGAAGTCACACTGGCGCAGGGAGGACATTCAGACAATTGACAGCACCACATCCAGCCAGTCCGTCTCAACGGCAACCCCACCAACGGCCTGAGTGACTCTGGTGCCACCCTCACCCTGGTCCAGCCTCACTGCGTGTCCCCTCAACACAGATTCCAACAGATGGTGGAAATCCGTGTGGCCAGTGGTAAAACTTCCCATGGCCAAAGTACAGCTTGACTGGAGTTCTGGACCCAAGGACAGGATCGTGGGAATTATGCCAGGATTACCAGCCAACGTCCTGCTGGGAAATGATTTGGGACAGCTACAGAGCCGCTTCACCCCACCTGGATCCCAGGAGGACTGTCACCCAGTTACGCGAGCAGCCGCAGCCAACAAATGGTAAGCCCTGCTTCACTCCCCACACCCTCAGTTGGTCCAGCTCCCGATTCCAGCATAGCCTGGCTGCCTTCCCCAGCCTACAGAACGGCCCTAGGGGAGGATCCCACTTTAACAGGGTATAGGCGCAGAGCAAACCTAGGGGACGTAGGCAAAGATGGAGAGCAGTTCATATGAGAAAATGGCCTGTTATATAGGAGCACCCAGACTAGCTGCCGGGAACCCAACACAGTCATCCAGACCCAGCTAGTGGAACCCCTACAGCATAGAGAGGCTCTCATATCTCTAGCCCATGAAATTCCCTTAGCCGGACACTCCGGGGCCCAGCGCATTGAGCGATGGCTAACTCGAGCGTTCTTCTGGCCCAAATTGTCCCGGGAAGTCTGCCGCTTTTGCTGGACCTGCGACACTTGTCAGCGGATCGGAAAAAGGGGGGACCATCCGCCAGCCCCACTCCAGCCCTTACCCATGATCGGAGAACCTTTTCAGTGGGTGGCCATTGACATTATAGGCCCCCTAGCCCAGCCACACGGGTAAGAGATACATCCTTCACCACCTGCTATCCTGAAGCCGTAGCACTATCGAGCATCACTGCTGAAAGGGTTTCAGATGCCCTGGTTAAGGTATTCACTCGGGTAGGGTTCCCTAAGGAAGTATTGTCCGATCAAGGCACATAGTTTACCTCAGAAATTATGCAGCAGCTGTGGAAACTGTGTGGGGTTAAACCCCTCCACACTACAGCATATCACCCCCAGACGAATGGGCTCTGTGAAAGGTTCAGTGGAACCTTGAAGCAGATGCTCAAGGCCTTCACGCAGTTGCAGAGAAACTGGGAACGATATCTGCCCCATCTGCTATTCGCATACCGGGAGGTACCTCAGGAGTCCACTGGATACTCCCCCTTTGGACTGTTATTCGGGAGGAAATCTATCTCGAGCCCAGGCTAGGCAGAAAGCCCAGTATGACAGATGGGCCCATCCCCGAGCGTTTCACGTGGGTCAGTAACTCTTAGCTTTTCGCCCAGTGAAACAAAACAAATTACAAACCGCATGGGAGGGGCCCTATTAGGTCATCGACCAACAAGGAGCCACCACGTATGTGATTGCCCACGGAGCCAGGCAGCAGGACCAAAGGACCTGTCATGTCAATGCCTTCAAAGTATATAATTCCCGGGAGGACGCAGTTATGGCCATATGCACCTTGGCGGGTGACGACCCAGAGGAACAGGACATCCCTCACCTCTTGGCCAAAACCCAAACCCAAGAGAGCTGCAACCCCCTGAAACTAGGGTCCCATCTAGGCACAGCCCAGAAAAGTCAGATTGCAGAGATGGTCCAATGATTGCCTGCGCTATTTTGCCCCCTACCGGGCTGAATCCTACTGGCCCAGCATGAAGTACACAACACAGGGTCAGAGCCCCTCCACCAACATGCTTACAGGGTCCCCGAGGCAGTGAAGCACGTGGCAGGAATTACAGGACATGCTAGCCATGGGGGTCATTGAGCCATCCGCCAGTCCTTGGGTCTCCCCGGTAGACCTGGTGCCAAAGAAAGATGGAACCACCCGGATCTGTGTAGACTACCGGAGGCTCAACAACGTCTACCACATGCCCCGGGTAGATGAGTTACTGGACGGACTTGATGGAGCTAGTGTTGTCTCTACCCTTGACCTGAATCGAGGGTACTGGCAGATTCCCCTTGCCCCTGAGGCGGTAGCCAAGTCCGCCTTCATTACCCTTTGGCCTTTACCAGTTCAAGGTAATGCCATTTGGGATGAAGAATGCCCCAACTACTTTCCAGAGGCTGGTGGATCATCTGCTGGCAGGAGCACAGGAGCTTGCCTGTGCCTACGTGGATGATATCTCTATCTTCAATGACTCATGGGAAGAGCATCTCTTACATGTAGAAGCCATCCTAGACCACGCAGGTCTCACTATCCGGCCCGATAAATACCAGTTAGGGATGGGGGAGGTCCAGTACTTAGGCCACCGGGCAGGGGCAGACAGCAGCGGCCCAAGCCAGCCAAGATTGCCGCAATTCTATAGTGGCCCATTCCCCTGACCAAGAAACAGGTCCTGGCATTCTTGGGAACAGCTGGATACTACTGGAAGTTCGTTCCCCAATACAGTACCCTGGCCAAACACCTAACAGATTTAACCAAGAAGGAACTGCCCCGTAACGTGGACTGGTCCCCAGCTTGTGAACAAGCTTTTCAGGCCCTGAAGGGGGCACTAGGGAGGGAACCAGTGAAGGCTGCCCCAGATTTTAATAAAACTTTCTTGGTTCACACAGATGCCTCTGACTGTGGATTAGGGGTCGTTCTGAGCCAGGTGAACCAAGTCGAAGAAGAACACCCTGTTGCCTACCTGAGCCGGAAGCTGTTACCCAGAGAAGCGGCCTACGCAGCTGTGGAAAAGGAATGCCTCGCGCTGGTATGGGCCCTCAAGAAATTTCAGTTCTTGATGAGAATTCACATTGCTGACCAATCACAATCCTCTGGTATTGCTCAGCTGGGTCTCAGGGGACAACGGGCAGCTGCTACAATGGAGTCTGGCTCTCCAAACATTTAACTTTTCCATTAAATATCGTCCCAGTAGAGAAAAACGGAATACTGATGGACTATCCCAGCAGGAGGACGTTTATTTAACCAACCAGATTAGCTTCCCTATCATGCCCCCCCCATGCAAGTGGGCTAAAAAGGGGAAGTAATGTAACGGGCCATAGGCAGTTACTGGGAGTTCAGGACGTGCCTATGGACTTTTGACCTTATATTGGAACTTTCAAACTGTTCTCAACCATGGAACATTGTATAATATGTGAACTCTAAAACTGTTTTAGACTCCATTTTGTCAGATTTGGGGCTGGATGCTCGACACAGACTCATACGGGAACGGGGACCATGTGTCTACCTCTGACTGGTCAATCTCTGGCAACCAGTCTGTCGAAGGCACACGTAGGCTCCCCGGGAGGAAAAGTTGGCGAGATAGGGATTGGTCGAACAAACAGAGCTGGCGGCCGGGAGGCTGCAGTTGGCCATTTTTGCTCCGATTACTTCTATCGGGAAAACCTCTCCGGGACATATCTCTGCTACTTTTTGGGCAACAACAATCAGGAAAGGCTCTATCTTCTTTTCTCCTAATGTCCAATCATCCAGTCCAGTTCTGAATGTCCTGGAGGGCTGCAGCAATCAGCAAACAGAGTTGTAGATGTTGCTAGGCAACATGCAATAGAGAAGTCTACAGTATACCAGAATGCCCATTTTGTGGGCTTTCTCCCCATTGTCTGACAGTTTTCTGGTTGCCATCTTAGTTCTCTTTTGCTTATCCTACACAGAGGCTGACTCTGTTGCTCTCCTTCCCCAGATTAACCCTTCGCTTGAAAGATAAGTGTATTTCTGGGTATTCAGGTTTATTATCTTTACTGTCGAGACATTTTATCTAGTTTTTTACTAGATTTGGGTCTTTCTCTCAGAGACACCTTACCCCCCCCCCCCCCGTCTGACTCTTGCCATACAGGGCTACCTAGGGAATATTCGGGGTCTCTGTGCCCCTCTTGTGTGGTGACACCTGCTTCTCCACCGGGCCATTCTAACACTGATCAAGAGCTTGCATGCATTAAGACACTGCTCTCTTCAGTGGCGCAGATCCCTTCTTCTGTCCAAGGTTATATCACCCCTGGAAATGTATGCTCACTTTTAAACAGGTTGACTCTATATTTATGGATCATTCGTAGACTTCTGGGGCCTCCTCTGAGGAGAAATTACCCTCAGAGGATGATGCATTCTTCCTACTCTGATCTGCTCTCCTCAACCGAAGAGCTCATCAAGCCAGTCCTGGAGACCCTTCAGGTGTCTGCTGCCTCTGATGGGGGAGCTCCCTCTCCAGATATCTTCTAGAGGTGTAGAAAGTTTTCTTTTGTTTTTTCATCCAATAACATTCTTGATCAAATCTTTATGGATGATTGGAAAACTCCTGATAATATGCATTTCTGTAACAAGTGCTTTACTAAGCTATACCCTTTTTCAGCTGAGGCTTTGGTGCTGTGGCTTCTCCCCTGCCGTTGAACCCCCTATATCATGTCTGGCGAAGAATATTGCCTTTCCGCTTGCAGAGCTGTGGGTGTTAAGGATAAGGCAGATTAGTGGCTTGATTCCCTTCTCAAGGCCTCCTTTATGGCTACTGGGGCAACACTGAGGCCTATTTTTGCCTCTGCTGGGTCAACAGGGTTTTAGCTGTTTGCTCTAGACATAAGACGACTAAGAGGAGATCTTATCACAATGTACAAGTATATGAGCGGTCAGTCTCTTTGGTGAACAATTCATTCTAAGGTCTAATCAAATAACCAGGGGGCACCTCTTGAGATTAGAGGAAATGAGGTTTCAGTGTCAGCAGAGGAAACGTAATTCCTTGTCTAAGTATGTTGTTATGGAAGATACAATGAAGACTGTAAGAGAAGGTTAGATACATTTCTTTCAATAGGTAACATACAGGGTTATACTGTGCGTCACAGCCGCAGGTCTATGCTCTCTATGCAGTAGGTCCAGACTGCGGATTGGGTTAATACTACTGGCGTCGCTTCTCCTCCTCTTCCCTGTCGGATATGCAGCGGGTCACATGATGTGTCGGGGCGATGACATCATCATGACGGTCCCTTTAAATGCCTGACATTTCCTGGACCTGGTGCTTCCCAGTACTAGTTGCTAGTCTTCCCCAGCGTGTCCTGTGTGCCTGTGCTCCTGTATTGAGAATTTCTTGTTGCTGATTTAATGTGCATGACTCTGGCCTGTGATCCTAACTCCTCTCCTGTCTCATCCTGTGGAACTATTGCTGACTTAATGTGCATGACTCTGGCCTATGATCCTAACTCCTCTCCTGCCTCATCCTGTGGAACTATTGCTGATTTACTGTGCATGACCCTGGCCTGTGATCCTGACTCCTCTCCTGCCTCATCCTCTGGTACTGTTTGCTGATTTACTGTGCATGCCCCTGGCCTGTGATCCTGACCCCTCTTCTGCCTCATCCTCTGGTACTGTTTGCTGATCCACTGTGTATGACCCTGGCCTGTGATCCTGACTCCTCTTCTGCCTTATCCATTGGTGCTGTGCTGCTGAACCCGTGTATTGACCCTGGACTGTTTGACTATCCTGTTACATGCATTCAAGGTACTCAAGGCTCAATTTAAAGGCAGCCGTTAGCCAAAAAACTCACAAACAGGTGCGTTAAGTGTCATGTTGCAATTCAAAGATCCGTCTAAACAACAGCTAACGGCAGTTGCACAATCCTAACGGCCGATACACCTACGTGCATTCAGACGCATGGAACAACATACCCCAGAGCTATTCAAAGGCTTGCGGTACTGATAACGGCTGAAAAAAAGACACACCTAACGGCTAAAAGTTAAGACCCACTTCTCACACACGTTAGACACTTAACGGCCAAAACTAAACACCCGTTACAGAGGAAAACACACCAAATGCTTACCACACAACCATGTAAATGGGAAAATTAACCCGTGCAATGCCAAAACAACACAAAAACATGCACACACAACACAAATCACTACACAAACAACAACAACCAATACCACAGGGACAACAACACACAAAAACAACAACACAACATGGCACGGAACAATGGGGGTCATCACACAAAGCGGACACCTGCAAATACAAGCTCACCTGGGCAACATCAACACGCCACCTGCACCCCACAACTGCACGTCCGCAAATGGCACACACAGAACAAGCACAACACACCACATCTTATAACACACACACACACCTGCTAACACTTACCTGGACAAAAACAACTCACCATTGGTCAGCACTCACCTCATCAACACACCTACACAACGCCCTAGCAAGTACTTAAAGGGACAACTCAACACACTCACTTGTGGCTTGTTTTCCACTCAGGGAGGGAGAGAGAGAGAGAGAGATAGATAGAGATAGAGAGAGAGAGACAGATAGAGACAGATAGAGAGAGCAAACAGTATGTTGGGTTACATATTGTTGCGAAGGCTGCGGAGAAGGCGTGCAAGGGAGAGAGCTGGGGAACATCAGCAACCTCCAAGCACGCCTCATCAACAGCCTCCACCTGTTGCAAGTGAGGAGGCTCTGGCTCAGCAGCCACACAGGAGCCCATCCCCACCCGGAGGACACCTGCCTGCAGATGCACAGCTGCAGCAACAGGATGCTCCCCAGCTGCCACAGGGACCCCTGCAGCAGCCCAGGATGCATAGACGACCACCAAGGCCCAGGGTATACCGTCCAAGGGTCACTCTCTTTGGGATGACCGATGACGAGGTTATTGATCGCTACAGGTTGAGGCCACACAGCATCATAGCCCTGTATGAGGTCATCAAGGAGCAGGTGGATCCCATATGCACCCATAACCATGCTCTAACTGGCCTTCAAAAACTCCTGTGTGCCATACACTTCATGGCAAGTGGCGCCTTTCAGTCGACAGAGGGTTACGCATCTGGCATGTCCCAGGCCACATTCTCCAGGGTGCTGGCCCAGGTCTTGCCAGCCCTCAAAGCCAAGGCCAGTACCTACATACGTTTCCCCATCACCGATATGGAGTGGACACATCTGAAGCAGGGCTTCTATGCAAGGGGAGGCATGCCCAGGGTCATGGGTGCAATAGATTGCACCCATGTCCGTATCAAAGCACCAGCACGTCAGGGACATATGTTCCTGAACCGCAAAAACTTCCACTCCATGAATGTGCAGATGGTGTGTGACAGCAACCTGGCCATAATGAATGTCTGTGCGAAATTTCCCGGGAGCTGTCACGATTCACATATACTCAGAAATACATCTGTGCAGAGGGATTTCGAAAATGGGTCCTATACAGGCGGATGGCTACTGGGTGAGTTAACAGCACCAAATGACACCACATACACATGTGCTAGTATGTTCACCACAATATGTGCTCCTTGTCACACCATGTCACTCACTTTCCACAGGTGATGCTGGCTATGGATGCAAGCCATGGCTCCTCACCCCGGTCGCCAATCCCCAAAACGATGCCCAGGAACGATATAACCAGGCTCATGCCAGAACACGGAATGCCATTGAGCGGACCTTCGGCCTCCTCAAGTCCCGATTCCGATGTCTGGACCACTCGGGGGGAGCATTGCAGTATGCACCAGGCAAGGTCTGCGACATCATCGTGGCATGTGCCATCCTACATAATATCGCGGTGGACACCAGACTCATCGATGATGTCCATCCCCCACCCAGACCTGAAGACCCTGTGGATATCGTTGAGTGTGAGGAAACCCCAACAGGGATGCAGACAAGGGACAGATTGATCAGGGATCACTTCTGCTGTGAGTATAATACATGTATGCACACAATCCATGCATACACACCCACCACAACACACATGTTCTGTTTCACCCCACAGGATCAGTGACACAGCCCTGTCACTGGCTGCAGTATGGACCACCAGCATCAACTATTCCGTGGACCAGTCAGATTGGGCCTAGAGATTCCGAATACACCTGACAACCTGTCGTCCATGTTGATACTGCTACCTCAAGGATATCATGCATGCCCCCCCTGGAAACCAAGGTACAACACTTTAACCTTGTTCAGCATATCCCACAGCTCCCTAGGCACCAACTAAAGTGTTCTGCTAGGATCAGACCCATAGCAACCATGGTACCCCTGTAGCAAGGGAGTCTCATCCAAGCCAATGCATCGGATAGAACTCTGTCATATAAGGGGTTCAGGGGGCATTCGTGGGGACATGGGACCAGTAGCTTGCTACAGTTGAATAAAGCAGCAGAGGGGTGGATCGACAGTAATAGTGTGTTACACAACATGGAGCTCATGAAATGTGGATCACATCTCCATGGACACCATGCTGCCCTGTGTGTGTGTGTGTGTGTGCGTGCAGTGATATGTGCCCCAGAAAGAAATACACACATTAACAAATATGTCCTACTAGCTCCATGAACCAAACATATTTGGCCTGTCTCTGACAGTGGCAGCCCAAATATATTGTTGTCAGGAAGCTATTAGGACATATTTGTTGATGTGTGTAACCATGTCAGGGGCAAATATCCCTAAGGATGGTTAACATCCCCTTAGTTCCCCCCATGATGGTTCATAGACCAGTACACAACACATTACAAAGCAGTGGTTTGTGTAGACTTATGTAACGGGAAAGATTAAGAGGATCATGATGTTGTAGCTGTTGCATGACGATCACTTCGAGGGTGATGTTCCAAATCCTGTCCTCT
Source organism: Rhinophrynus dorsalis (assembly GCA_037306005.1). Taxonomy (NCBI): domain Eukaryota; kingdom Metazoa; phylum Chordata; class Amphibia; order Anura; family Rhinophrynidae; genus Rhinophrynus; species Rhinophrynus dorsalis. The sequence goes on from CM074721.1 coordinate 149,213,845, forward strand.
TGTCCCACAGGCATCCATAGCACGATCCATCCTTGAACAGAGGAGTTTCCATATGACTGGACTGAAGTCTGGACAACACTTCCATGAAGCTCACCCCTTGGCGTTCCAAGTGATTGTGTTGGTGATGCAATGTTTGACCTGATGTTCACAGCAACCTCTACTGGAACATTCACATATGGACACAAATTTATGTGTGTACTAACATCCAGGTATCAAACCTGTACAGTAAGACTGCTCATACACAGATGCCAAACGATGTAGACAACACATGAGCAGTTCACTAGCATTTCTAATGTATTCCTATTTAGTTCAGATGTACCTTTTTGTGCTCATAGAAGTGTTTAATGCATATTGGCTACATACACAAGAAACATCACTACTCAATCCGTGTCTGTATGAATGAATGTTGGATCAAACACCTGTCAATGTGGAACCGTACCCAAGGCTAGAGTATCCCTCATACAAAGGAAGGCATGATTTACATCACAGGAGTCCACTAGTTGCCTGACCATGAGTGGACTTTGTGATGTATACATGCAATGACATGATGGCAGTGATACACTGATGTGTGTTGTGAGTGATTAGCTGGTGATACAGGGGACACACTTCCACTGTGATGTGATGTCCATGGTTTGTGTGTTGCTCAATTAAATCAATGTCCTGAGATTGCTGTAGGTTGTCATATCTCAGTACATGGGCTACATCAACAAAAACAACCATGTGGACAAGTGTTATTACTGGTGAAGTGTGTTATAACCTTAGTTAAACAACAACACAACTTAAAGGGATAGTAAACCCTGAAAATAAGTTTATTTCACATTGTAGCCCTTTAAAAACCATGAAAAATGATATCAGTCTTATCTACCAAACATATATGATTTGGGATATAAGACTTATATCATTTTACATGTTTTTTTAAGGGCTACAATATAGAATGAACTTATTTTCAAGGTTTACTATCCCTTTAATACATAAGCCAATGCTCAGCCTAAGGTTCCAATGTGCGTGCTACACAATGAAATCTTAGGAAGATTTTTGGGTTATGCAGTAAGTTAGGCTGTGATTCAAACTCCTGTTGTGCAACTGACTTGCTGGAGAACACAATGCTCACCCTAGGATCACAATGTGCAACACACACATTGAGATCCTAGGGTGTACATTGTGTTCCCCAGTATGTCAGCTGCACAATAGAATTTTGATTTAAAGACCATATTGATGCATGTTCAATCTGTCCTGCTTGTTATTTCCCTGCTAAGTCGCATAGCTGTTAGTTTGGTTTTCCCCTCAAACACAACAATTGATGCAGACGAATGTTCAGTGTTGCACCAGTTGTTGTGCTAAGGGGTATGTTCTGATCAAATCTGACACACATCATGGCCATGTAATACTGTTGTGTTATATGGCTACAGGGATGGGTTGCCAGGTGAATTTGGACAACGGTGTGGGTGTGTGTGAACCCATGTTGTAACATCACACAAACATTTCCCCCAGGCAGGAGTTGAGTTCACTGCATGGCAGTGTTTGGCAATGCATTGGAGACAACCCTGCCACCCAATCTATAAGTGATTACACAGCAGATCAGACAGGATTCAAAAGCACAATTTTCATTTATTGAGGGGGCAGATGACAGGTTGGGCCTTTCATTTCTTTTTTTTTGGGGGGGGGCCTTAGACTTGGTGCCAGAGGTGGATGCCCTGGCTGATTGCCTTGTCACCCTCTGTCCCCTAGGTGTGGCTTCTGGGGTAACACTGGAAGGGGTGGTGGGTGCAGTGGACCCCTCTGTGGAACGCAGGTTCTCCCTCTCCATCCTCAGGTTCTCCCTGCGGTTAATCTCTCGCAACTCCACGAGCACCTGTGCAAACATGTCCATCATCCCCGTATGTATCTGGTGGAGTTGTGTGTTCCCCCTGGCAACCTCTGACTCCAGAGCTTGGATTCTGGTCTCCAACCTGTTCGTGTTCCTCCGGGATTCCCTCCGGTTCCTCGTGAGGTTGTCGTTGGTGGCGTGGGTTGCCCGGAGCTGTCCTCTTTGAAGGGCCATGCACTCAGCCTCCAGATCTGGGGTGCGTTGACTGCTGGAGATGGGAGTGGCCGGTGACACATGTGCTGTTTCCCCAGCTTCAGCTGTCTCCTCAGCCTCTGTTTCCCCAGCTTCAGCTGTCTCCTCAGCCTCTGTTTCCCCAGCTTCAGCTGTCTCCTCAGCCTCTGTTTCCCCAGCTTCAGCTGTCTCCTCAGCCTCTGCTTCAACAGGTTCAGCTGTCTCCTCAGCCTCTGCTTCAACAGGTTCAGCTGTCTCCTCAGCCTCTATCTCCCCAGCCTCTGCTGTCTCCTCTGCTGGTACTGGGTGTGCTGTGGCTGCTACTGCTGTTTGTGTTGGTGGAGTGGCTTGCACAGACGGTGTGTGGGTGCCCACCACATCAAGGGACCCACTGCTGCCCACTGATGTCTGTGCTGGTTGAGGTGGTGGGGTGAACAAGTCCCTTGGCTGAGGGCGCTGGGGCTCCCCAATCAGGCCCAGGTGTTGGTAGTCAAGTGGCCAAGGGTCATACCTTGGCCAGTGGTAGGTGCTTGGCCCCCACCTGGGATCATACCTGGGGCCATGCTGGGGAGCCATCCAGGAGGGTAGATCCATCTCGGTGGAATATGGCCCATATTGGCTGGTGGCCACATTCCCGGGCAGCCATTGCCTCCCTGGTGGTGGTGGTGCTGCTGCTGGAGGGTAATAGCTCCCGGTGCTAGTGGGATGCATCCATCTCTCCCCCTGAATCCAGCCGCTGTACATTTGTCGAGCATCCTGTGGTGGGGCAGGCAGTTGAGAGGCAGGCAGTTGAGAGGCAGCCAGTTGAGAGGCAGCCAGTTGAGAGGCAGCCAGTTGAGAGGCAGCCAGTTGAGAGGCAGGCAGTGGTGATGCAGCCAGTTGGGGAGGAGGTGTGGTGGTTGTAGACGCTTCCCAGTGGCTAGTCCCCTCCTCTGTATCCTCCTCACTGGGTGGTGTGGTCGGCTCCTCCACGGGCTCCTGCTGCGATGGAGGCCCATAAGCTGTGTGGAGAATTGAGATTGTGTGATTAGTAAACGTAGCCATGATGGGATTAATGGGATACTAATACATGAAATGCAGAAAGGGAAATATATGTTTTGTGGTTTATCACCCTGAGTGAAACAAGGGTACTCCCACTGCTGGAGGAGGTTTTTGTTCAAAAAGTCTCCCAGCTCAGAGTAGAATTGCTTTGGTGCTATATCCCAGTGGCCTGAAGTTGTACATTGGCACTGTTGCTACATTATCCTATGAGAATTTATTGCGTCTGGACGTAAGCTGTCCATAGGATGGTCTAGCAACATCGCCATTTTAGAGTTCCAGGCCACTGTGATATTGCCGCTGGAGTAGTCAACTATGAGCTGTGCTACATTTTGAATGAAACACCTTTGAGCAGTGGGAATACCCTTGTTTTGCTCGGGGGATGAACCCTGCAATATATTTTTCTTTTCACATGTTAGGTATTACTATCCCTTTAACGGAATAGCAATGGTTAATTTCACCATGATGTAATATTGTAGGCATTGTAAGAGATAGATGTGGATCGATGTTAGTCCTATCCCTCCAACCCACATGGTTAGACAGATATTGCTCTATTTGACAGTCATTTTGACATGTTTGACAGTCATTTCACCACACGGAGGCTCTTCAGCAGAGCGTAAATTGCCCCATTCAGAGATGTAAACCTCATTGGAATGGTGAACAGAGTGTGCTTGCAAACCTGGCACACTTTGTTGACCATCTCAAAGATGTCTCCATCTCTGAATGGGGCAATTTAGGCTCTGCTGAAGAGCCTCCGTGTGTTCTAATGACTGGAATCTCCAGCTGTCAAATAGAGCGATATCTGTCTAACCATGAGGGTTGGCGGGATAGGACTAACATGGATCCACATGTTGGTGAAATTAACAATTGCTATGCCATTACAGTTACATACAAGGAGAAATGGTCATATATGCATGTGGATGTGTACCTTTCATATGGATATGAATATATCCTTTCCAGATATGAAGCCAGAGATCATTTCAGTAGGTGTGATTGCCTTACTGGCTATATATGTGCACCCATCAAAATATACATTGGATTGATATGATGGATATGAGCATACCTCGTATATCCCATCTACGTAGAGTGGGATATACTAGGTATGTGTATTTGGATGGTATCAATGTAAGTTAGTTTCTGATGGATGCACATATCTGGCCAGTAGGGCAATCACAGGCAGTGAGATGATCTCTGGGTTCACATCGTGTTGGGACATATTTTGAGCCATTTGAAAGGTACATATCTGACCATTTTCCTTTGTGTGCATATCTTTGTTTGAACAGATGTGCAGTGGGAATCAAGTGTTATTCAACCCTATCTTCTTAGCTGATCCCGTCCAATTCACAATTTTTCATTACTTGACAGGTGACTCTCTGGTTGTCAGGATCATATCCTATGCATTTCATTGTAGGGCATGGGATACCACCCTGGCAATCAGAGATTGATGAACTGGACAGGATCCTGTCCATGTCGTGTGTTCCAGTTGAATCCTGAAGGGCAACAATCACGCCAGTAGTGAGGGATATCTCTGATTGAGGCCTGTTTTTCTTTGAGTATGAGCCCATCCATCCTTCTGAGTGAGGCAACCGTACTCAATCCGAGATATCTATCATTCATGGCCTGTTGGTGACCAAGGTACAATGGATGATATTTGGTTCCCATGTGTATCCTGCAAACAGTGTCTGGTGTACCATCCATCCATGGCATCAGCACCCCTGAGGATCCATGTGGGAATCAGATGTGAGATATGTCATTTGAAGTTAGGGTAAATGATTGCAGACACAACACCAAGGCCTACTTTTTCCCCCTTTAATTCTGGGGTATTGTTTGAGGCCTGTGTGTTGCACATACAAGCAGTTATTCTCAGTGCCACTGTGATGTGTGACCTGCTCCATCCTTTTTGTGATTCAGTAAGCGGTGTTGTTGACATGATGGAGTGTACATAATGCTGACTTCTCCAGTGATCTCATTTCCCCATTTCCAGTGTTTTCTATGGAGTGTATACGATGGGACCTTAGCAACTTGATTCATGTTATTGCATATTCTCCATAGGCTAACACTGGTATTGGTGAAATGAGGATGTGTGAGGGTGAATTTCTCTCCACCATGTGTTTGTCACCGCTTAGTGAATGTCCCCTGTGTAGCATGTGATCGTTGGCCTATTGACTTGATTGTTGTCTGGTTAACCCTTTGAGTCCCAGAGGGGTTGCCAAAGCATTGTTGATCGATGCATTGATGATCCCTCTAGCACTCTAGGGGTTAAGTGCTGACATCCCAGCGGGGACATGGGTGACATTGTGTGTGAACAGTGATGACAGTCGACATTTGGAACTGCATGGTTTGTGTATTGTGTGTGATGAGCACAGCGACAGGAGGGTTGAAGTAGGACTTGGACAGGTTTGTTCCAAGTTGGACCTTGATATTTGTCCTTGTGTTGTGTCCTGTTTTTAACCCTCAGGGTGCTGTGTTGGTGCAGTTGTGTGCATGAATGATGGCCATGTGTTGAGGTGTGAGTGTGTGTGCAGCTGGTGTTGGTTGCTGTAGTGTGTTGTTCTGTAGTGTTGCACTTACCGGTAGTGTGGAGGGTCCTCTCATCCCTAGTGTCAGCTCCTCCAACAACCCCCTCGATCAGGGTTGGGGACATATTCTGGCGCACCATCTCCTCCCAGCCGCAGAAGGTGATAGGGACAGGTGGGCCACCTCCAGTGCCTCGGGCGTGCTTGGCGAGTTCGGAGAGCTTGTTCTTGACCACCCTCCGGCAGTCGCCCCATCGCTTTTTGATGGACTCCACGTCCCGTCTGCATGGAGCCACCGCGTTGACCCGGCTGCAGATCTGGTTCCAGGCTGCTTTCCTCCTCGCTGACAGGCCAGGGACCTTCGCTGTCGGGTGGAGAACACTCTGCCTCTCCAGGACAGCTTCCACAAGAGCCGTGTTCTCCTCCTCTGTATACTTTGGGTCTCTGATCCTGGCCTCATCAGCTCCGGCATGGGATGACTCAGAGCCGGAGTGCCCTGCCTGGTCTGACCCTGACTGTGTGGGGTGCTCCCCAGCAACTACCCCTCGTCCCACTGCAGGTTCTGTCCCTGTCCTGCGTGTTCCTGCTCTTGTGGGCCGGGTCCCCCTCCGCCCTGCGGATCTCCCTCTCCCACCCCTGCTCTGCTGAGGGATCCCCTCCTGATCTTCCTCCTCCTCCACTACTCTCCCCATCCCTCTCTCCTGTCCTCCTCTCCTCGCCATCATTCACCCAGTCACACCCAGGCACTCCCACAGGCCCTCACAGACACACTCGATCCAGTCACTCTCTGTCACACACTTTCACTCCCAGATTCACACTGTCAAAAATAAAAGTAAAATGTGTGAGGTGTTATAAAATAAAAGGACTATGTGTATGTATGTGTATGTGTTTGTATGTGTGTATGTAATATGTGCAAAGGTGTGCTATGTGTCGTATTCTGTGCAATGCTCTCCTCTCTCCAAACTCCAAAACTCCTCTACCTCCAATGAACGCTCCTGTCTCCCTCTCTCTGATCACTATCCTCCGCTCCTGGGTCCTGATATCTGGCTCTGAAGAACTCGATAACAGACAGTGTGTGGCGGTTATTTTTGGGTATATATAGGTGTATTTGAAGTTATTTGATACATTGGGGCTTTGGGATTGGATGTGTGTTTGAATTTGTTTTGGCATCAATCATGGTTGCTTGACAACGGCAGCCGTTATGTTAGATGTTGTTTGGAGCTCAGTTATCGTGTGATTTGTCCGCCCGTTGTGCATTAACATGAGCGACAACGGGTTTTGTGTTACGTGTTTTTTGTGTGCCTACGCTCGATAGCTATTCTCGTAGAGTAGCTATTGAATCTGCCGTAACTCCTGTATTATTTGCAAGCGATGTGCCTTTTTGACTTAGCGGCTGGTTTAACGGTTGCCTTTAAATCTAGGCCTCATTCTCCTATATCGGGGGGTTTGCCTATCTATACACTCTCCTGTATTTGGGGTTTGTTGCTTTGTCTGCTTCTGGGTTCCTATTCTACATTGGTGTGTGCTCTGGGTTCGCCCCGGCTTCCATTCAGAAAAAGTGCTTTCTGCTGTTACCTGCGGGTATTGTTCTATGCAGGGGTGGTTTCATTAAGCATACATTCCACCATTAGCTGGGTGTCCCACTTGCCTATATATCCTGGCACGGTGTGCTCTTAGCTAGCCATATCTAAGATTGCGCCCACATTTTTGGTGCATCACCTGTATCAAACCTGCAGAAGTCTTCTCCAATTCCTTCCCAGGTTCTAGTCTTCCTGGGCATGAGGTTCAACATACTTCAAGGGGGGGTCTTTCTCCCAGAGGAGAAGATTCAGGTTCTATTCCACAACGTGTTTCAGGCGCTGCAGTGGTCATATGACATGATCAAGGACTTTATGAAGGTGATTGGTCTCTTGTTCTCGGTGCTGGAGGCAGCCTCTTACAGCTCCAGATGAGGGAACTTCAGAGGGACATCCTCCGGTCCTGGTCCAGGAATCTCCTGGAGCATCTCCTTCAGCAGATGACCCTGTGTCTGGAAGCCAAAGAGGACCTCCAGTGGTGGCTTCATTGGCCAAAACTGTAGAAAGGGAGGCCCTTCATGATTCCAGGGGCCCTGGTCACAATGGATGCCAGCCTGAGGGTCTGGGTTGTGATCCTTGGACACCTGTCTTCCAAGGCAGGTGGACAGAGAATGAGAGTCTATTTCCCATCAACATTCTTGAGCTCCCTGCGATTTGTCTGGCTTTTCTTCGTTGGTCCCTACTGCTCATGTTTTTTCAGGTGAGGGTTCAGACGGACTACACCCCGGCTGTGGCGTACATCAATCACCAAAGAGGGACTCACAAAGAGATCAGATGGAGGGAGCTGGTTGGAGAATCATGCTCCAGCAATCTCAGCCATCAACATTCCAAGAGTAGAAAATGTGCTGGCAGACTTTCTGAGTATCCAAGACATAAATCCACAAAATTGGGAACTGTGTCCAGAAGTATTCTGATAGTTCAGCACTGGGGGTCCCAGCGGTAAACCTCATGGCATCCAGAGAGAACGGGAAGGTTCCAGGGTTCTGCTCTTGTGTTCACCATCCCATGAACCTTCCATCTCTCCTACATATTGCCTTTGATTCCTCTCATCCCCAGGGTGATGTGAAAGATCAAATGTGACGGATACCTGTACTCAGACTGAGTAGCTCTGCCAAAACCATGCTTCCTTAACCCAGGACACTCAGGATCTCCTCCAGTCAGGAACCAGGAACATATCACCATTCACCCAGTCACTTAGGCAAGACTCAGTGTAGGGTGAACACACTCTGGATACAGCAAGCTTTACACCAAGCATCAGACAACACCAGTGTCTTGGGTTTAAAATAACAACTGACTTTATTGGAACAACCTACACATATTTATACACAAAACCTACATTGAAATACATGGGCATGCAGGATATAATAGGCGAGTCACAGTGATAATATAATCACAATATACAAGCCAAAGGGCCAACAACAGAAGGTCCCAGCAATTACAATAACACAGACATGATTGCATTACTACATAAAAGGCTAGCAACAAATGGTACTACACAATACAAAGGGCCAGGCGTGATTAGGTTAGCACACCACAGGGAGTCTCAGTACAGTTCACAGACCTACAATGACTGGAGTGGCTACAATACACACAGAGCTTGGGTGAGGGTGAACAATGAAACAAAAGGCTTGAGGTACTGCAATATACATTTGCAGTATCCTTGGCCAAACTCAAATACTTAACCCCTAATGGCCCTGTCTCCTGAAAGCAGGCTATGATTTGTAGTCCTTTTTGGCACAACTGTCCGCCAATATAACGTCCCAAAGTTCTACATAGCTTGCAACACTGGGTTGACAATCCATACACCTAGACAAGGGTTGTTTTAGGCATGACAGAAATGTCCACAGTTCCTTGTGTTCCTTGTCTAACAGTCTCAGGGAGAGGTCATACCCTGTTCCAGGGCTAGGTCCTGTAACGGTTTGTTTGACTCACAGACACAGAGTTAGGGTAAAAACACAGTTTTATTGAATACAATAATGCAATAAGAACCCTCCCAGGTCCTGTAATATACAAGGTATAGTACAGACACACGACAGGTAATATTTAGGCCCACACCGGTCCAGCACAAATATAGGAGACAAACAGTTTATGCTGACACGGGTCAAGCAAAGGAGTACGTTCCCAGGTTACAGCAATGAAGGAGTTAAAGTTCATCAAGGATGGTAAACAGTCCCATATGTGGAAGTACTGAACTGCTTCTTAAACACGCCAGAGTCTGTATCCACTGAGAGTTACCAGTACACTGAAGGAAAAGGAGCGCTACCGGTGCATTCACGGAGTCAACACTTGCAACCAGTTTGACAGAGTGGAGCATAAGCCAATGGCAATATACCGGAGGAATCACGGAGACAACACTTGCAACCGGTTGACAGAATGGAGCGTAAGCCAATGGCAATATACCGGTGCAATCACGGAGGCAACACTTGCAACCGGTTTGACAGAGTGGAACGTAAGCCCAAGGCAATGTACCGGAGCAATCACGGAGGCAACACTTGCAGCCGGTTTAACAGAATGGAGCGTAAGCCAATGGCAATATACTGGTGCAATCACGGAGGCAACACTTGCAACCGGTTTGACAGAATGGAGCGTAAGCCAATGGCAATATACCGGTGCAATCACGGAGGCAACACTTGCAGCCGGTTTGACAGAATGGAGGACTAGGACAGAGGCGCTCCGTGGAGCATACTGGGATAATACTTGGCAAGCCTGCAGGTGCAGAGGTGCCAGACAAATCAAGGCACCAGAAATCAGAATGTCGCCGAGGCGACAAGGACCAGGACAGCAAGAACGGAGAACAGCCGAGTCGGTGCACAGGAACGGGAACGTCAGCCAGTCCGGGTCGATACACAGGAGCAGGAACGTCAGCCAGTCCAGGTCGGTACACAGGAGCGGACACTGAAGAATAGTCAGGCAATCCAGGTCGGTACACAGGCGCAGGAACTGGAGAGTAGTCAGGCAAGCCAAGTCGGTACACTGGAAACTCCTTGAGCAAAAGTGACACTGGTATAGGAACACCACGAAAGGGCAATGTGTGGGTGCAGGAGCCCAGTATATAAAGGCCATACTGGGTGGGCTCAACACAGGGCAACCAATGAGAACCCAACATAGGATAACTGACAGAAAGATACAAACAAGGGATCACGGGCACCGTGATAGGTCCATAGTCTGTGGGTAGGAGGCTAGCCCTCAGGCCCCTCCAGGAGACAGGGGCCCAGTGGTTCCTGTGACAGATGTGTTCACCATCCCATGGACCTTCTATCTCTTCTACATGTTCCCTTCGATTCCTCTCATTCCCAGGGTGATTTGAAAGATCAGGATGGATAGTGCATTGGCCATCCTGATAGCTCCTTATTGGCCCAGGAGGGCATGGTTTGTGGGCCTGATCATCTCATCCATTCAGGACCTGAGTTGGCTGCATCCCAGACTGGATCTGTTACTCCAGGGTCACCTGTGGAACAAGGTTGTGGAGAGGCTGGCTTTGACGGCATCATTCTTGAAGCCAACATCATGAAGTGGAAGGGCTTCTCTGCTGAAGTCATATTCTCCATGATTCTTTTTGTCATCCCATAGGGTCCCAGAGCTGGTCAGGCAGCTTCCCCTGGTAACCATTGCCTCTTGGATTAAGGCTACCATACGCCAAATGTTCAAGATCAGGAAAAACCTTTTCCCTTTAAGATCACAGCTCATTCCACCAGATCTGTAAGTACTTTCTGGGCCTACAAGAACCAGGCCTCAGTTGAACAGCTGTGCAAGGTTGCAAATTGGTCCTTGCATACCTTCGCCAAACTCTGCCGTGTTAACATCTTGGTCTTGGCTGGGGTCAGCTTTGGCTGGAAGGTCCTGCAGGCACTTCTGCCTATTTAAGGAACTGTCTTTCTTCTTACAGTAAGTTCTTCAGTAGTTTCTGAGCCCCATTGGCTCTTGTATTGTGTGCTGTTCTAGTTCAGTGTCTCTTGACACTTGTGTTTTTCTAGGTTATTCAGTCCCAGAATAGTCCTAGGGAACTCTGGACTCAGGAGGATGTGCAGGAGGTATTTTCTCATTTCCCTCCCTGTGAATCCTAGTTTTGATATATCCCCATGGTACCTGGTTTCCATATTGGACATAAGAGAAAATAGTATTTTGGTGTTCTTACTTGTTAAATCATTTTCTGTTTAGTCCATATAAATCACAGGTCTCCCACCCACAGAGAAAAACCATCCTGGGCAGAGGAGTCCTCTTAGAGTCTTCGTGTTGGGAGATTTTCTTCTCTTCTTTCTGTTACGGTTGACAAGCAGAACCAGGAGTCAGATGGTATCATTACTATAACCTTTATTATGAGAATAATACAGTAATGCAATATAATATATACACACAGTGGGTGATCGAAAAAGTGAGTACCTTATCAGGAATAGCAGTCTCCCAATATCACCACCACACTGTCCGAGACTAGACCTCAGCCTGCTGGAGTCTCGCGTTACAGTAACGCCCAAGAGTGATACTGACTCAGCCTGCAGTCAGTAGCTGGGAGTCTGGTAGCCCCAGGTCAAAACTAGGAAGGATGTCTGAATAACGGAACCAACCGTAGGAGCGAACAGACAGGGCCTTCTAGTAAGCACCAGATAGGATAGTCAGATGAGCCAAAGTCATACACGGAGCGGGTAGTCAGCCAGAGCCACGGGTTTGCACCAGATAGGATATCCACTGAAGCGATGGAATGCTGGATGCGCAGTGGACAGAGCCCCAGGTCAACACCAGAGTGGGTAGTCAGACAAGCCTAGGTCATACACAGAGTGGGTAGTCAGCCAGAGCCACAGGTTTGCACCAGAAAGGATATCTGAACCAAATCGGAACGCTCAAGGAGAATAGTCAGACAGAGCCACGGGTCAACACCAGAATGGATGGTCAGACAAGCCGGATCATATACATGAATCAGGAATACTAGATAATTTACTGCTCAGAACACCAACGTAAGGGTAACTGATACACAGGCCCATAGAGGTTTATAAAGGTGTAGGAGAAGGCAGGACCAATTAGGTCCCCCAGGCTGGGCCTATAACAGGCGTCCAGGCAAGTGCCGGATTCAGTGCTGCCAGTAACCAGGAATCAGACTAGGCCGCAGGCAGAGGAATGCTGCTAGTGATGCAGGAGCGTCCGTCCAGAACCCTACTCCTGGCTGAACGGAGCAGGCCGAGGTAAGGCACTGTGACACTTTCCCACTTACTTTTTCATGTATGGCTTTGATCATATGAATTCTGGGAGTTAGTAGGCGGGGGGGTTAATCTGGAGGGTATCCATTTAAAGAGTTGCATGCAAAACAGTGTGCGACTACACGGCTCATTCAGCATGTCGCAGTGATTAAAAGGGCAACATGAGAATCTTGCACTGCAGGACAGTTCAAGATTCCCATGTCGCAGAATGAAACATCACCATGAATGTATGAAAGAACATTTGAGCTCATCATGAACACTGTAATGCACTAACACAAAATAAATTAAATACCTTCTGCTTGTCCAAATCTACCTCACTGCAAGTTGACGCTCTGTACACTGGAAAAAAGAAGATAGGGACGGTGGATCTCCTCCTCTCCCTGGGGTTTACAGACAGCCCATCATAACTTCATTGCAGATCGACATAAATTGCGAATCTTTTAAATGCACTGCGGCTGACAGCACAGGGAGAGGTAAGTCTGTCACATCTTCCACAGGCTGGGGTACGTAGCCTGCCCAGTTTCGGTACCCACATCCAATTCCAATCACCCAGGACAACCGTACTTTGTTATCACTGTTAAATAATATTCAGTTCTCACGGTTCAGTAAAGTTATCTGATGCCCATAAGTCTCTGGATGTCTCTTGCCTGACACTTGCCAGTGTAGATCTGCACATATGAGGTAGGGAGAGTTAAAAATGACATTGAGGAGGAAATGAAAATGACAGTGCTACGAGGAGCAGTGACACGAATGAAATTACAATGAACAAAAATCGACAGGAAGGGGAGAAGATGGAGAAAACATAATTAGATGAGAGTAAAGTTGCAAGGGGTGGTGTAATGTAATATTTTATTCACATATTGGAAACTGTGTTGTTTACTACCCGCAACATGACAATCTCGTGATTTTCTGGCAGTACGAGATTCTCATGTCACCATTTTAACCATGGTGACATGGATAATGCGTTGTGTATCTACACAACATTTTCTATGCAACCTTTTAAAAGTAAACCAATCTGGAGGAGGAGGAGGGAGTCTCCACCCCAAAGACTCTGTCTTTTTGATGTGCCCTGACTTAACACTGACTTTTTAATCTGGGAATGCTAATGACATCACTAGGATATAACTACATCAAGAACAGACATGATCATTGAACTGGGGCAAATCAGATTGCCCTTGCTAAAAATGTTTGGAAGGATTCATCCTGATATCATAAATGTACAATGATAGTGGTCTTGTTTGTACATTTAGTTTAGAGAACACCAAAGCACTTGGCAGAGAGGAATGCGCTTACATTGCTGCACCACTGTTCATGAGGACCATCAACTCCACAGAATGTAATTGCAACAGCGAGCATGCTTCAAAATGTCTTACTGAGGGAGTCCATTGTACAGCTGTGCCAACAGAAACCAATTTACATTGTTTGCATTACATTGGTCTCTGGTTAAGATGAATTAGAGAAAGCCTATTATTATTTTTATTAGTACCATTTATATAGAGCACAATACACAATAGGGACTAGACATAGAAAACAAAAGGATCAGGGGACTCTTCTCGAGAAAGCTTAAAATCTAGAGGAAGGACACAAAAGTGATATGGGGTGTAAGTGCCTCCTGCCACATGAACTGCCGGTCAGTGGGTGAGAGAAAGATGTGCTTTTCAGTGCAATAGTCCAGTCAAGTAGTGGGTCTGTTTGGGAGCACAACACTGTGATTGTAAAAGGGAAAGAGTGAGTAGATTGTAAGCTTTCGGGCAGGGACCTCGCACTCTACAAAGCACCTGTAACCCTTTGTTTAAACCCTTAAATTGTAAAGTGCTGCGTACACTTGTGGCGCTATATAAATAAACATATTCATTCATTCATTCATTCATTCATTCGAGTGGATTCTCATTACCGTTATTGGGGTAGTTGATAGGCTACCCTGAAGAGGTGAGATTTCAGGGAGCGTCTGAAGATATGGAAGCTGGGGGAGAGTCTGATGAGATGGGGGGGTGGAATTCTAGAGCTCAGGAGCAACACAGGAGAAGTCTTAGAGGTGAGAATATAATAAAAGCTGTCTAGAGAAGATCCTGTGCAGAGCGAACATGAGTACTTGGAAACAAGATGCAGAGGGGTGCAGTGCTAGTAAGGTTTCTGTGAGTTAGCACCAGTATTGTGAATTTAATTATAAATGCTTAGGAAAACAGTGTAGGGATTGGCAGAGAGGAGCGATGTGTAAGGTAGCTCAGTCTGGTGGCAGAGTTTATTATGGACTATAGTGGGGTTGGGTGAGATAAGGAATAATTATTAGTGAGTTAAGTAGTCAAGACAGGAAGTAATGAGTGTTTGGCTTAGAATTTTGTTAGTTTCTTGGGTGAAAAAATTCTAGCTGTTACATAGATGGAGCAGCATTAGTTGTAGATCGACTGAATGTGGGGAATAAAGGCTAGGGTACAGTCAAAGGTGAACTCCAGGTAGAATACTTTGGAGGTTGGTGTGATTGTGATGTTAATAGTGAGGGAAGTATCCGAGGTAATGCTGATTGTAGAGGGAGGGAAAATTATACGTTTGGTTTGGATTGGGTTAAGTTTTAAATCATGGGAAGACATTCACGAACACATAGCTGAGGGACAATTAGACACACTGGATAGGAAGGAAGGGGAGAGGTCTGGGGTAAAAGATAGATTTGGGTGTCATCAGCATAGAGATCATGGTGAAACCCATTGGAGTTTATAAATATGCCAAGGGAAGAGGTGTAGATTGAAAAGAGCAAGGTTCCCAGAACCGAACCTTGAAGAAGTTGTTCCAGAGTAGGAAACATTGAAGGAACAGTTGGAGAGGTAGAATTAGAACCATTAGTAGGTGGTGTTGCAGAGGTCTATGGTGTGCAGCAATTGGAGTATGTCAAAGGCACCTGGCAGACCCAGGATAATGAGTACAGAGTAGTGGCCTTTTGATTTGGTTGAGAGCATGTAATTGGCCACTTTAATAAAGGCAGTCTTAGTTGACTGATGGGGGTGGAGTCCAGATTGCAGGGGATCTAACAGGAAATGAGAGTAGAGGAATTTTGTGAGATGGTTGTATAGAAAATGTTAGAGGAGCATGGAGACGAATGGGAGATAAGAATTGGGCTGATAATTTGAAAATTAATCCAAAGAGGATTTCTTTAAGATGGGATTGATTAGTGCATGCTTGAAAGAGGATGGGAAGGGTCCTGTTGTCAGAGAGTTGAATAAGTGAGTAAGGGTTGGAGTCCGTAGAGGAGAAAGTACTTGAATAAATTCTGAGGGGATTGGGTTAAGTAGGTGGTTAAGTAGGACAGTGTGTAAGGAGGAGGGAAACATCATCTGTCAGGGGTGAAAAGAAGTTAAGTGTGTTTATCGGAGAGATGACAGGTCTCAACTGGCTGGGTGGGGTTTTGGTGGAAGTGATGACATTTTTTGTATGCTAGTTAATCTTGCCCTTGAAGTGGATAAACAAGATCTTGGGTAGAGAGGGTAGTGGAAGGTGTTTGTGTTGTGCACATAGAAGAGATTTAAAGGGTGAAAAAAGAGACATTTGGAGTTAGAGGGAACATTATAAATTAGATATGAAAAATAATACTCTTTGGCCAGGGAGAGGGTAGAGCTATAAGAACAGAAAATTAATTTGTAGTGTACAAAATCGGTTGAGGAGTGAGATGTCCTCCAGTGCCTTTCCAAAGAGCACAAGCACCTTTGCAAGTATCACTTTCGTTTTGTGTGCCAAGGTTGTAATGGGGTTCTGCAGGAGTTGGAAGAGAGCAGTGGTTTGTTCAGGACAAGTAAATGTACAAATGAGGTTAAGGAGAGGTTGTAGATATGTGGAGAATGATGAGTATAAGTATGATGAGGTTTCTGGTTAGGAGGTGGTGATCAGAAAGAGGTAAGGGAACATTACAGAAGTTAGAGACAGAGCAGAGGCTTGTGGGGATCTGATCAAGGGAATGACCATCACTGTGTGTGGGAGAGCTGGTCCACTGGAATAGACCAAAGGAGGTTGTTAAGGAGTAGTGTTTGAAGGCAGAGGTGGTGTTGGGGTTATCTGTAGGGATTTTGGAGTCCCCTGGGTTGAGAGTGTAGACATCAGAGTACATGAAATGTGTAGTAGGACCAGGTGGTATGTATTTGACAGTGGCACGAAAGGGAATTGGGAGAAGAGACAAAGTGTATGAGCTTCATAGGTAGGAAAGGAGACTGGGAACTGAGAGGATTAACTGGAATGTATAGTTAGAGGACAACAGGATGCCTACTCCACTGGGTCTAGAGATGTGGGTGAAAGTGTAGCAGTGGAGGCAGTGTTGTAAATGTAGAACAGGTTTCAATGATGGCAAGGAGGTTTAGAGAGGGTGGGATGACACACAGTTTATTTTTTTTATTTATTTAGAAAATGTTTTACCAGGAAGAATACATTGAGATGTCTCTCGTTTTCAAGTATGTCCTGGGCAGTTTTCAGTAGAGGGTTGCATATTTCTACAAATTGAGAAACATTATATATTACATGTTATTAAATATGCATACAAATATTCATACATATGGAAATTTTAAAATTATAAACAGTTACACTCTGTTTTTAGATATAGAGAAGCATTTACTTTTAAGGATTTTAGACTGGGAGCATATTTGATTATTTCAGGCAGATTGTTCCAGGCCTTTGGCGCTCTGAAGGAGAAGGCAGATCTTCCTGCTTCTTTCTTGTATTGTGGTATATGTAGCGAGTTGTTTGAGGTGGAGCGGAGGTTATACTTAGTATGGAGAGCAGGAGTGAGCATACTGCTCAGGTAGTGTGGTAGTTTTCCAGAGAAGTGGTTGTGTACTAAGCAAGAAAGGTGAAGGGCACATCTAGATTTGAGTGTTAACCAATTTAGTTCTTTTAACATATCACAGCGATGAGTAGTGTAATTACATTGGAGGCCAAAGCGGCATATTGTATTATACAGGATGTCAAGTTTACTAAGATGGATTTCTGGCGCTGGAGCATAAACTACATCACTGTAGTCTGACAGGCAGCAACATCTGTTGCACAATACATTTTCTAACCAGGTGACTTAAATATGATTTGTGTCTAAAAAGAGTACTGATTTTGGGATAAAGGTTGGAGGTTAACTTGTCAATATGATGTCCAAAAGTGAGGTTGGGGTCAAGCCACATACCAAGATATTTGTAGGAGTCCACTGGGGCCAATTTACGATTAGACTCCCTTACAATGGATAGGTGGGTATTGCCGAGATTACGCAGTTTGTGCTTTGTGCCAAATATCATTGTGACAGTTTTGTCTGTGTTTAAGAACAATTTGTTCCTTGCTATCCATCTTTCAACCTTGCAGAAATCATGTTGTAATATGGCCTCAAGGTGTGATATGTGTGAGTTTTTAGTATAGAGAATGGTGTCGTCTGCATACATGTGTACTGAAGATGATTTGCAAACCTTGGGCAGATCATTTATAAAAAGAGAAAATAGAAGAGGGCCAAGAATGGAGCCTTGAGGAACTCCACTTGTTACTTTGAGCGGAAGGGAGTCATTGCCAGCAACTGACACATACTGCATTCGGTCTGATAAATAGGATCGGAACCAGTTTAGAGAATTATTACCCAATCCTGAGTTTTGGAGTTTGCTGATAAGAATGTTATGGTCTACTGTGTCAAAGGTCTTAGCGAAATCTAGGAAAATGACTCCTGTGAGGTCCCCATTTTCCATGCCCGTCTGGATATCGTTGGTTACTTTTAGGAGGGCCGTGACTGTTGAGTGATTTGGTCAAAAGCCTGATTGAAGAGGGGTGAAAAAACTGGTGTGTTGGTAATATTTATTTAGTTGCACATGTACACATTTCTCTAGGATTTTGGATAAAGTGGGGAGTAGGGATATTGGTCTGTAGTTTGATACTACATTTTTATCCCCACTTTTGTGGATAGGCACAACTCTAGCCACCTTACAGGATTTGGGCATGTACCCTGTTGCCAAAGAGGTATTAATTAAAGATGCAATCGGTTTGGCCATTACCATAGCACTGAGCTTTAATAGCATTGCTGGTAATTTGTCAGGGCTAGATTGGCATTTCATTTTTGGATTGAGGAGGTGATCTTATATATTTTGCTTTCATTTACTGGCATGAAATTGAATTCATTTTCAGAATTGGACCGGGCAACAGGTGCCAGTGAATGTTCTGTAGATGGCTGAACTTTTGTTTTGTGTAATCAGGGTGGTGGCACATCCAATAAAGTAGCTGTTAAATGCATTGGCTATGGCTGTGGGGCACTGTATTGTTTCATTATCTATGATTATAGTTGATGGGTGAGTATGATTAGGAGGGTTATAGAGGTTTTTAATAACCTTCCAAAAGTTGGCTGGCTTTGAAATGTTACTGTTTAAGTTGTCAGTAAAATATTGTGCTTTTGCTAATTTTGTTTGTTTTGTACATGTATTCCTTAATTGTCTGTATGCAGTGTGATCATATGCGGAGCCGGTTTGTTTAAATTTTGTCCATAAGGCATCTCTGAGACTGTATAATTGAATCAAGTCAGCTAAGATCCAGGGTAGATGTGACCCCTAATCCTGACCTTCCTTAGTTGGGCATGTGTATTACAGACCTGTAAGAATTCAGAGTTAAAGAATTCTATCACTGAGTCTAGGTCTGGCATTAGCTGTATTCTCTGCCATGAGCAATTTCTTAAATCATTTAGGAAGGACTGAAGATTAGTGATGATCGAGCACCCCGATGCTCGGGTGTTCGGGTGCTCTGGCCGAGCGCCCCCGGAGGCTCAAGTGCTCGGCCGAGCACCCGAGCCCCATTGAAGTCAATGGGAGGACTCGAGCATTACACCAGGCACCCCCTGCTCTGATGAGGGGAGGGTGCCTGGTTCATAGGAAAAGGTCAGAAAATGATGGAAACACCACAGAAATGGTTCAGGGACAGCATAGGGAGGATGTCTGGATGCATCTTGGACTCCAACGTCGCTGCTGGGAACGATGTTTCGCCCGTAGTACGCCATTTTTACAGACTGACCGTAAAACACACAAAAAGGAAGATAAAAACGATTTTAGGCGAAAAATTGTTACCAAACAGTATTTGCTGTATATTTACTTGTATATCATCTGCAAATTCTGCCAAAAATTTCATTGATTTTTCGGAACTGGGGCCATGATTAAGAGGGAAACGTGCGCAGCGTAAAGCAGGTGTTCAACGTGGTTATGGCCCGGGTAAGGTACAGCATTCAGGAACGGAGGCCGCAGCTACCACAGGTTTTACAACATGTCCGTTTGCCCTTGTTAAGTCCAAAATTTATAGTCGGAACAGTGGGGTCTGATCCATTGAGTAAAAGTGACGAAGTGCCTTAGTGGATGAAGCCAAGAACTACCTTCTGCTCTGTCGAACACCCCAGCCCTATTTAATTCAATGGGAGGACCTGAGGCACTCCGATACAACCTGTATATCACAAAATGGAGGGCCTCATTCACATTGTGGTACAATAGTTCAGGTAGTGGTCCAACACTCATAAAGCCTATGCACTAAGTGAAAGGGCTGCCAAAAATTAGACTGAAATGTCACTCCAATACACCCTTTATTACACATAAAGGAGGGCATCATACACACCCTTGAAAAATTAGGATTAATGGCCTGCTGGTGACCCTCTAAAACATTAGGGGCGAGGGCATGCCGCTAAGCTGACCATCTAAAACATTAGGAATGAG
This sequence comes from Rhinophrynus dorsalis, assembly GCA_037306005.1. Lineage (NCBI taxonomy): Eukaryota > Metazoa > Chordata > Amphibia > Anura > Rhinophrynidae > Rhinophrynus > Rhinophrynus dorsalis. Next base: position 149,233,888 of record CM074721.1, read on the forward strand.
GGTCTGCTGCTGAGCCGACCATCTAAAACATTATGGGTGAGGGTCTGCTGCGGAGCTGACCATCCTAAACATTATATGCGAAGGCCCGCTAGTGAGCTGACGCTATAAAACATTATATGAGAGGGCCCGCTAGAGAGCTGACCCAATAAAACATTATATGAGAAGGCCCGCTGGTGAGCTGACCTATACAAAAATTGTCAAACAGGGCCCGCTGGTGAGCTGGCCCTATATAAAAATTATATCACAGGGCCCGCTGGCGAGCTGGCCCTATATAAAAATTATATCACAGGGCATATGGAAGAGGAGGAGGAGGATGAGAAGATTAAGAGTCAACCATATACCCGTTTTTTGGGTGGAAGGGGTGAATGGGAATACAGAGTATTCCCATCATTGTAAATAACATATCTAAAGTGACTTTATGTTCACCCGGGGCTTTCCTCCAGTGGCGTGGAGAAGTCAGGGGAAATCCAGGCCTTGTTCATTTTTATAAGTGTCAACCTATCAGCATTTTCGGTGGAAAGGCGGATACGCTTATCTGTTATGATGCCACCAGCAGCACTAAATACCCGCTCAGACAGAACGCTGGCGGCAGGGCAGGCCAGCACCTCCAAGGCGTAGAGTGCCAGTTCATACCACGTGTCCAGCTTGGACACCCAGTAGTTGTAAGGCACAGAGGGATCAGTGAGGACGCTGACACGGTCTGCTACGTACTCCTTCACCATCTTCCAAAACTTTTCCCTCCTTGTGACACTAGGCCGCGCATCAGGGTGAGGGTGCTGGCGGGGTGTCATGAAGGTGTCCCACGCCTTGGAGAGTGTTGCCCTGCCTTTGTCGGAACTGCTGTGTGCTCCCCTTTTCTCCCCTTCTCGGTTGGCCAAGGTAGCACGTACTCTGCCGCCAGCGTTGTCAGATGGAAAATTTTGGAGCAATTTTTCGACAAGAACCTTCTGGTATTGCACCATTTTGCTTGTCCTCTCCACTGGAGGAATGAGAGATGAGAAATTCTCTTTGTAGCGGGGGTCCAGAAGGGTGAACACCCAGTAATCCGTGTTGTCTAAAATGCGTATAACGCGTGGGTCACGGGAAAGGCAGCCTAACATAAAGTCAGCCATGTGTGCCAGAGTACCAACAGGCAAGATTTCGCTGTCCTCACCAGGAGGATGACTCTCAATCTCCTCATCCTCTTCCTCCTCTTCTGCCCACCCACGCTGAAGAGATGGAAATAAAGTTCCATGGCTACCCTCTGTAGCGGAGGCAACCGTGTCTTCCTCCTCCTCCTCCTCCTCCGCCTCCTCCAATTGTCGCTGAGAAGACGAAGTGAGGGTGCTCTGGCTATCACCTTGTGTAAGCTCTTCCTCCCCCATTTCCACCTCTTCCACATGCAAAGCGTCGGTTTTAATTGTGAGCAGCGAGCGTTTCAGTAGACACAGAAGTGGGATGGTTACACTGATAACAGCGTTATCGCCGCTCACCATCTGTGTCGATTCCTCAAAATTGCGTAAAACCTCACAGAGGTCTGACATCCATTCCCACTCCTCACTTCTGATTAGAGGAAGTTGAACGGAGAGACGACGACCGTGTAACAGCTGGTACTCCACTACTGCCCTCTGCTGCTCACAAAGCCGGGCCAACATGTGGAAGGTGGAGTTTCAGCGCGTGCTCACGTCACACAGCAGCCGGTGAGATGGCAATTGTAAGCGCTGCTGCAGCGTCAACAGGCCGGCTGAAGCTGTAGATGACTTACGGAAATGTGCACACACGCGGCGCACCTTCGTCAAGAGATCATGCAAATTGGGGTAGGTTTTTAGAAATCGCTGAACCACTAAATTAAATACATGCGCTAGGCATGGTACGTGTGTGAGCTTGCCGAGCTCCAAAGCCGCCACCAAGTTACGCCCATTATCACACACAACCATGCCTGGTTGCAGGTTGAGTGGCGAGAGCCACTGCTCGGTCTGGTGACTAATCCCCTGCAACAGCTCTGAGGCCGTGTGCTGTTTGTCCCCAAGGCAGATCAGCTTCAGCACGGCCTGTTGACGCTTCCCCACTGCAGTGCTACACTGCTTCCAGCTACCGGCTGATGGGTGAGTGGCGCTGCGCGCAGAGAATTCGGAGGTGGAAACGGAGGAGGAGGAGCCAATAACGTAGGTGCTGGCGGAAACCCTGATGGAGGTAGGGCCCACAATCCTCGGCGTGGGTAGCACCTGTGCCATCCCAGGGTCCGAGTCGCTCCCAGCCTCCACGACATTCACCCAGTGTGCCGTCAGGGAAATGTAGCGTCCCTGGCCACAAGCACTTGTCCATGTGTCAGTCGTTAAGTGGACCTTCCCAGTAACTGCGTTGGTCAGGGCATGGGTGATGTTAAGGGACACATGGTGGTGTAAGGCGGGGACGGCACACCGGGAAAAGTAGTGGCGGCTGGGGACTGCGTACCGAGGGACAGCTGCTGCCATCAGGCTGCGGAAGGACTCAGTGTCCACAAGCCTAAATGGCAGCATTTCGATGGCCAGTAATTTGGAAAGGTGTGAGGTTAGTGCTATGGCCTGTGGGTGGGTGGCTGGGTATTTTCGCTTGCGCTCAAATGCCTGGGGTAACGACATTTGGGCGCTGCGCTGGGACAGGGAAGTGGATGTGGTCGCTGATGGTGCTTCAGATGGTACAGGTGCAGGGCGGGAGGTATGCGCGCCTGCGCCTTCGACAGGCGATTGGCCGGCACCGAAAACAGGGGAAGAGGAAGCAGTGGTGTGGCCTGCAGACACAGATTGGCGATCCGGGCGTTCCTCCCACTTATTACGGTGCTTGGATGCCATGTGTCGGATCATGCTGGTGGTGGTGAGGTTGCTAGTGTTCATGCCTCAGCTCATTCTGGTGTGGCACAGGTTGCAAACTACAATTCTTTTGTCGTCCGCACTTTCCTTAAAAAAACGCCATACCGCGGAACACCTAGCCCTTGGCAAGGGAGATTTACGCAAGGGGGTGCTCCGTGGAACATTTGCGGCTGGTTTGGTGCGGTCCGCCTTCTTGCTTTAGCCACACCACTGCCTCTTCCAGCCTGTTGCGGTGCTGCAGATGGCTCACCCTCAGGACTGCTGTCATCGCTCAGCTTTCCACCTTCCCAGGTGGGGTCAGTGACCTCATCGTCCACCAAGTCCTCCTCCACTTCCTCACTCTGATCATCCTCCTCATTTCTTGATCCCACCACATCCTCAGTCATTGACAACTGTGTATCATCCTCCTCATCAAGGTCTTGAGACAGTAATTGTGGTTGATTTGATGGCAACTGTGTCTCATCATCATCATCCACTTCCTTTGACCTTAAATGCCGTTCCCCTCTGTCATCTTCTTGTGATTGGGTACCCTCTAGAGGTTGTGAATCAGGGCACAAGATCTCATGTTCCTCTGCAAGCTTGCTTGGAGAGAGGTTCAAATCAAGGATTGGTGATGAGAAGAGCTCCTCACTATATCCCAGTGTGGGATCACTTCTTTGGCCAGACCCTCTATGGTGGGAGGAAGGATGATCAGGGTGAGGATTATGTTGACCAGACTCTTGGCTAGTGAGAGTGGACTTGGTGGAAGACAGGGTGGTGCTTAACCGACTGGAAGCAGTATCAGCTGAAATCCAACCGACCACCTGTTCGCAGTGGTCTGACCTCGAGAGTGATGTCCTGCGACGCCCTGTAAACTGAGACATGAAGCTAGGTATGGTGGATGTCTTTCTTTCTTGTGCTCTGGCACCAGGCACAGTTTCTACGCGTCCTGACCCGTGCCCTGAACTATCAGGATCACGTCCACTTCCCCGTCCCTTTTTACCCGCCTTCTTCATATTAAACGGAATATATGCCGGTAATCTGCGGCTAGGCACACGAAACAGAATGTGATGCTTATCTGCGGCTAGGCACACTAAACAATATGTGACGCTAATCTGCAGCTAGGCACACTAAACAATATGTGACGCTAATCTGCGGCTAGGCACATGAAACAGAATGTGACGCTAATCTGCGGCTAGGCACACGAAACAGAATGTGACGCTAATCTGCGGCTAGGCACAGTGAACGGAATATGTGACGTTAATTTGTGAATTTGCACACTAAACAGAATGTGACAATAATCTATGGCTAGGCACACGTTTAAAATGGCCCTTTTTGTCGCTGCGTTGTAAAATCATTGGCCCTGTGCACCTAACAGAATATGTCAGCTTGTCACTGCACTGTGAAATATTTGTCCCTGTGCACCTAGTACAATGTCACCTTAGAACATGTCCCCCCCCACAAAAAAATGAAATTCTGCCACCCCCCAAAAAAAATTAAATGCTGCCCCCACACACAACAGTCCTAAAAAGGACTTTTGGGTCTTGAAAGAGTTTCAACAATTTTATTCTCCCTACACTGACTTCCTGTGCATCTAGTATTATATGTCACCTTACAAATATCCCCCCCCACAAAAAAAAGGAAATTGTGCCCCCCCAAACAAAATATAAATGCTGCCCCCACACACAACAGTCCTAAAAAGGACTTTTGGGTCTTGAAAGAGTTTCAACAATTTTATTCTCCCTACACTGACTTTCCCTGCCTAAGCGCATCTCTCCCTGGCTAAGAATGAGCCGAACTCGCGCGTCGGGTGCTATACAGCACCCGATCACGGGTTCTGGCCAGCCAATCAGTGTAATGCCAGCAGCCAACATGGCTGCTGGCATTACACTGATGTCAGAGCCTTCCCGCACGTTTATTGGCTGCGCAGCAGCTGCGAAACGTGCGGGGAGGAGACCCGAACATGACGGGCGAGCACATGCGGTACTCGTACGAGTACCGCCATGTGCCGAGCAGAGCGATGCTCGAGCCGAACCGAGCTTCGGCCGAGCATGCTCGCTCATCACTACTGAAGATTAAAATTTCTAAATGATCTCGTGAGTATGACTTTGGAACATGACTTGACTGGTTTTATTTTGCGGACACAGTAAACTATGGAGTGATCGCTAAACACATTTGCTAGTACACCTGAGTCTTGATTCTGTTTGGCAGGATGAAAGGATCCAGTCTAGCAGAGTAAGATTTTTAGGTTTGTATGCGTAACACCATGCTTTTAGTTCATCCATTTTGGGCAGTATACTGAGTATGTTGCAGTGCACAAAAGACAGACCCTTTTTAAAGGGGAGGTTGCCATTTATTGCTATATGAGGGCCAGGGTTGGTTTCTGTGTCATTTGCCAAGGCAAGTAATAGAATGCATAAAAATTTAGTGATTTGTTTTCTGTGAGCATATAGTGAGAGGGTGTCTGTTGCTATAATTACTGGGGGTGGGTGAGCTTGTTTTTAATACTCTCCACCAGCATTCAGAGGGAAGTGCACATGTATGCAGAAGTCCATGGTGTATTAATATGGTATGGTGCGGGTGCTGGGCATGGTTGCAGGGATAAGAGGAAATCTGTATTAATAGTGGAATGGTTAGTACACATAGAAGTAATATGTTCATGTTGGCATGCATGTGTAAAGGCTCACAGGGTGCATACAGATAGACAAACCAGCTGAGATTAAAAATTAAATTAATGTAACAAGTATAAAATTATCTATTTTCTCCAATTCCTCTTTATTCACTTGCCTGTATTAATCAGTAGGTGTTCTGCAGCAGCTGTGTTTATTTCCTGTCCACTCTCCTGTCCAACTCTCTTGTATAACTCTCCATACTTTGATAAGGTGTTACTTACATAAGGTGGTAATACCCTGGCAAATGCCACCCCAGCATAATGCCACCCCTAACTGGGCTCTAGATATATACTAGATGGAGCCCCTAAGAAGACTGACACACTGACTGAGGGAATTCCAAATTACAAATTGTTTAGCCCTGGACTCTCCCTGAGTGCGGTCAGCTGTGACCATTAAAACATCTGATAAGGAGCAGACACAGATATATAGGACAGGGATGGGGGAGGTAAGCAGTATGGAGACTGGAAAAAGGGGCTAATTGTTAGTACATACCATAGGGGGTTAAACTTGTACAGGGAGATTGCATGAGATTTGAAGTTCCAGTTTAAAATAGCCCTGGTTAGTACATACCACACAAAGGGTTAAAATTGTGAGGGGAGACAGCATGAGACTTGCACTTCCACACAACAGGACTGGCTTGTACATACCTGTAAGGGACAAGAGAACCTGTAAGGGACAAGAGAACCTCGTTAGGAGAAAGTCTTCATAAAATACAGCATATTGGATACATATTTTCTCTCTTGTATAACTCTCCATACTTTGATAAGGTGTTACTTAGATAAGGTGGTAATACCCTGGCAAATGCCACCCCGGCATAATGCCACCCCTAACTGGGTTCTAGATATATATACTAGATGGATCCCCTAGGAAGACTGACACACTGACTGAGGGAATTCCAGTTGCTGTTAGGGACCAGGAACCAAACAGACACAAAAGTGTAAAGTGCAAAACACCTTTGTTAAAATAACAAAAGTAAAAAAGCAAAATCGTGATCCAAAAGCGTAACCCAAAAGACAAGCTGGGGTCAGGAACCAAGACAGGTACTCAAGCCAAGTCGGGGTCAGGAATACAGAGATCAGCGATGTCAGGAACAAGCCAGTGAGTCAGAAACCAGAAGGGATGTCAGAGGAAGCCAGGTCATGCACAGGAAATCAGGAACGTAGTAGAACACTCTTACAGCCAGAAGCAAACACAAGGGCAAACTAGGAAGTGAGCCAAGCTGCTTTAAATACCCTGGGAGGGTTGGCTTGATAGCAGTCAGGTGAGCAATCACAGAGAGGTCAGCTGATTCAGCCAGATTCAGAATAGGGAAGGCAGTAGCAACAGATAGCAGAGCATTAGGTTAGCTCAGACAGCAGAATCGAGCAGCGGAGAAAGAGCAGCTCAGCCAAACCTTGACAATTGCACACACAGCGGGTATTCCAAAGAAGAAACAAAGGGGAGGGGAGAAGGTTAGGTGAAGTGGTGCAGTTATTAGGTTACAAATGTTACGTGTATGATAGAGGAAATGGAAGGTGGGGCCTGGGATAGGTGAGATGTCACCTGCAGCAATCAGAAGAAGGGTGAGGGACTGAAAATGGGAGTGAGAATTAAGGAAACATGGCATGTTTGTAGGGGTAGTTGAAGCTAGAGAAGACAGAAAATGGAGGAATAAGAAAGGTTTGTGGGAGCAGATAATTGGCAATTGAAGAAACAAGGGTGCAATGTGAATGGTGTTACAGTTAATGTGGGCACAGGAATGGAAGAGTTTAATGAATGTGAGTATGGTTGTGCAAAAACAGGGCCAAATTGGATATGGTGAGGTTATTGTATGGAACAGTAGGATCTCTGCAACAGTCAGTTTGTGTATTGATAAGCTGGCTAGTCAAGGCTCATCCAAGACAGGAACAGAACAGGTACAGAAGGTGGAGGTGCCAGAGAGGGTAAATACAATTAGTTGCAGGACTTCCAGTTGTCTGGTGAAGGCAGGAATCTGATGTATGCTGAGGCAGTTATTACAGGGTTAAAAGTATATACTCCTTTAATATTAAGTAGGGAGTTCAAGTTGTTGTTTATTAGGGGTTGACACAGAGAACTGAGCTGGATCTTTGTTCAGACAGCAGTTCAGTGGTTAACTGAGCAGTTTGTAAACTCTGTACTCCTAGTTTCTTGCATCAGGTCTACAGCAGTTTTGGTAAAAAAATCTGGTAGTGTCAGTTCTTGATAAAAACAATTTTCATGCATAAGAGCAGTACTGTGTTGATATAAGTCTATCCTCTGTCCTACTCACTGACTAACTGTCATAAGGCCTAAAACCAGACTTTAAAACAGGCACACACTGCGGCAGTCACACACTGCTTGCAGTGAAATGATATTAAAAGAGAGAGGGATGTTTGATCATAGTAACCCATGAAGCCACAGGGAAGTCAACAACTACCCCTGGAGTGCTACAGGAATGATCATCGCATCAGTACACAATGCATTGGCTACCCCTCTGGGTTCCAAAGGGTTAACTGACGACCAATACAACACAACAGGGTTACATTGCACTGGGCCACACAGGCCTCAAAATAAACAACACCAGAGCCCCAAAGCAAAGCAATGCACTGTTGAATATAATGACAACTAAATATATCCTGAGGATCATATGTAGCCTGAAGAGTGGCAAGGAGGGGAATTGGTGTGGTACGAGGCAATAGTGTTGTTGTTCCCTAGGTCTATGTGTTGTGTATGCAGTCGTTTGCTCTTACTTGAACTGTGATGGTTATGATTTGGTTGTCACATATATACTGATGAGTGGGGATGGCAAGGAGGGATTTCAGGCCATCCACTCTTGTCAGCACACACATGATAAACAAACATCAACTTTTGCAGGTTGCTAACATCACTTTACAGTAGGGCTCTATAACTTTAGCCCTCAAGGCCTACTAACAGGGCATGATTAAAGGATATCTCTGATTGAGCACAGGTGGGTCAGTCAAAATGAATGAGCTACTGATCAAATCACTAGTTCTTAATCTGGAAAATCCTTACATCCTGGCCTGTTGCTGGCCCTGAGGACTGAAGTTTGACAAGCCTGATGTACATTAGCATGTAAAACTCATCAATCATTGATTGACAGGGTGGTATCCCATGCATCGCAACACAATGCACTGCATACCATCCTGCCATTTAAGGATTCACATGTCAGTGTCATCATCTTGCTTGCATATTGCCATTGCCTACATTAACATAGAAACAAAGAATTTGACGGCAGCCCATCTGTCTGCCCATTTTCCTACTGTAAAAACCTCAAACCTTTTTTGGTCCTTGGTCTTTTCTTATGTTAAGGACAGCTTTATGCCTATCCCATGCATGCTTAAATTATGTCACTGTATTAACTTCTACCACTTCTGCTGGTAGACTATTCAACTTAAACACTACCCTCTCAGTAAAGTAAAACTTTCTTACATTACATCTAAACCTGTGTCCCTCTAGTTTTAGACTATGGCCTCTTGTTCTAACATTTTTACTCCTTTGAAATGTACTTCCATCCTACACCTTGTTGAATCCCTTCATGTATTTGAATGTTTCTATCATATCCCCTCTCTCTCTTCTCTCCTCCAAGCTATACATGTTCAGATCCTTTAGTCTATCCTGATATTTTTTGTGCCTTCCTTTTGTCCTAACCCTTTTGACCTCCATTTGTTGGATGTGGTGCATTGCCTTCAGTTTTATGTGCATCACATTTTTGCAAGGGATGTGTTGCCATCCCTGAGGGGATGCATAGTAGGCAGAAACCAAGGCAGGTGGTGGTAATAGGGGACTCTATTATTAGGAGGGTAGATAGGGTAATCTGCCAGGAATGTGAGTGCTGAACATTATGTTGTCTCCAGGGTCAACAAGTTCGACGTATTGTGGACTGGGCAGAAAGATTATTGGTAGGGGCTGGGAACAATCCAGCTGTCTTGGTACATATTGGTACCCATAACTAAGTTGGAGGAAGATGGAGATCCATAGAAATTATTTCAGGGATTTAGGTTGTAAGCTCAAGGCAAGATCCTCCGGGGTAATGTTTAGGGATGGGCGAAAATTTTCACCTCAAACTGAAATCGACAAATAATGGCACTTTCCGCTTAAAGAATAATTTCCCGCGAAAAGTGCTGTTTTTCTGCTTTTTTCCGCCTATTGAAATCAGTGGGAAGAAAAATATTTCTTCACCACAGGAAAGTTGTCTACAGCCATATAAAAGGCTGTCAGGCTCTCACAGCAGCCATTCTGTGTTTGTGAGAGGAGAGAGCAGCATGTTTTTGAGCTAGAGCAAATAAAGGGGAATTGAAGCTTAGTTTAGGGAGTCATTTAGGTAGGACATTTGTTCTTTTTATTAGGGGAGTTTGGGGGCACTCTAGGTGATGAGAAGGGAGGAAGGAGGTTGACCCCCAAATACTCCAAAATTCCATGTGACTAACTGGCAAGACACAGGCAGCTAGGGACCTATTTGCTTGCTGATCTTGCTGTTATTATCTTTGTTCAGGGTGAGGAAGTCTGGAGAAAGACGTTGTTGATTTTGTTTTTTAATTATAATATTTTTTGGACAGACTGTGATAAGACAACAGGGTGGACAACTTAAAAAAAAAAAGAAAATTAAAAAAATAAATAAAAAAGAATAAAAAACAAAATCTCTTAAGTGACAGTGACAGACAGCTGACTGGGCTTAGGCAAGGCGTCATACAGCTGCATCAGTTGTGTTGTGTACCGTACAGTAAAAAAACACAGTGTAGTTGCTTAATGTCCAGCAAATGCACAAGGGGAAGGGGGGAGGGGTGGAGCAGTGCAGGGACGTGAGAGTAAAGTAGTAGTTCAAAAACTGACTGCAAGCATGTGCAATTAATGATGATGATCCTTCTACTCCAAGAGAGGATGCAGTTTGTCAAGGTCCCAGCAAAACTAGTTCCAGCACCACCAGTTCCAGTAGAAATAAATAACCATATAAGAAGAACACTGAAAACGACAAGTCACATTCAAGTGTTGATGATGCTGGCAATAGCATAATAGAGGAAGGTGTAGCAGCTGCTGCATCAGATAGTGAGACAAACAAGCACCAACAGACCCATAGTAGGGAACTTTGTTACAGTAAAAGTAAAAGGAAATTGTTTGAGACCTCCAAAGCTTAGAGAAATATAAGGGTAGTGGGCAAGAATTGTCAGGTGATGCTGATGCTGCTGAGGATGACCTTATGATGACTGATGATGACGCAGATCTAGAATATATCCCTCCATCATCCTTCTCTTGTTCAAATACAGATGAAGTTGAGAGTGAGGATGGTGACAGGGCTATAAGATTAGCAGAAAGTCAAAGGCTGAATCTTCCACCACTTTTAAGGAGCACGATGCCTGTCTATAAAGTGTATGAGAAAGCCATTGGAAAGTCTGACCCTGGACAAGCACAGATGTCAAAAAGCACACAGTCACCCTATCAGTTATCATCAGCATCATCGCCTCTTCAAAGTCCAAGTCCCACTCAGCCACACACACCTGTTTTGAGTACCCAGCAACAGCAACACTGATTAACATCCACAGTGTTACATATGACAAGTACCTCTGGTGCTGCTGCTCTAAGTGCTGCACCTTTGACACCTAGTAGTAGTGGCAGTAGAATAACATCAACATCTAGCTCCAGTAGTAGTAGTAGCAGAAACCACTCATGACAGACAAAGCCAGGACAAATATATTAACAGCAGCACAGATGAGGAGGTGGAGGACAGATGGGACCACTGCTTTGACCGATAAGTAATGTGTGTCAATAATCTGAGAAGGAGGATAGAGTATGACAATGGTAAAAATACATACACAAATCACACCGTGCCAGTCCCCCACCACCATCACTGCAATACATATCTGTCATATTGTAGGTTGTACTTTATTTTATTTTTTTTATTACTTGATATCATCATGAATATGTGCCACTTAAGCGAGAAAGTGCTGTGGGCAAAGTGCTGTGGGCAAAGGGCACTCTGCATGCTAACACATTTTCAAGCCATATTGTGCTGTAGTACTCACAACTTTCAGCCACTAATTTCTAAACTTCAGCCCTCAGAAGAAGTAATATTACAGTGGGAAATGTAGTATCTATAGGAAATATAGGCAAAAAATGTGTTAACATAGGCGGTCTTGGTGAGCGGACATGTGTCTACTCCACTCCTGTGGAATCTAATTTCATCTACCACAAGCTTTCAGAAATTACCGTTGCAGTACCTCAACGGTATTCCCTGCTTCTTACTCTACCGGAGGATACTGGTCTTTGTTATCTCAGATGTCCCTGCGGTGCACTGGGTGGGTCGAGGCCTAGGCCACACATCCGCGGTCTTGAGTGCCGGACCCTCTGTCGGGTGTGGATTGCTGGACACGTCCTGCTGATGGGCAGTGGATACCCAGTTCACCTTGCATGATATCTTCAATGGTTGTGACGGCTGCATGATCCTTGTCTGGTACTGGGTGAGTTGCCCTGTCGAGGGCCTATACTGCCGCTGGTTTCAACTGTGGTTATTCATCTAGGCCCCGCCAGCCCCCCCATTTGCTTTCCCCCTGAAGTGTTCCTGCCCTTGTAGGATCAGCGTCCCGTTTTTTATTTTTACCCTTGATGTGTCCCTCGCTATAACGGCCTGTTTATACCTTGCAGTAGTAGTGGTTGGGAAGAGGGGACAGCCTGGTAGTGTGAGAGTCTGCAACGCTGCCTAATCTTTCCCTGCCCATTAGATGGCAGTATGGCAGGTATTCGAATGTGCATAAGTCCTCCTCCCTCTATCAATGATGGGCATCAGTTTTTGTTGTGCCTAGCATTGATTCTGGTTTTTGGAAATATACTCTGCATATGTGATTATATTTCATCCACACCAGTTCTTCACGATCAGCGCTCAGATCTTGCAGTCACTCATCCCCAGGTTTGTTGTTTTTTCTTCATTGTTCCCCATATCTGCCCCGTGTATTTTTGAAGCCTGAGTTGCTCTTTTTGGATTCAACACCATTTTGCGCACTGGGAGTCTGTGGACCTAACTTTCAGATTTTCACAGTTGCTCAGTCACCATCGCCTTGTTTGTTATTTTTCCCTTTTGTGTCCCCCTACCTCTCCCATGTATTTTTTTTCTGTTCTCTGCAGGGGCCACATCTGTGATGTCTCTTTTTTTACTCATGGCTCAGTGACATCACAGTAATGCTAAGCAGGGTCTCTGTTAACATGTAAATTACCCTTATATCTTGTGGGCCTCCCAGTCCTTTGTCTGTGGCATATGGCTATGTAATTTTTCGGCTGAACATCCTTCTGATCCTTTTTATTGAATGTGATACTCACCTCTGTCACCATTACACATTGCTTCATCATTTGCTTCATTACTATCAACATGGAGAAATTTGTGCAACCTGCGGATCAAACTAAAACCCCGCGCCCCCAACGTGGAGAGAAGAAGGTCTCTCCTACTGAATAACATGTTACACAACCCTCTGCTGCTGTTACTGCTGTTTTGTCACCGACTTTGGCTGACGATATGGCCAAAGTTGTTCTTGCATTGCTTATGCCAATTCTTGACACAAAATTGGATGCAATTCAATCGTCACTTCGGTCTATATTAGGTACGTTAAGGCCCATGGTGAACAGATCGCAAATCTTACACAACGAGCAGATGAATGTGACACACATATGGGTGATCTGCGTGGTACTGTTCGTAATCTGGAAGCCAAAGATAATGCTCTTCCTTATAAGATTGATGATTTGGAGAATCGCAGTCGTGGAAACAATCTACACATCATTGGTCTTCCTGAGACAATTAGAGAGAAAGAGTTGATACGTTTTTTGAGTGTGGAACTGTCTATACTTCTATTACGGTTTTCAGACACTCAGACAGAGGGTATGATAAAATCAGAATGTCACCCAGCGGTAGAGCAGCAGGAACGTAGTCAGACTGGAACCGGGAACTGTGGAGAATCGTAGACTAGCCGGATCAGCAACAATCAGGAACGTCAGCCAGGCTGGGTCGAGTACCAGAGTGGGTTCGCAGACAAGCCGGATTAGCAACAAGCAGGGACGTCAGCCAGGCCAGGTCGGATAACAGAGCGGGTTCGCAGACAAGCCGGATCAGCAACGGGCAGGAACACAGGAGAGTCGTCAAGCAGGCCAAATCGCTACACCGGAAATCAGGAACACAGAGAACAGCAGCAAGGCTCAGGAACACCACAAAAGGGCACCTGTCAGGTGCCAGCGGCCAGAATAAAACAGGTAACCAGGGGCGGGCCAACACAGCTCAACCAATCAGGGAGCAACACAGTGAGAGTGACACACAGGATCACGGGGACCGTGATAGTACCCCCCTCTCAAAGACCCCCTCTCCCTGCCGGAGGTCTTGGTTTCTGAGGGTATTTAGAGTGGAAGTTGCACAACAGCCTGGGCGCGTGGAGGTCCCTCTGATCTACCCAGGAGAGTTCCTCAGGGCCATATCCCTTCCAGTGGACCAAGTATTGCAACTTCCCCCTAAATCTCCTAGAATCAATGATACTCTGAACCTCATATTCCTCCTGGCCTTGAACATCCACCGGCACAGGAATCACTGGAGTGGTAGTGTAGCGGTTGCAAACCAATGGTTTTAACAGAGATACATGGAACACATTATGTATGTGCATAGAAGCTGGAAGTTCCAATGCATATGAGACTGGATTCACCTTGCGGATAACTTTAAATGGCCCAATGAACCGAGGTGCCAGTTTATTGGAGGGCACCTGCAACTTGAGATTTCTGGAGGAAAGCCATACTCTATCCCCCACCTGAAAGGAAACTGCTGGCAGACGTCTACGATTGGCATGCTTCTGGTAGCGCTGAAATGACTGGCTGAGGGTCCTCTGCACCTGTGCCCAAGTGGAACGAAGCTGCTCGATATGCTCATCCAGAGCTGGAATCTGTTGTGCCTGGAATGAGTCCGGGAGTAGGCAGGGCTGGAACCCAAAATTAATGAGAAAGGGGGAACTCCCGGACGATGAATTAACTGCACAATTCTTGGCAAACTCCGCCCAAGGCAACAGGTCGGCCCAATTGTCATGATGATCGGTTACAAAACAGCGCAAGAACTGTTCCAGTCCTTGATTGGCACACTCAGCGGCTCCATTGGTCTGGGGATGATAGGCGGAAGAAAATGACAACTGGATGCCCATCTGCCCACAAAATGCCCTCCAAAATCTGGACACGAACTGGCTCCCTCGGTCAGACACCACCACTCTAGGCACCCTGTGCAACCGAAACACTTCCTTGGCGAATATCATAGCCAATTCCTGAGCCGATGGAAAACCAGGGAGAGGCACAAAATGAGCCATCTTAGAGAACCTATCAACCACCATAAGGATAAATGTGTACCCTCTAGATGCTGGCAATTCTCCCAGAAAATCAATGGAAATATGGGACCATGGGCGGTCGCCATTAGGTACTGGTTGAAGCAAACCTACTGGAAGATGCCTGGGTGTCTTGGCATGGGCACAGGTGGCACAGGGTGCAGTAAAAGTGGAGCAATCAGACCTAAGGGAAGGCCACCAAAACAACTGGGATAGAGACCAACATAGCTGATCCCTCCCGATGTGCCCAGCCGCCTTAGATGAGTGGTAGGTTTCTAATAGATGGGTACGGAATGGATCATCGACAAAACACTTGCCTACTGGGGTTTCTGGAGGAGCCCTAGCCTGAGAGGCCAAAATTTCTTCCCCCAGTGGCGAAGTGATACTAGTGCGAATAGTGGCCAGAATACGATCTGGCTGAATGATGGGTACTGGTTCTTCCTCCTTCTCAATGTCTGACACAAACTGTCTGGACAAGGCATCTGCCCTGACATTCTTGGAACCCGGTAGGTAGGAAACCACAAAATTGAACCGGGACAAAAAGAGCGCCCATCTGGCCTGACGTGAGGAGAGTCTCTTGGCCTCTGAGAGATATGTCAAATTCTTGTGGTCCGTCAGAATTAGTACTGGTGTCTTAGTGCCTTCCAATAGGTGGCGCCACTCCTTAAGTGCCAGAATGATAGCCAAGAGTTCCCTGTCACCCATCTCATAATGGCTTTGGGCGCTGGACAGTTTCTTCAAAAAGAATCCAAAAGGTCTCAATGTACCACCTCCCACCGGGCGTGGAGAGCACTGCCCCAACCCCAACCTCAGAGGCATCAACTTCTAGGGTAAACGGCAGGGCTGGGTTAGGGTGGGACAGCACTGGAGCAGAAGCAAATGCAGATTTCAGTGTCTCAAACACGTTCTCAGCTGCCTCAGACCATTGAGAAGGAGTGGCACCCTTATGAGTTAAATCAGACAAAGGTTTTACAATGGTGGAAAAGTTCTGAATAAATTTCCTATAATAGTTGACAAAGCCCAGAAAGCGCTGAATAGCTTTTAACCCTTTGGGACGAGGCCACTGTAGGACTGCTGCCAACTTCTCCTGGTCCATAGCAATGCCATCTTTAGAGATCACGAATCCCAGGAAGGGTACTTGGGACCTGTGAAATCTGCACTTCTCAAGTTTACAAAACAATTTATTTTTGCGTAGTCGAGTCAAAACCTCAGAAACATCCTTGATGTGTTGGGTAGTATTGTTAGAGTGAATCACTATGTCATCAAGATATACCACAACACAGGACTGGAGCATGTCCCGAAGGATGTCATTAATAAACTAAAATAATACCGCAGGAGCATTACATAGGCCGAATGGCATTACCAGATATTCATAGTGCCCTGCTCTGGTATTAAATGCCGTTTTCCATTCATCTCCAGCTTTAATTCTGATCAGGTTATATGCAGCCCGGAGATCCATCTCTTGAGGGCATCCTCAATATATTCCTCCATTGCCCTATTCTCCTCCACTGACAACGGATAAGTGCGGCCCCTGGGAGGCACCGCGCCCGGGGGCAGATCAATGGCACAATCATAAGGTCTGTGCTGAGGCAGGGCGCCAGCCTCCCCCTTACTGAATACATCACTGAATTCCTGGTATTCAGCTGGCACAGAGGGAGAGGTACACAATAACCTGACAGGGTGTGAGAGGCAGTTCTCCACACAATATTCTGACCAAGACAGTATTTTCACATTTTTGCCAGTCAAACTGGGGGTTGTGTAACGATAGCCATGGAAACCCCAGGATGACTGCGTGATGAGGAGAATTAATTATTTGAAAATGCACCTCCTCCTTGTGGAGGGCCCCAATCGCCATAGCAATAGGGGTTGTTTCCATAGTGATAAATGCTGGTTCTAACGGTCTGCCATCGATGGCCTCAATAGCCAGAGGGGACTCCCTTTTGACTACCGGAATCTTATGCAACTCAACAAAGGAGTGATCCATGAAATAACCGGCTGCACCGGAGTCTACCAGAGCCAAAACTGACACAGAGGAGTCTGCCCATGTAAATACCACCTGGATGGTGGGTCTCAGTCTATTAGTATCCAGGGACTGCTGTACGCCACCTAGGGCCTGTCCCCCAAGGTACCCTAGGTGCGCTCGTTTCCCGGCCGAACCGGGCAAGTGCGTAATTGGTGCCCAGCTTTACCACAGTATAGGCATAGGCCCATTCTTTTACGGTGCACCCTTTCCTCCTTTGTCAGTCTGGTGAACCCGAGCTACATTGATTCCCCAACTTCAGCTGTACATTCAGGAGGAAAGGGTGGCGAGGGTGGGTTCAAAAGACTGCCGTGCCCATAATTCCTAGATTTTGCCCTCTTAGCCATCCGCCTCTCGTGAATGCAGGAGTCAATGAGCATAACATAATCGATGTACTCATCCAAATCATTAGGCACGTCTCTGGCAGCAATTTCATCCTTGATGGAGTCTGATAGGCCCTGGGCAAATGCTGCGACTAGCGCCTCATTATTCCAGCCCACCTCTGCTGCCAAGGTTCGAAATTCAATAGCGTAATCGCCCAGGGTGCGGTCGCCCTGTTGTATCTCCAGCAACCTTTTGGCAGCAGAAGCGGTTCTACCAGGTACCTCAAACACTCTGCGGAACTGTCTTACGAACTCTTTAAAGTTCAGGGTACAGGGTTTGGGATTCTCCCACAAAGGATTCGCCCAAGATAATGCCTTGCCAGTTAATAGGGAGATCATGAACCCAACCTTACTTCGGTCGTTAGGAAATGCCTGAGACGTGAGCTCAAAGAATATCTCCAATTGGTTGACAAAGCCTCTGCGTTGGTTAGGTTCGCCATCATATTGTAACTGCAACGGCGCCGCCGCCGTGAACACTCTGGTCTGCGTAGTTGGAATTACAGGCAGATTTTCCGGTGTCGAGACTGGGGTGACCACCGGATTCTGATTAGGTTTGTCTAGGTTTACCGTTCGTTCAAGTAAGGTCTGCAAGGCCAGTGCCAACTGGTCGAGGCGCTGCTCGTGAACATCCATACGCCAATGGATATTCTGTGTGCCAGTATCTCCCTTGCTGTCTGAGGTCATGGCCCTTTCGTACTGTTACTGTTTTCAGACACTCAGACAGAGGGTATGATAAAACACAGTTTTATTGACAGAAAATAATGAACAATATCGTCCTCTACAGGCACACAGTGGATAGCAAGGGATAAGTGCATAGACCCCTAAAGGCCAGTATACTGGATACAGACAGAGTACAGATATATGCATAATATATATATATATATATATATACAAAGGGCAGAGACAACTGAGATCAGCACTAATAGTTAACACTAGAACTCGTCAGTCTCTGTAGTGGTGTTGGCACGCCCAAGGTGTAGATAAGGCTGTATCAGTGTGAGGAGTTCAATACAGAGTCTGTAGGAGAGCAAGCGACTTGTTGACGGCAGAACTGACCCAGAATGCTAGAGCAATAACAGATAGCCCCCACGGGCGTAACAGATGCCACCAGTACTATGAAAGCGTGAGTCGTCAGCCCCCACGGGCATATAATGGAGACTACAAGCTGCAAGAGCGAGGATCGTTAGCCCCCACGGGCATATAACGGAGACTGCAAGCTGCAAGAGTGGGAATCGAGCCCCCTCGGGCGTTAACGGAACCAATCGTAATGATCGCTAGTGCCAAGTAGCCCCACGGGCGTATAACGACTCCACCAGTGCAAGTGCGCGGGCCAGGAGACCACCGGTACGGTACCAGAACAACTACTCTGCACGGATGAAAGTATGAGCCGCCGTCTCTCAGGCCCAAGCGGCCGGCTCAGCAGTAGTAGCGTAGCACTGCAAGGGTTAACCACGGCACCTGGTAGGAGGTAAGGAACATCAAGGAATCGGCTCAGCGATCTGTATCGCCCTGATGGTACAGCTCTGCAAGCTTAAGGAGACTCAGCTAGTAGTACAGCTCAGAAGCGTTAACAGCAACACAGCGACCCAAAGGTTAAGGTCAGTCTCGAGCACAAGCGCGATTACAGGAATCAGAATGTCGCCCAGCGGTACAGCAGCAGGAACGTTGTCAGACTGGAACCGGGAACTGTGGAGATTCGTAGACTAGCCGGATCAGCAACAATCAGGAACGTCAGCCAGGCCGGGTCGAGTACCAGAGCGTGTTCGCAGACAAGCCGGATCAGCAACAAGCAGGAACGTCAGCCAGGCCAGGTCAGATAACAGAGCGGGTTCGCAGACAAGCCGGATCAGCAACGGGCAGGAACACAGGAGAGTCGTCAAGCAGGCCAAATCGGTACACCGGAAATCAGGAACACAGCGAACAGCAGCAAGGCTCAGGAACACCACGAAAGGGCACCTGTCAAGTGCCAGCGGCCAGAATAAAACAGGTAACCAGGGGCGGGCCAACACAGCTCAACCAATCAGGGAGCAACACAGTGAGAGTTATAACTTCTGAAGTTGGAAGACCACAGTGCCCCATTGATCATTGAAAGAGCTCATCGGCTAGGTCAGTCCATACCACCGGAGGGTGGTTGTTCTAGGCCAGTCATATTTAAGCTCCTACATTACGAGGATAGACAATGACTCCTCCTTGCTTACAGAAAATTGTTGAGTATCTCAACACCCCGCTTCTACTGTTCCAGGACTTTTCAGCCAAGGTTTCAGCACAACGACATGGTTTTTCAGAGATATGCAGCAAGCTCTTTCAGAGGAACATCAAGTTTGCTTTGTTATATCGCGCACGCCTCAAGGTCCTGGATGGCACATCTACCCGTTGGTTTGACACACCAGCAGAGGCTCGGCACTTTTATGAGACTTTATCGGCAGGCAATGGCAAGAGAAAAGCAGGAGGCGATCGCTAACTTTGTTATTTTTCATTACACCAGTGTTTTTCTTGCTTACTCTCCCCATTCTTAACTAATTCCCATCTCCTTTTGTTGGTTGGTGGTTTCTAGTGTCTATCTGGTTCTCCCCCTGGTTTAGATATGGTTTCTTCTGTTTTTTTTTTCTCAGAGTGCCTGGGGTGAGCCAGATGGAGATTTTCTCTATTATGTCGGGGGGGTGTATGTCTGCTGGTGTGGGTAAGGATACTGGACTGGTTGCTCTCCATTGGAATTTAAAAATTGCCAGGATTTGTGTATATCTCATGTTTGCTATCTTAGGATTATTCTTTCTAATGTTGATTTCTCCCACCTCTCTTCCGACGGGGTGTGGGACTTTGCTCTCCATCTGGTTCTCTCCCCGGCCTGCTAATGCTTACTTGGGATTTTTCCGGGGCCTATGGGGGTTGGCCGGATGGAGACTTTCTCTATTGTATTTGGGAATGGGTGTTTTACCCAAGCAGTATGTATTGGGTGGAGTATTCTTGGGAGGAGTTTATAACTGTTGTATTTGCTGTGTGAGGGATGTTTCGGGGCTGGGTGGGGGTAAGACATTGGGCCTCAGGTTCTGTTATATTGCCACTATTACCATTATTTCACCGTACTCAATCTGGGATATTGTCCACAGATATATAAGAACTTAAGTTCTTTAGTTTGTTGATGAGTCCTTTTTGGACTAAGTTTGTTGTGTTTGTTTTATGTATGTCTAATGTCATATTGGCGCATGCCTCTGGGTGGTATGATCTGTGGTCTTTTCATTCCCTTTCCTCCTATTTCTAGTGGACTGGCATCTCCTCGCTGGGAGTGGCGTTGGTCTTCTCTACTCCTATTCGCTCTTGCTGGCTTTTCTATCACTGGCTACCACCATAGCAGAATCTCCCTGTCTGCTTAGATCTACTCCTCATTCTCTCTGCTTTACTTCCTGGAATGGGGCGGCATACACAGTCCTATAAAACATAAACAAATTTTGAACCATTTACGCCGATTGCACTCTCAAGTTGCTCTATTGCAAGAAACTCATCTCACAGATGATGAGCATGCCAAACTTAAAGGGGGCTGGGTGGGACATTGCATTGCTGCTTCCTATTCCAGCAGGAAACGGGGGTTGGCTATTCTTGTTCATAAATCCTTAGATTTTGTTCTCTTATAGACTATTCGTGACCCGGAAGGTCGCTTTATATTACTACACTGCGAGATTGATCAACAACCCTTTATAGTCTGCAATGTGTATGCCCCTAACGATCCAACTTACTCCTTTTTTGCTTCTCTCCTTCCGCATTTATTGCTGTACACTCCTGGTAGTATTCTGCTAGGTGGGGACTTTAATATTATCCTGAATCACTGATTAGATAGGAGCGGGAACCCAACCATCTCCGACACTCCTTCTTTAAATCCTTTATAGCGTTTTATGGATCAGGTTCCACTTACTGACATTTGGCGCCTTACCCATCCAATAGATCAACAGTGTAGTTTTTTCTCTCATCCTTATGTCACCTTTACCAGGTTGGACTATTTCTTAGGTTCCGCAGCTATTCTTCCTTTGGTCACTACATATCAAATTCATGATATCTTGATCTCCGATCATGTGTCTGTTACTCTGCAAATATTTTTTCGTCCTCCTGTGCGTTCTTCCTTTTCTTGGCGCATGCCATCTTTTCTCGCTCAGTCTCCTGATTTCTGTGCTTGTCTTCGAAACGCCTGGCTGGTGTTTCAATCTGATAATGCTTCTCATTCCTCTGACCCAGTTATTTTCTGGCTGGCGGCTAAAACTGCCTTGACTGGACATATCATCTCTTATGTGGCAAAAACTCGGAGGGAAACCGTGACTAAGCTTGCACAACTACAGCGTAAGTTGACCGCTTGTTACTCGGCCTACCTTGCCGTAGACTCGGTTTCCAATCGTTCTAAGTCCTAGATGCAAAAAAAGCTTAAGAAACCGTGTTGTCTACCGCTCCACAATTTCATTTGTCTAAACGTGCCGCACATTTCTATCGCAATGCTAATCTGCAGGGTCAGTTGCTTGCTCATCTGACTAGGCTTATGAGTGGCTCTAATATAATCCGTTCTATTCAACTTTGCAATTCAGCAGTTGTCACAGACCCGGCCGATATTAATGCAGCTTTCGTTGCATACTTCTCCAAACCATAGGGTCCTGAAATGGATGCCTCTTCTGCACGCTCTGTTTTTTAAATCAATTGTCTCTACCGACGCTTACGCCAGATCAACGCTCGCTATTGGACGAACCTATTACGGCTGCGGAGCTAGAGTCAGTGCTTAAATCTCTACATAATGCTAAATCACCGGGGCCGGATGGTCTTCCGGCTGAGTTTTATAAGATTTTGCGAGGGGACATTTCTCCTACGCTATTATCTCTTTACAATACTATCTTCAACTCGCATATCATGCCTTCTTTCTTTACTCTGGCTAGGATTATCTTGCTTCCTAAGCCTGGGAAAGATCCTAACCAGGTTGAATCTTATAGACCAATATCACTTTTGAATTCAGATTATAAGATCTTTAGTAAGATAATGGCGTATAGACTCAATCAACTTCTGCCTCAGCTTATTACACCAGAACAAACAGGTTTTATTCCGGGGCGGTACTCGGTGACTAGTATTCGAACCGCGATTGCAGCTATTATTAAATCCTCTGACTTTCCCTGTAACAATAACTTATAAATCTTGATGCCGAAAAGGCTTTTGATACAGTTCTCTGGCCTTATTTATTCCAGGTTTTGGAAATCCAGGGATTTGGTCCATTATTTTGTGCTCTGATAGAATTATTTTATACTCAGCCCCAAGCCACAATTTCCACTAACTCTATTAATTCATCTTTATTTCAACTTTTTAGAGGCACCAGACAGGGTTTTCCCCTTTCTCCACTTCTCTTCAACCTAGCCTTAGACCCCCTTCTTCGCACTTTATTGATCTTTCCGGACTTTCAGGGTATTCGAATAGGTACTGTGGAAAGCAAACTTACAGCCTTTGCAGATGATCTGCTGCTCTTTATTCGCAATCCACATATTGCTCTGCCTTCCATTATGCAGGTCTTTGAGAATTTTCGGCAAGTGGCAGGTTTTACAATCAACTTTGGTAAATTGGAGGCAATGTAGCTTTCTACATGACCCCCTCAATCCTTGCCTCTTTCTTGTCCATTAAAATGGTCCACTAAGCATCTTAAATTTTTGGGTATTCTTTTACCTAGAGATATCGCTACACTTCTCCAGATTAATTTTACTCCCTTGTTACAAAAACTGACGTTGGACTTTCTTGCCTGGAAGGCAGTGCCCTTGACGTTCATTGGTCATATTAACTTAATTAAAATGATAGTTTTTCCGCGTATTTTATATTTATTGCAAATGTTACAATTGTATCTTTCAGCAACGGATATTCAGTCGCTCAGTCATCTCTTTCAGGGGTTTATTTGGGGAAGCAAACGCCCTAAGATGAGCTTGGCCAAATTAACCCAACCTAGATGATCTGGTGGGTTTAATTTTCCACATCTACGATTTTATAATGTAGCTTGCCTTCTCCGATTCGCGAAGGATTGGCTGGATGATACCGGGATCTATACTGACTCTTATAGGGATCAATGTTTTTGTCCATCGTTGAGCCTCTCCTCCATTCTACATTATTTACTCTTCCCCCTCCCTGTATCAATAATCCTTTGCTAATATCAACTGTGAAGGGATGGCAATATATAAGATTTCATCTTTTCAAATCACGTCATGTTTCGGTCTACCTGCCATTTACACGTAATTCCTCTTTTCAGGGTGGGGAAGCAGACACTCGGTTTCTGCAAAGGGCCTTCCGGGGCATAACCTCAGTGGGTCATTTACTTGATCCTGTTACCCAGCAGGTATACTCTTTTCCATCTCTTCAATCCAAATATAACTTACCATCCAATCATCTTTTTGTTTTTATGCAGGCCAAACATTACGTTCAGTCTCTTCTACCAGTCTTATCTAAACAACTTACAGATAATCCATTGGATTGTCTACTTAAAAAGCTTTCGGCAGTTTCCTTTAAAATCTCTCGTACTTATATAACTATCTTTTCCATGGCTTACTCGGATTTCAACATTTTGAGCAAGTCAGGTTGGCTGACTGATATACCCACGCTATCGGTGAACCAATTAGAGTCTAGCTTTATACGTCGGTTGCGTTGTTCTCCATCTGCTTATTTTCATGACCCTTCTTATAGTTCTAAATGTCAAGATCCAGGTGCTTCTTTGCTCCATATGTTGTATTCATGCCCACATGTGTATTCCTTTTGGACCAAAGTTTTCTTTTATATCATGAATAAAATTGGATTTCCTATAGATTTCAATTCTCCAGTTTTCTTCTTGGGATCTATACTTCCTCCTCCCAATTATCAGCTTGTCAGGTAAGGTTGGTTGACTTTGCAGCTATGGTAGCGCTAAAGTGCATTTTAACACTCTGGTTGTCTCCACATCCTCCCCTACTGCGTCAGTGGATTCTTAAGTTATTTCACTTTACTAGGCTGCATTGGACACTTGCTCTGTCTGATAAGGAGGTGTTGGGTGCTTGCTTCATTACTCTTTGGGAACCTTTTATATTATCCTTGCCTGCTGACCGTCAAGCAGTCTTTTATCAATGTTTTCGGTATACCTCATGGATGGAGGAAAGATTGCTGACGGATGATACTATGGAATCTCTGTTGGAAGAGGGAGAGCGGCAGGTTGATTCTTCTTTTCCACATTTGGATACTGGGGACTCGGACTTAGGAGTGTTCAATATTTCTCTTTAACTCTAATCTCTTTCCCTTTTTTTTCATTTCCACAAACTTTTGACCTCAGAGGGGAAGTGATGGATGTCTCCTGGGGGTGCGCATGTTTTGTGTTTTATGTTTTGTCTTGTGTTTTATGTTGTGTTTGGTTACCGTTTAACTGCTTACTCATTGGGGCCATTGACTATAGATTTGTCTCCACTGGACATACTGGTGGACACAACGAATCTTCTACTCTCGATTAGGGTTATAATATCACATGAACATTTTTCCCAGCTTTATTAGGGGTATTTTATTCTTAGTCAGTGTCCGACGTAGCTTCCAAGAAGGGAAGTGGTTCTCTCTGGTGTTGGCTTATTTTTTTCTTTTTGTTCTATAACCTATTGTCAGTAATGTCCCATGCCTTTCCTTTTATGTATGATATTGTTATTCTTTGAAAATTCAATAAAAATGTTTCATAAAAAAAAAAAAATAGGGAAAAGTAGGACATTTTTGTGTAGGTGGAAAGGCTAAATTTTTTGCGGGAAAAAAAGTCATGCAGGAAATTTTTCACAATTTCCGCTCAGCACTAGTAATGTTTTCTGAAATACTACTTGTGCCATGCTCCAGTGCAAGTAGGCAGCACAGGGAGCTTAATGCATGGCTTAAGTATTGGTGTAGGAAGGAGGGTTTGTTGAAGGAGGGTTTGTTCGTGGGTACAAGCTATATCGAAATGATGGATTGCACCTAAAAATACTTTTTTCTACATCCTCATTTAATAGGAGTTCCTCCCTATTAGTTACATTTATCCTCACCAACTTCTCCACCCTCATGATCCTTCATTTGGACCCAGTTCCTATCTACACTGTCTACCCCATTTTTACTATATATACATCCTACCTGCATTCCTATTTTAAAAGCTCCTCCAACCTTCTTAGCATTCTATCCCTTAGCAAGGTGGCTCCTGATAGAAGGTAAATTAGTTACAGAAACATACTTTAAACTGACAAATAACAACAGTTTTCTACATTTTAATAGCTGCCATTTAGACAGATGGAAAAACAATATACCCAAAGGACAGTTTAATAACTTAAAAATAAATAGTAGTAGAGAAGAGGATTTTAAAAAACAAGCAAATATTTTAAAAGACAAATTCATACAAAAAGGATACCCAAAACATCTGATAAGTAGAGAGGAGGTGCTACAAATAAATAATAATAGAAACAAAAATAATGTGAATACTGAAATAGAAAAAAACACACAGAAGAGACAGGTTATTAATCTTCATTTTATTTTGGTCATGGAGAGTGTTATTTCAATACTGTCAGAGTTGTTGTTCAAGAGTAATTGAATGATAAAGTATCCCCCTCCCCCCCTTTACTAAGCGAAAGCCGCCTCCCCTCAGATGTGGAATTTGGTCTCTTGACCAGACAGGTAGCAGCAAGGGAAATTTTTCTTGCTGTGAGCATAAGGAAAACCCTGCCCCCCTTTACAAGTTTTTCAGGTTTTTCTTATGCTCACTGAAGATTGTTCCTTGCTGCGATCCATCCGAACAGTCTTGTTGTTCTGAGGTGAGCAGTGTTACATCAATAAAAGGGGTGGGAGAGGGATACTTTATAATTTAATTACTCTTGAACTACAACTCGGACAGTATTGAAATATTCTCCACGGCCCAAATAATATGAAGATTGATCAGAGCTGCTTTTATATGAAACATTACTATCCCTTTAAAAGACTACAGTATATTCCATCCAAACCGCAGGTAATATATACCAAATATAAAAATTAAAAAATATTTTATCTAAAAGCAAACCTTCGAAGAATAAAAATCCAGCTAAAATAAATTAACATTTTATGCATATAAAGGGTGTGTATAGATGCAATAGTGCAGTGATGGCGAACCTTTTTGGACCCAAGTGCCCAAATTCTGCCAGGTAACTAGGCTGGATATATCACAGTGCCAGGGCAGAGAATGTACCATGGAGATGTGATCTAACTGTGTAAACACATATGTGAAAAGACAATACATAATTGTGTGTTCTTTAAGTTGTGAGACAGATCTAAATTGTTTTTGCTAAGAATAAAAGACACATGAATCCAACTTTCTGAGCCTATTAATTTTAACTGAGACTAAAGCAGTCATTGTATCAGCGTCATGTAACGTAAATGGAGAGTAACACTTGAATGTATTTCTGCAATGTTACCAAAGTTTGAAATTGAACGTTTAAGTTTAGTCATCCACTTTACAATATTTCCAAGTAACAACATAACAGCTGTCAGCAAGGTATACTCAGCCTTAACAGTACATGAGATGACAACCCTAATACTTGAAATTGAAAGCCACATTTCGAAGGGAAACTGGAGCAATGTGCACAAATTGTGAGCAACATGGAACAATCCATTGCTATGGTGATTGGTTTTAATGTTGCACTGTTCTAGTTTGGCCTTGATAAATGCAGGAATGTAAATATGAGAAAAACACAACTTTGGACAAAGGAGTCTTTCAGTTACAAAATCCTTTCGGGCAACATCTCAAACTCCTCTACATTGTGTTGGGCAAAGTCATTGGTGCAAGAGGCAAGGATTGCTTCTCTGGCTCTTGCACCAATTTTGACCAACACTGGAGTGTGGAAAACACTGGATTATAGGACAATGGTGTTGACAACAGAGTAGTGAAAACACAGAAACTGTCTCCCTCATTTAGCAGTAATAAGCTATTATCAATTGGATTTACATTAGCTTAGAAGTGAAATTTAGACATTTGAGTTTTAAGTTTTGCTGGATAGACAGAGTTTCATGAATGTTTGGCTCAAACCAAGAGGGACTAAAATAGTTTAGAGCCATTTCTAAAAAGTGATTTCCTACCCACAGCTCTTCAGTTCAAATTCTCTCCTTGATGACTGATGAAATGTCAGTACATAGTGGACTTTTTGCTACAGACAATGGAGGTGTAATAATGATTGTTTTTAGACGTTGGAGCCATTTGAAAGTAGCATATGGTCATAGGAGAACATTAACCCCTAGAGTGCCAGCTACTTACAGCGTACAAGCTTGGACAGCTGTACCTGCTGTGCCAAGCTTGTACCCTGTATAGCTTAAATGCAGTCACTGCATAAGCCAGAATAACTGGCATGCAATGGCCACATTTAAAAAAAAAAAAAAATTGTCTGGCACTCTTGGGGAGGCATGAGGATCACTCCTCATGCCTCCCCAGTTATTGATCTCCCAGCCGATCGTGCTGGGAGATCAATAAATACAAAGGAGTTTCTCCTTTCCCCTCTCTTCTACCCGAACTTCCGGGTAGGAGTGGGCGGGACTGGGGGAAGCCTCCCAACGTCATCGGTGACATGGTCACCGATGATGTTAGGGAAGTTTCCCTGGTCCCGTTCACTCCTACCGGTGGTAGGAGAGAAGGGCAGGAGAGCTTTTGCTCTTTTGATCAGCTGGGAGATCAATAACTGAGGGGACACCAGGAGGAGTCCTGATATCCCTCACGAGGTCTGAAAATGTAAAAAAAAAAAAAAAAAAAAGTAAAAAAATGACTAAGTAACCCTGTGAGTGCCACAGGGGTCCCCAGCACATTGCTTTGCAATGCGCTGGAGACCCCTGTGGCACTCACAGGTCACTTCTTTTGGGGGGAATTTTTTTTTTTGGAAAGACCATTTTTCTTAGACTGGCAAGAAGTCCTCCTAAGAAATCCCACACCATTGAACCATTTTAGTGTCTTTGAAGTGACTGATGTGTAAAAAAAAAAGTTTTTTTTTCCCTGTAGCACCACATTCTGGAAATAGTTGTGCACACTAACTTAGCGGTAAAGTTCAATGCGGCAGGTTATCTTCTTTACAAAATGGTATTGTTTATCTACCTTTTCTTCACTTCTGAAGGTATTATAGCCATTTTCGTGCAGGCAAGTCAGGTTTGAAAAAATTTCAGAGTCTGTAGTAGGTGTAGTTTTCTACTTCTAGCATCCCCTAAGATCGGTCAACTCATACCAATGGGGTGTTGTTTGACTCCTAAGAGCACTAGCTAATGAATCCAGTTGAAAATTCCATGGTTTTCACAGAGCTCCATACATTTGAAGGGGCAGAAATGTAAAAAAAAATTAAATTGTTTTCCTATATCGCCTCCTTCTGGAAACATTTATGCACACCAGTATTGGGTTAAGAAGGCAAGTGACCCCTCATTAGATACGGCAGGTTGTCTTCTTTCCAAAATGGTATGGTTTATCTACCTTTTCTTCACTTCTGAAGGTGTTATAGACATTTTCGTAAGGGCAAGTCCTAAGGTAGGTCAACTCATACCAATGGGGTGTCATTTGACTCCTAAGAGCACTAGCTAACAAATACAGTTGAGAATTCCATGGTTTTCACAGAGTTCCATACATTTGAAGGGGCAGAAATGTAAGAAAATGCCTTTTTTTTTCATTAGCACCACCTCCTGGAAGCATTTATGCACACCAGTCTTTGGGTAAAAAGGCAAGTGACCTTTCATTAGATGCGGCAGGTTGTTTTCTTTCCAAAATGGCATTGTTTCTCTACCTTTCCTGCATATCTATTATGGTTATAAACATTTTAGTGCAAGCAGATAATTTCAAAAGCAAAAGTGTCAGGTTTACGTACGTGTTCCTAGCACCCACATATTGTATGTTATAGGTATAGTAATACTTAAAATGTAAAAAAAAATATGTTGTAGGGTTTATCCCCCTGAGTAAAACAAGGGTACCCCCACTGCTGAAAGGTGTTTCATTCAAAAGTTATTAATTTTCAAAGTTGAATTTTTTAGGTGCAATATCACAGTGGCCTGAAATTGTACAGTGGCGCTGTTGCTACACCATCCTATGGAGATTTATGGTCAACTGACCAGAGCTGTCCATAGGATCGTGTAGCAACAGCACCACTGTACAATTTCAGGCCACTGTGATATTGCACCTAAAAAATTCAACTTTGAAAATTAATAACTTTTGAATGAAACACCTTTCAGCAGTGGGAGTACCCTTGTTTTACTCAGGGGGATAAACCCTACAACATATTTTTTTTTACATTTTAAGTATTACTATCCCTTTAACCCACACAAATGGGCTACCATTTTTCTCATGTTGGTAGAAGGTACTGAATACAGCAGGAAATGTTATGGTTTTCAAAGATTTTAGTATATTTGAAGTGGTGGAAATGTAAAAAAACATGTATTTATTCCCAAAGCGCCACGTTTTGGAAATTGTGCACTTCAGCCCAGGGATAGAAAGGCAAGTGACCCCTCATTGGATGTGGGAGAGTGTCTACTTTCCAAAATGGTATACCTTTTATACCTTTCCTTCATGTCTCTAACAGTTATGAACATTTTAGTACAAGCAGTCATTTTCGAGGAAGCAAACAGGTAGGTGTAGTTATGTGCTTCTGGCACCCCTAAGGTAGGTCAACCCATTCCAATGGGGTGTCATTTTTCTCCTAAGAGCACTAGGTAATGAATACAGTTGGAAATTCCATGGTTTTCACAGATATCCGTGCAGATGAAGGGGCAGAAATGTAAGAAAATGCCATTTTTTTACTATAGTGCCACCTTCTGGAAGCATTTGGGCACAACAGGTTTGGGGTAAGAAGGCAATTCACCCCTCATTAGATGCAACAGGTTGTCTTCTTTACAAAATGGTATGGTTTGTGTAGCTTTTCTTGACTTCTGTAGTTGTTATAACCATTTTTGTACAGACAAGTAATGTTTGAGAAAATGTAAGAAAAATTGCAATAGTGTAGTTTGGTACTTGTAGCGCCCCCTAAGGTAGGTGAACTCATACCAATGAGGTGTCATTTTTCTCCTAAGAGCACTAGCTAATGAATACAGTTGGAAATTCCATGGTTTTCACAGATTTCTGTACAGGGGCAGAAATGTAAGAAAATGCCATTTTTTTCCTATAGTGCCACCTTCTGGAAGCATTTGGGCACAACAAGCTTTGGGCAAGAAGGCAAGTTACCTCTCATTAGATGTGGCAGGTTGTCTACTTTTCAGAAATATATATAGTTTTATATAGTTATTCCACTGTTTTAGGGTAATTTTACCACAAAAACCCTAGAATGTGCATATTAGTTTATAAAGTTGAAAATGTCATTTTGCGTTGCTGGTGATTAGGGCTCTGTGCTAGCCATGGACGTAGGTAAAACAAATTTGGTATTTTTTTTACTTGGGGGACTCGGGCGTTTTCAAATAATTGAAACTTTTTCAATCAAGGTAAATGTTTTTGATACATAGTATGTGATTTTAGCAAAATGAGTAAATTTTCACTTTTTTTGTCATTATGACATCATAGCTTTTTGCACGATGTAAAATTCTCTTCATGTAAGGTACCACAGGAAAGCTCAATTTGTTCTGAAAAAAACAATATATAGTTTTCCATATGTAACTAAAAATCACCAGAGTATATCAAGCCTAAATGTAAGGATAGCAAAAATGCTGAAAAAGTGTCTGGCCTGCAGGGTACAGGAAATGGCCCAAGCCTCTGGCACTGAAGGGGTTAATAAAACAGAGAAAAACATTTTATTTTATTTTCATGATCATGTTTTACAGAAAAATGCACCTTTAAGAGTGAGAAGATAACCCTTTTAGTGGCAAAGGGGTATACAACGCATTGCCAAGTAATGTGTTGCACACGCCTCTGGCACTCAAAGGGTTACAGCACTTCTCTACAATTCTGAGTTGAACACTGGCTTTTGGAAGCCAGAGCTCAGTAGTGGACAAAGGCCATAACCATTGTTTAAGAATAGGCTTTTAAGACACTTTAATGCTGAATAGGGCTCCAGTGCAACTTTTCCCACTTTGTTTTTATGTTGACGCTATGTGGAACAGTAACCACCAGTGTCCTGTGAAAAACAGGTTGTCCCCCCTGTCTACTCCAACTTGTTTAATTATTTCAAGGGTGTTAATATAATAATAAGTATTTTTATTTTAACACCACTGATATAATTGAGCAAGTTGGAGATAGATAGGGGGACAACCACTTTTTAGCAGGACAGTGGTGGTTACTGTTCTCTCATACATAGCTTGAATATAAAAAAAAGGGAAAAAGTTACACTGGATCCCTCCTCAGCATTCAAGGGGTTAAAAGTCTATTAATAATTATACTTGTTGTGGAGCAATATAATTCAAACCGTTTGATTTCCTAAAAAGAGGGACACCACAGTGGGAAAGAAGAGGGACTGTCCCCTCCTAAAGGAGGGACAACTGGGAGGTATGTGGGTTATTGTTTGAGAGAGTGATCACGCTGACCTACATATGGGGGGGAAGATCAATAGATTGTGGACAGTATTTGAGCCATTTCATCTGCATTTTCATGCTCATTACATTTACCATAATTTCACACTCATTATATAAGACTGGAGACTACTTTTACCTTTGGGGGATAGAGACCCATTTTACATTGTGTGTTTATGAAAAGTGATTAGCACAATACTAACAAAGGATATTTGGGTAATAATAGCTACATAGCTTGGTGCACTCTGAGACTAAGAAAATACCATAGGTTACAAAAGGAAAGAAAAGAGAAATCCCGAAGAAAAGACAAGATCATGAATGAGACACACAACCCAAATTAATATATATCAAAAATACACAAGTGTTATTACACATATCAATAAGAATATATATAATGACTCAATAAAAGCTTTTAAAAACACATCTGAGGGGGGCATGTAGGGCCAAACAATTTATATTGTCATTGGTAGTATAGATATAACAATAATAATAGTACCATCTTAATATATTATCTCACTGAGAGCAATCGTTTTTATATAAAACTAGATAAAAGGGGCACGGCGTTGCTCGTGGGGATTAAGGGCTCGATGCAAATGATGGAGATGGCTGTTTTTAGTGCCAACAACATTTTTTTCAAGCACAGTAAACTAGTCAAATGCCTGTGCTGTCAAAAAATATCGGCAACACTAATGTTTTTCTTCTATGAGCATTATAGAAATTTTTATGCACACAAGAGGGAAAGGAGATTACATAGTGGAGATCGACTTTCTTGTTTACATGTTATTTTCTATGTTTATATTTGTCATTCTGACTCTGATTCGATTGTAATCTGTATTATACTAAGCAATATAGATTTGTATTTCATACTGAATTTCAATAAAGCTTTTAAAAAAAAATATATATATATCGGCAAAAAAAGGAACCGTTGTGTGATATAGTTAAGAGGTGTTTTCACCCATAGCAAATTATGAAAACACCGTAATTATCAATTCAAATGTCTGCATTAACAAACAGGTGACTGTGCTTCTTGTTTCTGATGTCCGGGGATATGTTTGAGCTGTATGTTTTGGTTTTAAGTTTTTGCAATAAAGTAGACCATTTTTTAATCAACACGCCAATTGATTCATGGTTGTGCTGCGCGAATTCGTTTTGATCTCAAAGGGACTCTCAGGAAAGTTAAGACCCAGTTTTTTTATGCCTTGAGTCCCTTATCGGACCTTCAAACAGCAAACGCAGACAATTGAAGGAAAAAAAAATGTAAAAAAACCTCAGTGGATGTATTGATATGGGGCCCTAAGCCCCACAGAATTACATCCAAAGTATGAAAAATGTGTCAAAAGTTAGTAGAATTAACCCTATGAGTGCCAGTGGGGTATAATTACCACACCGACATTCATAGGGTTAACCCGATTAAGTTAAAAAAAACAACATCCCATTAAAAGTAATACACCATTAATCCTGATGTCCAGTGGAGTCCTCAGCTTCCTGGTCCTCTTCAGTCCTTCTCTTCAGTCTTGTGTCTCCTGCCTTCTCTTCATTCTTCTTTCTTCTTGCTATAAATAAAAAATAAAAGTATTAATAGAACATAAACTATTACATCGTTTAACCCCTTGAGTGACAGAGTGGTATGCAACACATTCCAAAGCAATGTGTTGCGGACCTCTCTTGCTCAAAGGGTTAAGCAATGTATTCAGTGCCCATGATCATATAAATATACCTCCATTTTTTGTCTTTGAAATAAGCCATTATACTATGTATGTATGTATCTTTATTTATATAGCGCCATACATGTACACAGCGCTTAACAGAAGTTGAAATAATACAATACAAAAACGACAGAACTGGGGTTAAGAGCATTAAGGTTAAGTACAATCATTACATTATTTGTGAGGGAAAGTGCAGCAAGGGAATCATACACTAGGAAAGGGACCCTGCCCCAAGGAGCTTACAATCTAGGCTGAATTCATATTGACAAACAGAGACACTAGGAGGAGTATTATAAGTGCAGGTACAAGGTGTGGTGAAAAGTGCAGAAGGATTCTGATGTGACTGTCAGTGTGCAGAAGGAGGACATTGCTATTAAGATGCCTCCCTGAGCAGGTGGGTTTTGAGGAGTTGCTTGAAAGTGATGATTGTGGATGATTGGCGAATGGTGATGGGGAGGGCATTCCAGAGTCGAGGAGCAGCCAGTGAGAAAGATTGTAGTCGAGAGATGGCTCGAGTTGTGTAGGGAGAGGACAGGAAGAACCCTTGAGAAGACCGTAGGGGACGGGAAGGGGTGTAGCGGGAGATAAGGGCAGAAATGTAAGAGGGTGCTGAAGAACAGAGTGACTTACAGGAGAGGAGGAGAATCTTGTAAGAAATACGATACTTTATAGGTAGCCAGTTGAGGGATTTCAGGAGGAGATGAGATGGAAGGTATCTGGGAGCAAATGTGGTGATTCTTGCGGCTGAATTGATAACAGACTGAAGTGGAGAGAGATGAGAAGCAGGAAGACCAGAGAGTAGAATGTTGCAGTAGTCAAGTCTAGAGAGAACAAGTGTCTGAGATAGTGTTTTAGCTGTTGATAGGCAGAGGAACGGACGTATTTTTGCAATATTTTTTAGGAAGAAGTGACAAGTTCTAGTGACAGCTTGGATATGGGGGGAGAAGGTTAGTTTAGAATCAAGTATGACCCCAAGACAGCGTGCTTTGGATGCTGAGTGTATAACACAGTTTCCGATTGTGATGGAGAAGGGGGTTGGTGGATGGGTTTTAGGAGGAAACACCACCAGCTCTGTCTTAGCCATATTAAGTTTAAGGTGGCGGTGGGCCATCCATGATGAAATGGCTGAGAGACATTGAATGACTTGAGACTGCACAGCTGGAGTGAGGTCAGGGACAGAGAGATAGATTAGTGTGTCATCTGCATACAGATGGTAATTAAATCCAAGAGATGAGATGAAGTCACCAAGTGAGAGTGTGTAGAGTGAAAAAAGAAGTGGTCCCAGGACTGATCCCTGAGATACACCTACCGAGAGGTCGAGGGGAGACGAGAAAGTGTTAGAAAAAGAAACACTGAAAGTACGTTTAGAGAGATAGGAGGAAATCCATTCTAGAGGTGTGTCACGGATGCCAAGTGTATGCAGTGTGTCCAGTAAGAGTGCATGGTCAACAGTGTCGAAAGCAGCAGATAGATCTAGTAGGATTAGTATACTAAAGTGTCCTTTGTCCCTTGCTGTGTGTAGATCATTTGTGATTTTTGTTAGAGCTGTCTCGGTAGAATAGTTGGAACGGAAACCTGACTGTAAAGGGTCGAGAAGAGAGTTCCTATTGAGAAAAGAGATCAAGCGGGAGAATACCAGGCGTTCCAAGATCTTAGATGTAAAGGGGAGGAGAGAAATCGGACGGTAATTTGAAAGGCAGGTGGGGTCGAGTGAGGGCTTTTTGAGTATAGGTCTGACTATTGCATGTTTGAATGAAGATGGAAAAATTCCGGTAGAGAGAGAGGAGTTAAAGATATTAGTAAGGCTGGGAGCAAGAGTACTTGCAAGAGCCTTAAGAAGGTGAGAGGGCATGGGATCTGAGGGGCAGGTAGTGGGTGGAGAGGAGGATAGTAAAAGAGATACCTCCTCCTCTGTTATAGGGGAGAATGAGCTGAGGGTTGCTCGGGGTGGACTAGGAATCAGAGGCATAGGAGGAGAGGATGTAGAGCCCATCGTTTGTTGGATGGACAGTACCTTGTTTTTAAAAAAGTCAGCAAAGTCCTGTGGAATGTTGGAGAAGGAGGAGCAGTTCAAGGTTGGGGGTTTGAGAAGAGAATCGAAGATTTTAAAGCGATCACGGGGGTTAGATTTGTGGGTAGTGATAATCTGAGAGAAGTATTTCTGTTTAGTCTGGGTGAGAGCGGTGTTAAAACAGGATAGCATGAATTTGTAATGGTGGAAGTCGGCAAAAGAATGAGACTTTCGCCAAAGACGTTCCGCAGCTCTACAGCAGGTGCGTAGCATGCGGATTGTTGAATTTAGCCAGGGTCTGGGATTCCTGGGGCGGGAGTGTCGACGTTGAAGGGGAGCATGCAGGTCCAAGGAGGACATTAATGTGGTGTTATATTCGTGGACCAGAGTGTCTATGTTAGTAGTAGTAGCAGTAGAGCAGAGAGAAGAGAGGGAAGTCTGCACAGTCGATATCAGGTCTGGTAGTTTGACCGAGTGTAGGTTCCTGGTTAGGATGGGTGATTTAGGGAGGGCAGGGGAAGGTGTGTGAGATAGTGTGAAGGAGATAAGATGATGGTCAGAGAGTGGAAATGGGGAAATTGTGAAGTCAGAGACTGAGCAGTTTCTGGTTAGAACTAGATCTAGCCAGTGACCATCCCTGTGAGTGCTGGCAGCAGTCCACTATTGAAGGCCAAAGGACAAGGTCAGTGAGAGAAAGCGGGAGGCACTAGATGAGGATGTATCATCAGTGTGTAGGTTGAAGTCTCCAAGGAGTAATGTGGGAGTGTCTGAGGACAGAAAGACAGAGAGCCAAGTTTCAAACTCAGAGAGAAAGGAGGAAGGGTTGCTTGGGGGCCTGTAAATCACAGCTACCAGAAGAGGGACAGGGGAGAAGAGCTGGACTGCGTGCACTTCAAAAGAGGTGAAGGAGACTGAGGGAGGAAGGGACAGAGGCCTGGAGCGGCAGAGCTGAGAGAGAAGAAGTCCCACACCCCCACCCTTGCCATTAGGGCGAGGAGTGTGGGAGAAAGATAAGCCACCATAGGAGAGAGCAGCTTCGGCAGATGAGTCCGAATGTGAGAGCCAGGTTTCAGCAAATAGGTTTAGAGACTTAGAGAGGAAAAGGTCGTGGGCAGTGTGGAGTTTGTTTAGTAGAGAGCGAGCGTTCCATAATGCACAGGAGAAGGGTGGAAGGGATGGGGGGAGGCAGGGAACAGCCAGCAGATTTCTAGAGTCTGCCCCGCAAGAGGTGCAGGTAGGCTGCAGTCTAGGACGGACACAGGTGGGAATGTAAGTGGGGCCAGGGTTGGGAGAGATGTCACCTGCAGCCATGAGAAGAGTTGCAGTCAGGTAAAGCAGGTGAGAGGAGGATTTGCATGTGTGAGAAGGTGTGGGCTGTTTCTTGGTGGATGGATATAAATAGCTGAGGTGACAGAAAAGCTCATGAGAACAAATCATTGGAGAGTTTAAGAGGGATGGAGATATAGAGATTGATGAGCAGGTGGGAGGGCTGGTGGGAGGGCTGAATGAAAACTTGCGCCAATATTATATATATATATATATATATATATATATATATATAAAATATAATTATTATGCCCTTAACTTTATTAATTGTCTCCGAGGCGCGGGCATCGGAGATGGTGCCGTGTGCTGCAGGTTCATCTCTTCTCCCTCTCAGACCGATGCCCGTTCCACAATGAGGGAATTTGAACAGCGGCTGCCTTTATATATGGGCAGTCTTTGAACAATTCCCTCACAGCCATTGGCTGTGATGTGCTTGTGCACATCACAGCCAATCAGAATTGAGCGACTGTGTTTTAAACTGATTGGCTGGGATGTGCACATCTCAGCCAATGACTGTGAGGGAATTGGATCAGAGACTGTTCATATATAAAGGCTTTTCTCTATATATTTATAAAGGCTTTTTCTCTCTTCGGATGGGAGACTCCCTGTAGTAACAGGTAGAGTCTTCCTATAGCTGCTCGTTCCCAATATTTCTCCTTTAGTCTGGATTGTTAATCTACAGGTGGTAAGACCAGAGTTCCACCGGTATTTAGATTTCTCTCTATATTAGATTACAACATTTAACAGACTTTACTATCGCTTCATTTTAGCTGATATTGTTAAATATACATATACATGTTTCGTATATATGATTGTTCAATATAAGAGTACCCTTTATTATCATTATATTTTGTATTTTAATACATTTTATATTGCTACTTATTAGCGCTCTTTTCTTTACCACCTAGGTAGATTTTCTTTGTTTCCTTATTGGTTTAGCAACAGGATGCACACACCTGTTATTTAGGAAAAGGTGAAATTTACTCACCGATATTTGTTTTTCCTATGTGTCCTTCCACGGCATACTGTGTGTAATTGGCTCCACCTCCCAGCTGGTAGGACCAATCAAAAAATATAAATTCTGTGAGCTCACTTCCCCCTGCAGTTATACAGTTGTCCAAGCTGCAAGACATAACAGGTTAGAGATGGTACAGTAAAGGCACACTGCAGTAGATATTACATGACTGATATGGTATAGTATTATGGAATCGATACAAATAACTAAGAATAACCTTCAGGGAGGGTTGCCGTAGAAGGACACAGAAGAAAGACAAATATTGGTGAGTAAATTTCACCTTTTCCTCTGTGTCCAATCCACAGCATACTGTGGGACTTACCAGAGCAGTACCCCAGAAGTTCGGGAGGGCTGAGACAGTAAGTTCAGATAGGAATGGCGGCTTCAAGCACCATCTTTCCGAACTTGTTGTCTGGTGATGGTTGAAGGTCCAGTCTGTACTGTTTGATGAAAGTAGAGACTGATGATGAAATAGCATTCTTGCAATCTCAGTAGGTGTTGCAGCTGCTTCCTCAGCCCATGAGGTTGTGATAGCACTGGTAGAGTGTGGTTTAATACCCTGAGGAGGGTCTAGATTAGCTGAGTCATAGGCCCTCTTAATGTAGTCACGAATCCCACGTGCAATAGAGGGTCTGGTGGCTGAAGACCTTTTGAATTTTCCAATAAATTGAGAAATGCGTCAGTCTCCTGCTGAGATATATCTGAAGGCAGTGAAGAAGATCGAAATGATGTAGTCTCTTCTCAATCTCATTTGAAGGATAGAGACAGAAGGACAGGAGAAATTCCTTGGTGAAGGTGAAACTGAGCAATGAACTTGGAGCGGAAGGAAGCCTTAGGGTGTAGGACTACCTTATCTTGATGGAAGACCAAAATTGGAGTAACACATACCAAGGCCTGATTTTTTTATATTGAGGTAAAATATCTTCTTACCAGGTGGTGGTCTGAAAAGGGAGTAGCTAGAACTGCAGAGATTGCAGAGAGCTGGACTTTCAGGGATGCAGGTTCAAGGTCCTTTCAAACCCTATCTGCATAATTTAAAGGATTATTGGAGCAGAGATTGATTTATGATCCAGATTCTGTGACAGGCACCACTTGTGGAAAATAGACCAGGCTCTGTTGAAGACGGTCGTCTGCCCCGCATCATGGTTTGGAAGACAGGCTCAGATACACCCTGTAGTCTTAAGGATTCCTGCTTTGCCTCCAGGTCTTGAGCTAGAAGAAAGCTGGATCCAGGAAGAAGAGGACCTGGTCATAACAGGTCTGGGATGTTTGGCAGAGGCATGGGGGCATGACTGACAATTAAAGGAGATCGGCATACCAGGGTTTCCCGCCCCCCTCCGGGGAGATAAGGATGACATTTGACCTGTCTCACCTTATCTTATTACCTCCACGAGTATAGGAAGGAGAAAACAGGTATGCCAGACGGAAGTCCCAGGACACAAATAGCATTCTGTGCCAGGGCTGGAGGTTCGTGCCATCTGGATAGGTAGGTCTGACATTGTCTGTTCTGAGATGAGTCCATCATATCTATTGAGGGTCTCCTAAAGTTGCTGTTACTGAAGGAAATGCTTCTTTGTTTAGAGTCCACTCCCCTGGATCCAATTTCATGAGGCTTAGAAAGTCTGCCTGAACATTTAGATGACCTGTCAGGAAGGATGCTGAGAGAGTCAGCAGGTTCTTTGTTACCCAATAGAGAATCCCCAATACATGGATGTTGAGTGTAGTGCTCCCTGGTCCTCCCTGGTGTAGAAGGTAGTGTACTGCTGATATATTGTCTAATCTAATCAAGACAGCTGTACTTTGTAGATCGGCCTGAAATGTTTGACAGACTTCCAAAACATTGATGTGTAGACCGAGTTGTCCAAATATCCTGAATAGTGTGCAGATTCCAGATTGTTCCTCAATCTGTGCTGCTGCCGTCTGTCCACAGGATCTGCCCGTCTGGCTCAATAAGTGGGTGGTCCCTTGAGGGCTTTTCTGCTTACTGGTGGGCCAGAAGACCGTAATCCTCTGGGTCAGGTAGGGAGGATTTCTTTTGTAATAATGGAGATAATTCTCTTGGGTTAAATTTGAAGGAACCTAGGCCTATGGTAGGATCTGATAGGTTGATGAGAGGCATCCCGGTAGTTGTGAAAAGCTTTATTTTGGTGTAGAACTTCCACTGAAGAAAAGGCCATGATTCTGTTGAAACTGCGGTGCTGGGTATTTAGGGACAGGGTTACTTGCCCTTGACTGGTATTGAGTTGCATCCCCAAGCATCTTAACTGTTGGGAGGGAGAGAGCTTCTTTCCAAATTGACTATCCAGCAGAGTTTGCTGAGAAGGTCCCGGCAAATGTTTGTGCTGGTTACTGATTGGGGATATATCTCACTAATCAGAATGTTATCTAGATAGCGGGCCACTTTGATCAGATGAATGTCGCAACATTGCCATTACCTTAATCTTTGTGGAGACTCTTGGGGCTGACACCAATCCAAATGGGAAGTCCCTGTACTAATGCGGATGACTGAAGATGTGAAATCTGAAGCAGTTCCTGTTTGCTTCCCAGATCAGGACATAATAGTATGTGTCAC
Organism: Rhinophrynus dorsalis; assembly: GCA_037306005.1. Lineage (NCBI taxonomy): Eukaryota > Metazoa > Chordata > Amphibia > Anura > Rhinophrynidae > Rhinophrynus > Rhinophrynus dorsalis. The sequence goes on from CM074721.1 coordinate 149,274,171, forward strand.
ACAGATCTATTCGGGTGACTAAGACATGCGGATGTATCAAAATTAGAGTTGATGACTCAATTTCCATTTTGAAATGACGGACCTTTAGAACAGAGTTGAGCTTCTTAAGGTCCAGGATGAGGCATAGCTCCCCAATAGGTTCGATAACATAAAAAGAGTGGAATGGAGCACCTGAATCTCTGATGTAGTGGGACCTATCTGTTAAGGGAATGTTGGACTTGACACATGAGGAATGACGAGACAAACCTGGATGAGGTGGCCAGGGTACACCCCTTGAGATTAAACGAAAGGAGGTTTAGACTTCAGTAGAGGAAGGGGTTCACAGTAAGGCCTGTTAACCACCTGAGTGCCAGAGCGGCACGGAACGCACAGCTTGCAACGCACTCAGTACCGCTCCTGCACCCAAAGTATCAAATTGTGGAATTTCTTGCGCAAGGAGGTGGATATGGCAGATACAATGGATACATTTATTGCAAAAGGGAACATACAGGGTTATACTGAATATTAGTAGGCAATTCAGGAAGGTCTGTTAAATGACTAACGTAATTGATAGCAGGATAGCTATACAATTCTCATGTCACTAGGGTATGAGGCAAAGGTTGAACTTGATGGACCTGTGTCTTTATTTAACCCAATTACTATGTACCCTGTTTGAAGCAGAATCTGCACTGCCTGTTTCATCTGTAACATAGTAACATAGTAAATTAGGTTGAAAAAAGACACAAGTCCATCAAGTTCAACCTTTGCCTCATACCTCAGTAACTGAGAATTTTATAGCTTTCCTGCTACCAATTAAATTAGTCTTTATCAGACCTTCCTGATCAGCCTACTGATAAACAGTATAACTCTGTATGTTCCCTTTTGAAAGAAATGTATCAAATCTTCTCTTAAATGTATCCATTGTATCTGCCATAACTACCTCCCTGGGCAATGAATTCCACAATTTGACAGACCTTACCGTAAAAAAACCCTTCCTCTGCTGAAGTTTAAACCTCCTTTCCTCTAATCTCAAGGGGTGTCCCCTGGTCACCTGATCAGGCCTTGAAATAAATAGCTCACCGCAGAGATCCTTGTATTGACCTCTCATATACTTGTACAATGTGATAAGGTCTCCTCTTAGTCGTCTTTTCTCTAGAGTAAATAAACCAAGTTTGTTTAGTCATTCCTCATATGTCTAGTCCTCCATTCCCTTAATTAATTTTGTTGCTCTCTGCTGTACCCTCTCTAGTTCTAGTATATAATTTTCAGAACCGGTGCCCAAAATTGCACTGCATACTCAAGGTGAGGTCTTACCAAAGATTTGTATAATGGCAAAATAATGTTGTTATCTACTCTTGCTTCGATACCTCTTTTTATGCAAGACAGGATTTTGTTTGCCTTTGCTACTGCTGTATGACACTGGTCACTGTTTCCAAGTTTGTAGTTGACAAGGATACCCAGGTCTTTTTCTAGCAACGAGTCACCTAAAATTATTCCATTAAGTTTATAAGTAGCCTTGGGATTGTTTCCTCCCAAATGCATGACTTTACACTTCCCCACATTAAACTTCATATTCCACATGTTTGCCCAATCTGACATTGTATGTAAGTCCCTCTGTAGAGAGAAAATATCCTGTTCTGAATTAATGACTTTGCATAATTTAGTATCATCTGCAAATATTGATATTTTGCTTTCTATATCTATTTCCAGGTCATTTATAAACATGTTAAAAAGCAGCGGACCCAATACTGAACCCTGTGGTACTCCACTCTCCACTTTAACTGTACTGGAGAATTTTTCATTTACAACCACACACTGTTCCCTATCCTTCAGCCAGTTTTGTATCTAATTGCAAAGGTTATCTCCTAGCCCCAATTTCCTTATTTTATACACCAGCCTTCTGTGTGGTACTGTATCAAATGCCTTTGCAAAGTCTAGATATACTACATCTACTGCCTTGCCATTGTCAAGGTTGCTGCTTACCTCCTCATAGAAGCTGAAAAGATTAGTTTGGCATGATCTATTCTTCATAAAACCATGTTGATTCGTGCTAATGATCTTATTTTTTGTGTTGTAATCCTGAATATAGTCCCTTATTATGCCTTCTAATAGTTTTCCCACTACAGAGGTCAAACTCACTGGTCTATAATTTCCAGGTTCTGTTTTAGTTCCCTTCTTAAATAGAGGCACTATGTTAGCTCTTCGCCAATCCTGTGGCACTGAGCCTGTGGTAATAGAATCTTTAAAGAGTAAATATAGGGGTTTTGCTAACACTGCACTGAGTTCCTGAAGAACCCTTGGATGTATACCATCAGGACCCGGTGCTTTGTCGATCTTAATTTTGTTCAGTCTTCCCATGACATCTCCTTGAGTTAACCCAATATCTATTAATTGTATTGTTTTATTTGTTACTTGCGAGGCTCTTCTACCATTCTTTGCTGCCTTGTATATACTGATGCAAAGAAAGTGTTTAAAACATCGGCCTTTTCCTTATCCTCACTCACCCATCTCATTTTTGAATGGTCCAATGCACTCCCTCTTAAGTTTTTTGCTATTTATATATTTAAAAAACTTTTTTGGATTAGTCTTGCTTTCCCTTGCAATTCGAGTTTCATTATCTATTTTTGCTACCCTAATTGCCTTTTTGCAATCTTTGTTGCACTCCCTGTATTTTAAGAAAGATTGTTCAGTTCCTTCTGACTTAAATAATTTGAATGCTTTTTTTTTCCTTGCCATTTCCTTCTTTACATGTGCAGTTAACCACATTGGCTGTGACTTACTTCTTTTGCACTCGTTCCCCATTGGTATATACTGTTGGGTACATTTCTGCAACCTAAATTTGAATTCTGACCATTTTTCCTCAGTATTTTTGCCTTTAAATAAAATATCCCAGTCTATGTGTTGCATTGAGGCCCTTAACAATTTGAAGTTCGCTTTTTGAAAATTAAGAGTTTTGGTTGAACCTATACATTTTTGCTGTGCCAGACAGATCTCAAATGTAACCATGTTGTGATCACTGTTTCCCAAATGTTCTCTTACCTTAATATTGGATACCATTTCTGTGTTATTAGTGATCACTAGGTCCAATACATTGTTATTTCTTGTAGAGACCTTGTTTTTATATAGATGAGATGAAGTGAAGAATCATAGGGACAGGTTGAAATTCCAGAACCCATCTGTCGTGATTAACTAGTCTCCAGGCCTGGTTGGTCTGGCTTTATTGTTGGAACGGCCATCTTTTTTTTTGGAAATCTTTACCATTTCCAGATCTCTGATTTTGGGGAAGGCCACACTGCCTCTTGGTCGTATCTCCTATCTGGCTTGTATCTTCTGACTTCTTAAAAGTCTGATGTCTGAAGTGACCTGTTTTGGCAGGAGAGTTTCTGGCTCTTTTCTCCTGGGGTAAAAGGGGATCTTGATGACCTCTTGATAATTTCTTCTAGCAGGTCTCAGAATAGCTTAGTTCCAGAGAAAGTCAAAGAGACCAGTCTGTATTTAGAAGAAGGGTGTGCTTCCCAGGCTTTGATCATCGAATCATAAGGATAGCTGACAGTCTCTTTGATAGAACCCAGTTCTTTTAATATATGGGATCTAGAGACTGAATACTCAGTTTCTTCTAGTTTGCTTAGCCATATGCGTAGTGTAAGAAAGATGCCATGGGAATGACAGTGGTCAAATTCTGCCCAATTGTTTTCACTCACTCATAATAATATCTTGTATAGAGTTGTGCACCAGTATGCGGTGGCTTGATTTCTTATATCCCACAATGCAGTATACATAATTCAAAGCCGTCTGGTCCAAAGATTTTCTCATGGCCCTTACCAGTTGGTTCAGCTGATCAAAAATGAAGCTGACAACTTATTTGGTAATGTCAGCTTCTTCAGCTGAGGAGACTGCAGATTCGAGATCAGTGAAACTATCTTCATACGCCCTAGAAGGTCCTTCATCTGGGTCAGAAGTTCTAGGCTGCCTTCGTGCTGCTTCCAGCAGTGTCTTCTTCCAGATAAAGAAGTCCTGGAACTGAGCAGGTACAATACTAGTAGCATCACGCTAAGGCAGTAGCACAGAGTTTGGCAGGGCCTGTCATAGCTATATCCTGATCACACCCTGCACAGGTTTTGGTCTTTGGACCTAACATCTCTGCCTAGGAGGGTCAGAAGCCTTGGGCTTTTCCCTATAACATTTGTTAGGGGTAAACATAGTGCAAATGGAATAGCAGCAATAAGCAATAGTTCACAGTAAGTATAGAAGGCAACCACAAACACTTGTATGAATCAAACAAGCAATAAATATATATTTAAGGCAAATGGAACACCACAAGGGTTACTCACTGTGCCTGCATGCCATCCTGAATGCGCGTTTTATCCCAGGTCCATCGAACAGTCTGTTTCCTTTATGCGTTTCACCAGTGGAATGCAAAAGTGCTGAACTTCCAGTTTCCAGTTGAGGCAAGGCTGCTCTACATGCTCTCACTTTCAAACAAGTGCTCTGAGCTGGATGGCAAGAAGGGAGGACTGAGCACTGCGCTGTGCTTCTGGCCAGAACCCCAGGACCAACTAAATCGGAACTCATGCAGCCTCACCAGGATTCTGAGGTATGAGGTTCCTTTGCAAGGTGATGTAAGCTGCGATTAGGCAGGCCATATGGGAGAGAAAATAATAACATTGTACTTTCAAAATTTAAGATGAGAGAGAGGCAAAAAGCCTCCGTTCTCCAGCTTGGTGGGACCAAAATAACTGCAGGGGGAAGTGAGCTCACAGAATTTATATTTTTTGATTGGTCCTACCAGCTGGGAGGCGGAGCCAATTACCCACAGTATGCCGTGGATTGGACACAGAGGAAATTGTAGTGCTAATCGGTTACCATTAGAAGTTTTATTCTCTTTTTCATTTTTCCTTTCTTAGTGACACCGGATATTTGTTACTTTTGAAATATATTATATTTTTCAGGTTTGTGAGCGCTACCTTTTTCCTGTCTTCAGGGCTCTTCTGTTCAAATTCCCTCGTTGCAGAAAGGGCATCAGCCCGAGAGGGAGAAGAGGAGAACCTGTAGCACATGGCACGGTCTCTGCTGCCGCGTTTGTGAGGCCGCCCATAGCGGAGACAATTAATGAAGCAAAATAATTATATTTTTATATATATTATATTGGTGCAAGGTAAATTTAACACAGATTAGTTAATGATAGGTGATTGACAGTATGTCAGGCACCGATCGTTAGCTTTTTTCCTTTGAAGTTCCCGATACTGCCGCTATTTAGTGGCGTTTTGGGAACTTAATGCACAAAATGGACGTTTGGCCACAAGACCATTTTTGTGGCCTAACGTTTGTTGTGCTTTTATCTGGTAGGACATTTGAATACCGAACAAGACATTTACTTTTGTCGGTCGGTATCCATTTTGCCTTACCGGCTTTTTTATCTCCAACACTTAGAATGTAGCCCTACGTCCTTTAAGTGCTTCAGGGCTACTGACATCCAGTTAAATCCAGAAAAGGAGACAATGATCTTAATGACTGGATTGTTGAATTTGCGTGTGTGCTTGTGCATTGCCTTTGTGTGTTCTGTTTTGTATTGTGTTGTGCATTTCTGTGTGTATTGCATGTGTGTATTGTTTGTATATTTTGTGGTAGGTTGTGCGTGTGTTTGTATGTATTGTCTGTGTGTGTTGTGAATGTTTTTTTTCTGTGTGTTTATTGTGTGTGTTTATTATGTGTGTTTATTATCGCTTTATGTTGGGCATGTGTACTGCCTGATTGTATTCTGTGTGTGTTGTACGTGTTTTGTGCATGTGTGTTGTCTGTTTCTGTTTTGCATATGTATTGAGTGTGTGTTGTCTGCACGTGTTTTGCGGTGTATTGTGTCTGTGTGTATTGCTTGTATGCATGATTTTTGTGTGTATCTGTATTGTGTGTGTTTTTTTTGGGCATGTGTGTTGTGTGTGTCAGTATATTGTTTTGTGGTGTGTTTTTTTTGTTGAGTAACATAGTAATAACATAGTAAATTAGGTTGAATAAAGACCATCAAGTTCAACCTTCTCCTCATACCTCAGTAACTGAGAATTGTATAGCTTTCCTGCTACCAATTAAATTAGTCATTATCAGACCTTCCTGACCTGCCTACTGATAAACAGTATAACTCTGTATGTTCCCTTTTGAAAGAAATGTATCTAATCTTCTCTTAAATATATCCATTGTATCTGCCATAACCACCTCCTTGAGCAATTAATTCCACAATTTAAACCTCCTTTCCTTTAATCTCAAGGGGTGTCCCCTGGTCACCTGGTCAGGCCTTGGAATAAATAGTTCATCACAGAGATCCTTGTACTTGGCTTCTCATATACTTGTACAATGTGATAAGGTCTCCTCTTAGTCGTCTTTTCTCTAGAGTAAATAAACCAAGTTTGTCTAGTCGTTCCTCATATGTCAAGTCCTCCATTCCCTTAATTAATTTTGTTGCTCTTTGCTGTACCCTCTCTAGTTCTAGTATATCCTTTTTCATAAACAGTGCCCAAAATTGTACTGCATACTCAAGGTGAGGTCTTACCAATGATTTGTATAATGGCAAAATAATGTTATCCAGTCTTGCTTTGATAGCTCTTTTTATGCAAGACAGGATTTTGTTTGCCTTTGCTACTGCTGGTTGACACTGGTCACTGTTTCCAAGTTTGTAGCTGACAAGGATACCCAGGTCTCTCTAGCAATGAGTCCCCTAAAATGATTCCATTAAGTTCATAAGTAGCCTTGGAATTGTTTCCTTCCAAATGCATGACTTTACACTTCCCCACATTAAACTTCATATTCCAAATGTTTGCCCAACCTGACATTGTATTTAAGTCCCTCTGTAGAGAGAAAATATCCTGTTCTGAATTAATGACATTGCATAATTTAGTATCATCTGCAAATATTGATATTTTGCTTTCTATATCTATTTCCAGGTCATTAACATGTTAAAAAGCAGCTGACTTAATACTGAACCCTGAGGTACTCCACTCTCCACTTTAACTGTATTGGAGAATTTTCCATTTACAACCACACACTGTACCCTATCCTTCAACCAGTTTTGTATCCGATTGCAAAGGTTATCTCCTAGCCCCAATTTCCTTATTTTATACACCAGCCTTCTGTGTGGCACTGTATAAAATGCCTTTGCAAAGTCTAGATATACTATATCTACTGACTTGGCATTATCAAGGTTGTTGCTTACTTCCTCATAGAAGCTGAAAAGATTAGTTTGGCATGATCTATTCTTCATAAAACCATGTTGATTCATGCTAATGATTTTATTTTTTGTGTTGTAATCCTGAATACAGTCCCTTATTATCCCTTCTAGCAGTTTTCCCACTACATAGGTCAAACTCACTGGTCTATAATTCCCAGCTTCTTAAATAGAGGCACTATGTTAGCTCTTAGCCAATCCTGTGGCACTGAGCCTGTGGTGAAAGAGTAAATATAGGGGTTTTGCTAACACTGCACTAAGTTCCTGAAGAACCCTTGGATGTATACCATCAGGACCCGGTGGTTTGTCGTCTTAATTTTGTTCAGTCTTCCCATGACATCTTCTTGAGTTAACCCAATATCTGTTAATTGTATTGTTTTATTTGTTACTTGCGGAGACTTTTCTACCATTCCTTGCTCCCTTGTATATACTGCTACAAAGAAAGTGTTTAAAACATTGGCCTTTTCCTTATCCTCACTAACCAACTCACCCATCTCATTTTTGAATGGTCCAATGCACTCCCTCTTACGTTTTTTGCTATTTATATATTTAAAAAACTTTTTTGGATTAGTGTTGCTTTCCCTTGTAATTCGAGTTTCATTATCTATTTGTGCTACCCTAATTGCCTTTTTGTAATCTTTGTTGGGCTCCCTGTATTTTAAGAAAGATTGTTCAGTTCCTTCAGACTTAAATAATTGGAATGCGTTTTTTTTCCTTGCCATTTCCTTCTTTACGTGTGCAGTTAACCACATTGGCTGTGACTTACTTCTTTTGCATTTGTTCCCCATTGGTATATACTGTTGGGTACATTTCTGCTACCTAAATTTGAATTCTGACCATTTTTCCTCAGTATTTTTGCCTTTAAAGAAAATATCCTAGTCTATGTGTTGCATTGAAGCCCTTAACAATTTGAAGTTAGCTTTTTAAAATTAAGAGTTTTGGTTGAACCTATACAGTTTTGCTTTGCCAGACTAATCTCAAATGTAACCATGTTGTGATCACTGTTTCCCAAATGTTCTCTTACCTTAATATTGGATACCATTTATGTGTTATTAGTTATCACTAGGTTCCATACATTGTTATTTCTTGTCGGCACTTCCACCATTTGTGACATGTAGCTTTCACAAAGTGTGTTCACAAACCTGCCTCCCTTAACACTCTAATAGGTCTAATTTTTCCAGTTGATATCTGGATAATTAAAATCTCCCATAATTATAGTATGCCCAAGCTGGACAGCTTTCCTCATTTGCAATAGCAGTTGGGTCTCAACATTGTCATCGATATTTGGTGGTTTGTAGCATATGCCCACCAACACCTTTTCTTTACCATTTACACAACATTTAGTCTCGATTTCTACCCACATGGACTCCACAATTTGGCCAGTTTCCTCACTAATATCACCACGCAAAACTGGATTTAGCTGTGTTTTCAAATATAAGCACACACCTCCTCCCTTTTCTATTAATCTGGTCTCTTCTAAACAGGGAATAGCCCTCTATATTTACAGCCCAGTCATGTGCATCATTCCACCATGTTTCTGTTATTCTAATTATGTCCAATTGCTCTTTAACCGCCAGCAATTCAAGTTCTCCTATTTTATCTACCATACTTCTTGCATTTGCTAGCATGCAATTAATTTTGAAGTCTTTACATATATTAATCCCTACCTGCCTTTTTTCTACACCTTGATTTACTAGGAGTTCCTCCCTACTGACTAAATTTATCCCCACCCTTTCTCCACCCCACTGGTCATTTACTTGGACCCGGTTCCTATCTGCTCTATCTACCCCATTTTTGCTATCTATACTCCTCCCCCCTTTCCTAGTTTAAAAGCTCCTCCAAGCTTCCTAGCATTCTCTCCCCTAGGACCATTTAAGTGCAATCCATCACTTCCATATAGATTGTACCCAAGAGCAAAGTCTGCCCAGTGTTCTAAAAACACAAAACCCTCCTTCCTACACCATTGCTTGAGCCATGCATTAAGCTCCCTGAGCTCCCTCTGCCTACCTGCGCTGGCGCATGGCACAGGTAGTATTTCAGAAAATACTACCTTAGAGATCCTTACCTTGAGCTTGCACCCTAAATCCCTGAAATCATTCTTTAAGGACCTCCATCTTCCTCCTACTTTTTCGCAGGTTCCAATATGTACCAAAACAGCTGGATCACTTCCAGCCCCTCCCAATAATCTGTCAGCCCTGTTCGCAACATGCCGAACCCGAGCACCAGGGAGACAGCATACTGTTCGGCATTCACGTTCCTGGCGGCAGATTACCTTATCTACCCTTCTAATGATAGAGTCCCCTATTACCACCACCTGCCTTGGTTTCTGCCTGCTCTGCATCCCATCTAGCCTGGAAGGAGGACTGTTCCCCTGGCTGCTAGAAGAATTAGTCCTCTCCTTCTGAGCAATTCTCATCAACATCTTCACACAATCTTGGAAATCTGTTGGACTGAGCCAACTCAGAACTGGCCTTCCTCTTCCTCTGCCCACTACCTCCCCTCCTTACTGTTACCCAGCTGCCTACCCGTCGCTGTTCATCTACAACTCCACCCTCTTCACCACTAAACCCACATACTACCTGCTCTGTGAGTTCAAAACTCCTTTCCAGGTTTCCAATGTCCCGCAATGTTGCAATATTTCTTTCCAAATCCAATATCTTAGACTCTAAAAAGAAAATATGCTCACACTTGGCACAGCGGTATGACCCCTGGAACGATTGTTCCAAGTGTTCAAACATGTGACAAGATGTGCACTGCGTGAGACTGGCTAACCTGCTATCACTCATGCTTGGTTTTACAATTCAAATAGCTTTACATTATCCTCTAATGATCACTCTAAGGTAAGTAACCCACTTTAAATGTGAATGCAATAAATCCTTTGAAATGGTAGTCACCTCAGAGCTCTGCTTCTATTCTAAAACCAAATTCCTTCTAACTCTTCACTTGATAGCAGTCACTTGAAAAAGCAGTCTCAAAGAGCCAGCTCCTCAGAGCTTATGGACTGTACTTATAGTAACACTGCAGCCAGGTGAATTCCCCTAGCAATCACCCCTAGTCACACAGGCCAGAGAAAAACCCAGTAAACAGTTTTTTAACTCTTTCAATACCCACACAAAATGAATATATATATATTTTTTTAAAAAAAAACCTTAATAAAACACCAATAAAACACCAAACACACTCTCATGTACTTAACCAGATTCATTCTAACTCTTCACTTGAAAGCAGTCACTTGAAAAAGCAGTCTCAAAGAGCCCAGTATGTGGGTGTTTGTTGAGTGTGTGCACGTGTATTGCATGTATTGGGTGTGTTGTGCGTTGTGTGTGTGGTGTGCATTGTGTGGTGCATATGTGTGTGTGTATTTTGCACATGTGTGTTGTACTTGTGTGTATAGTAGTGTATTGTACGTGTGTATGTGTTGTGGTGTTTTGTGTGTATTTATTGTGTGTGTGTTGTGCATGTGTGTATTGTGTGTGTGTATTGCATGTGAATGTATATTGTTCATGTGTATTGCATGTGTATATTCTTTATGTGTTGTGTATTTTGCGTGAGTGTTGTGGTGTGTTAATTGTCTGCGTTTTTTCATGCATGTGTGTGTATGGTGCACACATGTGTATTGTGGGCATGTGTGTTGTGCGTGTGTGTGCATATTGTATGTGTGTGTGTTGTGCGTTTTTGTGTTGTGGGCATGTGTATTGTGTGAATCTGTGTGCATTGTTTGTGTTGTGTATGTCTATTGCATGTGTGTGTGTATATTATGCATGTGTGTATTGCATGTGTGTTGCGGGTTTGTATGCATTGTGTTTGTGTTGTATGTATTTTGTTGTGTGTATTGTTTGTTGTGTGAGTTTTGCATGTGTGTTGTATTGTGTGCCTTTGTGTATTGCTTAATTTTTTTTGTGCATGTGTGCATTGTGTGGTTTTTGTGCATGTGTGCGTGTATTGCAGGCGTGTGTCTTGTGGTCATGTGTGTTGTGAGTGTGTGTTGAGTGTTTGTTGTTTGTGTGTGTATTGTCTGTTTGTGCTTTGCATGTATATTGCATGTATTATGTGTGTGGTGCGTGTTGTTTGTGTGGTGCATGTGTATGTGTGTGTGTTGTGCATATTTATTGCATGTGTGTTGTGTGTGTGTTGTGCGTGTGTGTGTGTATTTTGGGGGGGAGATAGAGGGGGGGAGGGCTACTCCTTGCAGAGAAAATCACCAAGATTTTCCAAGAGAATGGGTAGTCCCAGAATTTTGAGTTCCATTTAGGTCCAAGCTGTGGATGGCCCTAGCCCTGTCGTACAGAGTTATTCCAATTTGCACGGTTTCTTCTTCTTGGCCGAGGAACCATGAGACCAGTCCGCTCACTTCTGGGTTCTGAGTACTGGTGGTGTGGTAGGCGCAGTGTAAGGTAAGGCATTTGTAATTAATGCGTTGCGGAGAAGGGTAATAGAGCAGCCTGTAACCCTTTTAATCCAGAGTGGTACGTAATGCATTGGAAATGAATGCATTGTGGGCCACTGAAACAGTTAATATGTTGTAGTGAAGTGACTGTGATAATTATACTGGCAATGAGGGGCTACGATTGGGGCAGTGAAAGAGTTAATATGTTGTAGTGAAGCAAGGGTGAGAATTATAGTGGCAGAGAGGGTCTACGATTGGGGCACTGAAAGATTTAATATAGTTTGGGGAAAACGTGGAAGGACGCAAGCTTGTGAGTGAAAATGGCCATGTTAACCCTTTGAGTGTCACAGTGGTGGGCATCGCATTAGTTTGCAATGGGTTGTGCACCTCTTAGGTAGTCAAAGGGTTAAGGCACACAATGCGTATTAACAGTGTACGTTAGTGTAACAGTGCTGGAATGTGCAGAATGCATTCCACATGATTTTTGGCAAGTGCTGCAGAAAAAACAGCACTGTTTTTAAGGAAAAACAGAATGTGGTGGTGGGTGACATGTTTGTCCCAAGAGGAGAGTGTCAGCCATTTTTTTGGTTTTGATGAAGGGATAGTGAGGGGTGTGGAAATTTAAATGGCTGTGTGTAGGAGATATGCTAATCTCCTCCTAGCTGCTCTCCTGGGTGTGTATGTTGGTCTCAGGCAGTCTATAGGAGATTTGCATATATGCTCTTATGTGGCAGCCCTGGGGTGTGTGTGTGTATTATAATTTAGTGTGTAATACTGGGCTCAGGCAATGTAGATGACATATGCAAATCTTCTACTAGCTGCCTCCCTGGGGGTGTGTGTGGCACAGACATAGAATTTGTGGTCACCTTTTATAGTATAGATATATAATAAAATGTATATAAAGTGAACTTTTGAAAGAAATGGTGTTACTGAAGTGTGCAGCAAGGAATGGTTCTCCAGTCCCCCAAACATCAGCAGAAGCTCAAAGTGCAAACACAAAACAACAAACATGCACTCCGCCAGTCTAATTGTGAATAGTGTTCCCTGTATTAGGCATGTATAATAACACTGTTGATAAATATGAGGTTTTAGTGCCCACATTTTGGGCCAAAAGAGACTTGTAAGCTTGCAAACACAGTCAAGGTACCTCGAGTATATGGCAAGTACCTACTCTAAACACATTAAATTGAAAATAAAAATTAAAAATAGCCCCAGAAGAGATGTTATAATAAATAGGTAGGAGAGGGACCCTTTAATACAGTTTCTTTATAAATGCTTGGAGGTCCCCATGTGTGCAATTAAAAACAGATGACAAACAATATTTTAAAAAGGTGTAAAGGTGGATTTGCCTTGTGTGCCTGCATTGCGTGAATACCTATGCAAAAAGGACTGTAACTCAATCAGCCTTTATAGGTAACATGTTACCACCCCCGCAGGCCACATGAGGAATAATCAGTTGCAAACAGGCAGGGTAAATGTAAGCCTAGATGAACCCCTTAAAGGCCTAGAATATAAAAGAGAAGATTTGGTGCAATAAATCATTTATGTGTAATATTGGTGAAACTGAAAAGCTGCTAGAATGAGCAAAGGAGATATGTGAAAACAAGAATAGAGAAAATAACTCACAGCACTAAAATCCAATGTGCATTTTATCAGAACTTCATCGGGGCAGCATGCAGACACCAATACTGCACTACAGCCTCTTTTTAAAGTAATTCTGGTGCCTGTGATCTTAATTGGATTAATTGAGTCATCCATGAAATTCAAAAGGTAACTTAAGGGGGCTTTCCCGACTGCTGAAGAAGATGGCAGCATGTAGCTCCCAGGCTTTCGCTACTTTTGCTTAACTTGTTGACACTTTGTTTCGAGCTCAAGGCAGGACAACTTGATCTACTGTATGTCGCCCCAAAAAAGTAATCTGGAGACTCCAGCAGCTCGGACGGCCCTTTGGCACCATTCTTCAATAAAACATCCCGCTTCTTCGCAGACTCTTTCTGTGGATATTTTGGTAACCCTGTCTACAAAGGAGGATTTGCGGGACATGGCTGAGGACATTAAATCAGAACTCAAGGACTTACACTCCCTTACTTTCAGGGTGCACTCCGTGGAAACTGCACACACTGAGCTGGCTTCTAACTTCATTACTCTGGAACAATATTATTTCTCTCAACAAGATCCTATACTGTAAATATCCTTCAGTATAAGCTGGATAACCTGGATAATAGAGGGAGACGGAACAACTTCCGGCTGTGCAACATACTCGAATCCACCCCCACGAAAGATCTTTTTCAGTTTCAAAAATCCTCCTTTGCCCATGTGTTGCAGAGGCTTGAGGGCGAACCTGATGTGTTGGACAGGGCTGATAGGGCTCTGAAGCCGAGAGGAGGGCCTGTTGATAAGCCGCGTGATAAAGACACTGTGAAGAGACGTCCATGCTTCCTGCTCCTGTCACCATCGGTAAAACGCCGATATCTGCAGAACCGGGTAATATTTCTGGCGACTAGCGCTGCTAAGCAGCTAGTCGCCAGATGAACAATCAATCAAGCTTAAGTTATTGCGGGGTGGTACTTCCCCTTTAAGGTTTTATCAAGATTATACTCTCTCCTGTGCCCTTTGTGACAGGATATGCCGACATTCCATAGGAGCATCTGGGAGGGAGATCTGAATATTACAATCTCTGATATTCAATGACTTCTTTCTCATTAATTACACTCCACTCTCATTCAGAATGTTTCGTTACTGGAAACAAACTATAAATTAATGATGAGATGGTATAGTTCCCCAGTGCTGCTGCACCACCTAAATGCTGTGATCTCTGGCACGTGCTGGTGATGTGGCTGTCCAGACAGCTCCCTGGCCCATATATGATGGTATTATTCTAGCATACAAACATTTTGCCACCATGTTACATGCACATAGGTAAACTGATGGGGATTGATTCCCCTTGCTCCCCTGCAACCCTGCTGTTCAGCATCCTTCCATACTCCATTAGAGTGCTGCTAACTAGGAACGCCTTTCTCACTAATTGGCTCCTGCTGGTCACGTTTGCTAGATCCTATGTCCCCCAGCTGTTGATATTAGTGAAACCACCAACGGTGTCTGACTGGAAGTTGCGATTACGCAATATACTAAATACGGAATGCACTTACTACTATGCTACAGGGAGTGGCCCTCATTTCTGCCATACCTTTTCTACCTGGCATGATTTTATACAGTTACCTCAGTACTCTCCCTAGGCGCAAATTCCTAAAATGCTGGCAACGATACAATGGACTCCCCCATCACCTTGGCCCAACCAATGTTTCTGTCCCCTATTCCCTTGAGTCTCTCTCTTCTTTTCTCTTCTCCTCCTCTTTTCCCCTTTTCTGTTATCTTCTGTCCTCTCTCAACCCCTCTGCTATGCCCAGGCGGCCTTACCTGCTTAGGCTTACTTTCAGAGTGTGACACAGTGGTGTCGATACACACCCACACTGTGCCTTGTACATGAATATTGTATTTAAAGCTGCATTGAATCGTCCTTGGAATTTCACTTCTGTATTATGTATCCAGTTCTGTAATGTGTTAGTCCAATAAAAAAAAAAGGTAACTTAAAACTACAGATTAATTGGCTATATGCAAAAAACACCATCCATTTGGTATTTTAAAATTATGAATAAAAGTAATTATTAAATATAAAATAAATGGCAGCAACAAAGTACTTGGCATAAACTGTTTATAATGGCCAAAAAACTGATATCACAGGCGATTGTATACCACTTGAGTCAGGAGTCCTTAAATATTGTTTAATAGCTGGAGAATATATAATCAGTTACGGTATTTATCATGCTGAAAACTCCAGAAGTAACCTATTCTCATCTAGTAAAAATTTGTAACAAAAAGTATGCCATACCATTGCAGTGCATACGATTATATGCATCAGTTGATATGTATGTGTCTGTGTTAGCTATATAATCAGTGCATAACATCACTTATGATATATGACACAACGGGCTTATGTACATACAGGTTGCTTGTCCTCACGCAGAGACTGTGGAAAACTGATGCATATAATAGTATCTAAAAGTAGTGAATTGAATACAAAGACCCAGTGAAGTAAATTTATCTTGCATGGGACAGTATTGCTGCATATCAACATAGATAATAGTCATCTCTACATACATACAAAAGGTGTATAAGAATAATGTGGAAAAAATTGTATACATATGTACATTATAATAACAAAAACACATCCATTATAATCATCTTGTAAATCCATGAAAAAATGTGTATAAATATGGGCATTACCATCACAAAATCGTATACATATGTACATTACACTCATCATGTAAATCCTATTATAAGCAGTATGAGATGAATTTGAGAAGAAAAACTGAGATTAAACAATTTCACAAAGGATCCAACTACAATAGCACAATAAGAGGTGTATATATATATATATACATATATATATATATACATATGTATATGAAATTAAGTTATTATTAAAGCTAAGATATTCAGTATGGGTGGTATCTGTTATTTTGAATGATAGTTTCCATTTCATTATGGTCACTAATTTCTTATCAGCAATCATACATAGACTTGGCCATGTCAAGTACTAGAAAAAGCTTAGAATTGTGATGATAGACTCAGAGTCATCACTAAAATTAAGTCAAATGTACCCGCAACATCCATTCTTCATTCAGACCATTGGAAAAACTGCTCAAAAGGAAAATCCAACGATTTTAATTTCTTAATAAAAAAAAAAGTTATAGTCGTCCCTCTTATATATACAGTATAACTTAATTCATTGTAGACCCCATACCTTCAATCTAACAGGATTAGAATTATGGCAAGTCAAAAATTGTTTAGCTATTGGTTTTGTTTACTAAATAAAAAATGTTTCCTTAGGAGCCCTCAGAATTCTAGTCGCATGTTCACTGAGTCTCTTTTTAAGTTTCCTTATGATCTTCCCCACATAATGTAAGCCACAAGGACATTTAGGGCAGTATACAACTGCTGTGGATTGATATGTAATGAAGTCACCAATAGGATGAGATTTGCCAAATCTGTCACAAATGCTTGTAGTTTGAGTTGTAGGTGGCTGTGTACCAGTTTATCTCATAAGTTAGGTGCCCTTGTACATGAGATTGAATCTTTATCATGCAATTTACTTTTCAAATCCTCATCACACATAAGTACATGCTAGCAGTTATTCAGAAAGCTTCTTAAGAAAATCCCACTGGTAACTGTATGCGGCGATGAAGCAAATTTTGTCGCCTTTTGTTTGTTTTTTTTAAGAAGCTTTTATTGATTGGAAAAAGAAACCAGTGTACAGGATATAGGATATACAAACAAAGTACATATCTGTACCAATAAGACACAATAAGAAATCTGGAAACATTGAAGACTGCATTAAAATGACATGCAAATTCAAAGCATCAAAGAAAAAGCAAAAAAGAAGCAAAAAGAAAAAGAAAGAATAAAGATTCTAAGAGTAAAGAGGAAAAGATAGGAGAACAAGAAATGAAGTAGAGGAAGAATCGGAGCACAGGTAGAGAAGGGTAGAGATATGGGAGTCAAATACCATTGAAAAAGGGGAAGGTAAGGACAGGAAAAGGACACAGGTATGGGTGAGGGTATGAGTATGGGTACGGGTACGGGTATGGGGCCCTGCAAATCATACAAATCCAGCCCAATAAGAATATAAGGACAATCTGCGTCATTAAGACACAGGCCATCACAGCAATACAAGTTATTACGAAGGCATATGAAAATAAATGTTCCAGAGTCGCCATTCAACATCAAAGGTCCCACGAGTGCCAAGAGTAGTAGCATGATATTTTTCCAAGAGAAAATAGTCCCTAAGCCTGCCTCTCCACTCTTCCACAGATGGTGGGTCTACAGATTTCCAATGAAGTGGGATACAAGCTCGCGCCACTGTCAACGCAAGCAGTAATTGATAACCAAAGGACTTAGGGGGACTGTGGACAGGAGGGAAGTCACTTAAAAGTGCCAAATGCGGAGTGAAAGGCAGGGGAGTCTGACATATCCGTTCGATTTCTGCAAAGACCGCCCTCCAATATGGAGCAACAATAGGGCAAGCCCACCAGATATGGAGCATATCCCCGGCCTGCTGCAGACACCTCCAACAGAGGTCAGATGTACCAGGAAAGATTCTGGCCAATCTAACTGGTGTAAGATACCATCTGGTTAACACCTTGTAATTCGTCTCTCTAAGGGATACATTGGTGAGTACTGTCATGGCTCGTCTGAAAGAAGATTTCCAGAAGTCCTCCAGCGAGACCTTGTCCCAGATCCCTCTCCCAAGCCAACTGAAAGGCCCATTTAAGATCTGGAGGGTCATGGGTCAATAGACGATAGAAACGAGAGATAGATTTAGAGGAAAAGCTCCCTTTATCTAGTAAACGTTCAAAAGTAGTACGAGGGTCTCGAGATGGGAGTCTAGAGTAATGGGACGTTAAGAAATGGTGTAGCTGTCTGTATCTCCACCATTCAGAGGCTGGCAAGGAGTAATCCTGTTGAAGTTGTTGAAAAGATAGTAAGCCTGTATCTGTCAGGAGTGATGAGAATGTGCACAGACCCGCCAAAGTCCATCGAGAGAACGCACCTATCACTAGACCAGGGGGAAAACTAGGATTCCCAACAAAAGGAAGACAAGGGGATGGAAAGGGGGCCCACGAATATTTCAGATTTAAAGAGTACCACAGGGAAAGCAAGTGACCCAAAATCGGGTGGGTAAGGCAAGGGGGAGGAACATCAGTTTTAGAACACAGCAGAAGGTGCCGAACATCCCATCGTGGGAACAACAACTGCAATACCGAAATCCAGCCCCTGTCATGTGGGGCAAGACCAGACATTGCGAGCAGAATAGACAAATGACAGGCATGGTAGTATGTACGGATGCAGAGGACACCCATGCCACCCTGAGATGGCGGAAGGTAGAGCAGCTTCCTAGGTGAACGCGGGCGTTTGTTGTGCCAAATAAAGTCAAGCAATAAGTTTTGAAGACCCTGAACAAGAGACAAAAGGAAGAGCTAGAGGAATAGTCTGAAAAAGGAACAGAATTTTAGGTAAAGCTATCACGGCCTAGCCAGGAGACATAAAGCGAAGACCAGTGCAAAAAATCAGACTTGAGAGATGAAAGAAGATGATCATAATTAAGTTGAAGGACATCAGGCAGTGCAGCTGCTAGAAAAATACCTAGATACTTGAGCTTCCGAGGGTCCCAGCGAAACGGAAAGACTCTTTCCAAATGCCTTTGAGCCTCAACCGGCACATGAACCCCAAGCAGTTCAGATTTAGAAAGATTTACCTTAAATCCTGAAAATACAGAGAAAAGTGAAAGCAAATGAAGTAGAGCTGTTAAAGAGTTGAAAGGATCAGTGAGAGACAGTAAAATATCATCAGCGAAGGCAGCCAGGCGAAAATCACAAGTCCCAATCCGGATACCCTGAATCTCGGTAGATCCCCGAATCATAGCCAACAAGGGCTCCAGAGTTAAAACAAAAATGAGAGGCAAGAGCGGGCAGCCCTGCCGTGTTCCGTTCGAGATGGCAAAACTAGCAGAAAGCGATCCATTAGCCTTAATCCGGGCCGTCGGAGCAGAGTAAAGAGACATAATGGAAGCATAAAAAAGAGGTCCAATGCCAATCCATTTAAGAACCGCCTCCATATACGGCCATTGCACTCTATCAAAGGCCTTTTCAGCATCCAGCGAAAGAAAGATAGTAGGTGTAACATGAATTTGCGCATGATGTAGAAGAGATAAGGCTTTGACAGTGTTATCACGAACCAGTCTCCCTGCAACGAAGCCAACCTGGTCAGAGTGGATCAGGGAGGGAAGATGACACTGCAACCGGGTCGCTAAAAGTGTAGCAAACAATTTCAAGTCAACATTCAATAAAGATATGGGCCGATAGCTACCGCATTGCAGAGGATCCTTACCCGGTTTAGGAAGAACAGAGATTCTAACGATTGGGACGGCCATGCACTCCCTAATAGGATCGCATTGAAAGTATCCAGCATATATGGAAGTAGGGTACTCCGAAAAGATTTGTAATAAGCTACTGTAAATCCATCAGGACCAGGGCTCTTGCCACTAGGAGTCAAACCCAAGGAATGTTCCAATTCCCTCATAGTAAAGGGCTGGTCTAAAGATAAAGCATCAGAGTCTGACAGCTTTGGGATATTAGCCTTAGTAAGAAAATCCGTGATAGCAGAGTGCACTGAGGTATTCGGAGCGGGAGGGTCATGTGCCAAGTTATATAGCGAGGAATAGAACGTACGGAAAGCTTCGAGGATATCCTTGGGCCCAGTTACCAAGCCACTAGTAGGATCATGAATTTTCGGGATATACATCTGGTCCCTCTTTAATTTAACTAACTTCGCCAGGACCTTTCCTGATTTATTGCCACAAATGTAGTTCTGGTACTTATACCACATATGCGTTCTAAGACACTGGGATTGTAAAAGCATATGAAGCTCTTTGCGAGCATCTAAAAGTTCCCCATAAACGGTATCTGAGGCCCCAAGCTTATGACGGGTCTCCAGATCCGCAATAGAAAGCAGCAATTGCTGCAAGCGAAGAGCCCGTTCTCGCTTCTTGCGAGAACCTTCCTTAATGAAGAGTCCCCTAATTACACACTTATGCGATTCCCAAACAGTCGGAAGGGACACATCTGAAGTGATGTTTTCATTAAAGAAGTGTGAAAGGGCCTGGGAAATGCGTTGCGTCACCAAATCATCTTGCAGAAGAGACTCATTAAGCCTCCAAGAAGGAGAAGATGATGAGAGCGTAGGGATAGCTACCGTTAAGGAGACTGGAGCGTGATCTGATAAGGTTTGTCGCCTTTTGTTTTGACCTTTTGTTGGTAATGCAAACATGGTCTGGAGGTGTACAATGCTCTCATGCCTTTTTAATTATATTTCTTTGTAGGAATCTCTCGTTAGTTCCTCAGACCGATGCTTAAAGTCTCAAAAACAGCTCCGATTAATCTTCATATTATTTGAGTTTTTAGAAAAAACTTATCCTTGAAAAAGTTCCTGTCACAGCTTACCTGAAAATGACGCTTCGGTGTACCCCGTGCATCATTTTGGGCTTTGGTTCTGGGCGTGCTTGTCATCAGTAGTGGCCGTCCGGGTCCTCTGGCTAGGCGCTTCGGAGTCTCTAGATGACGCAGGATGGGTGCAGGCGTTAGATGCATCTCGGCTACATTCGTCAATTACGGGCGCGAGGCTGCGTTATGACACAGACCTCAAATTTATATAGGAAGGATAGTCAGTCTCCTCCTATCTACTTCGTGGCGCTCAGTATTTAAGGGAACTGGATTCTTATCCAGTTACCCTTACATTGTTGTTCAGTGCAGTTTTATTTTGCTTGTATCCTGATATCCTGTGTATGACCTTGGCTTGTCTGACCATCCATCCTGGTGCTGACCTGTGGATCTGTCTGACTATTCTCTGTGCGCTCCCTATCGATTGGACATCCAATCTGGTGCAGACCTGTGGCTCTGGCTGACTACCCGCTCTGGCTTGTCTGATTATCCAACCTGGGGCTCTGTCCAGCTACTCTCGGTATTGCCTCCTCATTAGTGGACATCCTAACTGGTGCAGACCTGTTTCTCTGGCTGACTACCCGATCCGTGTATGACCCTGGCTTGTCTGACTATCCAGCCTGGTACTGACCTGGGGCTCTGTCCATCTACCCTCTGTGTGCCTCCTGTTTAGTGGACACCCTAACTGGTGCAGACCTGTGGCTCTGGTAGACTCTAACCTTACTGACTGCAGGCATGACTCTGTAGTCTCATTGTTGCCTTCCATTTCAGGAGATGGCCTTCTCCTTACTGACTGCAGGTGTGAGTCAGTCTTCTCCCCAGTTACCATCCTTAGGGGAGACCGTTTGGGTCCACGCATTTCCTATCTGGCATTTGAGATTACCATTGGCCTCAGCCTAGTGACGCTTATGAAAAGAGGGTATGACCCAGATGAGGTGAATACATTCTTATCTTTTACTCCCAAATAGGACTCATACAAGGGATTTGCTGGGGACCTGGAGGGTGGTAGCATAGGACCTGGGATTGTTGCCCAGGTACCTTCTTTTATTCCCTACTCAGTCCCGTTCATGCCCCCTCTCTCCATTTTTTTATTTCTTCTCTTGTCTATTCTCTCTCTCTTACTTCTCTTTCCTTTTCTTTCCTTTCCTTTGTCACCTTTGTAACTCTTTGGGACTTTAATACCTATCTGTTGCTGTTGTTGAATTTGCTATGTCCTTTTTATCTTATGCATTGTACTGTATATCATTTTGCACAATAAAGCTTTTTGAAACAAAAACATATATATATATCCAGTGTCTCTGACATTTGAATTTAAGCTGTTCACATGCATTCTTTAAACACAGTTTCTCTCAGTTAGCTCCCCATTCCCAGATGTATGTATGTATATCTTTATTTATATGGCGCCACACAGTATACGCAGCGCCTTACAATAGACATATGTTACAATAAATGAGAGGGGATGAAATAAGTGCGACATTCATAGAAACAATGGGAGAGAGGTCCCTGCCCCAAGGAGCTTACAGTCTAAATGGGTAAAAGGAGACAGACAATGGGGTAAGAGGGTGTCAAGTGCTGAGATTACAAGTGCTGAGTTTGGCCAAAGGCAGTGCATGGTCCTAGTGCTCCAGAAGATAAGATATCAGGGTAGACTTAAAGACAGAGGCGGATTTTTCAAGATGTAGGGAGAGGGGTATGGCGTTCCCTAGGTATGGAACAGAAAGCGAGAAAGGTTTGAGACGGGAGAGGGTTTGGATGGTGAAACAAGAAGTGCATAGTGTGCTGAATGAAGGAGGTGGCCAGGAACATAAGAGAAGATGAGGGAGGAGATGTAAGGAGGGGTAGCAGTGTGGAGAGCATTAAAGGTAAGAAGAAGGACTTTGTAATTGTGTGCTGCTGAATCGGGAGCAATGATACATTTCTGAGAATTATGTGGGCAGGTTCAGTTTTTGGGGAGAGTGTGGTGATTCGTACAGCTGAGTTTAAAACAGATTGCATAGGTGAAAGATGAGTAGCAGGGAGGCCAGTTAGTAGGATATTGCAGTAGTCTAAGCGGGACAGAATGAGGGCATGTATAAGAGTTTTAGTAGTTTGTTGGTAGAGGAACGGGCGGATTTTAGCAATGTTGCGGAGAAAAAAGTGAGATGTTCTAGCCATGGAGTTAATGTGAGGGGAGAAGGAAAGAGAGGACTCAAATATGGCCCCAAGGCAGCGTGCTGAGCTGACCGGATCAATATCAATTCCATCAACTGTAATGGTGAAGCTAAGTGTTGGGCAAGGTCTTGTTGAGAAAATGAGCAGTTCAGTTTTGGCCATGTTTATCTTCAGCTGACGTTGTGCCATCCAGGAGGAAATGGCCAAAAGCCAGTCTGAAATTTGCAGCTGGATTTGAGGTGAAAGATCAGGAGTGGATATATAAATTTGGGTATCATCAGCATATTGATGGTATTTGAGACCAAACGAACTAATAAGTTCACCCAATGAAAGGGTCTACAGTGAGAAAAGCAGAGGACCCAGAACGGAGCCTTGAGGCACCCCCACAGACAGAGCGACTGTGGAGTAGGTGTTATTGCTAGAGTACACAAAAAAGGAACGTTGGAGAGATAGGAGGAGAGCCATGAAGCAGCTTGATTTCGGAAGCCAAGATTGTGGAAAATTTGAGCAAGCAGAGAATGTTTAACCATGTCAAAGGCAGAGGATAAATCGAGTAGTATAAGTATAGAAAACTGTCCTTTGGCCTTTGCAGTCTGGAGATCATTAGCCACCCTGCAGAGAGCTGTCTCAGTTGAGTGACCGCACCGAAAACCAGACTGCATAGGGTCCAAAAGACAGAGTTCAGGAATTTGGTTATTTGGGAGAACACAAGGCGTTCTAAGAGTTTTGAGGCAAGAGGTAGAAGGGAGACAGGTCGATAGAGAGACAGGAGGGGTCAATGCTAGTCTTTTTCAGCAGGGGTTTAATTTGTGCTTGTTTGAAGGAAGAAGGGAAGGTGCCTGTGGAGAGAGAAGTGTTGAAGATGTGTGTTAATATAGGTGTAAGGACTGGTGCATATGGTTTGAGTAAGTGGGAGGGCAAAGGGTCCAAGGAGCAGGTAGTGAGGTGGGTAGATAGGAGAAGCTGAGAAACTTCTTCCTCTGTTATCGGAGTAAAACTATCGAAGTATGATGAGGGGGGGTTTGGGGAGAGAGAGTTTGGAGGCAGATGGAATAGTAGGAATCTGTTTTTGAATACATTCCACCTTGTTCTTGAAGTGCTCTGCAAAAGCTTGAGGTGAATGTATGGGTTGAGAGGAAGCAGTGGCAGGATGGAGCAAGGAGTCAAAGACTGCAAAGAGACTGCGCGGGTTAGATTTGTTGTTGTGGATTAGTATGGTGTAGTATTCTTGTTTAGCTTTTGATAAAGCAGAATACAGGCAGGACAGCATAAATTTAAAGTGGATGAAATCTGCATGTGAGCGTGATTTCCTCCAAAGGCGTTCAATAGGTCTACCAGGAGGCACGCTATCATTTTTTATGTATGTTAGGTATAAGGTGCAATTTTGAGGTTCTTGTAAGGGTACTTATTGGAAGTTGTATTCTTGTTTGGCTATCAACCCTTGGCTGTGTGCATGCCAGATGATTTTGTCATAGCTAATTAGTGGGGTCGCCAAGGAGTTTTTTTTTTTTTTTTTTTTTTTTTTTTTGTAGTCATCAAGTTGTTTATTTGACTCTGAGATATACACCTCAAGTGGACAGGTGACCACATTGCCTCCTTTATTGGAAGGTTTTATTCCCAAGAATTAATTTCTGAGAGTGCCTGATTTTCTTCCCTGCTGAGATTCCTATTGGTGGTAATGTTGTGTGACTTTAAAATATAATTTAAACACAATCTGGCGCTGTCTAAATATGGAAATATTGAAATCTCAAACAAAAATATAACTGTGCACAGTGTCAATAAGAAATAAGCAAAAATTATATTCTACACATGCTCCATCATGCGTCCATGACAAGCAATATGTTCCACATGTAAAATTCAAGTTCCTTAAAAATGTATAAAAAATAAAAAGAAATATAATCTACTCAAAAGAATATAAATGATGGGTTGAGTTTAAAAAAATAAATAAAAAAATACAAGACAGAACAAAACTGGTTGCAGAGTAATAAAGGTTTTTCCAAATGTAATGAATGTAAGGGGTGTAATAATAATACAAAGGTTAAAAATGTTAAATCTTTTTCTTCAAATGTCAATGGTAAAGAATTTGGCATTAAAAACCTGATTACTTGTAACACCAAGGGGTTTGTTTATGTAGTTCAATATGAATGTAAAAAACAATATGTTGGAAGAACAAAAAATTAAAAGATAGGATAAGAGAACATATATATAATATTAGAAATACATTTAAGAAGCACAGTTTATCGGCTCACTTCATAGGGAATTCCAAATGTGGACTGGAAAATATTGCTTTTTGTGGAATAGATATACACAGGTCAGATGTCCAGGAAGGAATCCCAAACGCTTTCTCCCCCTCCGCTGCTTCAAACCCAGATTGTCACGCACCGGGATTGAAGGAGCAGAGGGGGAGAGAGTCGGCTTCTGAATATGTAGTGGAGCAAAAGTAGTAGTCGCAACTGGAGAAACCACTGTGATGTGATGAAGGTATTGCCAGCGCGATCCAAGGGAGTTCTGCATTCAAGGGGATAAAAGAAAAAATGCCTGCCTTGCTTCTGATACAGTCGGCCTGTGTCCAGCACCAAACCAATTGCCTGCAGCATATGAAAAGTTGTAGGGACAAAGCTGTAGATAACGTCTGTATGTGCCTGTTATAATACATGTGTCCCGTCAATCTGAATAATGATATTGTTACCCCTTCTCCCATCTGCTGTCCTCACATCAGCACACAGTGGACTACCATCCTAAATGATGTTCTGTATGTACGGCCACGGTGGGCTGCACTCCTCCAATGCACAGCGGATCACTGTGTGCCGATGTGAGGACACCAGATGGGAAAAGAGGTAACAATATCATTATTCAGATTGACGGCACACATGTATTATAGCAGCCACATATGGACGTATCTACAGCTTTGTCCATACAACTCTTCATATACTACAGTCAATTTGTTTGAGGATGCTGCAATTTTAACTTCATATGTTAGGTTATGCATTCTTTTAACGTGTTGGCATCACTTCCCTTTTTCCCTGTTTGTGTGCCGAATGGGTTACATGGCGATTGCTAGGCAACCCTGCGCAGCGGTTGATCCACCCTCTTTAACTTGGGGTGAAGAGTGGCCTGTTTTTGGGGTCCGGTAGTAGCTGGTGAAGGAGGAAGGAAGGCTAAAGCTGCCCCCTTGCCCATGGTAAGAACAGAGGCCAGCATATGGAATTTGCTAGCCGACCTGTTAACATGCAGCAGGGGATGCTACTTATGTGTGTTGATGGATTGCTCTGCCATTCGGTTTTTTAATTTTTTGATTGAGTTAGACTTCATGTAGTTACACTACCTTTCCCATCATCCTCCCTTCCGATGCAGATGATGGGAGTCGTAGTGTAAAAGATGCAGTGCTACATATTACCATACTGTGAGTTCTATGTGGGTCATGGGAAGATGTTATTATTATTATTATTTTTTATTTATAATAAACTACTTCATTATTTGCAGCCATTGCGATTGGGAGCCAGGCTGCAGTTACCTTCTGCATCATGCCATGCACCTTCCCTGGGTTGGACACTTTTCCGAAAGCTAGCGAAAGGCATGCATATATATATAATACTAGCAAAAGGGCCACGGCGTTGCCAGTGCAGATTAAGGGCTCGATTCAAATGTTGGCGTCGCCATAAAAAACTGGAGACGCTGGTTTTAACGTCAATTGAGCAATGCAAATGTTCTACTAGAAACAAGCGACGCCAGTTCTGAAACAGACATTGCCCGTCGCCAGAACAGCAAGATCTCACCCATAGAGGATAATGTACAAACGACGCCAAAAGCTATTCAAATGTTGGAGTTAGGGCTAACTCGTGTTAAATTGCAACATTTCTCTCCAGAAATCTAACGCCTATTTTTTTTGGAGTACAGCACACAAGTAAGAGTAGAAAACCAACGTCTCCAGTTCTGAACAGCATCCTCTGTGCTTTTCCCTACCCAGCCACTAGGGGAACACAGAGAAGGCTTTCAGCACCATGGACAGCTTTGAATGCCATAGGGATGTGCACTGCTCACCCCTGTGGCATTCAAACGTTGTACAACGCCTTGTGCAAAGGGACGATTTGCACAAGGCGACCCAGGCAGCTGGGCACAATGCCAACGCGAGAGGAGAGGTATTGGAGGAAGCGGGCAGCAAATACAAGCCTACCACCCGCTTCCTCCAATGTCTCTGTCCCCTCCTCCCGCTTTCTCCAATAGCTGTCTAGTGCACATGGTTTTATTATGCTGTGGGCTTCACAGCCGCCCGCAGCAAGGGGATGAAGAAGAAATAAGAAATAAATAATAATAATAAATAAATAATAAGAAGAAATAAAGAATAATAATAAATGAATGTATAAATAAAGCTGAGGGAAGCGCTGCGGTCACAGGGCAGCCTGCTCCCTCAGTTGTATTTAACCCTTTGAGTTCCAGAGTGGTACTCAACGCATTGCTTTGCAATGCGTTGCGTACCACTCTGGCACTCAAAGGGTTAATTTAGATCTCATCCATTCATAATGCCCTACTTACTGTGTCCCTTTGCTTTTAGTACTTTTGCTCCACTCTCAGTTTGAAGAAGAGTGGAGCAAAAGTACTAATAGCGATGGGACACAGGAGGTAGGGGGTTAACAATGAATGAGATCTAAGTTAAACTGTCTAATAATAGTATTTTAATTAAAAAAAAGTTTAAAACACACACAAACACACACATATATATATATAGGCAAGGTATGTAGTCCATACGTTGCCTATTAACCCTTTGGGTACCAGAACATGCTAAGCAATGCTATCCTACCTCTCTGGTACTCAAAGGGTTAATTGTGGAATAAAAGACAGATTTGTCCACTACATGGAAGTCCATGAGGTGGATGTGGATGGGGTTAGTATGTCACATATATGCAATATATGTGACATACTAAGGGGGGGGATGTGGAAGGGGGCATTGTGTAGTGCTTGGTGTACTAGTTTTATTGATTTTAACCCTTTGAATGCCACAGGGGTGAGCAGTGCACATCCCTATGGCATTCAAAGCTGTCCATGGTGCTGAAAGCCTTCTCTGTGTTCCCCTAGTGGCTGGGTAGGGAAGCACAGAGAAAGCTGTTCAGAACTGGAGACGTGAGTTTTGGATTTTCTGACTGAACTTGATACTTTGCAGTGCTGTGATTGGCTGTGGTGCTAGGTAACATTTTTATCGTGTGTTTTTAGGTAAGATTTTCTATGCGACGCAGGTTTAAGATTAACGTGTATTTTGTTGGTTATCGCTCATTAGGCTTTCTAAGTAAGGAAGATTTGAATCTCACGTTACCTGGTCTTGCTTAACGAGCGAAGGCAGTTTTTTTCTTCACGTTGGTTTTAACGCCAACATTTGATTCGAGCCCTAAGTCCTTAAGGACTTAATCTACACGGACAATGCCATGCCACTTTTGCTAGTTTTTCTATGAAACTTTATCTCCATGTGAAGCTAAGAATGTTAAAGTACTGAGTGTGAAGGAATAATATATATGGAAAGATTTTTTGGCCTAATGTAGAAGTCATTATATTATAGATGTGATGATGCTGAGGAAAGATTTTATTGTTTATTTTCTGGAGTGGAGAACATTTTTACATAATTATATATATTTTTTTAATTTTTATATATTTGGGGATACAAGTGCGATGTTTATTATGAAAATATGGAAGATCTGTATAGATTTATTGAGATATACATGGTACATTGTATACTCAAATTGTTAAATTCATTATTTTTTATATTTTTTTCATTTTTATTTGATTTTAATTTGAATTTTATGTTTTATTACATATACATGAAGATATAATGTTTTTTGTTTAAAGATAATAGATTAATAAGGATCCCTAAGGATTAATTGGGATAGATATATACTTTTCCTTTAAACTGTATGAATTTCATCTTTAAATTGGAAGAATCTATCGGGATGGGTTCAGACCTTGGATTTAATTTGTACGAATTTCACCTTTAAAATTAGAAGCCAGAATACACCTGTCCCTTTGTATATTTACCATGTAAAAAAAAGTAAGGGCTAAAAAAGTTCATTTTCAACCGTAGTCCATTAACGAAAACTGTGGAAGAAAATTGAGCAAAGCATCCAAAAAGGAGACCCATTACGTCTGGAATGAGGCAGTGTTATAATCCCGCCAATTACACAAAAGAAGATGCAGAGGACATTATTGAATCAGCAGCGCATAAAAAGAAAAACACGGTGTCATATCCAAGAAGAAAAGTGTGTTCAACACCTTGTGGTCTAGAGATCGGGACAACATCAGAGTTTGAAAGAACTCTTTGTAGTGTATTGGAGTCCTGCGGACCACTGAAGGGACTTGGGAACTGTGAGTTAATACAATATGTGCAACTGGTGTGAAGTGTAAGATACATATGGCAACAGTAATGTGATTGTCTCGTGAAAGAAAAGTATTGATTGCTCATTTGAATATATTTCAGCAGAAATAGAACTACATATAGATATATGTGAACACAGATTCTGGATGAGAAAACGGAACTTTTATATATATATTTTTTAAACTTTTTCATTTTTGTTTTGAAATAGATTTTTTACGATCACTCATTTAGTTAAATATATTTTTGGGGGCAGTGTAATACCATATTTAAAGGTGAAATTCAATTAAATAATTGCTGTAATCACAGTTTTATATTATGGAGGTGGCATTGTAAGGGTTAATAGTACGTGTTTAAAACTCATAAAGGTGCTATTTAACTATATTATTAGTGCTGCGGCTGTCCATACACACAGGGGTGACACTAGGGGGATTAACAATATACTTTAGAGTATTTTTATACCGTAGTGTTGGCACTGTGTGGGTTTGGGATATACTGTGGTACTATTTTTGGAATGTTTTTAGGTTGTAAGTGTTGATCATTTATAGTGGTGGCACTGTGAGGGTCAATAGCACATTATAGTATGTATTTTTGCGCTATGGTACAGATGATGGTATCGCAGAGATAATATTGAATAAAGAAATATGTGTTTGAATACAGAGAAATCATAGTAGTATAGTAAGTATAATATGGATCAGTGTTTCTCAACTCCTGTCCTAACAGGCTAGGATTTAAGGATTTCTCTGCTAGAGCACAGGTGTGGTGATCAGAGGCTCATTCACATTGATTAACTCACCTGTGCTCTAAAAAGGAAATCATCAAATCTCGGCCTGTTAGTGGGTCCTGAGGACAGGAGTTGAGAAACACTGCTCTAGATGTACGTGTGTTCATTTAGATTATTGTTTTGGATTTGAAATCTGTGTCACCAAAC
This sequence comes from Rhinophrynus dorsalis, assembly GCA_037306005.1. Taxonomy (NCBI): domain Eukaryota; kingdom Metazoa; phylum Chordata; class Amphibia; order Anura; family Rhinophrynidae; genus Rhinophrynus; species Rhinophrynus dorsalis. The sequence continues at coordinate 149,304,243 of CM074721.1, forward strand.
GGCAATTTTGAGTTAGATACATTGGTTTAAACTCAACCCATCATTTATATTTTTTTGAGTAGATTATATTTATTTTTTATAAGTTTTTAAGCAACATGAATTTTAAATGTGGAACATATTGCTTATCCTGGATGCATGATGGAGCATGTGTAAAATAACATTTTTGCGTATTTCTTATTGACATTGTGCACTGGTATATTTTTGTTTGAAATTTCAATATTTCCATATATAGAGAGTGCCGGATTGTATTTAAATTATAATTTTTATTATTCAAAGTTCCAAGTGTAGCGGAGGTCCTTTTTCCTGGTGCCAGTCTATAAAGATTTGTGCGGTTCTCCATATAGTGCCATCATCTTGGTTATTTTTTGGTATAATTTTAAAATATCCCTAGTGACTAGATTGGTAAACAATTGCACTGTTGGACAGATGGTAGCTGGTGGGGTGAAGGTAAATGTTTTCTATGGTGGTGCTGGAGTGTTGTACCCGGGATTAGTATCAGTGAGACCTATCAGAATATCTAGAGCTTCATCGTCAAAAGGTGTAGAGACAAAGTTGAATAAACAAGTTTCTATTTTCCTTTTCTTTTTCTTTGAAGAATTCATGTAAAAGTAATTTGTGCATAAACGCATGTAAGTCCACTACAGTTTCAAATTTATTGAGGGAATTGGTAGGAGAGAAACTAAGACCTCTAGACAGAATTTTTAATTGAGTATCTATTAATTCATGTTGGGACAAATTTATGACTTGTAGACCAACTGATTTATTTAAGTTCTCATCCATTGGGATCGATCCGTTTGTTTGTACACCAGTTTTTCCTTGTTTCTTAGTTGTCTTGTTCCCACTATGGGTGGGTTTTTATGTTTTTTGTTGCAATGGGGTTGTCTCCTTCCTCTTAAAAAAGGGGAAGGTTGGGTTCTAGCTTGCGCTTTCTCTGCATTGATTAAGGTAGTAGATGATCTCTTGTGACACATTGCTCCATATTAAGAGCATTTCTTGCCACCCTATTATCTTCCATATTACCACCTGTGACTTTTGCCATATTTGGGTCTCACATCCTACAGTTTTCATGATCCCTCTTTCATTTTGCTTTATTTGATGCTCAGCCCTTGATGATTAATTTTCTAACTATATAGGTTTTTCCATGGGGTAATTTGGATTTCCACAATCCTCTGCTGTGACTTATCCGGCACATTTCACAATTTCCTTTAACTGTGAGTATCCCCATGGAGTAATATGATCAGGCTGAGTAGTTAATCAGTGCTATCATCACAGTCACTTTTAGTGACTCCATAGAAATATTTGGATTGTGCTAATCTTCCTATGACTGTTAATAATTCTTCTAATATCACTTCTCTTTCTTTTAATTTATTAGCTTTATTGTTGTCAAGACGAGTTCAAACTCATAGCCTCTATTTATAGGGTTTCTCAGTTTTTCATTATTTTCTTTCCATACAGTATATCAATTGGTGACTAACTGGAAATGTTCTGGTTTAACCTTTATACCTGATCACCACCTTTACATAACTGGATATGATACAATATAATATGTGTTTGTGGCATAGCTGGATATATCCTGGTAACACTATATCCTTTTTGCTGTATATTAACAAAGTTAAGATTTATTCTTCATATCTGGTCCATACATTTCGCTATATAGGAGGGTGTGACTGCATACGAGTGCTAGTTCTGCAGAGTTATCTTTGTTCTTCCTTTTTTTGCATGATCATGAAATAAGTATAATCAAATATTAAGCAAAATCCAGTGGGTTTTGGCTGCATATTTTTCTGAGGTCTCCACGCTAGCTCCTTATTTCTTCTCTCCTCTAATTCACTGACCATTTAAGATGTGACTTAGGGATATAGAATTTACTAGTTAGTCTAGGGTTTCTAACGCTGGCTCTTCTTATTCTTATTCTAACGCACTATTTACACATACAAATATTGCTGTTGATAACAAACGCTATGATTTAACTAATTAGTAGCATTATACATAACTTGTGAGTATACATGTATACTAGAATGATTAAATTTGAATAGTTTGTATAGTAGAATAAATTAATCATTCATAAAGCGAGTCAAGCTGTCGAACTAATTATGATGAAGGTATCCAAGGGGTTACAACAAGAGAACCAATCAGGTTGGATATCTCCACATAAATATATGAATGAAAATATTAAATAATTTTGAGAACTTTACACTATATTAGGTATTGACACGTTACTTCACAGTAAAGAATTGAAGAAATAATCAATCCCGCATATTTGTGCAAATATAAATATAATTTATTAAAGTACAATATACTATATATATATAAAAAAAATGTAAACAACAATGACATAAATGAGTGATCAGCAGTTGAAATAGATATACAGTAAACCAAACCACAATTATCACCATGAGGATAACCAGCAATTAAAGGGTTAACCACACACAGGTATATTCAGTGGTATCTGATAACAATAATTGCACTCAGCAGCATAGAAAAGGATAATTGATCCTTACAATGAATAGAATACATTTGGAAGCAGTGTATATGAATACCCCTGCCCCAGAAACTGCATAAACTATGCTAAATGAGGTTTAAGGTATATTGTTAGGTGAATTAGCTTAAATATTAAGCTAGGTCCACTGACAATTCCCTTATACCATATATATAATAATCAAATTTAGAGACTAACTGGAATCCCAGATTTAAATCACTATAATTTAATTATGTATTGATTTCATTCCTTCTGAATAAGACATATAAATTGTAATTAATATAGTCAATCATAGATTATACCAAGAATATACGTAGAATCAATCCAGGAATGTATGTCTAGACAGTATACCAACTTCATGCAACATATATCAGAAGCATGACTATAGCAATCCTATATGAAACCGATAGGCACTTCAAGGGTTAATCCACTTATTTAACATATGATGCCACACCCAAGCTGGCAGCTTCTGTTTTAGACTAAAAACATACACAGAGAACTCCAAAGAAACACCACTAATAAACAGATAAAGCAGTTAAAGGGTTAATAACCAAATTCAAAGAATTCCCCCAGATCAAATATTAGCTATTATAATCTTTCCAGAAACACAATATTCTAGAAATACATAAATTATATTTAACTAATATATACAAGAATAAATAGATCTCACTGCTATCACTATTTTATTATCTGTCTGGTGAAATATAACAATGAATTAATTAATTTTGTGGAATTTCAGAATTACTATAACTAAATATAGCTTATTATAAAATTTGCTACATACAACTGGCCAGGCTTATATTAGCAAATTTTTATAATTATCTTTCCTCAAATATCAAGTAAATATATGATTCTGACATTTTGCAGAATTAAAATAAAAAATTATAATTACCAGGTCAATAAGTGTCAGTTCTAAGATTATCTTTGGCAGCTCAGCAAACAGGTCAGCAGGAATGGACCAGGAACCAAGAGGAAAAGCTCAGCTAATACTCCAGAGAAAAAAGCCCCTCTCTCTCTCTCTCTCTCAAAACCTTACTTTTTAAAGTAAAAGATTTTCTTATCAGAATCTCCACCCAACCTACTCTGGTTGGATAAAGATCCATCTCATATACAGTGACATCATGCATATTATTATCATATTTTTTGGAAATTTCTCAAAACACTGGTAATAATGTTATTTACATCCACAAGATGGCCCTCTCTCTCCACATTAGGATTTTACAAATGGCATCTGGCCTGGCACTCATCTCAACAGGGAAAGATCATAAGTTTATCACTGACCCAATAAACCTGTCATAAACTAGTCTTTCCCATAGGGGAGTCTGTCTCTGTTTTAGACTTGCTGTCTCTCACAGAGTCGTTTGTAATCATAACCTTCACTCAAATATTTACTCCCCATTTGAAGCAAAGAGGCCCATTGTTTTAACATGAGATCATTTACACACATCTTAAAACATAATTTCAGTTAATTTTTTTAAAATTAACCCTCTATGCTCCATCAAGACAGAGTCTCTGACATAATCCCCCTTTTAGCATAATTTTTCTAACTTGATTAAAGTTCTAAAATATTAATGCTAAAACTGTAAGAGACTATTGTCCTCTTCTTCCTGCGACTAGGATAGTCTTTGAAGTTAATCACAGTTCACTTCAGTCAATCAACCAGATAATGGCACAAGCTTGTTTCCAAAATAAGAAGTACTTATTGTTCTCTTCAATAAATGAAACAATATCTCCAATTAGGAGGTCTAAAAGAAATGACACATGAGTGATCTCCTGTATTGAAACAATTCTTGCGTGCATACAAACATTACAAAACAGTTTCAACCAGTATCCCTGGGACCTTGGCACTGTAAAGGTTACTGTATATTTATTTTGTAAAAACAAAAGAAAAAACCAAGAGGCGCTACTAGTGTATTAACATAATGGTAAAAGAACACCAACCACCACCAATGAAATTGTACTTACAAAATAGGTGGCTGACACTAACACATATGTGTTGTTCAGCTGTATGAGCTTTTTGGGGGTATATTTGGAACTGCTCCCCTCCAGTAGTAAACTCAGGCTGCTCCGCTCCTCCACAATCGTCCACAAAGTAGAAGTAAAATATGCAAAGAAAGAAAAAACAGGAGAGGCGCCTATAGTGTATTACCAGAGTTGGTAAGATGGCAGAGTGTATATACACAATAGATCAGCTCACATTTTATAAATGTTAGTAATCAGGCTTATACCTGTCACCAACTTAAAAAGCCTGCAGGGTACTTTACCAGTCCTTGTAAAGGTATATGATGTCCACTTTTCACACCCTCCACTGGAACCAATCTCGAAATTACAGGAACTGGAACTCCAATGATACTCCACAGGAATCCAAACAGGAAAAAATAAATACTATATGTTGATATGACCATAAAAATAAAAAATAAAAAAGGAACCATTCTGTACTGATGAATAATACAATCCTATATAATAATTTGCTAAGTTGTGTGTAACGCCGCGACATGCGCAGTAGACACTGCTGCGCGTGCTGCAGTCATGCGCAGTAGAGACTGCCCGTGCTGCGGCAGATACAGGGATGGGCGCTCCGAAGGAGCGTCCAGCACTATATCAGCCGCGGAGCGGGCAGTCTCCACTGCACGTCACTGCCCCGTGACCTGGTTGCAGTGGCACTGTGGCCCGTGTAACGGGCTGTTCAACTAGTTTTATTAATAAAAAGCGCTAGAAAGGGTACACGTTTCGCAGCAGTAGCTGCTTTATCAAACCCTTAATATCAGTATACAAAAAAGCCAATATTAGCAAGACCAGAATGGTTACAAACAGATGCATATTAAACCATGGATAGCTCAATCAGGAATTCCTAGTCTACAGCACTCCAAGCAATCAAACAGTGATATCCCTAATCCAACGATCAGGGATAATTCAGATCCTACCAGTTTAGAACTAAACAAAATTCAATAGTATATAAGATCTATATGACCCTATTTGAACCTAAAAACCATTGGTTCAGGTAAAAAACAGCTCCCAACCATTCTGTGCAGTCGTGTCTGATGGCATAAACAAAATAGAAAATAAAATAAAATTATATATATATATATATAAAAAAGAAAAGAAATACATATACATACATACACCACATATTGTATATATATACAAAATGTGGTGTGACTCAATTAGTCCCCCTCCCAGAGACGCCCACAACAAATCACACAATGAACACAACATAAAACAAATAATATAGACATTGTACCCAAAATGGTTTAGAACTACAAAATGCGATAGTACATAAGATCAGTAATCATATGTTCAGTCAAAAAGAACAGCTCCCAACCATTCTGGGCAGTCATGTCTGATAACATAAAGAAGAAAGAATTAAAAAAAAAAAATTAATAATAAAAAAATTAAAATATATATATATAAAAAAGGTGTGTGTGTGTGTGTATATATATATATATATATATATATATATATATAAATAAATACTAGCAATGTGGGACAGCACTGCCCGTCAGGATATATAGGGAATTAATGCACACACACGGATGTAAGACAAACACACTCAGAGACACACACGCCAATGCACACGCATGCACTGAGATGCATAAAGAGTGACACAGTCATACACACATACATGCAATGCACAACATGCAGACACATAGAGTGTGATACAGACATGCAACACACACAGTGAGGAACACACAGGCACACACAGGCATACACACACACACACACACACACACACACACACACACACACACACACACACAGAAGTGAGTCATAAGGTGGTGACTTATGTGTCATTGTAATGAGTTTGTGTTTGTACTTATGCTTCCACTGTGGCATTCATTCATATAGTTGAAATGCATGTGGTAATTGCACATACTATGGTGGAAGGTGGATCGTGCTGGCTTCCGGGGTGTGAGTGAGTGGCATTTATTCATGTAGTTGAAATGCATGTGGTAATTGCACATACTATGGTAGAAGGTGGATCGTGCTGGCTCCCGGGGTGTGAGTGAGTGAGTGAGACTTTGGTGGAAGGTGGATAGTTCTGTCTCCTGGGGTGTGAGTGAGTGTGTGTGAGTGTGAGAGTGACTGATTGCATGTGAGTGATTGTGTGAGGGTGTGTGATTGAGTGAGAGTGTGTGAGTGAGAGGGTGTATGAGTGAGTGAGAGTGTGAGTATGTGATTGAGGGTCTGAGTGAGAGTGTGTGTTTGTGATTGAGTGAGAGTGTGTGTGATTGAGTGTGAGAGTGTGAATGAAAGAGTGCGAGTGTGTGAGTGAATTATTGTGTGTATGATTGAGTGTTAGTGTGTGATTGAGTGTGTGTGTGATTTTTGTCTGATGTGTTTGTGTCTGTGGTGTAGGAGCGAGTGGCAGCCATTTTGTTTTTTCAGTTACTTGGATAGTGGTGGGCGGGCTTGATAGTGGGGGCAGGCCAACTCCCTGCATGATTTAAATCACTCCCCCATTGAATCACCCAATGGGAGCAGTAACTCCTCCTTACTTAACCCTTTGAGTGCCAGAGGGATACTTGTGTACCCCTCTGGCACTCAAAGTGTTAAGTTGAGGTAACATAGCAATATAACACACGGTGGCTCTTCAGTTGAGGGATCGTAGCAATATAGTGAGGGAACAAATAGAAAGTGTTGTTTGAGGCTTGCCTTCTGTAACATACAGCAAAGCATATCTCTCCCTTTAAGGAGAAAGGTCGGGAAGCAGGAAGTGGAGGAGTGGCAGCTAAAAACAGACAATTCGTGAGGTTGACTGAAGAGATGAAAAGAGTTAAATAAAAAAGTTGCTATTAAGTTTATCCCTGAGTTTGTATTTTATAGAAACATTCCACCCTCCTACTGAAACAGAGTGTATGGAGGGTTACAATTATCTGTGGGAGGTTAAACAGTGTGTTTGTGGGGTCATGATCCTGAGTGAGAGTGTGTGTGGACCAGGAGAAGTTATTGATATTCCCTACTTCAGGAGTGAGTGGCAGCTTTATTTATTAGTTTTTTTATGTCAGTTGGATAGTGGTGGGCGGGCTGGAGGGAGCGGGCCAACTCCCTGTATGATAAACATGCCCCCATTGAATCACCCAATGGGAGCAGTAAAGTCCCCACTGAATCACCCAATAGGAGTTGTGTCTCCTAATGAGACATAAATTATGTAATAAGGCATTCTGTTCAATGTGTGTTTGTTTTCTGAGGAGACATAATTATGTTCTGTGCGTGAGGTACCATAAATTATGCATTGAGGCTTATTCTTTTATATATAGATATAGATGTGTATGCAAAATGCGGTGTGACACAAGAGTCCCCACAAGAAGGACCAACCGAAAAACACGCCACACAATGCACACAACATAAAACAAATAATGCAGGCACTCAGCCCAAATATGGTTTAGAACCACAAAATAATGCATAAGATCAAGATGACCCTTGTTGTCTTACATGTCAATATGTCCTGAATGGTATTCAATCTTTTAAATCATTTATATCAGGTGAAGTTTCCCATAAAGTGTCTTATGGACTGTGGGTCACGTTTCGTCATATCTGCTGTCCTGCAAATGCAGCCTACAATATGTAGGCCGCACAACTCAGCATTTTAGAACACGGATGGGACAGAACTGTAGGAATATCTCTGGTGGGTTCCTTCATCATGGGGTGTCCAGACATTTTCTAGAGATTTGTGGGTTTTTCCTATAGAACTTGTTTCCATCTGGGGATTATGATAGATCTAGGAGGCTGGCAATGAGGGAGGCATATTGGACCTTTAGACTAGATACTCTTAGCCCCAAGGGGCTTAATGAGAATATAGATACCTTTTTGGTAGATTCTTTTTGGTATGTTGATAGTCCAATTATGCTATTATATTATATTGTTTCGGATATGACATTAGCGGAGTATTTCACTATGTTTTTATTGTGTACCATTTGTGTTATGTTGTGTTCATTGTGTGGTGTGTTCTAATTGGTCCTTTAGGGACTCTTGCATCACACCATATTTTGTGCTATAATTATATATATATTTCTTTTATATATATATATATATATATATATATATATATATATATATATATATATATATATATTGAAAAATTGTACAGATAAACATGATCATTTACCTCATACTCCCTTTTGGTGGTCTTTAGGTCATAGTAAGTCTTATTACTTACCACTGCTTTCTCCAGATTTTTGTGTGCAAAAGCACATGCATGTTTTAAATGCTTGCATAACTGGTCTATGTATTGGTGTGTTGTGGAGGCATTAATTAGATTTTGATCGGACGTACAGTATAGCAAGTGCTGGCGCAGGACCATCTTTCTACCTGTCATTAATTCAAATGGTGACATTTTCGTGGCTGCACTAGGAGTAGCCCGTATAGCCTTGAGAACTAGGGGTAGTTTAAGATCCCAATCTTTACCTGATTCCTTAACAAGCTTCTTGAGAATATTAACAATGGATCGATTAATTCACTCCACTCCACCACTTGACGCAGGATGGTAAGCGATATGTAATTTATGTTTTACTCCCAATAGTTTCCATAGTTTGCTCATCATTTCGCTGGTGTAATGACTACCTCTATCAGATTCAATCCGCTGTGGTAGGCCAAACCTGGAGAACACATGGTTAATTAACAACGCAGCAGCAGTCTCTGCTGTATTATTGTTCACTGGTAAACACTCAACCCATTTCGTGAACAAACAAGTGAACAAGACAAGTAAGCATACACTTGTTCCCCCTTGCTGTCCGGGTAACTGATCCTATAAAATCTATTTGAATATCCGACCACGGTAATGACATCCCCCTCTTCTGTAGTGGTGCACGATGAGTGGGGCCAGATGGCTGGAATTGGGAACACACCAAACAACCTTGACAATAGGTTTGTACATCTTTAAGCATATGAGGCCAATATGCATAATCACGTAGAATCTCATATGTGATTTTGTCGCTGCGATGACCTGAGGTAGGTGCATCATGAGCATTAAACCTCTAAATGCAGTTGGTACAACCCATTGTTGCATTCCATTTTAGAGGTTCTGATTAACAGACCATCTTGTATATGGAACTGGGCCTTGGATCTCATCAAGATCCTCAAGTCTTCCTTTCCCACCCAGTTCTCCTCAGAAATTGGGTGGTTCAGGGGGTCTTCTATGTGCTTATAGAATAGCCCTATGATAGGGTCCCCCTTCTGACTTGTAATCAAGTCCTCACTAGGTGAGTCTTGAATCCACTGTGCTACCGGGGTGTCTGCTTCGTTACGGGCCTGTTGCCTGGTAACAGCATTTACCTGTACAGGACCCAAGAGATGTGAGATATCTAAGGCTTCTCCCTTAAGGGTGCCTTCTTTAGCCAATAGATCGGCTCAATCATTTCCCTGTTTTTCAGGGCCTAGGACCTTGGAATGACCCTTGGTCTTTTTCCAATAAATGGTAAGACCATTTGATGTCACCAGATTGTCAACCTCGCAAAACAATTTACCATGTTTTACTGGTTTATTATTGGATCGGAGCATATGGCTCCTTTTCCAACCTGGGAGGTATTCTACAAAGCTACGGCGAACATAATTAAAATCCGTTATTATGACAAATTCCTTAATGTTATGCTCAATAGCTAATAGGACTGTCTTATAGACTGCACAGAGTTCTGCTACTTGGCTCCTCTGTGGTCCTAAGCTATTCCCTTTGGACATAATAGGGCACTCGCCTGTCCAGGTAATCCCGATACCTGCCAACAGTTTCCTTTCAGTATCAGTCATGACATGGTTGGAACAACCGTCAATGTACGCGGTTGGCAAGGTTGTGCAATAATTCTCGTCAAATGCCTTATAGGGGGAAAGCAATTGTATCACGGTCCCTGTGATTCCCTGTCAATCTTTGACTGTGTTACCTCTGCATTGGAGGAGGCTGATTGGCCCGCCCAGGATGTTCCTTTTTATACTGGCTCTTCGGCACTTGTCAGTTGCCCTTTCATGGTGTTCCTGATCCTGCGCCTCGTTGCTGAGTTCCAGTGTCTCCTGTGTACCGACCCGGCTTGTCTGACTCCTCTTCTGATCCTGCTCCGTGATTGACCCGGTTCTGGGTGACGACCCTGCTCCGTGATTGACCCGTTCTGGCTGACGATCCTGCTTCGTGATTGCTCCGTTCTCCGGCTGATGTTCCTGCTGCCGTATCGATCCGGTTCCGGTTGACGCTCCTGTCCTGTGTGCTGTTCCGGTGTTCCTGTGTTGCTCAGGTCGCTCCGGCGACATTCTGAACTGTGTAGTATCTTGCTGATCCTCTCTCTTCTGAGCTGTAGCCTGTGGTTGCGTTGCCATCCGCTGTCTGCTGAGCTGTTCTCTCCTGTACAGAACCAGATTAACCCGTGCAGTGCCTGTAGTCTCTGGTTACGTGTCTCATATATTGCTTGCCAAGCCTCTGGTTACCCTTTGAGCCGCTACTCTCAGTGCCTTTAGTCCAAGCCATACTATCACTCGCAGAGCACTGTCTGTCCGGTGTTCGGTGTGCATCGTGACTGCGCCGGCTGGCGCTGGTAGTCTGTCCGCTCTTGCAGTGTGGATTCTGTGCGACACCGGAAGGGTGTCCTGGCTCTGGCTCACATACTCTCAGGGTGTACGTTATCTCCTGCACTTCCCAGTGCTTCGGCTTATTGTAGCTTGTGCAGCAACCGTCTATCTTGGCATCCTAAGGGTGTCTGGGCACAATCCAGTTGGCACACGCAGGGTTACTACCAATTCACGTTAAGGGCGATTCAGGTTCTGGTTACTTCAGCTCTGGCAGTAGCATTCCTCCTAAGCCCACGGTGGTGGTATTGGCTCAGCTCTGGGCAATAGGTGTGCTCCATTTTTCTACCTTGAGGGTGATTCAGTGCAGACACTTTACTCCTTTCTCACCATTCAGAGACTGTTCTCCAGAGACTGTTATCATATCCTGGGCGTTGACCAATCTAAGACTGAGTTACTCCAGATGCTCCTGTTAACCCTGTGGGGTTATCCCCAGTCTATATATACATATATTCCTATCTTTGTATTGCACTTACTTTGTCTGTATTTGCCCATACTGTTTATACCTGTGCTGGTCCCTAGGGGCACTGTTCTATTATCCTGGTTCAATAAAACTGTGTTTTTACTTCATACCCTGGTCTGAGTGTCAGAAAACCGTAACAAATTGTTCCTTAAGGTAATCATCTCCACTGGTAGCAGTCTCCATGGGAGGTGCCGAACAGTTATGGAGCTCGGCTAGTCCTTGAGCTACAGAATTCTTCCTGTTTTGCTTATACCTAATCCCTAATGGCCATCCCACGCAGTGATCCTACTATTGGAGAGGTGTCCTTCTTTTATCCGATCACTTTGCAGATACTGCAAAGGCTGATGAGCGGTTTCATTGATGATCTTCTCACCCTGAATAAAACTCCAAAAGTTCTGCAATCACCAAACAGTAGCCAATAAAGCTTTCTCATAGTCAATGAATTTGACTTCCACAGAAGACAGGGATTTACTTACATATGCAATAACCTTATTTAGGTTGTCCTGCTTTTGATACAAAACCCCGCTGAGACTAAGATTAGTGAATCCTGTCTCAATGAAAAATGAATTACCTCCTTCTGGATAGGCCAGACAAGAAGCCTGGGTACGTTTACTCTTGAGCTCAGAGACAGCATGTTCCTGAGCTTCACCCCAGATCCACTGTTGATCTTTGTTTAATAATAACAACAATGGTTTGGTTATTTCTGAATAATTATCAATAAACTTCTGGGAATAATTCATCATGCCTAGGAAGGATCTCAATTCATTGAGATTAGTTGGATTTGACTATCGCTTCCACCTTCTTTCTTTGCGGGTTTAACCCTTCGGTGGTCACCTCATGACCAAGAAAGTTAACTTTGGTGCGGCACATCTGTGCCTTTTTGAGCAACAGTTTAACACCAGCTTCCTTTAGCTGATTAAATACATATTTAATCTCTGTGATATGCTTTTGGGAGGTAGTACTTTTAATCAGGACATCGTCCACATAGCAGAGAGTCCCCCTAGCCATAGCATCAGGCATAGCCTTGTGCATAAAGGCGGCAAATTCATGACCTGAGTTGATATACCCAAAAGGCATTCTAACCCAGGCGTATTGTAATCCTCCAAAGGTGAAAGCTAGCTTATTTTGGTCTTCCTCACTGACTTTAATGGTCCAGTATCCTTGGGCGCAGTCAGTTGCTGTGAAGAACTTAGACCCATGCATCTGAACCAAATATTGATCTATATACGGCACCGGCCAGCCGGACATATATACACTTTTGTTCAGTTGTCTTAAGTCAGCACACAGATGCCATTGACCACTGGGTTTAAGGATTCCCAAGATGGGGTTATTATATGAGCTGTGCACTGGCCGTATAATGCCCCTCTCTTTGAGATTCCTTATGATCTCCGCCAGTGAGTCATAGGACACAAGTGGAAGACTGTACTGTTTGACATATACAGGAGGTAACTTAGGGTCGGTTTGTATGCAGGCGACATGGATATTGGTTAAACCACAATCATAAGAATCTTTAGCAAACAATTCTTGGAATTTCATAAGGATTTCCCTTAACTGTTGGCATTCAGAGTCATCAGAGCACACGTTAAAACCTGGAAATGCTTCAGTCCTACCTAACTCATAGGTTTCTTCAAGCTGTGTAGATAAATCATGAGCATTTACTCTTACCTTATCCACAGCCTCCTGATATTCTTGGGACTCTGGTTCCTCCATCTGGTGTTCAAATACCAGAGAGGATTCTTCAATCCTGCATGTACCTGTGTCAGGGCTATATGGATACACAGATTGAACATAAAACAGTCCCTCTGGGAGGGAGTAAAACATTTGTTCAACTAGTTGCTCCTCAGACAGATAATTATTAGGTAGTAGGCCAATTACTTGATTCTGAAACCCAAATGTATAGTATTCTGAATCCAGTGCATAACCAATTACAGTTCCTTTCTCTAAGGTAATACTGTGTGGGTTTATGTTATTTACCACAATGTGGACTGGTGTTCTACGAATACTCACCATAGGGGTGTGTGATACAGAAATTCCTAATTGGTGAATCCTATTTGAGAGGCTTATTAATGCATCAGGATTCTCAAGGTTCTGACCACTACAAATCTGCAAGGATATGGGGACCTGACTTGCCCCACCAGGTATAGTAACCTCATAAGCTACCTGTAACTTCACTGCATATGGCAACAGTTAGCATGATTTCAGGGCTTTTAAGTCATCCTGAAATCCACTGGGGTTCCCTTCTAACCTAGTCCATAGGTTATTATTCACCAGATCAATCTGGGCGGCCAAACAATGTATTAAATCATTGCCTATATAGATCTGGTGTTGGGGTTCTTCCACTGCAAGAAAGACGTGTTTTACAGACCTGTCACCTAGAGATATAGATAACAGACATCTAGCAACAACGTTATAACTCATAGCATCGTCATCTAGGTCTTGTGCCAAATTATCATATGGCACCGGATACTTAATATGGATAGGATCTCTTACCTCCATCAGTAGGCTGTTACTAATGTAATTGTGTTCCAGTTTCTGATTCAGTTTAGCCTGTTTGATCCTCCCCAAGTCTTTAACCTGTAAGGAAACAAACAACTCACCCCTTATATTGTCAATGGACGTCAGATATTGAGAATGATTCTCTGGATCTGTTGGCTCAGAGGGCGATCTATGAAGAGAGATGGTTAAGACATCGCCTTCTAGCTTCACATTTTGAATCTGTTCTGGTAACGCCTTGATGGAGAGGTCACCTTCCATATTTTCATCATTGGTATCAGGCATCTATAAAACAGTGAGGTTAGGGTTCTGGCTATTTACGAAATGGATTTCAATAGTATCCCTAGTTTCCTCTACCACATGAACATTTCTTTGGGGGCGTTGCAATGCCCGCTAATATCTGATTGGAGTTTTAACCTGTAACCAGATTACATTATTCACACAGTCTATGACGGGACTTAATCGCCGTAGCAGATCGGCACCTATAATTAACCTGTTATAGGGAACTTCAACTACTATGACCTTATGTGTGAATGATTTATTACCGATTTTCAATTTTAACCATGTGGTTCCCAATACGTTTAAGGGGTTACCTCCTACTCTTATTAGGATTCCTTCAAATACTTTCAACACTAGCTTTACAGTAACATCCTCCATAATTTGATGATAATGGGAGCTAGACAAGATGGTAGCTTGTGACCCTGTATCCAGGAGACTGGAAATAATTAGGTCATCAAGCCCCTGCAATGTGACATCAATGAAGTATCTTCCTTCATATTCATGCATTTCACATAAATAATTGCGATGTAAAATAGTCTTAGAATTTCTCCACTGCCTGCAAGGGTTAACTCCTGAATTTGCAGGAGCAGACTCGCTCACCACTTGGCCAGGTTGTACAGCTGCAGCATCCCCCTTCACTTCTCCTCCTTCTTCAACCTGTTCTGAAGAAATGCAGGGAAAAGAAGAGATATCATCAGGGATGGACTTATGTGTACCTGGCTGTGGATGAGATAAGGAAGAAATGTTAGAGTCAAATAAAGCATTTACATCCTGTAAAGAAAATGTGTTAGCATTACTGTTGGCTAAAACATTATCGGTTATTGTAGGACTTACATAGGGTAAAGCAATGGTATTCTTTTCCCCTAAGGCCTGCTTACCATTACCCTGTTCTGTTATTGAGTGGCAGCCGCCACTTCTGGGGCTGTCCCTAAAAAAGGGTTAGATCCCTGCTGAGTATCAGGACTAGGGTTTTGGCCTAGCTGTGCCATATTAGCCATCATTTGGCCATCATGTCTGTCAGGTTGTTAACCTGGGCCCTGAGACTTATCTGCTTCTGACCTTGGTTCCCTGAATCAGACTTATTGTTTTGCTGATTTTGCTGGGACTTGGACCCCTGATTATTAGAGTTTTTACCCTTTTGGAACCTCTTGGGAAACTTGGATCTATTTTGGTTTTTGTTGTATCCCTGGGACCTTTTGAAAAATAGTTTATTACCATTTGAGTTATTAGACCCCTGGGAACTAACAGAGGCAGGCCCCTTCTGTCCTTGTGCCTGGTTATGAACCAGTGGAGATTTTAACACCTCTGCATAGGTTCTCTTACCAGATTCAAATGGCAAACTTTCCTCAACCAATGTTTCCTCTACACACTGGGGGGCAGGCTTCTTGTCACTAGCTGGGGTATTCTCACTCTGCTGAGCATTATACAGCTTAATAGCTTGAGTGAGTAACCAATCTGGTGACAACATGGGTAAATAATCCCTAGCTAGATTAGTTTTCATGTACCTAGGTAGAGCATTAAAGAATAGTTCCCTAAACTCATAAGATTGGAAATTTGCATCCTTATCTGCTAGGAAATAGGCACATTTAAGCTCTGACAAGAATTGCCTGGGGTCCTGGTCTGGCCTACATTTTAATGCATATATTGCACATTTAGCCTCATGGCGGGTTATATAGGGCCCAAAGGCTAGAATTATTTCCTCAACAGTTTTTTCCCAGGTGGTGATATCCATATCACTCAGGGATCTGAAAAAGAAACCCTCAGGAATATCAAAAACCCAAAGCACATAATACATTTTATGACGGTCAGAATAAAGGCCTAGAGATACGAGTGTTTCAACATAGCGCTCTAAATCTTATTATTTTAGTTTTTTCAACTAAAGGTGACTGTTCCTCCTGTTCAAACCTACTCAGTGTGGGCATTGTCCTCCTGTTAGATTTGAGCACTGGCTTCCTGTTAGAGGGTAATCTATTACCTATTAAGAGGTTTTGAGGTGCATGGTGTGTGACTTGCTCTAGGATGTTACCCTCATCATCACACCTCAGCGAGAAGTGTGACTTCTGAGGGTTAATAGCCCCTCCCTCCCCAGGTGAATAATCCTGATGACTGCTGGGTATAGCTGGTTGGGCCTGAACTATCCTGTCAGGACTAATATCCTGTTCCTGCTCAGAGGGGGTATGGTCAGAGTGAGAGGCAGTAAAGGCCTGCATTCATTTTGACAATTCCTGTATCTGGTTGGACAAGATATCAAACATACCTGGATCCACTGATCTATCCCCCCTAGGGGCACTATCACTGGCCTAGTATAACAACACTTGCTCCTGCAATTTTGCATTGTCATGAGCCCACCTGTCTATATGGGATTGGAGTTGCTTAATGTGTTCTTGCAAAGTGTGGTTCTCTTGTTTTATATTAAACAGATTAGCACTGAGGATATTATGCTGTTTTTTTGTAGACCACACATTCTCAAGATATTCTTGACACCTGCTCTCTAGCCCATTTACCTGGTGCTGGAGAGACTTAATTTCATCTTCCTATGATCTTATCAGTTTTTGATATTTAATCACCTCTTTCTTTCTCTATCTCAGAGATATTTTCAGTCTTAGACTTTTTTTAATGGTTCCATACCTTTTTGACTATCCTCTAATTTGTTTCTCTGAACAGCTATGATTTGTAATAATTCTGGCATGAGTAATAAAATCTGTATATCCAACTCCTTTGGCTTAGTTTGTTCTATACATCTATTCAAAGCTCGATAATTGAAGCTATCAGGTTGCCAAATCTTATCAAATTGGGATTCTACCCTTAGCTCTATATCACCACTTCATTGCTGTGGATCGCTTTTAATTTTTAGGCGAGAATGGATGGCATAAATTAACCTACCTTCTACAGACCATTTCATGTCTTCTTCTGATCTCTGTTCCATTGGATCAGACACAGAATGATTTGACTGAGACATGTTTATACACAAATATGTTACTGTGTAATATATCTGCCAATAAAATTATTTGACAAATGTGTCAACCCTGTGTATAAATCTCAGCAGTGCCTCCAAATGATGTTGATTTAATTATGATGAAGGTATCCAACGGGTTAAAACAAGAGAATCAATCAGGTTGGATATCTTCACATAAATATATGTATGACAATATTAAATAATTTTGAGAACTTTACACTATATTACGTATTGACACTCTACTTCACAATAAAGAATTGATGAAATAATCCCGCATATTTGTGCAAAAATATATATAATTTATTAAAGTACAATATACTATATATATATATATATATATATATATATATATATATATATATATATAAAAAGTGTAAACAACAATGATATAAATGAGTGATCAGCAGTTACAATAGATATATAGTAAACCAAACCACAATTATCACCATGAGGATTACCAGCAATTAAAGGGTTAACCACAAGGGTTAATCACGCTAGTCCAGCACTTAAGGACCAGTGACGGTCCTGGCACGTCACGTACTATTACGTACAGGAGCGCGGTGAGTAATACCGGGCACTGAAGTTGATCGCTCCAAGACCGGAGCGATCTCTTCCAGTGCCCCGTTTGACGTGCCGCCCCACGTGATCAGTCACGTGGGACGGCACATCAAAGATTCCTATGTGGTCCTTAAGGGATGGCACGCCCCGGGACCTCTGGTCCTTAAGGGGTTAAAACAGAATTTCAGTTAATTTTGTTTTTTAAAATTAACCCTCTACTCTCCACTAAGACAGAGTCCCTGACAAAACTCCCACAACCTGTATGTTCAGCCTACACTGAGCAGTAGAAATGGGCTAAAATTTTTGCCTCAAACTTAAATCAGTGGATAATGTCACTTCCCGCTTGGCAAATAATTTCCTGTGAAAAGTGGCCTTTTTCTGCTTTTTTCACCTAGCTCATTCCATTGAAATCAAAGGGAACATTGAATTTACACACAACACATAGCAAATATTATTTTATTTCCCAAAAGCATAGTATAAAAGGGGTATGAGGGTGCCCGTGTTGGTGAGGTGTGGAGAAAGAATCAATTGAACAGGGAATGTTTTATAAAAGGGGTCTGAGGAGGGTTCCTGTGTTGGTTGGTGGAGTCTGGAGAATTAATTTATTTTGGGGGGGTTCTTGACTGGTATTGGGGTGACAGTTAATAAAAAAAATAAAATTGTATGTAAAGTAATAGACAGGAACCCCCTGACATACGCTGCCACTAGGGTGGACTGATACTTGACTTGCTAGAGTATTTTGTAGAGAATGATTTGTTAGATTTGTTGTTAGAGGCACAAGCCCTGAAGAAACATTGATTTGTAGGACTTAGGCTTGTTAGAAACATACCCCCAAAAATGTGCTATTTTTTTTGTAGGACAATTTTTTTTTAATTATTTTTTGTCTTTTGTTTTTTTGTAAAGCACAAGCCCTGAGGAAAAAAAAATGCCCTGCTGGCCTAGTGCCAGTAGGTCATGTTGGCCAGTGGCCATTGTCAAATGTCCTCCTGAGTCCATAATTGCAGAATTTACAACTGCTGTTGCTGAGTTATTTAAGCAACAGGATGATTAGGCAGCTGAAAGGGAATGGGATCAACAATAGCAGTAACATGGGTGATGGATGATGAAGTTTACAACTGCCATGACTAGCTCCAGTGATGTGCCTGAGGCAGTAGCAGCACAATAAGTAGCCCCCAGAATATGTGGAGAAAAGAAGAAGTTGGCCAATAATTCTTCTCCACCTTTTCCAAAATCATGGGTGTGTTGTTACTGGAATATACGTTTTTCCTTTGAGAGCAGGAACTGTGCTGCAATGTGCACGGTGTGTGTGGTAAATAACACCTGGGGGCAAAGCTGTATCCAAACATCATGACACCAGAACCCAAGTACTGCTGCTGTCACTATACCCCTTGTCCACACCCCGCTAAGGGCACATGATAACTTGCTGACAGCTTAATAGTAATGATGAACCCTCCCTGACACCATCTTAGCATATTCTGCAGGATGGAATCTCTTCAGATGTCGCTTGAAACCTGATTGCGATATTCCTCCACCACATCTGCAACATCCAAACATCAACAGAGTGTCTATCATTTGTCTGGGGAGTTAATGATGAAAGAGGTGGATTGGCAGAAGCTGTAGTTCCCTTAGGGGAAGAAGTTGATGGTGAACTAGTTGTTTCAGTCATCATGGAACTTCCAGTCTCTGACTAGGTTTCTCTATTATTCCTCCTCTTTGATCTCCACCTTGCCTCTTGTTGCCTTTCTGGAGAGTCAGGGGATACAGCAACATTGGTGCTTGATTTCTGTGATGGGTGTTTGGCTTTAACATATTTGACATAAATGTCATGGTGTCTGTGTTTCATGTGTGTTATCAGTGTGGTTGTGCCAAGGTGTGTTCCCTCCTTTCTTCTTCTCACTGACTTGTCACAAATTGTGTGCAGTGCCGTTGTTGATGACTGCATTGTTCCTGCCCCAAGAGAAGAATAGTCCCACACCCTTGACTTCAGGGAATAGGGGTAAGGGAAGAGGTGGAGAAGAGTGGCCTCTTTCTTTTTGTCGTTCACATTCCCCTTCACTGTTTGTGGCAGTGGATGATGTTGCTGCTACAGCCTCAGAATCAGCACTTCAGCTAGGACCAAGAGTATTGCTGCCATTGGCAAGTGGAACCTGTCATAGTCCCGCATCACTTGTTGACCCCATTCCCACTGTTTCCATGGTGGTCTGTAGCACACTAGACCAACTTCTCCAGCATCATCATCACCAGCACCACTAGTCTCTACGTACTTCTACTGCTCTATTACAGACATCTGACTGCAGGTTGGAGGAGGTGACGAGCAATGTGACAGTGTGTTCCCTAATGTCACACTTGCCATTTCTTGGTGACGTGATGAAGGCAGGCTGGCAGCAGTAGCAAACATAAGCAGCGGATATGGGCTTCTGGTGGTGGTATTATTATTTCTGTGCCTGCTATCCATCAACAGTTCTGGCCTCTTCAGGATCATGTTCCACATGGACACTGTCGTGAAGGGAAGGGGACTCCCAGGGCCAGAGCAATAGTGTGGTCTCCCTTGACTCCTAGTCTGGGTGCTCTCAAATGCTTCCCCTACCATTCCGCTAACACTAGTCCCACCGGCTGCTTCACCATTACTGTTACTACTACTAACACCACTCACATCAAGTTCAGCCCCAGAGTCTTCCTCCTCACAGTTGCTAGTGATCTGAGGATATTGATTACCCCCTCCTTCATTCCTAACACTAACAAGCTACTGGACCTTCTTAGCAGTACTAGCACTGGCGGGACTGCTTGGGGATGGCAAGTGTGACTTAGGCTCCCCTGCTGTCACACTTGGCATCATCTTCTCCTTCCCCCTTTCCTGAGTATTTCAAGACACACTAGCAGCTTCAGCTCTGGTGGCAGCAGCTTCAACACTGGCAACAGGCACAGCACTGGTTGCAGCAGGGGCAGCATTGGCAGCAGGCACAGCACTGGGGGCAGCACATCTGACATTAGGCACAGTATTGGTGGCAGCAGGTTCAGCACTGGCAGCAGACACAACACTGGTGGAAACAGGGGCAGCATGTCTGAGAGCAGGCACAGTACTGGTGGCAGCAGATTCAGCACTAGCAGCAGGCACAGCACTGATGGCAGCAGGGGACGAACTGGCAGCAGGCACAGCACTCGCGGCAGCATGGGCAGCACGTCTGACAGTAGGCACAGCACTAGTGGCTGCAGGAGCAGCATGTCTGACAGCAGGAACAGCAGTGGAGGTACTTGTAGCAGGGGCAGCATATCTGACAGCAGGTGCAGCACTAGTGGAAGCAGGGGAAGCATGTCTGGCAGCAGGTACAACAATGGTGGCAATAGGGGCATTAGGCACAGGCAGCTGAACTGTCCTGCTCTCAGTACTACTCTTTTCTTCCTCCCTTCCCATTAAATTCCCCAAGATACCTAGGGGTGATTTAGGGAGACTGGACAGCATTGATTCTGTAGTGCTCACTTCCTCCTCATCATCAGACTCAGTGGATGCATAAGGATCCCCCCACTTCCTCCCTTTACTCTTGTTAAACTTTCTCATAGTGATAGTAGTAACTATGAGCCTCTTCTGTCTCAATTTTTCAAAAAGATCACAGCAGAACAGCACAACACGTCTACCTTGCTCTGTAGCAGCTTCTATTGGGTATCACTTCCTGGAAAATGTCACGTTTTTATATCTAAAAGGTGGAAAAAATGTGCATCAATGGGTGAGAAGCAAGTATTCCGCTTCATGTGCTAGTCTAGTTACTGTGACAGATACCCATACTCAGACTGAGTAGCTCCACCAAACTGTGCTTTCTTAGACCGGGAAGACACTCAGGAACTCCACCAGCCAGGAACCAGGATCATAGCTCAATTCACCCAGTCACTAGACAGAACTCAATGAAGGGTGAAAGCATGATATAGCAATCTACCCCAAGCACCAGACAACACCAGTGATTGAGTAAAACAGGAACTAACTTTTATTCAATGACCCCAGCTCTCTTATACAAAACTGCCAGACAATACACAATGGGATGAATACAAAGCGGCACAATGGGAACAATGGGAACATAAACATGGATGACAAAGGAATGTAAACAGCATAATTACATCACTTAATTACATGAACTACATTATTAAATGACAATATCAGACAAGAGCATAACTCCCTTAACTAATACAATACCCTGTTCCTGTGACAGCCCTCATAGTTGGATAGTCTGTAGGGGTCTGGATTGGGCAGACCAGACTGGTTTCCTGATCACCCTGTGCCACCAATAGGCAAAGGGTGACTTAAACACAAGAGGAGACTGGGAAACTGCAGAAGGAGCTTCCCCATGAAAGGGGCCGTTTTCTGAAGAGAGGAGATTGGCCCCTCCAGGAGCCCAAGGCATGAAGCCTTCCCTGACATTTCTCCCCCCCTTTTGAAGAAGACTAACACAGGAGACAACCCCAAACAGGTTGACTCCGAAGTTAGTCAGTACATCCAGCCTCCCAACGCCAGCCCCTAAATCGGTACCCCAAACAATTTGTCCATTCAAGAGCAGCACTCACCCAGCTGACATCTGCCTCTACCAAAGAACAAACCCGCTGCTGGGGAGAAGGGCCAACTGTGCCTTCTCCCTGGAGTCCTCTCAGACACGGGAGAGAAGGTAGGGTGGCTGTGGCCCCTCTGACGCGGGGTTGGGGATCTGGGCTTTCTGGCCAGCATCCCCGGGTACCACAGGTGGCGACCGTAGTCTCATCCAACTGTTACTGATAAAGATCCCCCAGTGCTGGTGGAGAGAGGCTAACATAACTCTGTCCAGATGCCAGCCCTTCCACTGAGTTTATAAAATCCTCTAGCTTTGGGGCCACCAATAGAGGAGGGCAGAGGCCAGCGGCACTCCTCCCCGATTCCAGCATGTCTGCTTGTGCTGCTGGACTGGACACTGTGAGGCTGTCCCGGTCAGGCACTGGGGTCACAGATATCAGTGGGCAGACCAGTGGTGCTCCTCCCCATGCCGGCGCTTCTGCTGGGGCTATTGGACTGGACACTGTGACACTGTCCCAGGCAGGGTATGTGATCACAGCTAAGAGTGGGGAGAGACAAGCGGTGCTCTGCCCCAATGCCAGCACTTCTGCTGAGGCTGCCAGACCAGACACTGTGGGGCTGTCCCGATCAGGTTCTGGGGCCACAGATATGAGTGGGTAGAGACCAGTGGTGCTCTGCCCTGATGCCAGCGCTTCTTCTGGTGCTATCGGACCGGACACTGTGGGGCTGTCCTATGCAGGCTCTGTGATCCCAGCTAAGAGTGGGCAGAGACCAGTGGCGCTCTGCTCCAATGCCAGCACTTCTGCTGGGGCTGCCGGACCGGACCCTGTGGGACTGTCCCAGCCAGGCTCTGGGGCCACAGATTTGAGTGGGCAGAGACCAACGGTGCTCTGCTCCGATACCAGCACTTCAGCTGGGGTTATATCATCCAGTCTCTGGGGCCTGCTGTTGAGAGAGGTCTAACAGCTTTTTGTAGGACTTTTCCAGCTCCCATTCTTGGAGAATAAAAAGGTCCAAATCAGTTTCCAACCCGAGTGCGTCTGGGATATCCAGCTCCCTGAAATTCTGGATGTCTCTCCTCCGCCACTCTACTACATTACTGAAGTCGGGATCTTCCTGGAGATTTTCAGATACTAATCCCAGGCTGCCGAAGTCATAGCCCTCTGTTGGATTGTCATCCTCAAGCCCCGAACACACCTGTGCTGCATGCCTTTGTAGAGCCCTGTATCAGTCATCCACCATCATCTCTGTCTGGACCAGCTCATCCAAGTCGGATACCCATTCCTCCCGGGGCTGCTTTCCCAGGTATGGCATTCATACGTCAAGCTGGAGCCAGTACCTTTGCTTGTCAGTTGGGAGGAATTGTCCATTGTAGTCCCGGTCCAATTGGAGAGCCTGCCTCCAGAGCTCCTGACAGATAAAACCCCCCCAACTTGTCCTTTGTCAAAACAGGTCCATCAAGCTGGGCCAGTGCCTGCATCCCCTATCTAAACTCTGCTTCCATAATTGCTGGGGACGGCGTCACTCCTCCTTTGTCAGCAGGAAAATTGGTCCCGTGGTGGTTTGGATGTCCAAAAGACAAGGAAGCAATCCCTCCGCTGCCAGCAAATGTGATAGATAATGGTACTCAGACTGAGTAGCTCCCACGGCCGGATTTATCATAAGGTAGAGTAGGCATCTCTCTGTGGGGTGCGCCTGTCATTGGGATCACTTATTTTTTTTTTTAATTAGCCCCCCTCGCCACGCTGTGCACAGTGGCGTAAAAATAACCCCTCACCCAGTGAGGTCTGTGCCTTCTTCGGCACAGACCTGTAGCTGCTGAGATCCCTCGCTGGCTCTTTAGTAATGCAGAGTGCTAGGAGATTACATCATCTCCCAGAGCTCTGCATTACTGAAGAGAAGACTGCGTGGGAGCTCCAGCAGCTACAGGTCTGTGCATATCACGGTGCCCGTGATCCCTTGTTTATATCTTTCTGTCAGTTATCTTATGTTAGGTTCTCATTGGTTGCCCTGTGTTAAGCCCGCCCAGTATGGCCTTTGTGTACTGGGCTCCTGCACCCACACATTGCCCTTTTGTGGTGTTCCTGTACCAGTGTCACTGTCACGGTTTATTATGACTCTCAGACACAAGTTTAGGTAAAAATCAATTTTATTGAAATAATAAAATGATAACGTAGGATGGCAATCACATACATACAGATATATTCAGAATATAACAAGACAGAAGGCAGACTCTACCGGTCCTGTCAATATACCGGACAGGACAGTCTGAAGTAATAGAATGTTAGGCTCTACCGGCCTTGCCAATACCGGGTAAGGCAACCTGCAGATGGAATCGCATAACGGTTCTACCGGCCTTACCAAATTACTGGGCAAGGCAGCCTCAATAGATTCATAATGTAGGCTCTACCGGCCCTGCCAATACCGGGTAAGGCAACCTCAGATGGAATGTGGCAAAAGGTTCTACCGGCGTTACCAATACCGGGCAGGGCAGCCCAGAGATAGTAGCAGCAGTCAGATGGTAATGGCAAATTGACGGGATCGTAAGCAACCCAGTGTACACACACTGAGACTAACAGGGGAATCGTAAAGCCGCAAGGCTTTGGAGCAAACCAGCGTCCGCACGCTGGGACCAACACTGAATTGTATAGCCGATAGGCTTAGGAGCAAACCAGTGACCGCACACTGGTGTAACAAGCGAGTTAGTATAGCCGTAAGGCTTTGGAGCAAACCAGCATCCGCACACTGGGACCAACACAGAATTGTATAGCTGATAGGCTTTGGAGCAAACCAGTGACCGCACACTGGTGTAACAAGCGAGTCTGTATAGCCGCAAGGCTTTTGGAGCAAACCAGCGTCCGCACGCTGGGACCAACACAGAATTGTATAGCTAATAGGCTTTGGAGCAAACCAGTGACCGCACACTGGTGTAATAAGTGAGTTTGTCTAGCCGCAAGGCTTTGGAGCAAACCAACGTCCGCACGCTGGGACTAACACAGGATTGTATAGCCGATAGGCTGTGGACCAAACCAGTGACCGCACACTGGTGTAACAAGCAAGTTTGTCTAGCCGCAAGGCTTTGGAGCAAACCAGCGTCCGCACGCTGGGACCAACACAGGATTGTATAGCCGATAGGCTTTGGAGCAAACCAGTGACCGCACACTGGTGTAACAAGCGAGTTTGGCTAGCCGCAAGGCTTAGGAGCAAACCAGCGTCCGCACGCTGGGACCAACACAGAATTGTATAGCCGATAGGCTGTGGAGCAATCCAGTGACCGCACACTGGAGTAACGAGCAATGTCGCCGACGCGACCAGGCAGGAGGTCGCCAGGATACAGGAGACAGGCGATGCGATGACAGGAACCAGCAACGATCAGTCAGGTCAGGAAACAGCAGAGAAGAAGTTCAGCAGGAACTGCAACACCACAGACTAGGCCGGAACCAGGACTGGAAGTACTTCAGCATGCAGGAAACACTGGAACAGTAAAGATCAGGAACTAAGGAACATATGAGATCAGGAACACTGGAACAGAGGCCCAGCTATCACTGGCATAGTGATAGCAAGAAGGTCAGAAACAACACGAAATGGCAACCAAAGGGTGCCCAATCCAGGTTTAAATAGGCAATGAAAGGCGGGCTATCAGCAGACAGCCAATAGCAGCCCCCTACTGGTGACAGACAAGGAACTGCAGCAATCACGGGCACCGTGATAGTACCCCCCCTTCAAAGACCCCCTCTCCTAGAATAGGGTCTAGGTTTCTGTGGGTAATTGGCATGAAAGGCCCTAGTTAGCCTAGGTGCATGAAGGTCCGTACTATCCACCCATGATCGATCCTCAGGACCATACCCTTTCCAATGTACCAGGTACTGTACCCTTCCTCTAAGCCTACGGGAATCAGTAATGCTCTGAACCTCGTACTCCTCCTGGCCCTCGACCTCAACAGGTCCTGGCACCACAGGTGTGGTAGTATAGCGATTGCAAACCAGAGGCTTAAGAAGGGACACATGGAACACATTATGGATACGCATGGATGCAGGTAGGTCTAGTGCATAGGAGACAGGGTTAATTTTGCGAATAACTCTGTATGGACCAATAAACCGGGGAGCCAACTTATTAGACGGAACCTGCAGCTTGAGATTTCTGGAGGAAAGCCATACTCTATCCCCAACCTGAAAGGAAACCGCTGGAAGCCTTCTGCGATTAGCATGGCGCTGATGACGCTGAAATGACTGACCAAGTGCCCTCTGAACTTGTGCCCATGTGGAACGGAGTTGCTCGATATGCTCATCCAGAGCTGGAATCTGTTGCGTCTGAAATGAGTCTGGAAGCAAACAGGGCTGGAACCCATAATTAATCAGAAATGGAGAGCTCCCAGATGAAGAATTGACCGCACAGTTCCTGGCGAACTCTGCCCAAGGCAACAAGTCGGACCAATTATCATGATGGTCAGTAACGAAACAACGGAGAAATTGTTCCAAGCCCTGATTAGCTCGTTCAGCGGCTCCATTGGTCTGGGGATGGTAGGCAGAGGAGAAGGACAGCTGTATGCCCATCTGTTGGCAAAATGCCCTCCAAAATCTAGACACAAACTGGCTCCCCCTGTCAGACACCAGTACCCTAGGCACTCCATGCAACAGGAATACTTCTCTGGCGAACACCATTGCCAATTCCTTCGCTGAAGGAAGACCACGGAGGGGCACGAAATGAGCCATTTTAGAAAACCTGTCCACCACCATGAATATAAAGGAGTACCCCTTGGACATAGGCAACTCTCCCATAAAATCAATGGAAACATGAGACCAGGGGCGTTCGCCATTAGGCACCGGTTGAAGCAAGCCCACAGGGAGATGTCTCGGGGTCTTAGCGCGGGCACAGGTGGCACAGGCATTCGTAAATTCGGCACAATCGTTTCTCATGGAGGGCCACCAAAATAACTGAGAAAGGGACCATAACAATTGGTCTCTACCAATATGTCCCGCAGCCTTAGAGGAATGGTAGGTTTCAAGCAGCCTAGTACGAAATGGTTCATCGACAAAACATTTGCCCACTGGAGTTTCATGGGGAGCAGACCCCTGAGAGGCCAGGATCTCCTCCCCTAAAGGAGAAGTGATACTCGTGCGTATAGTAGCCAGTATTCTATCAGGTTGGATGATGGGTGCTGGTGCTTCCACTCTGTCACTGTCGGCCTCAAATTGTCTTGACAGTGCATCCGCCCTGATATTCTTTGACCCCGGTAAGTATGATACAATGAAATTAAATCGAGACAGGAACAGTGCCCACCTGGCCTGACGGGAGGACAATCTCTTGGCCTCCGAGAGATAAGTCAGATTTTTATGATCTGTTAGGATTAATACGGGAGTCTTGGTACCTTCAAGCAAATGACGCCACTCCTTAAGAGCGCGGATAATGGCCAATAATTCTTTGTCACCTATCTCATAGTGGCCTTGAGAGACAGTCAACTTCTTAGAGAAAAACCCACAAGGTCTGAGAGTACCACCTTTCTCGTGTCGTTGCGAAAGTACTGCCCCAACCCCAATATCTGAGGCATCCACCTCTAACGTAAATGGAAGTAGAGGATTGGGGTGGGATAACACAGGAGCCGCAGCAAATGCCAGCTTCAAATTCTCAAAGGCATTCTCAGCAGATACCGGCCAACAAGAAGGATTAGCGCCCTTGTGCGTAAGATCGGACAAAGGTTTAACAATGGAAGAAAAGTTCTTAATAAACCGCCTATAATAATTAGCGAAACCCAGGAAACGCTGTATGGCTTTAAGCCCCTTGGGTTTTGGCCATTGTAAGACAGCTGACAACTTATCCTTGTCCATGGCAATGCCATCATTGCCAATTATGAACCCCAAGAATGGCACACTGGTTCTATGAAAGTCACATTTTTCCAGTTTACAAAATAATTTGTTCTCACGGAGTCGTAGCAATACTGCGGATACATCTTTGATGTGCTGTACCATGTCTTGAGAGTAAATCAATATATCGTCCAGATAAACCACAACACATGTCTGTAACATATCTCTCAGCACATCGTTTATCAGTTCCTGGAAAACTGCGGGGGCATTACATAGCCCAAATGGCATTACAAGATACTCGTAGTGCCCAGCTCGAGTATTAAAGGCAGTTTTCCACTCATCACCAGCTCGAATGCGCACCAGATTGTAAGCAGCCCGTAGGTCCAATTTGGTAAAAATCGAAGCGCCCTTAAGCCTGTCAAAAAGCTCGGTGATGAGTGGTATGGGGTATGCATTTTTTGCCATTAGTTTATTCAAGCCCCAGTAGTCAATGCATGGTCTTAATTCGCCATTTTTCTTTTTTACAAAAAAGAACCCAGCCCCAGCTGGAGAGGTAGATTTTCGTATGATCCCTCTAGCAAGGGCATCAGAAATGTAATCCTCCATAGCCTTATTTTCCTCACAAGATAATGGATAAGTGCGTCCTTTCGGAGGTACTGCCCCAGGCTGCAATTCGATGCAACAATCATAAGGTCTATGCTGAGGTAGCAAACTGGCCTCTCCTTTGCTAAAAACATCGCCAAACTGTTGGTACACATCCGGTATAGCCGAGGAGGTGCACAGGACCTTAACAGGCTGGATGACGCACTTGTCCATACAAAACTGGGACCAAGCAGCAATTTCACACTTTTTCCAATCAAATTGTGGGTTATGTAACTGTAACCATGGAAAGCCCAATATTACCGCATGGTGCGGAGAATTAATCAGTTGAAACTGCTGCTCTTCTCTGTGAAGTGCCCCAATAGTCATAGACAGTGGCATAGTTTCAAACATAACCTGAGGCGGTTCTAAGGGTCTGCCATCAATCGCTTCAATAGTCAAGGGATTTTCTCTTTCAATGCGTGGAACTCCGTGCAATTCAGCAAAGGTATTATCCATAAAATACCCTGCTGCACCAGAGTCAACCAAGGCCAAAACCTCCACAGAGCGTTGTGCCCAAGATAATACCACCTGTATGGTGGGTTTCATTGTGCCCGACACTGGGGACGATTGTACACCACCTAGGGCCTGTCCCCCAAGGTACCCTAGGTGTGTGCGTTTCCCGGACGTTCCGGACAGGAATTTAGCAAATGCCCTTTTTTACCGCAGTATAAACACAACCCTTGTCTTCTGCGATAAAGTCTCTCAGCCTTGGTTAGTCTAGTGAAGCCTATTTGCATAGGTTCACTTGTCTCCCGTATAGGTTCACTAGACTTCAATGCCAGGGGAGGGATGGGTGGGCAAAACATGCCACTAGACTCATTATTCTTTGACCGTAACTTACGATCTCTGGCAATTGATCTCTCACGTATTCTGGAGTCAATTATCATAACATATTCAATGTAGTCATCTAGATCAATAGGTAGATCTTTAGCAGCGATTTCGTCCTTAATGTGGTCATTCAGGCCTTGAGAAAAAGCTGCCAATAATGCCTCGTTTTTCCAACCAACCTCTGCTGCCAATGTGCGGAATTCGATAGCGTAGACGCCTACTGTACGCCTGCCCTGATGTATCTCCATAAGGCGTTTGGCAGCAGAGGTGGTTCTACCAGGAGGCTCAAACACTCTTCGAAAGGATTGCACAAATTCTCTAAAGTTTTTAGTACAAGGTTTAGCATTCTCCCACAAGGGGTTAGCCCAAGCCAAAGCTCTGCCAGTGAGCAAAGATATTGTAAACCCCACCTTACTACGATCATTGGGAAATGCGTGTGCCGTCAATTCCATAAAAATCTCGAGTTGGTTGATGAACCCTCTGCAGAGACTAGGGTCACCATCGTATCTTAGCGGCAAGGGTGCAGAAGCCGTTAACCCTTTAACAGTGCCCCCTAGGGGTCTGGTATCACTCTCCGGTGTCTGACTTGGCGAGACCACCGGGCTAGAGCTAGATTTGTCAGCAAGTACCGTGCGTTCAAGGATCGTTTGAATTGCAACTGCCAACTGATCCAAACGTTGCTCGTGCACATCCATCCTCCAATGGATATTCTGTGCATTACCTTCACCTTTGCTGTCTGAGGTCATGGCCCTTTCGTACTGTCACGGTTTATTATGACTCTCAGACACAAGTTTAGGTAAAAATCAATTTTATTGAAATAATAAATTGATAACGTAGGATGGCAATCACATACATACAGATATATTCAGAATATAACAAGATAGAAGGCAGACTCTACCGGTCCTGTCAATATACCGGACAGGACAGTCTGAAGTAATAGAATGTTAGGCTCTACCGGCCTTGCCAATACCGGGTAAGGCAACCTGCAGATGGAATCGCATAACGGTTCTACCGGCCTTACCAAATTACCGGGCAAGGCAGCCTCAATAGATTCATAATGTAGGCTCTACCGGCCCTGCCAATACCGGGTAAGGCAACCTCAGATGGAATGTGGCAAAAGGTTCTACCGGCCTTACCAATACCGGGCAGGGCAGCCCAGAGATAGTAGCAGCAGTCAGATGGAAATGGCAAATTGACGGGATCGTAAGCAACCCAGTGTACACACACTGAGACTAACAGGGGAATCGTAAAGCCGCAAGGCTTTGGAGCAAACCAGCGTCCGCACGCTGGGACCAACACTGAATTGTATAGCCGATAGGCTTAGGAGCAAACCAGTGACCGCACACTGGTGTAACAAGCGAGTTTGTATAGCCGCAAGGCTTTGGAGCAAACCAGCGTCCGCACGCTGGGACCAACACAGAATTGTATAGCTGATAGGCTTTGGAGAAAACCAGTGACCGCACACTGGTGTAACAAGCGAGTCTGTATAGCCGCAAGGCTTTTGGAGCAAACCAGCGTCCGCACGCTGGGACCAACACAGAATTGTATAGCTAATAGGCTTTGGAGCAAACCAGTGACCGCACACTGGTGTAATAAGCGAGTTTGTCTAGCCGCAAGGCTTTGGAGCAAACCAGCGTCCACACGCTGGGACCAACACAGGATTGTATAGCCGATAGGCTTTGGAGCAAACCAGTGACCGCACACTGGTGTAACAAGCGAGTTTGCCTAGCCGCAAGGCTTAGGAGCAAACCAGCGTCCGCACGCTGGGACCAACACAGAATTGTATAGCCGATAGGCTGTGGAGCAAACCAGTGACCGCACACTGGAGTAACGAGCAATGTCGCCGACGCGACCAGGCAGGAGGTCGCCAGGATACAGGAGACAGGCGATGCGATGACAGGAACCAGCAACGATCAGTCAGGTCAGGAAACAGCAGAGGAGAAGTTCAGCAGGAACTGCAACACCAGAGACTAGGCCGGAACCAGGACTGGAAGTACTTCAGCATGCAGGAAACACTGGAACAGTAAAGATCAGGAACTAAGGAACATATGAGATCAGGAACTCAGGAACACTGGAACAGAGGCCCAGCTATCACTGGCATAGTGATAGCAAGAAGGTCAGAAACAACACGAAAGGGCAACCAAAGGGTGCCCAATCCAGGTTTAAATAGGCAATGAAAGGCGGGCTATCAGCAGACAGCCAATAGCAGCCCCCTACTGGTGACAGACAAGGAACTGCAGCAATCACGGGCACCATGATAGTCACTTTTGCTCAAGGAGTTTCCAGTGTACCAACTTGGCTTGCCTGACTACTCTCCTGTGTACCGACCCGGATTGCCTGATTATTCTTCAGTGTCCGCTCCTGTGTATCGACCCGGCCTGGCTGATGTTCCTGCTCCTGTGTACCGACCCGGACTGGCTGACGTTCCTGCTCCTGTGTATCGACCCTGACTGGCTGACGTTCCTGCTCCTGTGTTCTGATCCGGCCTGGCTGACATTCCCGTTCCTGTGCACCGACTCAGCTGTTTTCCGTTCCTGCTGTCCTGGTCCTTGTCACCTCGGCGACATTCTGATTTCCGGTGCCTCGATTTGTCTGGCACCTCTGCTCCTGCAGGCTTGCCAAGTATTGTCCCAGTATGCTCCGCGGAGCGCCTCTGGCCTAGTCCTCCATTCTGTCAAACCGGCTGCAAGTGTTGCCTCCGTGATTGCACCGGTATATTGCCATTGGCTTACGCTCCATTCTGTCAAACCGGTTACAAGTGTTGCCTCCGTGATTACTCCGGTACATTGCCATTGGCTACACTCCACTCTGTCAAACCGGTTGCAAGTGTTGCCTCCGTGATTGCTCCTGTATATTGCCATTGGCTATGCTCCACTCTGTCAAACCGGTTGCAAGTGTTGCCTCCATGAATACACCGGTAGCGCTCCTTTTCCTTCAGCGTACTGGTACTCTCCATGGATACAGACTCTGGCGTGTTTAAGAAGCAGTTCAGTACTTCCACATATGGGACTGTTTACCATCCTTGATGAACTTTAACTCCTACATTGCTGTAACCTGGGAACATACTCCTTTGCCTGACTCGTGTCAGCATAAACTGTTTGTCTCCTATATTTGTGCTGGACCTGTGTGGGCCTAAATATAACCTGTCGTGTGTCTGTACTATACCTTGTATATTACAGAACCTGTGAGGGTTCTTATTGTATTATTGTATTCAATAAATCCGTGTTTTATCCTAACTCTGTGTCTGTGAGTCAAACAAACCATTGCAGTACGAAAGGGCCATGACCTCAGACAATAAGGGTGAAGGTAATACCCAGAACATCCATTGGAGGATTGATGTACATGAGCAGCATTTGTATCAGTTGGCATTGGCTATACAAACTATTCTCGAACATACAGTGCACCTTGACAAGCCTGCTCCTAATCCGGTGGTCTCCTCAGTTTTGACACCGGAGAGTCAATCCGTGATTTCTGTGGCCTCAGTCAAAGGGTTAACTGCTTTTGCTCCGTTGCCTCTCAGATATGATGGCGAACCCAGTCTATGCAGAGGGTTTATTAACCAACTTGAGATATTTCTAGAATTAAGCCCTCATGCCTTTCCTAATGACCGTAGTAAAGTTGGGTTTATGATATCTTTACTGACCGGCAGAGCCCTGGCATGGGCCAATCCCTTACGGGAGAATGCTAAACCTTGCACCAGGAATTTCAGGGAACTTGTGCAAACATTTCAGAGAGTATTTGAAATTCCTGGTAGAACCGCCTCTGCTGCTAAACGTCTGATGGAGATACAACAGGGCAATCGGACGGTGGGCGACTACGCCATAGAATTCCACACATTAGCAGCAGAGGTAGGTTGGAATAATGAGGCATTGGTGGCAGCATTTGCCCAAGGGCTGGCTGACCATATCAAAGATGAGACCGCAGCTAGAAAATTGCCTAATGATTTGGACAAACATATTGATTATGCCATTCTGATTGACTCTCAGATCAGTGAGAGACTTGTGGCGAAAGACCGTAGGCTACTGCCTAAAGGCAGTGGGCTCAGCAGTTTGTTGTGCCCACCCACCCCTCCCTCATTGCCTAAACCTCATGACCTTAAACAAGAATCCTGTGAACCTATGCAACTAGGGTTTACCAGGTTAACCAAGGAGGAACGGGCAAACCACAGGAGGCAGGGGTTATGTTTGTACTGTGGTAAAGCTGGGCAAATGTTATGAACCTGTCCCGTACGTCCGGGAAACTAATGCACCTAGGGTACCTTGGAGGACAGGCCCTAGGTGGTGTTCAATCGTCCCCAGACCCAATCTTGCAGAAACCCACAATACAGGTGGTATTTTCTTGGGCAGATCACTCAGTGGAGGTTCTGGCCCTGATTGATTCCTTCGCGGCCGGTTACTTCATGGATAGTGCCTTTGCTGAGCTACACAATATTCCGCTGGTTAAAAGGGAATTGCCTCTTGCCATTGAAGCCATTGACGGCAGACCATTAGATCCAGCTCAGATTACAATGGAAACCATACCACTACCTATGACGATTGGGGTCCTTCACAGAGAGGAACAACAGTTCCAGATAATCTATTCCCCTCACCATGCAGTCATTATGGGGTTCCCTTGATTGCATCTGCATAACCCCCAGTTTGATTGGCAGAATTGTGAGATTACGTCTTGGTCTCAATATTGCATGAAGCATTGTGTGTCTACTCCTGTTAAGATCCTGTGTGCCTCTCCCTCCTTGCCAGTTGAATACCAACAATTCAGTGATGTTTTCAGTAAGGGAGAGGTTGTCACCCTGCCTCAACACAGATCGTACGATTGTGCCATTGATTTGCCCTCGGGGGCGGTTGAAAATCGTGCTATGGAAGAATACATTGAGGATGCCCTCAAGAGAGGGATCATTAGGAAATCTACCTCGCCTGCTTGTGTTGGGTTCTTTTTTGTTAAAAAGAAGAATGGCGAGTTAAGGCTGTGTATTGATTACCGTGGTCTAAATAAGTTAATGCCCAAGAATGCCTATCCGATACCATTCATCTCCTAACTTTTTGACAGGTTAAAGGGTTCCTCCATCTTTACAAAATTAGACCTATGTGCGGCCTATAACCTGATCAGGATAAAAGCTGGGGATGAGTGGAAAACGGCATTTAATACCAGATCCGGGCATTATGAATATCTAGTTATGCCATTCGGGCTCTGTAACTCACCTGCGGTTTTTCAAGAATTTATTAATGATATTCTCTATGATATGCTACAATCCTGTGTTGTTGTCTACCTTGATGATATACTTGTACACTCGACTAATTTATCCCAACACATCAAGGATGTGTCCGAGGTGTTGTTCCGCTTGAGCAAAAATAAACTATTTTGTAAAATGGAAAAATGCGAGTTTCACAGATCCAGAGTGCCCTTTTTGTAGTGCGTGATCGTTAAGGAAGGTATCGCTATGGATCAGGAGAAACTTGCGGCAGTATTACAATGGCCACGGCCCAAAGGGTTAAAGGCGATCCAGCGCTTCTTGGGGTTCGCCAATTATTACAGAAAGTTTATCAAGAATTTCTCCACTATTGTGAAACCACTGCCTAACCTCACGCACAAGGGTGCTAATCCTTCCCAGGAGGCAGCTGAACATGCCTTTGAGACACTGAAATCCGCTTTTGCAGGTGTTCCTGTACTATACCACCCCAACCCGTCTCTTCCATTTACGCTAGAGGTCAATGCCTCAGAGATTGGGGTAGGGGCAGTACTATCTCAACGCCCGGTGGCAGGGGGCGCTCTCAGACCATGTGGGTTTTTCTCTAAGAAGTTGTCGAGTGCCCAAAGTCATTATGAGATAGGTGACAGAGAACTGCTGGCTATCATTCTTGCCCTGAAGGAATGGTGTCACCTACTGGAGGGTACCAGAAGTCCTGTGTTAATCCTCACTGACTACAAAAACCTGACCTATCTTTCAGAGACTAAGAGATTGTCCTCTCGTCAGGCCAGATGGGCTCTGTTTCTATCCCGATTCAATTTCATAGTAAAGGAAAAGAAAAAAGAAAGAGGGCGCCCAATAGTGCCTGAGATCATTCAATACCAGAATTGGTTAAAATCAGAAAAGGTATACTCACAAAGATAAAGGTTGGAAATAGACATACATCTAAACCAGCTATAAGCGCATGGGAGGAATATCAACCTGTCCTCACTCAGGTATATTCTTGTTCTCTGAAGCTGTTATTCCAGTAGAAAATCCAAGAAAGAAGGATAAAGGCTGCTGAATATCTTCCAAAATTTGTAAAGTTTATTAAAATTAAAATATATAAAATATATATGTATAAAAAGACCAATTGTATAAACAATAGTGTGACGTTTCGTGGCCTAAACCGCTTTATCAAACTAACTGGTCAGTACAAACAAAAGAAGCAAACACAGCAACAGTCTATATACTTGGGGAACACATAAGTGTTACTCCAAGCATTACCTTTGTGAGTATACATCTATTGTGTGTTCCTTATTAAGACATCTTTACATATTACACTAGGAGCGCCTCCTTCTGTGTGCTTTTTTACAGTGTCAATTTCATAGTATCATATTTGCCGGGTTTGAAGAATGTTAGGGCTGATGCCCTGTCTAGACAATTTGAGCCTGAGACCGACAGGGATGAAGTCCCAGTACCCATTATACAGCCTGACCGCATTTTGGCTACCCTACGTACTAGTATCACTTCAACACTGGGGGAAGAGATTTTGGCCACCCAGGCTACGGCCCCCCCAGAAACCCCAGTGGGCAAGTGTTTTGTTGATGAACCATTTCGTACTCGATTACTTGAAACATACCACTCGTCTAAGGCTGCCTGGCATATTGGTAGGGATCAATTAATATGGTCTCTGTCACAAGTTTTCTGGTGGCCCTCTCTGAGGGCTGACTATTCTGCATTTACCACAGCCTGTGCCACCTGTGCGCATGCCAAGACCCCTAGACACCTCCCTGTGGGCCTACTCCACCCAGTGCCTAATGGTGAATGTCCCTGGTCCCACGTATCCATTGATTTCCTGGGAGAATTGCCAGTGTCTAGAGGGTATTCGTTCATCCTAATGGTGGTTGACAGGTTTTCTAAAATGGCTCATTTCGTGCCCCTCCCTGGCCTTCCCTCTGCCCAGGAATTGGCTGTTGTTTTCGCTAAAGAGGTGTTTCGGTTGCATGGGGTACCCAGAGTTTTGGTGTCCGACCGCGGGAGCCAGTTCATGTCCAGATTTTGGAGAGCATTTTGTGAACAAATGGGCATTCAACTGTCCTTCTCTTCTGCCTACCATCCCCAGACCAATGGGGCTGCTGAGCGTGCCAATCAGGGACTGGAGCGGTTCCTGCCCTGTTTTGTCACAGATCATCATGATAACTGGGCTGACCTGTTGTCGTGGGCAGAATTCGCCAGGAACTGTGCGGTTAATTCATCGTCCGGGAGCTCCCCGTTCCTTATCAACTACGGGTTCCAGCCTTATTTGCTCCCGGACTCCTTCCAGTCACAACAGATTCCAGCTCTGGACGAGCACATAGAGCAACTCTGCCCCACTTGAGCACAGGTTCAGAGGGCCCTCAGTCAGTCATTCCAGCGTCATCAGCGCCACGCCAATCGGCGACGGCTGCCAGCAGTCTCTTTCCAGGTTGGGGACAGGGTATGGCTATCCTCCAGAAACCTCAAGTTGCAAGTTCCGTCCAACAAACTGGCTCCCAGGTTTATTGGCCCATTCAGGGTGATCCATAAAATTAACCCTGTCTCATATGCCTTGGATCTCCCTGTGTCTATGCGCATTCATAATGTGTTCCATGAATCCCTCTTGAAACCTCTGATATGCAACCGTTACACTACCACACCTGTGGTTCCTGGCCCGGTAGAGGTGGAGGGTCAGGAGGAGTACGAGGTTCAAAGTATTATTGATTCACGCAGATTTAGAGGAAAATTGCAGTACTTGGTCCATTGGAAAGGCTATGGTCCTGAGGAACGTTCTTGGGTTGATCAAAAGGACCTTCATGCTCCTAGATTACTGTTCATTTTCCACTCTAAATATCCTCAGAAGCCAGGTCCCTCTTCTAGGAGGGGGGGGTCTTTGAGAGGGGGTACTATCACGGTGCCCGTGATCCCTTGTTTATATCTTTCTGTCAGTTATCCTATGTTAGATTCTCATTGGTTGCCCTGTGTTAAGCCCGCCCAGTTTGGCCTTTATATACTGGACTCCTGCACCCACACATTGCCCTTTCGTGGTGTTCCTGTACCAGTGTCACTTTTGCTCAAGGAGTTTCCAGTGTACCGACTTGGCTTGCCTGACTACTCTCCAGTTCCTGCACCTGTGTACCGACCCGGATTGCCTGACTATTCTTCAGTGTCCACTCCTGTGTATCGACCCGACCTGGCTGACGTTCCTGCTCCTGTGTACTGACCTGGACTGGCTGATGTTTCTGCTCCTGTGTATCGACCCGGACTGGCTGACAGAACTGCTCCTGTGTTCTGATCCGGCCTGGCTGACGTTCCTGTTCCTGTGCACCGACTCGGCTGTTCTCCGTTCTTGCTGTCCTGGTCCTTGTCGTCTCGGCGACATTCTGATTTCCGGTGCCTCGATTTGTCTGGCACCTCTGCTCCTGCAGGCTTGCCAAGTATTGTTCCAGTATGCTCCACGGAGCGCCTCTGGCCTAGTCCTCCATTCTGTCAAACCGGCTGCAAGTGTTGCCTCCGTGATTGCACCGGTATATTGCCATTGGCTTACGCTCCATTCTGTCAAACCGGTTGCAAGTGTTGCCTCCATGATTGCACTGGTATTTTGCCATTGGCTTACGCTCCATTCTGTTAAACCGGCTGCAAGTGTTGCCTCCGTGATTGCTCCGGTACATTGCCTTGGGCTTATGTTCCACTCTGTCAAACCGGTTGCAAGTGTTGCCTCCGTGATTACTCCGGTACATTGCCATTGGCTACGCTCCACTCTGTCAAACCGGTTGCAAGTGTTGCCTCCGTGATTGCTCCAGTATATTGCCATTGGCTACACTCCACTCTGTCAAACCGGTTGCAAGTGTTGCCTCCGTGAGTGCACCAGTAGCGCTCCTTTTCCTTCAATGTACTGGTACTCTCTGTGGATACAGACTCTGGCGTGTTTAAGAAGCAGTTCAGTACTTCCACATATGGGACTGTTTACCATCCTTGATGAACTTTAACTCCTACATTGCTCTAACCTGGGAACGTACTCCTTTGCCTGACTCGTGTCAGCTGTTTGTCTCCTATATTTGTGCTGGACCTGTGTGGGCCTAAATTTTACCTGTCGTGTGTCTGTACTATACCTTGTATATTACAGGACCTGTGAGGGTACTTATTGCATTATTGTATTCAATAAAACTGTGTTTTTATCTTAACTCTGTGTCTGTGAGTCAAACAAATTGTTACAGTGCAGAAGGAGGCACATAACTCTCCTGCCATGCTGCTGGACCACTAGGGAGGTAGGGAACGGACACTGGGGGGGGATGTGAAGGTAATATGGAGATGATGGGGACAATGTGAGGGCAATATGGAGATGATGGGGGCAATGCGGAGATGATGGGGGGGCAGTGTGTCATGGTGCCCATGATTGCCCTCCGTGAGCACTGTACTGTGTGCAGGCGACATTGCCATTTCTTCCTGGTTGTCGCGCTTAGGAGCATTCGCTATTCTTATAGGCCGATGGTAATTTCCAGAGTGAGTCTCCACCTACATGCTAGGCTTTATAGGCCTCAGTCTGCCAGTACTCCTTTGCCCTTTCGTGGTGTACCTGTGCGCTGAGCTCTTGTGTTATTCAGATGCTCTGATTCTGTTTATGAATCCTGGCTATGTTTGACTTCCGGCTACGTTTGATCCCTGACTATTGCCTTCCTTTCCAGTCCGACTCTTGGCTTCATCTGACTACCCACTCCGGTCTGACTCTTGGCTTTGGCTGACTACCCGCTCCGTGCTGACCCCGGCTCCGGCTGACTATCCGATTGTTGCCTACCCTTGGCCTACTGTCTCTGCTTGTGCTTGCCGTGCTCTGTTGTTTCCTCTGGTACTAACGGAGCTCAGTCTGCATCAGACCTTGTCTCTGGCATTCGTGTTCTGCCATTGTCTGGTTGGTGCCTTTGGGTATACCCTAGCGTTTCTAGGGAACTCAGTCACTGTTGCCTATTCCACCCTAGCGTTCTGGGGATTCTCTGTCACCATTGCCTGTCGCTTTACCCTAGCATTCTAGGGAACTCAGTCACCTTTGCCTGTAGGCCTTCCCTAGCATCCTAGGGATTTCTGTCTCTGTTGCCTTGTACTACCCTAGCGTACTAGAGGAATATCTCTCGTTTTCCGTAGGCATTACTGCTTCTTCTGCACTAGTAGTTACTGCTCCTTGTTACCATTGCATATTATAAGTCAGAGTGGTATCAGCCTCTGTGCAGTCAGTGGATGCTGTGCTGTCTCCACACCTGTCCTGTGAGGGTTGGGGAAGTGCTTAGGCACTGTCCTTATACCTGGACCTGTGAGTTTTGGGGAACAAGCCCATCTTACAGGTGGCAATCTCTTGGGCAACCTCCTCTGTTGCGACTCCAGCCCTGATTTATTCAGGAGCTGCAGGTTACTTTATTGATGGCAAATTCGCTAAACAGCACAATATTCCCTTGGTGTCTCGTGTTACTCCAGTGGAGGCGATTGATGGTAGACCTTTAGAACCATCCCATGTCACACATGAGACCTGTTCACTGTCTCTTAGAGTAGGAGCTCTCCATGTGGAGACCCTTCAATTTCAAGTCATTAAGTCTCCACACTACGCCATCATTCTGGGGTTTCCATGGCTTCAGACACACAACCCCAGAATGGGCTGGAAAACCTGTGACGTATTATCTTGGTCTGATTATTGTAAGACATCTTGTCTACAGCAGCCCACTAAGATTTTGTGTACCTCCCCCTCTATACCCTCAGAGTACCAGTCATTCAGTGAGGTATTCAGTAAGGGGGAGTCTAGCACTTTGCCGAAGCATAGGGCATACGACTGTGCTATTAATTTGACGTCAGGCACGATACCTCCTAAGGGCCACACCTACACTCTGTCGGTACAAGAGAACTGAGCTATGGAGGAGTACTGATGCCTTTGCCAGAGGAATTATCAGGAAGTCTTCCTCGCCCACGGGGGCTGGATTTTTCTTTGTTAAGAAAAAAGATGGGGAGCTTAGACATGGTATCGACTATAGAGGTCTTAACAAGCTGATGGTAAAAAATGTTACCCAATCCCTTTGATAACAGAGTTATTCAACCGCTTGAAGGGCTCCTCAGTTTTCCCTAAGCTTGATTTGTGGGCAGCCTATAATCTGATCAGAATCAAGGAGGGTGATGAGAGGAAATACGCTTTTAATACTCATAGTGGCCATTATGAGTATCTGGTCATGCCCTTTGGGCTGTACAATGCTCCAGCGGTATTTCAAGAGTTTATAAATGATGTACTAAGAGATCTAATACAGTTCTGTGTAGTAGTTTACTTGGATGATATCCTGATACACTCTCCCAGTATTGAGACACATCTGAGAGATGTTGCTACTGTGTTGCAAAAGCTGAGAGAAAACAAACTGAATTGATCAAGTGCCATTTCTGGGTTATGTAATCTCTGACGGTACTGCTATGGATACAGAGAAACTCTCTGCAGTTCTGCAATGGCCACGTCCAGTGGGCCTGAAGGCCATACAGAGATTCTTAGGATTCACAAACTATTATAGAAAATTAATACGAAATTTTTCTGTGGTAGTTGAACCTTTGACTGACTTGACTCATAAAGGGGCTAACCCCTCTGCTTGGTCCCCAGAGGCCAACAGTGTTTTTGAAGCATTGAAGTCTGCTTTTGTGGTGGCTCCAGTTTTGTCATATCCTAACCCTTCCTTGCCCGTTACCCTGGAGGTGGATGCATCAGAGACAGGAGTAGGGGCAGTGCTGTCCCAAAGACCTGAGCCCGGCAAGACCCCTCATGCCTTGTGGGTTTTTTTCCAAAAAGATGACCAAGGCTCAGAGCCTATATGACATAGGCGATCGCGAGTTACTAGCCATTATTCTCACTCTCTGTGAATGGCGTCACCTCCTGGAGGGGACGAATGCTCCAATCCTGATTCTGACCAATCATAAAAATCTGACATACTTGTCAGAGGCTAAAAGACTGTCACCATGGCAGGCCAGGTAGACACAGATTTAATTTTGTGGTCTCATATCTCCCAGGGTCCAAGAATGTTCGAGCTGACGCTCTGTCCAGGCAAATTAGGCCGACCGTGAGACTGAAAGTGCACAAAACAAACAATGGGAGCACTCATCATATATAACCATTAAAGGTAAACCCATGTAATATTAGCATGGGGTGCTCTCTATCCCAATAGAAACAATTGAAAATTAAAAAAGGAAAAAAGATATGGGATTTAATGAGGCACTAAACCAATATAAATTCTACAAAAGTCAATTTAAGAGAAATTATGAAATGTATTCAATATCAAATATTACAATAATCACTATACAAATACCCAAATTCTGGTGATATGTGGATCCACCACTTAAACCCCCACCTCCCAACACAGCTCATTGCATGTATATAAAAATAAAAAAACACAGAAATAGTAATAAAAGAAAAGAGGAACCTAAAGCTGGTACCAGCATCCTGAAGTAAATATCTGTCTACACCTAAATGTATCTATCTCAACACGTCTAACAAAAAATAGTCCTCAGTGCACTGGGAGTCATAAATTTTTTTGTAAAGTTGATACCTTTATTGGCTAACTAAACAGATTTCACAAAAACACTTTGAGCAATTGACAGACGTTATCCTCATGTATAAGTAATGAAATGGAGATGAATACATAATCAACAGATGGTAGACAATTGATGTAAGCACAGTTCACAGTTAGTATTTTCACATCACAATTAGTCGATGGAGATGAATTAATGGTTATTATGTGAAATCGTGTTACCGTAATTCCATATCCATATCGCAGCCGAGTCTGGCTTATTCATAGAGTGTGGTAGGCTAAAGATATTATTCAACACGGATATTCTCACCCGTCTTCACCCTAATACTGGATACAACTCTGTAATTGCCACTCACAGGTCGCCTTGATCCTCGTGTTAATCATTCCAACTGCACCATCTCCAATCTCCAACTAAAACATATAGCAGAGCCGTTCTATCTCCGGATCCCCCAAATTCATCTTTTATACAGTCAACGCGTTTCGCCCATCTTGCAATGAGCTTCGTCAAGGCAAACAATCTCATACTAACTCACTATTCCTTGTCGCTTCTTAAACCCCATAACCGGAAGTTATATTCATCACTATAGTAACCAAATAACAACCAAACATACAGCTACGAATGTCACTGCTGCTCTCTGAAACCTAACGGCTCCCATCAATTTATATCATACCTCAAAATGATAGATAATCCATATCATCCTTTTGATAAACTATACCTCAAAGTTACCTGGAGTTTTCAACATCCACGTAAACTTCCTGATTCCGTCATTGAGACGCATAACCCCGGCTCCATCCCTCCAAGGGCTGTTCCTTTGCCATGCGTGTCACATGACCATCTCAAGTTACGTGCAACATACAGTCCCAATTGATTTAAACATAACTTAACACACTAACATTCCCATAATGTTTGATATTTAAAGGGGTCAAATTAATATTCTTTATCTACCCTGCTCAATTCATACATCCTAAAATAGAGAAGGTCTATAACCACCCATTAACCTTTCCATGTGTTATATTGCAACATATTATTCATCAGATATGTTAATATCCATCTCCCCCTCATATCTCATTTAGGAGACATAGCAGGATGATGCAATCGCCGGCCAGTACATTATATAATCCCCCCAACTACCTATACATTATCTAATCGGGGGAATAGTCACAAATTAATATTTCAATATACACATTTATAATAATACAGAGTAGAGGCCAAAGGTGGCAACACCCATTAACTCAAATCTCCTTGTGCTAAGACCCCAAGACACCTTCCTCTGGGGTTGCTCCAGACATATCCTAATGGTGAGCGCCCATGGTCACATGTGTCCATAGATTTCATGGTGGAGCTGCCAGTATCCAAAGGGTGTACGGTCATACTGATGATAGTGTACCATTTTTCAAAGATGGCTCATTTTGTCCCCCTCCAGGGACTGCCTTCCTCCAAGTAATTGGCTGAGATGTTTGCTAGAGAGGTGTTCCGACTCAACGGAGTGCCCAAGGTTTTGGTTTCTGATCGTGGGAATCAGTTGGTGTCACAGTTCTGGAGGGCATTCTGTGACCAGATGGGTATCAAATTGTCATTTCCTCTGCCTACCATCCCCAGACTAATGGTGCTGCTCAAAGATCCAACCAGGGGTTGGAACAATTTTTGCACTGTTTTGTCTCTGACCATCATGATAATTGGGCTGACCTGTTGCCATGGGCTGAGTTTGCCAGGAATTGTGCCATAAACTCTTCGTCCGGGAGCTCTCCCTTCCTGATTAACTATGGGTTTCAACCATTCCTGCTCCCGGACTCCATCCAGGCTCAAGACATTCCGTCTCTGGATGAGCATATTAGGCAGCTCCGCTCCACATGGGCACAGGTTCAGAATGCCTTGCAAAGGTCTTCAGAGCGCTATCAGAAACATGCAGACCATAAGAGGCATCCTGCTCCTGTTTTCTAAGTTGGGGATAAAGTGTGACTGTCCTCCAGAAACCTGAACTTTCAAGTTCCCTGTAATAAGCTGGCTCCACGTTTTGTAGGTCCATTCCGGGTGCTTCGCAGAGTGAACCCTGTCTCCTATGCCTTGGACCTTCCTGTGGGTATGCGCATTCACAATGTCTTCCATGTTTCCCTATTAAAGCCTTTGGTCTGAAACTTCTACACCTCTACTCCAATAGTACCAGGTCCTGCATTCAAGACCACGAGGAGTATGAGATTCAAAGCATTCTGTACTCCCGTACAGTCTGTGGACGCATTCAATATTTTGTACATTGGAAGGGCGATGGCCCTGAAGAACGTTCCTGGGTGAATCAGTCTGATAATCACACTCCTGTTCTGCTGCTCAGATTCC
This sequence comes from Rhinophrynus dorsalis, assembly GCA_037306005.1. Taxonomy (NCBI): domain Eukaryota; kingdom Metazoa; phylum Chordata; class Amphibia; order Anura; family Rhinophrynidae; genus Rhinophrynus; species Rhinophrynus dorsalis. Next base: position 149,348,872 of record CM074721.1, read on the forward strand.
ATGCTAAATTTCCGAATAAAGTTGGATATCTTCTGCGGGGGAGAGATCGTTGGGGGGGTACTGTCACGGTGCCTGTGATTGCCCTCCGTGAGCACTGTACTGTGTGCAGGCGACATTGCCATTACTTCCCGGTTGTCGTGATTAGGCGCATTCGCTATTCTTATGGGCCGATGGTAATTGCAGAGTGAGTCTCCACCTACATGCTAGGCCTTATAGGCCTCAGTCTGCCAGTACTCCTTTGCCCTTTCGTGGTGTACCTGTGCGCTAAGCTCTTGTGTTATTCCGATGCTCTGATTCTGTGTATGACTCCTGGCTGCATTTGACTCCAACTATGTTTGATCCCTGACTATTGCCTTCCGTTCCGGTCTGACCCTTGTCTTTGGCTGACTAACCGCTCTGGTCTGACTTTTGGCTTTGGCTGACTACCCGCTTCGTGCTGACCCCGGCACCGGCTGACTATCCAATTGTTACCTACCCTTGGCCTTCTGTCTCCACTTGCGCTTACCATGCTCTGTTGTTTCCTCCGGTACTAGCGGTGCTCAGTCTGCGTCAGACTTTGTCACTGGCATTCCTGTTCTGCCGTTGTCTGGTTAGTGCCTTTGGGTATACCCTAGCTTTTCTAGAGATCTCAGTCACCTTTGCCTATGCCACCCTGATGTTCTGGGTATTCTCTGTCACCATTGCCTGTTTGTTTACCCTAGCGTTCTAGGGAGCTCAGTCACCTTTGCCTGTAGGCCTTCCCTAGCATCCTAGGGATTTCTGTCTCTGTTGCCTTGTACTACCCTAGTATACTAGGGGAATATCTCTTGTTTTGCCTAGGCATTACTGCTTCTCCTGCACTAGTAGCTACTGCTCGTTGTTACCATTGCATATTATAAGTCAGAGTGGTATCAGCCTCTGTGCATTCAGTGGATGCTGTGCTGTCTCCACACCTATCCTGTGAGGGTTGGGGAAGTGCTTAGGCACTGTCCTTATACCTGGTCCTGTGAAGGTTGGGGAAGTGCTATTTGTATTTTTTCTGTTCTTATTTCAGATATTGATTTTACTGTATCTGTACTTGTCAGTGTCGTTATTCCATAGTCACTCCGTGATACAATGTGGGACCCATATTCTGAAGGGAGGAGGCTGGCCCCTGGGACACCCCAGGAGCCCAGGGCACGGAGGCTTCCGTGACCGTTACAATTGCAAAAATCATTTGGTAATAGATCCCATAGGTGCCCTCCAAAAAGAGCACTATATTAAAGACAGAATCAGAAGAAAAGGGGCCACATTAGTATGCTGTCCTAAGGCTGACATACTTTTAGAAAATTAATTTGGCTTTTTCAAAGGGTAAAAGGCTGACTGAGATTTGCCGGGTTTATTTTTGAGTCTCCCCCTCCTAGTAGCGAGGCAATGACGTATCTGTTCCCTAATTGGACAGAATTCACGAATATTGACAGACATATAACCATATAATGATAATTCATTTTCATTTAGAAAAATAAACAGAACAAGTGTAAATAGTGACAGGGTTATTACAACTGCATAAAGGTTCGTGTAGTAGTATTTTGTTAAACTGTGATTATTGCATCCTCATGGTTTATCATGAAGCAATATTTCACCAGTTTATCATGGAAGAAACAGGTCCCAACATGACAGAAAGATTGTGTTAAAATAAATGTTTTGTTATGGACAATATTCGGTCAGTTTATCGTGGAATAATCAGATCTCAATATGGCAGAAAGATTATGTTGGAATAAATGTGTATTGGAGATAACAACTGCTCACTTCTCTGTCAATCATGGTGATCTTCAAGGTGTTTAAGTAAAGTGAAGATCAAGATCGTTATCATAGTTCAAAGATAAAAGTTTCCACTCCTAGCCCCACCCATATCCCTGCCTTTAACCCTCACCCATATCCCCGCCTTTAACCCCACCCATCTCAAGTGAAATTGAGCTACAATAGTGATACCACAGAACATACAATTGAATTGGAGCTACACTAGTGATACACAGAAATTTCAACTGAAATAGTGATACTACAGAGCTGTCAACTGAAATTTAGCTACATTATTGATACCACAGAGCTTACAAATATATGACTACCAATGGGTTGTCATTTAATTGAAAGTTCTGTGGTATCATCAGTGAGGATATGTTTCAAATGGGGTAAAAGGGAGGACACAAGGGATAGAGGAGGAAAAGGAGGGAGAACAATTGGAAAGGGGGTAAAGAAAGGACAAGTGGGATGAAAGGGCACAGCAGGAGAAGAAAGGATGGGAGGAAGATGGGTCTTTGCCAGGATGGTACCTACCATGACTGAGAGCAGCTAATACCTTAATATTATGTTAAAGGGGTAGAGGAGAGGGATAAAGAGTGGGGCTAAAATACTAAAAAAAAACAGCACAATTCTGAAGAAAACAAACTGCACCATAGGGAAAAAATAAAAATGCACTAATTCCCCATTCATTTAAATGGGAATTTTAACCCTTTGAATGCTAGAGATGTTTCTGGAGAGCCATCTAGCATTCATATAGTTACACGCCCCATTTTAGACCCATTTTCTCTTTCCCTATGGGGAATTTGATTTGCTCCTGAATTGTACAATATTAACCTAGTATATCAGCCCCAGTGTGAGTACATAATAATAATTTCCTTGTTAAGATACTGCTGGGAAAAATTACAAAGAAGCCACAATGTAAGCAGTATTTCTTTTTTATGAACATGGGACTTTCTTATGCCCTTTTGCATATATAACCATGCCCCAAAAATGTAAGAGAAAAGACAAACCTGGAAAATTAACACTCAAATACAGGCTAACTCCAAAAACCCAGTATACTAAAAAGGAGGAGAGTTCTAAAACTTAACTTTTATTGATCATACACAAAAAATGCATGAACTTACATTACATCTCTTACATTTTGGTTCCTATTTTTACGTGGGTACAATGCCCAATCTGGGCATATCTTTTTTTTCATATATATGGTTAACAGATCCACAAAAAAGTGCTGCAAACACACCTTTGGAGTCACATTTATAGTCATAATTGTCTGCAGTGCTATTTATGTCCATGCATTACAGCACGGGAAGGAAGCATCAGCACCAGTCTGCCAGCTCCCAGGTGGTCAGGATGGCATGGTCACATGACTGCAAGTTGATATCACCACCGCATCCAGTGATGTATTTAGGATTCCTGCTGCACCAGGCTCAACCAAGTACATACAACCCCCACCCACCCACCAAATTTCGACACCTCCACTTTATCCACCCCATTCCATAGGCTTCCCTTAGAGATACCGAACCATGAATGTCAGATATGAAAGAATAATTTTATGAGTCTGTATCTAGGTTACTAATATGTGTGTGTTCAAGTGTGCATATTGGCATGAAGCTGCAAAGCTGTCTAATCTGCTGCCCCTGTCAAACAACTACCCTAGAACATAAAGCCATAACACCAGATTATCCATGAAGAGATTCAGACAGTCTTCACTAAGGGCCTCAAACACAAAAGAAAAAAGTATAAAATCTGGGCCAAGGCATCATAATGATTGCCTGCATTGTGTGTGTGGGGACTTCACACACACACACACACACACACACACACACACACACACACACACACACACACTGTTAGCAGCACCAAGCTTGGATAATACAACTTTCTTTTTTGTTTGGTATTCTTATTCTTTGTTTTCAGTGGCTGAGCTGTGTGGTAGTTACTAGTCACAGCCGTGGCCCGTGTGTATGTTTGTTGGGGGGTGGGGTAGTTCAATGTGTTTTTTATATTAATGCTGTTTTGATAGCTCAAATTAGATTTAAGTGCAATTTATTTAGTCTTCCTTTGGTGCATGGTCATTGTATGCTTGCATACTGTACTGTAATGTGAGCATGGTGGTGACAAATATGGTTTCATTTAGCATGGGATGCAATTTGGCAGTTTTATGAATTAATGTTAACACTAGGCTTTACTTTAGTTAGGGTGTTAGAATTTTATGTTAGTATTTTACACCTGAATGATGTATTCCATTATTTTTTCTGATGTTAACTGGCTATGGCCCTATCACTTCTAACTGCTGGGTTTGTGTGTGTTATTTATTGTATGAGGTATAATGATTCAGCAGTGCCAGGGTTATGATTCCATGTTGAAAGGTGTCCCGGAGCCCATAAACAGTGCAGTGTTGTGGGGGTGTGCAGCTCCAACTCTATGTGTATCTTGCAACCTATACATACAACTTTATTGCAGCACTAGGTTAAAGCCCGTCATTCGACGGGATGTAGGTCATGCAGAAGCGTTTGTAGGATAGAAATAAAAGAAATATCCTCCCAGGGCAAGGGACGTGGACCCCCTTCTGCGTGTTGCCCCTTTTTTTTTTTTTTTTTTTTTTTTTTATGCATTGTCTTTTTTTTTCTCTAAATAAATACAGGTTTACATGTTATCGATTCCCATTGCATTAAATGGAAAATATCTCTTTATATACAATATTTTTTGTGAATACACTTTCAGACCCTTCAATGAGTTTGCCTTGTTGCCGTCCATCTATTATTTTAATTTTTACATCGCAAGATCGTCTTGCTCGTGATAAGGCAACATATAATTGTCCATGACTAAATACAGGATCAGGAAGATACACTCCCACCTTTTCTAAAGTTTGACCTTGTGACTTATTAATAGTCATTGCAAAGGCCAATTTTATTGGGAATTGTCTACGTCTCAGAGTGAATGGCAAGTCCGTATTTGTAGGCGCCAAATCAATTCTCGGCAGGAAAACTATATCATGTTCAGCGGATCCCGTAATGATTTCAGCAATAACCAAATTTGGTTTCAATTCAATCACAATTAAGCGGGTTCCATTACATAAACCGCGCTTAGTATTGATGTTTCTGAGAAGCATTACAATGCAACCCACCTTCAAATTCAATTTATGATTGGGCATTCCAGAAGGTGTTTGTTCATTTAAGAATTCCACCGGATAATTTTGTGTATCCTCTGGACTTTCATCATCGACTGAGTCTGAACTCAAATAAGTTACAGTGTCTGTTTCAAGGAGATCCAGAATTTTCTCATTGATTTTATCAACATCAGTATTTTTTGGACATAATATTGCCATCTTGGAGAATCTTCCAACGTCTGCAGCAGTGAACTTATCACCAAAGATTTCAGTGACAATTGATTCCTTGCAAATAAGCTCAGCAGGAATTTCAATTATATCTTCAGGAAGACCGTGGTCATTTGTTAACTCACCATTGCCAAGTTTTATCAGCCATTCAGTGAATAGGTGGTCAATGGACCTGACATTACTTTTAAGGTGTAAAACTGTAAATTTGTCCCAGAAATGGTTAAATTTTAGACTTGCCTCAACTATTGCTGATCGACTGCCATGAGGAACAACAGGAAGGGTTTGTCGGAAGTCCCCTCCTAATAGCAAGACCTTTCCACCAAATGGTTTTTGCTTTTGCATAATTTCTTTAAGCAATCTGTCAACTGCTGTTAATGCAACACTGGGAGCCATTGTTGATTCATCCCAGATTAATAATTCTGCTTGCCGAATTAAAGTGGCTTCTGCGGATAGCATCTTCATTCGAGAAGTTGTTGTCTCATCTATGGGGACAGGTAAGGCAAACTGGGAATGGTAAGTTCTACCACCATCCAATAAATTTGCTGCTATGCCTGTGGATGCTACAGGTAATACAGTCTTAACTTCACCACGTAATGTGGAAAGAAGTGTTTTGTATACGTGGGTTTTTCCACTTCCACCAACCCCATCCATGAAAAAGCATCTGTTGGGTAGAGTTTCATTTTCAACAGCATTCATTACCGTGTCAAAAACATTTTTTTGTTCAGTATTTAAGGTGGCTCTCATGGCTTGAGCTTTCTGTTTCTCGGCACGATTATCAAAGTATTGTTGAGCATTTCCCGCCATGTTAGCTGGTGGCGATGGTAGGCCAACTGTTTCACATGTTTTGCCATTCTGCTTTAGAGTTTCTTCAATTTCTCTAAGTGCAAGATTTTCACAATGCTGACAGTTGTCAACATGACCATCATGCCTGCTGAAATCTTCGTACATATCAGCTTTGTACTTTTCAAACAGCTGAAGGGTGTAAGTTGGGAGTGCTTCAAGAGAAATGTACGCAAATAAATCCCGCAACTGCCTTGGCATTTGAAAACCAACAGCCTCAGAGAGTGCCAAGTCCCAAGTGGCGTCATTGTTAAAAATACCTTGCTGTTGAGCAGCTTCTTTAAAGGTTGAATATATTTGACCACCAACAGTTCTTAAGTCTTCAAAAGAAGTAGCTCCACGTGTATGGAGCAGCAATAATCGAAGGCAGTACCGTTCTGGATCTGCCTTGAGATGTACGGAATACATTCGGCCAATTGTTGTTTCAGCTTGTCTTTGTCGAGGTTTCCAAATTCTGGCTTGTTTGTTAAATACAAAGTTCAATGGAATGTCCGCATACAGATGTTGCCTGGCAGTTTCATCTGTTCTATTTAATTTGAACCATGCAGTCAGCATAGTGTCTTTGCTTTGTGCCCTTTGAACAGCAGCTTGAACGTTATCTTCTCTAAAGGTAACCATTTGTTCATCTTCCAGATGAACAGGAAGTCTGACAATTGTATGTGACTGTTCACACATCTTAAAGCCAAACAGTCGCCACGCAGCTTCTGGAGCACTGACATATCGAGAATCCATATGGTCTTTGATCTCGTCATGATGTAAAGTTCTATGTTCTGAAATGTCGACATCGGCGCAGTCATGTCCCTTGTACACATATTTAAAGAGATATTTAACACTCTTTATAGAAGCACAGCTCTCCACATTAATGTGGCAGTTGTACTTCAGAGTGAAATATGGATTGTATGGAACAATCCAAGAGTTGTCAATTGTTTTACCATTAATGGTAGCTGTACGTCCATTATTGCTTCTGCGGTATTTTGGATACCCATCACATTCAGCCAAAGTTTGTTCTTGGAATGTTTTTGGAAACTTTTTGGAACACTTCCCTTCCACCATACATGGAGAATTAGGGTTGTGGACACCACATGGACCATGCACCATATGCTTGGTTACGATAGCATGTAACCGAGGATAGTTATTAATATCCGGAATTTCAGCGGATATAACTTTATCAATGTCAGGCCCATCCTTTGGCACGTCATCTGCCTTCATTATCACCAACATATGGGCATGAGGTAGTCCTCTCTTCTGGAATTCAATTACATGTATTTTGGCTTTTGGAGTTCCAAGGACATGCTTTTTACAAACATCATCCAATAGCTCCTGGAGTTTGAGTTTAAAAACTCGTGCAACTAAATCAGGGCGAGATTCAGGTGATTGGCCTTCCAGCAAGTTGTCAGTTATTTCTGGCCATTTTGGATTGCAAGTCATTGTTATAAAGTAAGTTGGCTTACCATTTACTCTGACATTAGCCATTGCATCTTGGTATCTCTGTGTCATATTTCTTGGGCTTCCTTCAAATGAAGATGGCAAAATGATAGCTCTTCCAGGCAATAAATTATGTACATCAGCTTCATTATGCAAATAATCCATAAGACCCGTGTATTTTTCAACCCGTATTTGTGATTGGTTTTGTCTTATATAGTTTAATCTGTTTGCCTCTGTTTTCACATAGGCATCAACAAAGTATTGCTGGGTCAGTTTTCCAGCTGAGATAAATGGATTAAATTCATCACGGATTGAAAACCTGTATCCGTAATATTGCATCTGAGATACCCTTGTTCTGGGATTAGCCGACTGAGGTACATTTAAATTCATCAAAGATAGAGGTTTGTATAAAGGGATATCTATCCCCCAGCTTTGATCTCCATATGGAAAGAGCAATGGATACACCATTGGTTCCAAATTCGGATCCAACACACTGATCCTTTCCGTTCGTTTTGGATTTGGATAATTTTCGTTGATCCTGCAATGAATCAATAAATCTCTCTCAAGAGGAGGTTCACCCTCGGTATTTTGGAAAACAACCGCAACCTCGTTAATTCTGGGTGCATTGTAGCGTCTTTGATCTGAATTACGTTTTTGAACAATTGCCATTGAAACGGTGGCAGGTTCAGTTCCATTGAGCCTTGCTTCAGCAATGCACTCTTGTTCTACTTCATATAGCATTTTGCATGCTTCCGCAAAAGGATTATTATCAGCCATGAATGTGCTCAATTCTTGCATGAGATCAACACTGCACTGAGCATTTTCAGACATCATCATTCGTTGATTAGTGGCCTCATCAGGGTCCAAAATGTATAATTGGGCAAATTTTCTTTTGTCTCCATTTATTGGGTGAAGTGCCCCTGAACGATGGTATATTTGACCATTTATTCTGAAACAGTAGGGTCCATAACCTGGAGGTGGTTTAACTTTGGCTCCCATAGATGCAAATGCCAAAGAACTATTTAGAGAGCGGATGTTTGCATGAAAATTCCTGGAAAGCTCATGTTCATGTGTCATCAATTTTTCTATTAGTTTTGAGACCCGGATTGGTTGAAGCTTAACTTTACCTTTACAGCAGCACTGGCTAAACAATTTGTCAGTCGGTTGTTCTCCTGCAAAATGCTTAGCTTGGCAAAAATTGCATAGTATATTCAGTTCTCCACAACAAAATTGTGGAATTTGTGATTCGTCTAAATGTTCAGAAACTGCAAGTTGCAATTTTGCATTAATGCGTATTTGTCTGACTACTGCAGTTCTTTTTTTTTCAAGTTCATTGTGTCTTAACCTATTGGCGTCTTTTAAGTGTTGAGACATATTTGCCCTGCAAGTTCTGCGATTTTGTGTCCTAGTTTGAGTGTAGATCTCCCTGTCATGATCGTTCATGTGTGCTATTCTTTTTCTATGACTACTTGCATTACTTTCCCTCAAAAGGGCCCTTTTGTCATCAGACATATTTGTAACTCTCTGTTTTTGACATAGTGCATTAGTTTCCCTCATAAGGGCTCTTTTGTCGTCATTCATATTGGCTCTGCGAGTTCTTTGCCTTTCCCTTACACGGGCCCTCTGTTCCTCATTCATATTTGCTCTGCGAGTTCTTTGCCTTTCCCTTACACGGGCCCTCTGTTCCTCATTCATGTTTGCTCTGCGAGTTCTTTGCCTTTCCCTGACACGGGCCCTCTGTTCCTCATTCATGTTTGCTCGACGACGATGCTGTTCCTCAGCCCGATGTCTCTTTCTATCAACTTCCTCCACCGCAGTTAGTGTTCTCGCTTTTCTTTTTCTTTGACTACCTGCATTAATTTCCCCCAGAACGGTTATAATTTCATCATCAGACATATTTGTAATAGTCTGTGTACACGGGCCAAAGTGAGTGATAAAAGACCTTTACTGATGTTTCTCCTTTCTCCAGCTGTCTCTCACACTGTCCCCTTGCTGGTGTTTCTCTTCTCTCTTACACTCTCCCCTTGCTGGTGTTTCTCCTCTCTCTTACACTCTTCCTTTCCTGGTGTTTCTCCTCTCTTACACTCTCCCCTTGCTGGTGTTTCTCCTCTCTCTTACACTCTCCCCTTGCTGGTGTTTCTCTTCTCTCTTACACTCTTCCTTTCCTGGTGTTTCTCCTCTGTCTTACACTCTCCCCTTGCTGGTGTTTCTCTTCTCTCTTACACTCTCCCCTTGCTGGTGTTTCTCCTCTCTCTTACACTCTCCCCTTGCTGGTGTTTCTCCTCTCTCTTACACTCTCCCCTTGCTGGTGTTTCTCTTCTCTCTTACACTCTCCCCTTGCTGGTGTTTCTCCTCTGTCTTACACTCTCCCCTTGCTGGTGTTTCTCTTCTCTCTTACACTCTCCCCTTGCTGGTGTTTCTCCTCTCTCTTACACTCTCCCCTTGCTGGTGTTTCTCCTCTCTCTTACACTCTCCCCTTGCTGGTGTTTCTCTTCTCTCTTACACTCTTCCTTTCCTGGTGTTTCTCCTCTGTCTTACACTCTCCCCTTGCTGGTGTTTCTCCTCTCTCTTACACTCTTCCTTTCCTGGTGTTTCTCCTCTCTTACACTCTCCCCTTGCTGGTGTTTCTCCTCTCTCTTACACTCTCCCCTTGCTGGTGTATCTCTCCTCTCTTACACTCTCCCCTTGCTGGTGTTTCTCCTCTCTCTTACACTCTCCCCTTGCTGGTGTTTCTCCTCTCTCTTACACTCTCCCCTTGCTGGTGTATCTCTCCTCTCTTACACTCTCCCCTTGCTGGTGTATCTCTCCTCTCTTACACTCTCCCCTTGCTGGTGTTTCTCCTCTCTCTTACACTCTCCCCTTGCTGGCGTTTCTCTTCTCTCTTACACTCTTCCTTTCCTGGTGTTTCTCCTCTGTCTTACACTCTCCCCTTGCTGGTGTTTCTCCTCTGTCTTACACTTGCCCCTTGCTGGTGTTTCTCTTCTCTCTTACACTCTCCCCTTGCTGGTGTTTCTCTTCTCTCTTACACTCTCCCCTTGCTGGTCTTTCTTCTCTCTTACACTCTCCCCTTGCTGGTGTTTCTTCTCTCTCCCTGTGAGAATGGTTAATAGGGGTGGATGGTATGTGGGGATACTGGAGGGGATCAGTAACCTGAAGGTTAAATATTATTGTCAATAACGTGAAGGGATAGAAACCCTTTATTTTATTTTAATACGTAAAATCAAATTGCCTATACTTTTAAAATCTTCACATATAATTTTTACACTTTTGAGCTCCCTGTTTCTGTTTGCAGAGTGTATTACAGTATACAGAATACAGTACTGCAGTGATAGTGCTACATTGTATTACATCATGCTTTGATGACTGACCAGAAAAGTCCGGGCTTAATGTCAGGGATATGTGGTTAAAAAAAACATTTTCATGTTTCAGTATCTACAGACAGTGTGACACATATATCCTATTTGTTCAGCCAGTGCAACGGAGAGGCCCCCAATGGACACCTGAGGCGCAAATGTTAGTTGCACTATTGGGACATAAAGAAAGAGCTTTTTGTGTCAAGCTGAGCTGAAGATGTAAACTCAGTTATTGGCACTCATATATTTTTTTTTATTATTAATGAACCTGTTTTAACTGTTATTGTGTTGTCTGTGATGTCTCTCACACTCTGCCCTTGCAACATACAGGGCGCAACTGGCTGGCTGTCAGTCATGCGCGTCCACATGCTCAGAGGGCTCCCACCGTGCATGTGGACGCGCATAACTGACAGCCGGTCGCGAGGGCAGAGTGTGAGAAAGAGTTGGGCAGAGTGTGAGAAAGAGTTATGCACGTCCACATGCTCAGAGGGCTCCCACCGTGCATGTGGACGCGCATAACTGACAGCCGGTCGCGAGGGCAGAATGTGAGAAAGAGTTGGGCAGAGTGTGAGAAAGAGTTATGCACGTCCACATGCTCAGAGGGCTCCCACCGTGCATGTGGACGCGCATAACTGACAGGCAGCCGGCCGCGAGGGCAGAGTGTGAGAAACAGTTATGCGCATCCACATGCTCAGAGGGCTCCCACCGTGCATGTGGACGCGCATAACTGAGAGGCAGCCGGTCGCGAGGGCAGAGTGTGAGAAACACCAGCTGCCAGCCCTCTGAGCTCTGCCAGCCTTGTCAGCTTGTACGTGGACGCCAGGAAGGTATAACTGACAGGCACCCGCAAGCGTGAGTTCCTGTCAAAAATGCGTCCATAGTTACTGTAGACGGTGCGGTGGGGGGGAGCAAGTCACGTGGTCTCTGTCTGTGAGTTAGTGCTTCGTGCTACGCTTACAGGGAGAGACGCATTCTTATACTTTATGGTATAAGATTATACATATAAAATTGGAACTGTGCACCACCACAACACCACTGTTTATGAGCTGCAGAACACCTTCTAACACTGCGCAGAATGGAAATGAAGTTACAGTTAACCATTTAAGTTCCAGTGCGATATGGAATGCATTGCTTTGCAATGCAATCCATACCCATCTGGCACTCTAAGGGTTAACTATGTGTCGCTCTTCACCCACCTCCTTTGCATTGCCACGGTGGTACTGAGGTAGATTTCTTTTGTACACCACTATATCCAGAGATGTATCCAACGCGGTACCTCTCTGGCACTCATGAGTCTGGCTCAGCACCGGTGTCCATATCCTTTGCTCATTGCCGGAGTAAGACTCACTCAGAGGTGTGCAAGGAGTGTTAGTGCGCACGCTGAGTGCATGCTCGCATGCGCAGTCCAAGTTTTGGATGGATGAGGGAGGAAAAAGCTCTAATGCATTGCAAATTTTTCCCCATAGTTTTGGAGTGCTCATTTCCGTGGCGTCACATTCTGCGTTGGACTCCTATATAACCGCCCTTCAAGGGATTAACCAGTTGACTACCAGAGTGACACTCAAAGGGTTAACCGCTTGAATGCTAGTCATACAGGAGTCCAACTTAAAGCAATCAGAATGCGACGCCATGGAAATGAGCACTGCATTATAGCTACACACAATCTCGATACAGAAAAAAATCACATTAATAGTCAATGTTTCCAAACAGGTCATTGGTACTGCATCCAATTACCAATATTTTCACATTCACAAGCAAGTGGTATGAACATTGTGGGTCTATGTTGGGTATGAATAAATCCAGCTGGGGTTTTAGAAATTATATTTATGATTTCCATTGACTGTTGTCTGCTGGGCATTTAAGACTTTAAAGTGATAGTAATGTTTCACAAAAACAGCAGCTCCAATTCATCTTCATAGCAACTGAGACATAGAGAGTGTTATTTCAGTACTGTGTGAGTTGTAGTTCAAGAGTAATTGAAAGATAAAGTTTCCCCCTCCTGCCCCTTTTACCTAGTGTAAGCCACCTCTCCTGAGATGTGGAATCCACTCCATAGACCAGACAGCTAATATCAAGGGTCAATATTCTACTGTGAGAATAATGAAAACAGGTTTTTCAGCTTTTTCCCTTATCTTAATTGAAGATTGTCCCTCTCTGCAATCTACCTGGACACTCCCTGCTGCTCTAAGGTGAGCAGTGTTACATCAGTAAAAGGGGCAGGAGGAGGATATTTTATCATTCAATTACTCTTGAACTACAACTCTGACAGATTTGAAATAACACTCTCCAAGGCCCAAATACTATGATGATTAATTAGAGCTGCTTTTATTATGAAATATTACTATCCCTTTAATGATCCTTTGACTGCCATCTGCTGTTAAGTGTCAGTTCCAATCAGAGTTTAAGGAATGCACCACTAAAGGGTCCATTTTCATACAGGACTTCAATTTCCACTCATCCTCACTCAATTTCTCCTCGCCAAATGCGAGGAGGTGAGTGAAAATTATGAGCCCTGGTTTTGCCCATATTAGGAAGCCCACAAGGACATTGTATCATGTATATGACGTCTGCTGTGTCACAGTTTATATAGTGGGAAAACTTTTTCCATTTGTAAAATCTCGCCTTTATACATTGTATATTTTTCATATGAGGACATATAGTACACTTCCCACAACCAACAAATAAAATTATACCATTATCAGATATTAGGTTAACACAATAATAAGTCATGGGAAGTCTGAACAAAATGAAGACTGACAAAGCACCGGGTCCTGATGGTATACATCGAAGGGTTCTTCAGGATCTCAGTGCAGTGTTAGCAAGACCCCTATTTTACTCTCTCACCCCAGGGTCAGTGCCACAAGATTGGCGTTAAGCTAATGTAGTACATTTATTTAAGAAGGGAACTAAGACAGAACCTGGGAATTATACAGCTGTGAGTTTGACCTCTGCTAGAAGGGATACTAAGAGGTCATATTCAGGATTGCACTGTGGAAAATAAGATTCAACATGGAATCAGGTGAAATCAACATGGTTATATGAGGAACAGATCTGCTATGTTAATATTTGACTTTAAAACACTAGGTTATCTCTTAAAAATTATATATACACAAATGACTAAATGTATTTTATAAATGGAGTGTCTCAAATAGCCTCTATCTGTGACATCAGATAGATATCATATTCATATTTGAGCTTCTATGAAGAAGTAAGTAGCTGCCTAGGTAATGGTAAGGCAAAGGCATTTGATACAGTGCCACACAGGAAGCTGGGGTATAAAATAAGGAAATTAGAGCTAGGGGATAACCTTTGCAATTGGATAGAAAACTGGTTGAAGGATAGGGACAAGTGTGTTGTTGTAAACGGATAATTCTCCAATACAGTTGAAGTTGAGAGTGCAGTACCTCAGGGTTCAGTACTTGGGTCACTGATTTTTAACATGTGTATAAATGACCTGGAAATAGATATAGAAAGCAAAATATCAATATTTGCATATGACACTAAATTATGCAAGGTAATATATTCAGAACCTGATATTTGTTCTACAGAGGGATTTACATAAAATGCCAGAATAGGCAAACAAATGGAATATGAAATTTAATATGGAAAAGGGTAAAGTCATGCATTTGCATGCTACTTATGAACTTAAAGGGAGAGTAATACTTCGTTTTATCTTTATTTTATTTTGTAGGCATTAAAACATGAAGAACGATATAAGTCTTATCTCTCAAACTTTTATGGTTTGAGAGATATTCACAAGCAAAGCTTCCCCTCCCGCCCCTTTTACCTAGTGTAAGCCATCTCTTCTCAGATGTGGAATGCAGTCCATAGATCAGACAGATAACAGCAGGGGACAATCTTCTTCCTATCAGAACATTGAAAGCCCTGCCCCCCTTGACAAGTTTTTCAGGTTTTTCCCTTATCTTAATTGAAGATTGTACCTTTCTGCAATCTACCTGGGCACCTCCCTTCTGCTCTGGCTGAGCAGTGTTACATCAGTAAAAGGGGTGGGAGGGGGATATTTTGTCATAGAATTACTCTTGAACTACAACTCTGACAGAATTGAAATAACACTCTCCAGAGTCCAAATACTATGATGATTAATTAGAGCTGCTTTTATTATGAAACATTACTATCCCTTTAATTCAGTCATTTCAGAGAAAGACCTGGGAATCCTTGTAAACTACAAACTTGGAATCAGTGACCAGTGTCAAATAGCAGTAGCAAAAGCAAACAAAGTCCTGTCTTGCATAAAAAGGGGTATTGAAGCAAGAATGGATAAAATAATTTTGTCACTGTACAAATCATTGGTAAGACCTCCCCTCGAATATGCAGTGTGGTTTTGGGCACCAGTTCTGAAAAAGGATTTTCTAGAACTGGAGAAAGTATAGTAAAGATCAACAAAATTAATTAGGGTAATTGAAGGCTTGACATATGAGGAACATGTAGACAAACTTGCTTTATTTATTCTAGAAAAAAACACGACTAAGAGGAGATCTTATCACAACGTGCAAGTATGAGAAGTCAATAGTAGGCTCTCTCTGGTGAGCTTTTAATTCCAAGGTCTGATCAATTAACCAGGAGCCACCCCTTGAGATTAGAGGAAATGAGGGTTCAACTTCAGCAGAGGAATGTTTTTTTACAGCAAGGTCTGTTAAATTGTGGAATTCTTTGCCCATGGATGTGCTAATGGCATATACAATTAATACATTTAAGATAATATTACATATATTTATTTCAAGAGGGAACATACAGGGTTATACTGTGTATTAGTAGGCAAAACAGGAAGTTCAGATAAAGACTAATTTGTTGGCAATAGGAAAGCTTATATAATTCTCATTTCTCTGGTTTATGAGGCAAAGGTTGAAGCTGATGGAATTGTGTATTCTTTCAACCTAATTTACTATATTACGATGTTAAATGATTTTTCTTTTAACGAGTTTTAAACGAGTTTTCTTATATTATCTTCTTTAATAATCACTGGTTTGTTCACCATTCATTTTAGCATTTGGATGCAATCTTAAAATTTTTATCTCTTGGATCCTCAATTCTGCTGCTGTTCCTGGAGATACTCCATTGGGAAAATTGTGGCAGCGCATTCAACCTGTTTCTAGTAGCTCAGGTTAAACAGAAAGGTTGCTGATAAACATAGAGCTGTGGCTCTTCACTTTGCTCCTGGAGATGTGGTTTGGCTTTCAGTCTAAAAGCAAATACTGTTTGATTTTTCCATCAGCCAAGTGAAATACCTGCTGGCCATTAGCCAAATTCAATTCTTGCTTGACCCTAGCCAAATACATTGTGTGCCTGTTATTTGCCAAGTTCAAAATCAGCAAGCCAAAGTATGTGAATGACTCTGCTGATGAACAAAAACAAAATTTCTTGTTCCATGGCTAGCCACAGCTAAAGAGCATCATGTTTTAATTCTCTAGTGGCATTACAGTGGAGACATTTCCACATACATATTAGACTATCCTGTCCAGTCCAGTTCCAAATTGATGGGCAAGTCCCCTCTGCACGGCAAATACCAGCCAACCCCAGATGCACATTTCAGCCTTGTTTGGGCCTTGTCAGGGAGGTGCAGCTGATTTCCCTAGGCACTTGAGAGCAAGGGGTCCACATCTGAATTACCCTTTACCCTTAGGGAACTGGACTGGCCTTTTGAGTGTGATTAGTCTAATATATTTGTAGAAATTTCTTCTCTGCTATGGCACTAGAGAACTAAAATGTGACGCTTCTGACTGGTGACTAGCCATAGAACAAGTCCTTAAGCTTTTGGTCATCCTCAAAGCCTCTCACAATTTGGTATGTATTTTTGAATACTCTTAGGTGGCCTTTCCTTAAGAGTGAAGTGTAATCCAGATGTGGCCACCTTGCTCTCAGTGCCTCGGAAATCTAGCTTCTCATCAGTGATGCGGCCCAAAAAGGCCAAAATGTACATCTGGGGCTAGCTGGTGTTCACGTGCAGAGGGGGACTTGCCTATAAATTTGGAACTGGATTTCCTTTTTGGGTGTGACGGAACCCTCTACCACTGGGGCTCCTGGAGGTGGCTGAGGGACAGCCTCCTGCCCACAGACTATGGACCTGGCCCTGGAACGGGGTATGGTCTCCCCCTGAGGCTAATCACTGTCCCGTTTGCCCCTTGTCATGGAGGCCTCCATTCCCAGGGCTCCTGAAGGGTCCTGGACTGCCCAGCTGTGAGTGCTATCACAGAGTTATACTCTGATCTGATGTCTGTCATTTAATTATGTAGTTATGTAATTATGTTGTGATGTAATTATGTGTGATGTAGTCCTTTGTCCCCCATGTGGAGACTCCCATTGTATGGCTTGTGTATTTTTTCCATTGTTTCCATTGTGCCTTTTTGTATTATGTGCCCCTCCACCACCAGCCACATTGTATTCCTTGGGTATACTCCCATATGATGGTTGCAGTGGCTTGTATCCTATTGCATTCTAAGATGTGTTGATAATGTGGTTATGTGTGTATATAAACCCGGTGTGTTCTGCAATAAAGAGTTCTTATTTTCACCCTACACTATGTTGCGACTAGTGGTTTGGGTGGCTGAAGAGATCAGTGTGTGCAATCACAAGTTAAGGGAGCACAGGTTGGCGGAGCTACCCGGTCAGGGTATCTGGGTTCCGTCACATTGGTGGCAGCTGTGGTATGCTTCCTAACTTAAGGACATTCAAACCACCACCGGAATCTATCTCCAGGATCCGATATATCAGAGCTTGTGCTGGTGGAGAGGGATCATGCCCGTGGGCAGCTCTGGAGGGATGTTATCCAAGTGCCCCAGAAATACCTGGGAAACCTCAGAGGAAAGGTACTGGCTCCAGCGGGACTTGCGGATGCCATTCCTGGGGGAGTAGCCCTTGGAGGAATGGGTGGCTGAGCTGGATGTGCTGGTCCAAGTAGAGCTGAGCTTGGATGAAGGATACCAGGCTCTGCGATGGTTTGCAGCACAGGGCTGGAGGATAAACATCCCATAGAGGGTTATGGCTTGGGCAGCCCGAGATTACTATTGGAAACACTCTAGGAGGATTACAACTTTAGCAATGCAGCAGCATGGCTGAGAGAGAACCTCTAGGAGCTCAGGAAGGAGGATATCCCAGACTGGTCCGAGCTGAGGGCTGACCTGGACTGTTTTGTCACCCAAGAATGGGAACTGGAAAAGGCATACCGAAAGCTGTTCGACCTCGTTCAACAACATGCCCTAGAGACTCCTGATTTCCTAGAGTTAAGAGAGGTGCCAAATTTCCAAGACTTGGGGTGGATTGGACCGTCATCTCCACTCCCGGATCAGAGGGATGCTGGGCAGCTGGCCCAGGTCTGATACCGGAGCTGTTCAACTTTGCACAACAGCAGGATCGAGAGGATGATATGGATTTAATAGATTTGACATCTGAGGAATTTTGGCCCAGGAGGGAATGCAGTTGGCTTCCCTCCTGAGCGGCAGAGTTTTCCGTGTGTGGTGGATGGGACTGCGGTCTCCACTAGCATGACCCCAGCAGAAGAGTTGGCATCAGGGCAGAGCACTGCTGGTATCTGCCCATCCCTTCCCATTTTTCCCAAGCCTGACCGTGACAGTCCCACATTGTCCAGTCCGGCCTCCCCAGCAGAAGCGCTGGAATCAGGGCAGAGCACTGCTGGTCTCTGCCCACCCCTATCTGTGGCCCCAGGGCCAGAGGATGTTACAAATCCAGCCGAAGGGCTGTCAGCCTCTCTCCACCAGCACTGGGGGAGCTTTGTCCGGTACAGGTGGATGAGACTACAGTCGCCACCTGGGATCCCCAACCCCATGTCGAAAGGGCCCCAGCCACCCTGCTTACTCTCCAGCAGCTGAAAGAACTCCAGGGAGAAGGCGCAGTTGGCACTTCTCCCCAGTTTCAGTTATATTTTAAGGGAGAGGCAGAGGTTGGTCGGGTGAGTACTGCTTTTGGAATGGCAGACGGGTTGGGACACCAATTTTGGGAGAATGTTGATGGGCCAGTGGAGCTGACCGACTGAGGAGTCAACCCATTTGGGGTCTCCTCCTGGGTCAGTCCCCTTCGGAAAGGGGAGAAATGTGATGGAACCCTCTATCACTGGGGCTCCTGGAGGGGGCTGAGGGTCAGCCTCCTGCCCACAGACTATGGACCTGGCCCTGGAATGGGTATGGCCTCCCCCTGAGACTAATCACTGCCCTGTTTGCACCTTGTCAAGGAGGCCTCCATGCCCTGGTCTCCTGAAGGGTCCTGGGGCCCAGCCCCCGCCCTACAGACTTCCCAGCTGTGAACGCTCTCACAGAGTTATGCTGTGATCTGTCATTTAATTATGTAGTGATTAAATTATGCAGTGATGTAATTATGTAGTGATGTAATCCTGTTTGCTGTTTACAGTCCTTTGTCCTTTGTATTATGTGCCCATCCACAACCGGCTCCATTGTATTCCTTGTGGATACTCTCATATGCTGGTTGCAGTGGCTTGTATCCTATTACGTTCTAAGATGTGTTGATAATGCGGTTATGTGTATTGTATTGTGTTCTGCAATAAAGAGTTCTTATTTTCACCTGGTTGGGGTAGCGTGGTCCATCATAGTGGGATTATTTTAATATGTACATGAAGATTTCTCCTCTACTGGCATTAGAAATCTAAAACATGATGCTTCTGAATGGTGATTAGCCATAGAACAAGTAATTGTGCTTTTGTATGTCCACAGAGCCTCTCACTTTTTGGTATGCAGAAATCAGTCTGTTGCATACTGAGTCTGAGGTTAATTTTGAGACATGATCACTGTTCAGTTTAAATATGTCAAGCTTCAATACACCTTTCATCATAGGATAAGTATTGTTAATTAATAATTATTGGCTGTCTAATTCTGGCTCCCTGGCATTAGTTTGCTCTAAATGTGTGGATAACCTTCTGCTTGCTGCATCTCTTATTGTTTTATGGCTTTGAGCGGTCCTCACATTACATCATACCCCATTTCAATTCTCATACAAACTCTGTAGTCAGTTCTGGTAACTAAATATCCTCCAGTTACTTGACACCTCTTATGACTTTCTACAATACAGTATCCCTGTTTCTAGCTCCACAGTTTCCTAATTAACTGGTGCCTGTTGCTCTCTGTGCAATCTTGTCCAGTTGAACAGTCTCAATCCCTATACAGCTCAGTATCTGAAAATCATATCTGCAAGTTTTTCTGTTGTAAGTTCTATTAAATTGTTTAACCCTACAGTGGCCAGACCTGCTTCTAGTTGACTCTAGCTGATCAGGATCCAGATCCCAAGTCAAGTGGTAGATTCTGAAATGTTCCTCCACTACTCTATGTGACTGTCATCCTGTTGACCCAATCAGCCCTGGCACACTCAGATGCAGCCAGAGTGAATAATAACTACATGTAGTAGAACAGATTTGTTGTGGGGAGAAGCAGACTAGTAAGTCAGTGACAGTAGTTGATGGCCGATGAAGGTTGAAGTGCCGTAGAATTGAGAGAGAGTGGTATTACCATAGGAAGATGTGACCAGAAAGGAGGGTGGTATGGAAACAGTTCTCAACAACACACATACACACACTTTCTCTCTCCTTCTATCTGTGGATGAATATCTGTCCCCATGTAATAACTCAGTTTGTGAAAAGGTACAATTATTGTTCCAGATCGAATAAGAATATGATTACATGTTTCATTTAGTGCACCATGTACTTTATTTATCTTTTAAACAGCCATTGCTGTTGCATTCAGCTGATAGTGACATGAAATGTTGCTTATACATCACTAGTACTATAAACCACTACTATTAACATGAACTGAATCTCTAAACCATATGGCATTTGAATTAAAGCACATGTGAAATAATCTTTAAAGGAGAATTAATGCCTCCAAATAACCACAGCTTTATTTACTATGGTCAGAAAACCCTAATGACATTCACATGAGAGAGCCTCTTCAACCCTCTACTTTATGTCCATGGATGCAAACATAACAGTTGCTAGCAGGACCAGAGCACAAACTCAGCCCACTGTCACGGTATTCAGGCAAAGAAGGACAGACACAATATAAAATGTAACCACCTTTATTAAGAATGTATACAGCAATAATAGTATAGTCCACACAACCCCAGACCACAGGATGATAGGACCCAGCTCCTACCCGGAGCTGCACACTGTGCTGTGCACTGCACTACTCATGAACCAAGACTAGGAAAGAGGCTCAAGTAGAACACCAGAGTGACAGAGTATATAGTATAAGTCACCACTCCTGGTCAGTAACCAAGACAGGTACTCAGCCAAGCCGGGGTCAGGAATATGGAGATCAGAGAAGTCAGGAACAAGCCAGGAGCCAGAAGGGATGTCAGAGGAAGCCAGGTCATACACAGGTAATCATCAACACAGTAGAACACTCTTGCAGCCAGAAGCAAACACAAGGGCAATCAGGTTGTGAGCCAAACTGCTTTAAATACCCCGGGAAGGTTGGCTGATAGCAGTCAGGTGAGCAAACACTGGTCAGCTGATTCCGCCTGATCCAGCAAAGGGAAGGCAGCAGTAATGGATAGCAGAACACTGGATTAGCTCAGGCAGCAGAATCGAACAGCAGAGTAGAGCAGCTCAGCCAAACCTTGACACTAGGAGTGAATGGAGCGAGTAGGCAGCCAAAGCCACAGGTCAGACAAACCAGGGACTACACGGAGCATGTTAGTAGCCAGAGCCAGAGATCAGGCAAACTGGGAACTATAAGGAGCGAGTCAGTAGCTAGAGCCAGAGGACAGACAAGCCGGGGTCTACACAGAGCGAGTTAGTCAGCCAGAGCCACAGATCAAAACCAATGTGGGTAGTCAGACAAACCGGGGTCATAAGTGGAGCAGATTCTCAGATAGGCACGGGTCACAATGGCGCAAGAAGAACTAGCAGAAACACCACGTAAGGGCAATGACTCCTAGGCCCAAGGAGGTTAATAAAGGAGCAGAAGAAGGTGGGACCCAATTAGACAAAACAGAATAGGCCCATAAACAGGCGTCAAAGACAGTGCCTGTGTCATGACGTCAGCAATGCAGAAGTAATCACAATCATGCCGGCCGACACACCACAGAGGAAGGAAGCACAGGTTCTCTTAGGCCCCTAAAGGAGATTGTGATAGTACCCCCCTTAACAACCTCTCCCCGACAGAAGAGGACCAGCACCAGAGGAATTACGGGAGTGGAATTCATGGAGAAGGGCAGGTGCATGTAGATCTCTTAGCAACCCAGGAACACTCCTCAGGTCCATATCCTTTCCAGTTGACTAGATATTGTACCTGGCCTCTGACTCTGCGAGAGTCCAAAATGCTTTGCACTTCATATTCCTCATGGTCCCCTACTTGGACAGGTCTGGGACAGACAGGAGCAGTAGTATATATGTTACAGGCCAATGGTTTCAGTAAGGACACATGGAATACATTAGAAATGTGCATATTAGCAGGGACTTTGAGAGCATAGGTCACAGGGTTAATCCTGCGGTGAACCCAAAAGGGACCCACAAATCGGGAAGCCAGATTTTTACAAGGCACCTAGAGATGGAGGACAGCCATACACTCTCTCCCATCTGGAACACTGGAGCCGGTAGATGCCTACGGTCTGCTTGTCTCTTATAGCATAACGTGGAACTCTGTAGGGATCTCTGAACCCGTACCCATGTGGAGCGGAGCACCCTCAAGTGCTCCTCCAGAGCAGGAATATTTTGAGCCTCGAAGGGCTCAGGCAGGAGAGACAGTTGGAACCCATAATTTAATCAGAAAGGGAGAACAGGTTTGCCCAATTATCATGATGTTCGGAGATAAAACAACGGAAAAACTGTTCTATCGTCTTATTAGACCTCTCTGCAGCACCGTTAGACTGTGGATGGTAAGCCAAGGAGAACAAGAGCTAGATACCCATCTGACTGCAAAAGGCGCTCCAAAAACACAACGCAAACTGGCTCCCATGATCCAAGACCACCACTTTGGGTATATCATGGAGACGAACCACCTCCTTGGCAAAGATTTTGGCTAACATCTTGGAGGAGGGGAGTCCCTTAAGTGGCACAAAATGGGCCATCTTGGAAAATCTATCCACAATCATGAGGATGACTGTGTAACCCTCTAAGACAGGCAGAATCAATAGATAAGTGTGACCATGGACGTTCCCCATTCGGAATGGGTTGCAGAAGACCAACCGGGAGGTGTCTAGGAGTCTTAGTCCGCGCACAAGTGGAACATGTGGCAACAAATGCGGAGCAATCTGTCCTCAAGCTGGGCCACCAAAAGAGTCTAGTCATAGACCATATAAGTTGGTCTCGCCCAAGGTTCCCTGCTGCTTTCAAGGAATCTGGTACAGAGGGATTCAGGCACAAAACACTTCCCATTTGGTTTATCCGCCGAGGAGGAAGCTTGAGCAGCCAAAATCTCCTCGCCAATGGAGATGTAATACTGGTACGTATCGTAGCCAAGATGCGGTTAGGAGGAATAATAGGAACCGGAGGAGACTCCTCCTGGGACTCGGCCCCAAATTGTCGAGAGAGAGCATCTGCTCTAATATTTTTAGTACCAGGGAGGTAGGAAAATACAAGATTAAACCTCGAGAGGAATAGGGCCGATCTGGTCTGACGTGGGGATAACCTCTTAGCCACAGACAAGTATATGAGGTTCTTGTGATCAGTCAGTATCAGGATAGGCACCGTCGTACCCTCCAACAGATATCGCCATTCTTTCAAGGCCAGGATGATGGCAAGTAATTCATAGTCACCCACATCATATAAACTCTCAGCCTTAGACAATTTTTTAAAGAAAAATCCGCACGGAAGCAATGGTTTCCCAGGGCCCACGCACTCGGACAACAAAGCGCCTACTCTAGACTCTGAGGTGTCAACCTCCAGGGTAAACGGTAGGGCAAGGTTCGGGTGGGACAATATCGGGGCTTTCACAAAAGCCGACTTCAAGTCCTCAAATGTCTGCAAGGCCTCTGGTGCCCAGTCTGAAGGATTAGCACCTTTCTGAGTCATGTCTGTGAGAGGTTTGACTACTGTGGAGAAGTTTTGTATGAACTTCCTGTAGTAATTAGTGAAGCCCAGGAACCTCTGTATGGACCTTAGCCCCACTGGAAGTGGCCACTGCAAGATGGCAGACAGTTTTTGCTAGGCCAGAGGATGAAATAACGTATCCTAAGAAAGTCACCTGGGATTTGTGGACTTTACACTTTTCTAGCTTGCAGAACAACTTGTTCTCTCTCAGCAGTTGTAGGACCCGGCCTACATCACCTCTATGTGCCTCCAAGGTAGGAGAATGGATGAGTATATTGTCCAAATATACTATGACTAGTGATGAGCGAGCACCCCAATGCTCGGGTGTTCGGGTGCTCTAACCGAGCACCCCCTGAGGCTCGAGTGCTCGGCCGAGCACCCGAGCCCCATTGAAGTCAATGGGAGGACTCGAGCATTACACCAGGCACCCCCTGCTCTGATGAGGGGAGGGTGCCTGGTCCATAGGAAAAGGGCAGAAAAGGATGGAAACACCACAGAAATGGTTCAGGGACAGCATAGGGAGGATGTCTGGATGCATCTTGGACTCCAACATCGCTGCTGGGAACGATCTTTCGCCCGTAGTACGCCATTTTTACAGACTGACCATAAAACACACAAAAAGGAAAATAAAAACGACTTTAGGCGAAAAATTGTTACCAAACAATATTTGCTGTATATTTACTTGTATATCATCTGCAAATTCTCCCAAAAATTTCCTTGGTTTTCGGAAGTGAGGCCATGATTAAGAGGGAAACGTGCGCAGAGGCAAATTCTCCCAAAAATGTCCTTGATTTTCAGAACTGAGGCCATGATTAAGAGGGAAACGTGCACAGAGGCAAATTCTCCCAAAAATTTCCTTGATTTTATTGAACTGAGGCCATGATTAAGAGGGAAACGTGCGCTGAGCCGACCATCTAAAACATTATGGGTGAGGGTCTGCTGCAGAGCTGACCATCCTAAACATTATATGCGAAGGCCCGCTAGTGAGCTGACGCTATAAAACATTATATGAGAGGGCCCGCTAGAGAGCTGACCCAATAAAACATTATATGAGAAGGCCCGCTGGTGAGCTGACCTATATAAAAATTGGCAAACAGGGCCCGCTGGTGAGCTGGCCCTATATAAAAATTATATCACAGGGCCCGCTGGTGAGCTGGCCCTATATAAAAATTATATCCCAGGGCATATGGAAGAGGAGGAGGAGGATGAGAAGATTAAGAGTCAACCATATACCCGTTTTTTGGGTGGAAGGGGTGAATGGGAATACAGAATATTCCCATCATTGTAAATAACATATATAAAGTGAGTTTATGTTCCCCCGGGGCTTTCCTCCAGTGGAGTGGAGAAGTCAGGGGAAATCCAGGCCTTGTTCATTTTTATAAGTGTCAACCTATCAGCATTGTCGGTGGAAAGGCGGATACGCTTATCTGTTATGATGCCACCAGCAGCACTAAATACCCGCTCAGACAGAACGCTGGCGGCAGGGCAGGCCAGCACCTCCAAGGCATAGAGTGCCAGTTCATACCACGTGTCCAGCTTGGACACCCAGTAGTTGTAAGGCACAGAGGGATCATTGAGGACGCTGACACGGTCTGCTACTCCTTCACCATCTTCCAAAACTTTTCCCTCCTTGTGACACTAGGCTGCGCATCAGGGTGAGGGTGCTGGCGGGGTGTCATGAAGGTGTCCCACGCCTTGGAGAGTGTTGCCCTGCCTTTCTCGGAACTGCTGTGTGCTCCCCTTTTCTCCCCTTCTCGGTTGGCCAAGGTAGCACGTACTCTGCCGCCAGCGTTGTCAGATGGAAAATTTTGGAGCAATTTTTCAACAAGAACCTTCTGGTATTGCACCATTTTGCTTGTCCTCTCCACCGGAGGAATGAGAGATGAGAAATTCTCTTTGTAGCGGGGGTCCAGAAGGGTGAACACCCAGTAATCCGTGTTGTCTAAAATGCGTGTAACGCGTGGGTCACGGGAAAGGCAGCCTAACATAAAGTCAGCCATGTGTGCCAGAGTACCAACAGGCAAGATTTCGCTGTCCTCACCAGGAGGATGACTCTCAATCTCCTCATCCTCTTCCTCCTCTTCTGCCCACCCACGCTGAAGAGATGGAACTAAAGTTCCATGGCTACCCTCTGTAGCGGAGACAACCGTGTCTTCCTCCTCCTCCTCCTCCTCCTCCTCCGCCTCCTCCAATTGTCGCTGAGAAGACGAAGTGAGGGTGCTCTGGCTATCACCTTGTGTAAGCTCTTCCTCCCCCATTTCCACCTCTTCCACATGCAAAGCGTCGGTTTTAATTGTGAGCAGCGAGCGTTTCAGTAGACACAGAAGTGGGATGGTTACACTGATAATAGCGTTATCGCCGCTCACCATCTGTGTCGATTCCTCAAAATTGCGTAAAACCTCACAGAGGTCTGACATCCATTCCCACTCCTCACTTCTGATTACAGGAAGTTGAACGGAGAGGCGACGACCGTGTAACAGCTGGTACTCCACTACTGCCCTCTGCTGCTCACAAAGCCGGGCCAACATGTGGAAGGTGGAGTTCCAGCGCGTGCTCACGTCACACAGCAGCCGGTGAGCTGGCAATTGTAAGCGCTGCTGCAGCTTCAACAGGCCGGCTGAAGCTGTTGATGACTTACGGAAATGTGCACACACGCGGCGCACCTTGGTCAAGAGATCATGCACATTGGGGTAGGTTTTTAGAAATCGCTGCACCACTAAATTAAATACATGCGCTAGGCATGGTACGTGTGTGAGCTTGCCGAGCTCCAAAGCCGCCACCAAGTTACGCCCATTATCACACACAACCATGCCTGGTTGCAGGTTGAGTGGCGAGAGCCACTGCTCGGTCTGGTGACTAATCCCCTGCAACAGCTCTGAGGCCGTGTGCTGTTTGTCCCCAAGGCAGATCAGCTTCAGCACGGCCTGTTGACGCTTCCCCACTGCAGTGCTACACTGCTTCCAGCTACTGGCTGATGGGGGAGTGGCGGTGTGTGTAGAGAATTCGGAGGTGGAAACGGAGGAGGAGGAGCCAATAACGTAGGTGCTGGTGGAAACCCTGATGGAGGTAGGGCCCGCAATCCTCGGCGTGGGTAGCACCCGTGCCAACCCAGGGTCCGAGTCGCTCCCAGCCTCCACGACATTCACCCAGTGTGCCGTCAGGGAAATGTAGCGTCCCTGGCCACAAGCACTTGTCCATGTGTCAGTCGTTAAGTGGACCTTCCCAGTAACTGCGTTGGTCAGGGCACGGGTGATGTTACGGGACACATGGTGGTGTAATGCGGGGATGGCACACCGGGAAAAGTAGTGGCGGCTGGGGACCGCGTACCGAGGGACAGCTGCTGCCATCAGGCTGCGGAAGGACTCAGTGTCCACAAGCCTAAATGGCAGCATTTCGATGGCCAGTAATTTGGAAAGGTGTGAGGTTAGTGCTATGGCCTGTGGGTGGGTGGCTGGGTACTTTCTCTTGCGCTCAAATGCCTGGGGTAACGACATTTGGACGCTGTGCTGGGACAGGGAAGTGGATGTGGTCGCTGATGGTGCTTCAGATGCTACAGGTGCAGGGCGGGAGGTATGCGGGCCTGCGCCTTCGACAGGCGATTGGCCGGCACCGAAAACAGGGGAAGAGGAGGCAGTGGTGTGGCCTGCAGACACAGATGGGCGATCCAGGCGTTCCTCCCACTTACTACGGTGCTTGGATGCCATGTGTCGGATCATGCTGGTGGTGGTGAGGTTTCTAGTGTTCATGCCTCGGCTCATTCTGGTGTGGCACAGGTTGCAAACTACAATTCTTTTGTCGTCCGCACTTTCCTTAAAAAAACGCCATACCGCGGAACACCTACCCCTTGGCAAGGTAGATTTACGCAAGGGGGTGCTCCGTGGAACATTTGCGGGCCGGTTTGGTGCGGTCCGCCTTCTTTCTGTAGCCACACCACTGCCTCTTCCAGCCTGTTGCGGTGCTGCAGATGGCTCACCCTCAGGACTGCTGTCATCGCTCGGCTCTACACCTTCCCAGGTGGGGTCAGTCACCTCATCGTCCACCAAGTCCTCCTCCACTTCCTCACTCTGATCATCCTCCTCAAGTCTTGATCCCACCACATACTCAGTCATTGACAACTGTATAACATTCTCCTCAACAAGGTCTTGAGACGGAAATAGTGGTTGATTTAATGGCAACTGTGTCTCATCATCATCATCATCATCCACTACTTCCTTTGACCTTAAATGCCGTTCACATCTGTCATCTTCTTGAGATTGGGTAGCCTCTAGAGGTTGTGAATCAGGGCACAAGATGTCATGTTCCTCTGCAAGCGTGCTTGGAGAGAGGGTCAAATGAAGGATTGGTGATGAGACGAGCTCCTCACTATATCCCAGTGTGGGATCACTTCTTTGACCAGACCGTGTATGGTGGGAGGAAGGATGATCAGAGTGAGGATTATGTTGACCAGACTCTTGGCTACTGAGAGTGGACTTGGTGGAAGACAGGGTGGTGCTTAACCGACTGGAAGCAGTATCAGCTGTCATCCAACCGACCACCTGTTCGCAGTGGTCGGACCTCGAGAGTGATGTCCTGCGACGCCCTGTAAAATTACACATGAAGCTAGGTATGGTGGATGTCTTTCTTTCTTGTGCTCTGGCACCAGGCACAGTTTCTCCGCGTCCTGACCCGCGCCCTGAACTTTCAGGATCACGTCCACTTCCCCGTCCCTTTTTACCCGCCTTCTTCATCTTACACAGAATATGTGACTTTAATATTTGAGTTTGAAAACTTAACAGTATTTCTTATTATTCTGCAACTCTGCAGAGTACACAGAATAGGCTGCTAAACTGCGGTGAAACACACTGAATGGAATATGTGAGTTTAATATTTGAGTTTGAAAACTTAACAGTATTTCTTATTATTCTGCAACTGTACAGAGTACACAGAATAGGCTGTTAAACGGCGGTGAAACACACTGAATGGAATATGTGACTTTAATATTTGAGTTTGAAAACTTAACAGTATTTCTTATTATTCTGCAACTGTACAGAGTACACAGAATAGGCTGTTAAACGGCGGTGAAACACACTGAATGGAATATGTGAGTTTAATATTTGAGTTTGAAAACTTAACAGTATTTCTTATTATTCTGCAACTGTACAGAGTACACAGAATAGGCTGCTAAACTGCGGTGAAACACACTGAATGGAATATGTGACTTTAATATTTGAGTTTGAAAACTTAACAGTATTTCTTATTATTCTGCAACTGTACAGAGTACACAGAATAGGCTGTTAAACGGCGGTGAAACACACTGAATGGAATATGTGAGTTTAATATTTGAGTTTGAAAACTTAACAGTATTTCTTATTATTCTGCAACTGTACAGAGTACACAGAATAGGCTGCTAAACTGCGGTGAAACACACTGAATGGAATATGTGACTTTAATATTTGAGTTTGAAAACTTAACAGTATTTCTTATTATTCTGCAACTGTACAGAGTACACAGAATAGGCTGTTAAACGGCGGTGAAACACACTGAATGGAATATGTGACTTTAATATTTGAGTTTGAAAACTTAACAGTATTTCTTATTATTCTGCAACTGTACAGAGTACACAGAATAGGCTGCTAAACTGCGGTGAAACACACTGAATGGAATATGTGACTTTAATATTTGAGTTTGAAAACTTAACAGTATTTCTTATTATTCTGCAACTGTACAGAGTACACAGAATAGGCTGCTAAACTGCGGTGAAACACACTGAATGGAATATGTGACTTTAATATTTGAGTTTGAAAACTTAACAGTATTTCTTATTATTCTGCAACTGTACAGAGTACACAGAATAGGCTGTTAAACGGCGGTGAAACACACTGAATGGAATATGTGACTTTAATATTTGAGTTTCAAAACTTAACAGTATTTCTTATTATTCTGCAACTGTACAGAGTACACAGAATAGGCTGTTAAACGGCGGTGAAACACACTGAATGGAATATGTGACTTTAATATTTGAGTTTCAAAACTTAACAGTATTTCTTATTATTCTGCAACTGTACAGAGTACACAGAATAGGCTGCTAAACTGCGGTGAAACACACTGAATGGAATATGTGACTTTAATATTTGAGTTTGAAAACTTAACAGTATTTCTTATTATTCTGCAACTGTACAGAGTACACAGAATAGGCTGTTAAACGGCGGTGAAACACACTGAATGGAATATGTGACTTTAATATTTGAGTTTGAAAACTTAACAGTATTTCTTATTATTCTGCAACTGTACAGAGTACACAGAATAGGCTGCTAAACTGCAGTGAAACACACTGAATGGAATATGTGACTTTAATATTTGAGTTTGAAAACTTAACAGTATTTCTTATTATTCTGCAACTGTACAGAGTACACAGAATAGGCTGCTAAACTGCGGTGAAACACACTGAATGGAATATGTGACTTTAATATTTGAGTTTGAAAACTTAACAGTATTTCTTATTATTCTGCAACTGTACAGAGTACACAGAATAGGCTGTTAAACGGCGGTGAAACACACTGAATGGAATATGTGACTTTAATATTTGAGTTTGAAAACTTAACAGTATTTCTTATTATTCTGCAACTGTACAGAGTACACAGAATAGGCTGCTAAACTGCGGTGAAACACACTGAATGGAATATGTGACTTTAATATTTGAGTTTGAAAACTTAACAGTATTTCTTATTATTCTGCAACTCTGCAGAGTACACAGAAAAGGCTGCTAAACTGCGGTGAAACACACTGAATGGAATATGTGACTTTAATATTTGAGTTTGAAAACTTAACAGTATTTCTTATTATTCTGCAACTCTGCACAGTACACAGAATAGGCTGCTAAACGGCGGTGAAACACACTGAATGGAATATGTGACTTTGATATTTTAGTTTGAAGACTTAACAGTATTTCTTCCTATTCTGCAACTCTGCACAGTACACAGAATAGGCTGCTAAACTGCGGCGAAGCACACTGAATGGAATATGTGACTTTGATATTTTAGTTTGAAGACTTAACAGTATTTCTTCCTATTCTGCAACTCTGCACAGTACACAGAATAGGCTGCTAAACTGCGGCGAAGCACACTGAATGGAATATGTGACTTTGATATTTTAGTTTGAAGACTTAACAGTATTTCTTCCTATTCTGCAACTCTGCACAGTACACAGAATGTGCTGCTAAACTGCGGCGAAGCACACTGAATGGAATATGTGACTTTGATATTTTAGTTTGAAGACTTAACAGTATTTCTTCCTATTCTGCAACTCTGCACAGTACTCAGAATGTGCTGCTAAACTGCGGCGACGCACACTGAATGGAATACGTGACTTTGATATTTTAGTTTGAAGACTTAACAGAATGTGCTCTAATCTGCAACTTTGCACACTAAACAGAATGTGCTCTAATCTGCAACTTTGCACACTAAACAGAATGTGCTCTAATCTGCAACTTTGCACACTAAACAGAATGTGCTCTAATCTGCAACTGTGCACACTAAACAGAATGTGCTCTAATCTGCAACTTTTCACACTAAACAGAATATTTTTTTTTTTTTTTTTTTTGTTTTTTTCCCCCCACACACAATATAACCTGCTGCCCCCACACACAGTAGTCCTAAAAAGGACTTTTGGTTCTTTTTTGTCACAATTTTTGTTTTTTCCTCCCTACACTGCCTTTCCCTTCCTATCCTCAGCTCTCCCTGGCTCAGACTGAGCCGAACTCGATGGTCAGGTGCTATACAGCACCTGACCACGGGTTCTGGCCAGCCAATCAGTGTAATGCCAGCAGCCAACATGGCTGCTGGCATTACACCGATGTCAGAGCCTCCCTGCACGTTTATTGGCTGCGCAGCAGCCGCAAAACGTGCGGGGAGGAGACCCGAACATGGCGGGCGAGCACATGCGGTACTCGTACGAGTACCGCCATGTGCCGAGCAGAGCGATGCTCGAGCCGATCCGAGCATCGGCCGAGCATGCTCGCTCAACACTAACTATGACACAACTCTAAAGTAGGTCTCTGAAAACATCATTAATGAATTCCTGGAAGACAGCGGGAGTGTTGCACAATCCGAAAGGCATCACCAAGTATTCATAGTGCCCGCTCCGGGTGTTTTGAGCTCTGTCTTCCACTCATCGCCTTCTTTTATTTGTACCAAATTGTACCTGTCCCTCAAAGTCAAGTTTAGTGAAAACAGTCGAGCATTTGATACGATCAAATAGCAACGTGATCAACGGAATCGGATAAGCATTCTTTACCATCAGTTTATTCAAGCCTCTGGAATCAATGTATCGTCTGAGTTCCCCGTCTTTTTTTCTTAACAAAAAGGTGAGGAGGACTTTTGGATAATGCCCCTGGCTAAGGCATCAGCCACATAGTCTTCCATGGCCTTGTTTTCCTCCACCGACAAGGGATACACTTGGCCCCTAGGAGGTCTGGCCCCTGGTACCAGATCAACAGTACAATCGTACGGCCTGTGTGGCGGTAACGTACTGGCCTCTACCTTATTAAATACCTCTTCGTAGGACTAGTACTCAGCAGGTAACGAGGTAGAGGTACACAATATTCTAGTAGGCTGCTGGGGGCAAGATTGTGTACAATGAGAGGACCATGATAGGATATCGCAAGTCTGCCAATGAATTCTTGGGTTGTAAGTCTGCAGCCAGGGAAAGCCCAGAATGATGGCATTATGGGGAGAAAGCATCACCTGGAATTGTTGTGTCTCCACATGGAGTGCCCCTACCCTTAGAGACCAGGGTTGAGTCTCACGAGTAACGTATGCCGGGTGTAGGGTCTGCCGTCAATGGCTTCAATAGCCAATGGAGTGGAGCGAGACAGCAAAGGGATAGCGTGTTTGTCCACGAAGTCTGCATCAATGAAAAACCCCGTGGCTCCGGCGTCCAGTAATGCTGGAGCCACCACTGTAGACTCGGCCCAAGATGGTACAACTTCAAGAATAGGTTTGTCCAGAAGTCTCTCTGGGGACTGTGAAATTCCACCCAGGGTCTGTCCCCTACATGATCCTAGGTGCAAGCGTTTCCCGCCCGGATAGGGCAAGCACACAACAAAAGAACCGGCTCCCCACAGTATAAGCAAAGGCCCTTCCTCCTGCTCCAAGCCCTCTCCTCTACTGAAAGGCTTGTGAAGCCTAGCTGCATTGGTTCCCCCCCGGCAGGGTCAGAGCTAGGAGGTATGGGAGGTGAGGGAGGACAGGGTGGGCGTAAGAAACTAGGTGCCAACCGATGTAAAGTTTTACTCCCTTGTTCCTTGAACGACGGCCTCTCACGGATTCTCATATCTATCAGGATGGTGACTGAGAGTAGCTCCTCCAGATCACCAGGCAGTTCTCGGGGCTGCCGTTTAATTTTTAATCATGCCACAAAAGCCTTGGGAAAATGCGTCAAATAGGGCTGCATTGTTTTATCCTACCTCCGCTGCCAGAGTACGGAACTCAATAGTGTAGTCTGCTACTGTACGTTTGCCCTGCCGTATTGTCATAAGTCATTTGCCAGCGGAGGCTGCGCGTCCAGGAACATCAAAGACTCTCCAGAAAGAGGCCACAGATTCCATGAAGTTATGAACTATGGGCTTCTCCGCCTCACATAGTGGGTTGGCCCAGGCCAATGCCTTACCGGACAGGAGGGAGATCAGGAATCCCACCTTCGCTCAGTAGGGAATGCGTGTGGTACCATCTCTAAAAAAAAATTCCCAGCTGATTGAGGAACCCCGGCACAGTGTAGGTTCCCCATCATATTTTTGGGGTAGGGGAGCAGTGCCAGACAACCCTCTACTCGTG
The DNA here is from genome assembly GCA_037306005.1 of Rhinophrynus dorsalis. Taxonomy (NCBI): domain Eukaryota; kingdom Metazoa; phylum Chordata; class Amphibia; order Anura; family Rhinophrynidae; genus Rhinophrynus; species Rhinophrynus dorsalis. The sequence continues at coordinate 149,382,403 of CM074721.1, forward strand.
CCAGCTTCAGAGGTAGTAGCCACAACCGGTGCAGGTACTGGGGAAGCCATCAGTTGCTGAGCAAAGAGATCTAGGTGAGCTGTGCAATTTAACAGTGTTTGCATAGTGACAACTGGTCGATTCTCTGGGATTGATGGAGAATCCATCCTGGACAAGATGCTCTGATTAGGTGGACTGCCTGTACCATCAGTAGACATGGCCCTTACGTACTGTCATGGTATTCAGGCAAAGAAGGACAGACACAATATAAAATGTAACCACCTTTATTAAGAATATATACAGCAATAATAGTATAGCCCACACAACCCCAGACCACAGGATGATAGGACTCAGGCTCCTACCCGGAGCTGCACACTGTGCTTTGCACTGTGCTGCTCACGAACTGAGACTAGGAAGGAGGTGAATGACAGAGTATATAGTGTAAGCCACCACCCTGGGTCTCTCAACCGGAAGCAACAGGTAGCTAGAGTAGACTAGACCCACGGAACATAGAGGCTATAGGTCAGGCAGGCTAGGAGGGCACAGAGCAAGTAGGCAGCCAAAGCCACAGGTCAGACAAACCGGGGACTGCATGGAGTAAGTTAGTAACCAGAGCCAGAGGTCATGCAAACCGGGGACTACACAAAGCTAGTCAGTAGCCAGAACCAGAGGACAGACATGCCGGGGTCTACACGGAGCGGGTTAGTCAGCCAGAGCCACAGGTCAGAACCGATGTGGATAGTCAGATAAGCCGGGGTCATACACGGAGCGAGTTAATCAGCTAGAGCCACAGATCAAAACCGATGTGGGTAGTCAGACAAGTCGGGCTCATGCATGGAGCGAATTCTCAGATAGGCATGGGTCACAACGGAGAGCAAGAGATACTAGCAGAAATATCACATTAGGGCAATGACTGCTAGGCCCAAGGTGGTATATAAAGGAGCAGGAGAAGGCGGGACCCAATTAGGAAAACAGAATAGGCCCAAAAACAGGCGTCCATGTCAGTGCCTGTTTCCTGACGTTGGCAATGAGGAAGTAGCTGCAATCATGCCGTCTGACACACCATAAAGGAAGAAAGCACAGGATCGTTAGGCCTCTAAGGGAGACTGTCATACCAACATGGTAGTCTTAACCTTCCTGTGGTCCTTAAATAATTAAGAAATCACATGCACTCTGTCTTCTTCATTTAAAAACAGAACTGCTAAAAACTGTCATGTCTTCCTTCACGACAGACTGATTGAAAATGTTTTGTCTTTGTGATTGCGATAAAGAGGTGATGAAGTGGAGATGACTTCTCCAGTTTATCACTTCTCCGGTTCCTTTTATTCTATAGAGCCTATTCATTAAGATCTCCAAAGTTGAAGAAATCTTAGTGCTTAGGCTCTATAGAATAACATAGGCATTGGAAAAGTGATAAACTAGAGAAGTCATCTCTACTTTATCACTTCTTTATCACTGCTTATGATTTTCTTGCCATATTAAGGTAAGTGGAGTGCTATAATTAGGATGTTACATGTGTACTCATCTGTTCAGGCAATTGGAGTTTGGGGACTGAATGAGAATGGATAGGATCCTGGATAACACCTTAAGAAGTACTTCTCTCCTCAGGAATCACTCAGGGGAATGTTATTTGAGTAGAAGGAGAGAGGTGGTGGCGTGTCTTGGCGCCAAATGGAGATAGCCGCTTAACGGAGGAGCTCCTGACCCGCTCGCACTATTTGAGCTGATATCGCTGCTGATACGCTTGTGATTCCCGACTCCTTTCTGTAAAGCCTTTGTGGTGATGTCCGCTAAGAAGAAACGAGGGCCCAAGATCACTGCTTATTTGAGGGAACACCCTACCAACAGTCCCCAATCTACTCGATCCCCGCATGGTAAGAAAATGGCCGCGGGAGATAAGGAGAATATGCCTGAGGACCCGCTCTTAAGTGGGGGATCTGGAAACTCACCTGTCCTAGTTCCTCCATTGGATTTTCGCCTCTTTGCTATGAAGGAGGATATAAAACTCTTGCCTTCGATTGCAGACATTGAGCACATCCTTGACCGCTTGAAGGATTCGCTTCGTTCTGATATCTCGGACCTTGGCCGGGATGTGCGCCAGATTGGGGCTCGAGTGCAGGACTTGGAGGACACCACTGAGTCTATTCTTACTGCGCAACAGGAGATGCAGCAGGCCTTGTCTTCGCAGGCCCAGGAAATACAACGCTTGCAGCTCCAGCTGGATGATGTAGAGAACCGCGGACGCTGCAACAACATACGGATCCGGGGTCTACCCGAGTCCAATCCTCAACCTGATCTGGAAGGTGCTCTGCAACAGATCTTTGCCTCCCTTCTGAACCTCGCCCCAGAGGAGATCCGCCTAGAGAGAGCGCACAGGGCTTTGAGACCTCGGCCCTCTGCTGAGGGTAGGCCCAGAGATGTGATATGCTGCTTATCTTCTTTCCTGCAGAAGGACTCTATTATGAGAGCGGCGAGATCTACCCCTTCCATCCAACATGCTGGTGAGGAACTTCAGCTCTACAACGATCTCTCCCCCCTTACGCTTCAATTGTGCAGATCATTCCGCCTATTAACGGATGCTCTACGGTCTCGTAATGTGATGTACCGTTGGGGTTTTCCCTTCGCTCTAATTATTCCCCATGAAGGAGCGACATTGCTGGTGAGGGGTCCAGCCGATGTTCCGGGCGTATGTGACCGCCTGGGGATACCCCAGATTCAGCTCCTGGAGTCCCCTACTTATCAAGGATTGCGTCGGCCGAGAGTTGAGCCAACTGGGCCTAGATGATCAGTGATCCCACAGAAGCGTAGACGCCCGGACCCACCTCAAGATCCTGTCTCCTCCAACAGCGTGTCGTCCTGACCTGAAAGGACTCTCTGGGCCTGTCCCCTAGTTTGGGCTATCTTCCTCTGGGCAGATAAGTGTTCTGATGGATATTAATATGCTTCTTACAGAACTATTATTCTGCCATTTGCAAAACTAACATGTTTAGAGACTCTATTCTCTTTTTCACCTGTTCTCACGTTGCTGCCTAATGTGGAGTCGGGGGCCGTCGGGGGGCTCGCTTTCCCGTGCTCGGCTGCCCGTTTCGGGGCGCCGGGTGCGGGGGGTGGTCCCGCCGTGGGCCTTTGAACAATGCAGCCTATGCTGCAGTTTGTATGTTATTGCACTTGAGCTTATTACCTAGGGGCCCCCTTGTTTCTAAGGGGATTGCCCTCTACTGTTATTTCCACTCACATTTTTCTTGTTTGATGAAAGTGTTTTATGTTTTTACTGTGTTGTGGGGGGATGATGTACCTGCATCTGGGGGGGACACCTTCGGGGGTCTCCTAACTTCTTTTGGTTTTGAACCATTATCTCATCTAGCCACTGGTCTCCCTCCTCGTGAGGGGATCTGAACATCTATGAAATGCAGAGGAGAGTGGAGGGGGGTATTGTTGATATAAAAAAAAACAACAACAACAAAAAAACCATACAAAACCCTGATGCACCTCTCCGTATCCTGCTCTGTATTTGTATACGCTTCTTGATTGTTTTTTTTTTTTGTTGCTGGGCTTCCGGATTGGCGTCTCCCCCCCCCTATGATGGGTTTGTCTTATTTTTACTCACCCACGATCTCTTTCCTAAGATTATGTTCCTTTGTTCCTTCCTACATCTCATGAGCTATCAGATACATTGCTGTCCATAGGCATAATTGCTCCTGTTCACTTTGCTAGCCAGATCAAAGAGGGTCTGTTCCTCCTATTGTTGCCATCACTTTGGTATCATACCCCATGATTCCTGCCGTGGCTTGTTTGTTACTTTATTTGTTTATTATACCTATGCTAGCTGTACGGCTTTCACTTGTGAATTATTGTGTATGTATGTGTGGTCTGTTTGTTTTTGTTGTCTCCTTCAGGGGTAGGGGGGGGCCCGGTTGCTGTCGGCTTACGCGGGCGGCTGTCTGGGACTTCCTTCGGCCCTCTGTTTCTTTATTCTGTTCTATGTTCTTGATTCCTATTTCTCTCCCCATCTTTCCCTTTCCTGCCTCCTTTCGCCTTCTCTTTTCCCCCTTCATCTGGACTGCTCCCGGGTGCAGTTCTTACTAAGGGTTGGCTTGAATGGACTGCGTTATTGGTTTTACCATTGTGTCTATGGCTAACTTTCTTCCACTAAAAATACTTACCTTGAATGTTAAAGGCCTTAACTCCCCTCATAAGTGGAGGATTTTGATGCAAGATCTCCAGCGTCTGGGTCCTCAGATTCTCCTTCTACAGGAAACCCATTTTTTAAAGGGGGAAGAACCGACATTTTTTAGACATTTATATCCTCATCAATATTATAGCTCCTTTTCAGAACGGAAACGGGGGGTGGGCATTCTACTTCATAGATCACTGCCTATTAGAGTGTCAGACTTCAAGACTGATGAGGAGGGTAGGAGTGTGTTTCTTAATTGTTCGTTGGGGGATCTGTCTCTCTCCCTAGCTTCTATTTACTCGCCTAATACTAGGCAATATGCTTTTCTATCTTCTACTCTCTCCTCTCTACGTTGCTAGGCTGATGGCTTGACAGTGCTAGGAGGTGACTTAAACGTTCCTCTTCATCCTCCCCTTGACTCGTCTACAGGGAGGTCGGGGATCTCTCAGACTCTCCTATCCCGTATACGGAAATGCTTTACTGATCTGGATCTGTTGGACATTTGGCGTCATTTCCACCCTTCCCTGTCCCGTTATACTTTCTTCTCCTTTCCGCATCAATCCTCCTCCCGTTTAGACTATATTTTTCTTTCCCAGGCTTATCTTCATTTCTCGTCGGCCGCAGAGATCCTGCCCAGGACATGGTCTGATCATTCTCCTGTCCTGTTATCTCTGGACATACCGGTAGACTTACCTAGATCGGGTGTCTGGCGAATGTCCCCCTCTGCTCTGGATGATGAGACCTTTTGTGCTGAAATTCGAGTGCAGATCACGGACTTTCTGGAGCGTAATAGGGGATCTGTCTCCTCTGTGGTTACTGTTTGGGAGGCACTGAAGTGTCATCTTCGTGGCCTCTTCATCCAATATGCTTCACGGAAAAAGAGAGAGAGGGGAGCTGCGGTGACTCAATTATTGGCGGATATTAGCAGGGAGGAGGAGGTCGCGGACTCTGATCTGGACCGGGTTTCCTTTCAGCGTTTACAGTCCCTACGCTCTGAGGTTAATAACTTGTTCAGTGCGGGGGCTGTGAAGGCTCATAACTGGCAAAAGGTGTCATCCTACGAGTTTGGAAATAAATGTGGCCGGCTTTTGGCTCACCAGATTAAACCTTTGAATACTCCTGCCACCATTCAAGGACTTAAGTCATCTTCCAACGAGGTGGTTAGAGACTTCCCCTCAATTTTAGAGACTCTGCGTACCTTTTATAGGGATTTGTACAACCTGTTTCCGGCTGGGTCCCTTCCCTCCTTCGAGGATTTATTGTCGTACATTCGCTCCACGAATACTCCTAGGCTGACTCCTACCCAGGAGCTGGAGCTGGAGGAGGACTTTGCCTTAGAGGATATTTCTCTAGCCTTACGTGACATGCCAACGGGCAAATGCCCTGGACCGGATGGGTTCCCAGTGCTTTTTTATAAGAAGTTTGAAGATTTGCTGTCCCCTCTACTGTTAGAGGTTTTCCAGGATCTCCCAGACTCCATTCGGGATCATCCACGGTTTGCAGAGGCGCATATCACCTTGATTCCAAAGGATGGCAAGGACCCTCTTTTACCAGCTAGTTATCGCCCTATCTCACTCTTAAATACAGACTTGAAGTTGTATGCAAAAATGCTCGTGTCTAAGCTCAGACCTCTGTTGCCCCTTCTGATCTCTTTGAATCAGGCAGGTTTTGTCCCGGGTAGGGAAGCCCTGGACAACACTATTAAACTTATTCAACTGGTCGACTTAATTCATGACTCTAGGATTGATGCCGTCTTTTTGGCGGTGGACGCTGAAAAAGCGTTTGACAGGGTGGCATGGCCCTTTATCGATGCCACCCTGTCACATCTTGGGATGGGCCCCAAGTTTCTAGCATGGATCAGGGCATTGTATACTAACCCGTCTGCTTCCATTCGGGCAAATGGATATTTGTCTCGGCCCTTTAGGCTGGCCAATGGGACTAGACAGGGATGCCCCCTGTCCCCTTTGGTATTCATTCTCACCATGGAAGTTTTAGCCAATGCCATTCGCTCCAACGGTCAGATAAGTGGGGTCTTCACGGGTTTTGCTGAGCACAAATTGGCACTCTTTGCCGACGATCTGATGTTAACAGTGACTACTCCGGAGTCCTCTATCCCTCAGATTTTGTATGAGCTGGAGCGCTTTGGGTGGTTTTCGGCATTTTCCCCGAATCTAGACAAATGTGAACTGTTAAACATTTCTTTATCGAGACTGGATTTTGCTAGGCTTTTACGCTCTACCCTGTTCCGCGCAGCTCCATCTCATGTAAAGTATCTAGGTATGCTTTTACCTTCCCGCACATCCTCTTTGTTTGCCCTTAACTATCTCCCTATCCTGAGCTCTCTTGAGAAAGATCTGAAGAGGTGGTCCTTTCTCTATTTGTCATGGACAGGTCGGATACATTTTCTGAAAATGGTGGTGATTCCTAAGCTGCTTTATACATTCCAGATGGTTCCTATTCACCTCCCCTGACACTTTCTCCGTTCCTTGCAACGTCTTCTTCATTAATTTGTTTGGCATGGTAGTTCCCCACGGGGGCTCATTCGTGACTTGGCGTTGTGGAGGTATGAGGGTGGCCTGGGATTACCTCTTGTGACTAAATACTATTATGCGGTTCATCTATCCCTTTTTGCCCACTGGTTCCATTCTACAGCTGATAAGGCGTGGATTCAGATTTTCCGGGACTTGATTTCCCCGACCCCGTTACAGGGTCTACTCTGGATGCCCAACTCCTCCCGACCTACACTTTCCTCTTTTCCACCTTTTCTTTTGTCCCTGCTAAACACTTGGAAAACGATCCTCAAAGCTCATCCTTTTCTTTCCTCTAATCCGTCCCCTCTTGTGTCCCTTTTGTATAATCCTGACTTCCCTCCTGGCCTACGTGGCACTGATTTCTCTGCTTGGCAGGGAACCGTCCATCTATCTCCTTACTCTCTCTCTGAAAATGCACAGCTTTTGTCCTTCGATTCTCTCCAAGCAGCTTTAGGTCTTTCATCTGCAGCTTATTGGCAATATCGCCAACTACATAGCTTTCTCAATACCCACCCACACCGTTCCTCTATGTTCCGGGTTCTGACTTTGTTTGAACAGATGCTCCTAGATCCTAACCCTAAACATAGGAATATTTCTGCTTTTTACAATCTTCTTCTTTCTGATTCCCCACTTCCCGCTATGTCCAGCAGGTCCTGATGGGGCACTGATTTAAATATGGTCTTTGACGACGCTCTGTGGAGACAGATCCTTCGTTCTGCTCTCTTTAGTTCCAGGAATTCTTTAATCGCAGAGATGAATTTTAAGCTGGTGACGAGATGGTACAGGAACCCAGAGGTCCTCCATTCCTTTTACCCGTCGGTCCCTGACGTTTGTTGGCGCTGTGGGAGTCCAGGTGGTTCACTTTTTCATTTATGGTGGACGTGTGATAAAATACGTCCGTTCTGGTCAGAGATTAACCGCACCATCTCTAAAGCCCTTGTTGTAGATATCACCCTTTCTCCTGAAATGGTGTGTCTCTATATTCCCATCAGTTATTACGAAAGATTCTTCTCTTACCCGACTATTAACTCACCTCCTTAATGCTGCTAAACTATGTATTCCCAGACGCTGGAGATCGGATTTGCCACCCTCTCGGCAGGACTGGCTTAGTCAGGTTTCAGAGACTATCCTCCTGGAAAAATTACTCCACATTAGGAGACGTGACTTAGCCTCCTTTACCTCCGTCTGGTCCCCTTGGTTGGGGGGACGGGTGGATTAGTGGGGTCTCTCCTCCTCCTTTTTTACACTTGTTTAACCCTTACCAATTTTGTTTTGGTGGCCTTCGAGTTGAGCCTCTCGCTCCCTGGGGTGGTCCAGATCCTATTTCTGTCCCTACCTGATTCTCCTTTACTCTTTACCTCTCTCTTCTCCCATGTTATATGTGCCTTTTCACATTCTTTCCTTCACTTTTTCTCGCTCTCTTTTCTCTATATTTTGTGGTGCATGTCCTTTTGATATCTGCGTTTCTATGCTAATTACCAAAGGTGTATGTTGTTTCTTTTTTTTTTCTATTGAACAAACCATGTACCATTCAAATTGTACCTTTTGTTCTTTCAATGCAAATCAGTGACATGTACCCTCTTCTTTGTTCCTTGTTTTGTTTGTATTACTTTATTCTTCAATAAAAATCTTTAATTTAAAAAAAAAAAAAAAAAGAAGGAGAGAGGTGTCATTATGAATTAGTTTATTTAGTGCATATAGTGGATTGTATTTTGGACAAACTGGACTTTAAGTTTAAATGGCAGTCAAAGATTCTTAACCAGGTAGGACTAGTATCCTACCAAGGGTGCAATCTGTCTTACCTCCCAAATGCCATCCATATATATATATATATATATATATATATATATATATATATATAATAAATACCCTGAAGCATCTCATATTGGCCTTGCTCAGATGACAGTCCAGCCATAAAATGCCAGGCAATTAATCTGTGAATAAGAGAAGCAGCCTACCCCAAGGTGTACATTTTCATCTTCTTGGGTTTCATCAGTGAGCTGCAGCTGATCGCTCTCGTGTCTGGGCTTTAAGTTTATCGAATGGAACTGGGCTGTCATTTTCAGTGAATTGATGAAGATGCTTTATGTCCTTAATTGACCATACAGTTCACCCATACAATTCTCGAAGGTTGGGATTGTATCAGAGGGCAATGATTGTAGTATTCCAGTATTTTAATGTAGTTTTCATCGGTCCTGCCTAGAAATTCTGGAAGATTGGGGTTGTAACAGAAAGAAATGATGGGTAAATGTTTTTGTGTGTGAACTTTTAAACATTTAATGACAACATTTCATAATCTGACTGTAGTTTTCATCGGAACAATACAAGAGATGACTGATTTCTCCTGAATGCTTTGTTTGAGTGGGCTCCCACTAACTAGTGTTGCTTTCCCTGTAAATTTCTTATTCATATTTCAAATAAAAGAGAAAATGTGACTGTGGCTATTGGTGGAGCACTCTGTCTAAATCTTTTATTGGACTACAGCTCCCATTACCCAAAAATAACAAAGGATGATCGCATATGTAGAAAGCTGGAGAGCCACATCCTTTAACACTTCAGCATACATTGGGAGAATGTTATAGGCCCCTTGCACTGGGAATTGTTGTAAGGTCCTCTCTGTTGTAGTAATAAAATGTTGATGTCCCCAGGTTACCTCCTCTCCTGTACTTGCTTACAATATCTCTTTTATCAAACTGCTGTTCATTTACTTTACTCAAGATTATGTGGTCTGAGTCTCAATATAGATCATTACAAATGTCACCTCTACATCTACACAGCATCTATTACTGACAGGTGCAGTGGCCTGCAGGGAAGCAGGCAGTTAGGGGAACATGGATAATATCGTTATACCTACCAACCCTCCTCAGCTCCATTTTATTAGCTCCTTTGACCCTGCAGTCCTCATGAGTTCACATTTTAAGCTTCTGGCCCAATGTGTGTTCTGCTTGGCACACGATACCTGCAAGCTCAAGTAGAAGGGCTGGTAGGACAATACATGCAAAATTGCTAAGTTTGAATTTGTTGTGTCACCGGTTTTAACTGGGTCAGGAACAATGTAACCCAGAGAAATATGTATGTATATAAACATAATAATTTTACATGTACATATACATAAATATTTCCGTTTATGAGGATTCAGATGCAAAAGAGATGGTTCAATCAAAAACAGAATTTTTTAGAACACCAGTCAGAGTTTTCGATCACACGGCAGGTTAATCTATACTTCCTTATAAGGAAAGTAGCATCTCAATCTTTGCTGATGACACTAAGCTATGTAAGGAAATACATACAGAGCTGGATGTTTTTTTTTCCCTACAGAAGGATTTAGATAAACTAAGTGAATGGGCAGAAAAGTGGCAGATGTCATTTAATGTAGATACATGTAAGGTTATGCATTTGGGTTGTAGAAACAAACTTGCTACATATACTCTAAATGGGAAACAACTTGGGAAATCCTCATTAGAGAAAGATTTATAAGTACTGATAGACAATAGACTTCACAGCAGTGAGCAGAGTCACTCAGCTGCTGCAAGAGCAAATAGAGTACTAGCCTGCATAAAAAGAGATGTAGAAGCAAGGGATGCTAATATTATCCTACCTCTGTATAAATCCTTGGTTAGGCCTCATCTAGAATATGGAGTACAATTTTGGGCTCCTGTTCTAAAAAAGGACATTATTGAACTGGAAAAGGTGCAGAGACTTGCAACAAAACTGATAAAGGGATTGGAGGATCTGAGTTATAAAGAGAGACTAGCCAAACTGGGTATGTTTACATTAGAGAAGAGACGTCTAAGGGGTGATATGATTACCATTTACATATACATTCAAGGTCAATACAAAGAACTATTCAATGAATTATTTATGCGAAGAGCTGATCTAAGAACAAGAGATCATCCATCAAGACTACAGGAAAGGCACTTTTGACTAAAACAAAAGCAGGGATTCTTTACAGTAAGGGCAGTAAGACTATGGAATGCTTTGCCTCGGGATGTTGTGCTTGCAGATAATGCAACTGCATTCAAAAAAGTAAAGGATGCCTATCTAGCACAGAACAATACTGACAATTATGACAGATGGCTTCAAAGTAAATAGGATATTGATCCGGGGAACTATTTGACTACCAATTGAAATCAGGAAGGAATAATTCCCCCCCACACACACACATACTTGGGACTAGATTGGAAATGGCTCCAGAGGGCTTTTTTTTGCCTTCCTCTGGATCAACAGGGGTGTTTTTGGCATGGGCTGGACTTGATGGACACATGTCTTTTTTCAGCCTTATCTACTATGTAATTAAACATGCACAACAAAGACTAAACAGTAACTAACATCCTAATCTACAAACATATATTTTAGAAGAATACAAAACATGAACACATTTCTTTATACATAAGTGCACTGTGTGTTTTGGCATAATTACCTAGGACAGATTATCTTCCAACACATGTTTCTGTTACTGCTCTCCTCCACTGCCCCTTCTTCCTCTTAATTCTTCACTCCATCTTCCTCCTTCACTTCTTCTTCCACCCTCCTTCACTGACTAAATGGAATCTAATCTCTTGTTTTATATACTTTACTAGCCATTGCTTTCAATTTAAGGAAGCCTAAAACACCCGACAGTGCACTTTATGATGCACATCTTACAGGTGTGGATGCCTAGCCTTGTTGGCAAAACCTTATTTTGAGACACAACTGAAAATACCTCACTCCAGAAACAACACAAAAGATGGCACCAATCGTGAAACATTGTTTAGAACCTCTCAATGTAACATATAACTCAAAAAGGTTTGTACTCACATTTATCTTTGGTCAGCAATAGGATTTCTCCATAACTGACAATCTCACATGTAGGATAATCTCACCGACCCTACCCGATGTAATCCGGTCAGCTGTTCCACTCACACCACTCCTCCAATCACGTCTACACGTCCGATGTTCCAAAAAAGGTTTTTATTAAATACAATATAATTGTTTAAAATAAACCATAAAAATTAAATAAAAAGATATATAGTATAATATAACAGACTACGCGTTTCCCATTATCACTGATAGATATTTATTCATTGGCCATTCATAGATAGCATGAGATTACACAGTTCTGCCCATTCTGCAAGGACACATAGTCCTTGGCCAAGACATCAGCAACTGTGGCCTACATGTCCACAAACAAGCTGACCACTGATATTCTTGGACTGAGAGAAAACAGATCTGCTTCTCGTATTATATAATACGAGCAATATTATGTTAGTAATGTTTCATAATAAAAGCAGCTCTAATTAGTTTTTAAATGGGAACTGTCAACTACAAATAATAACAGGCCAGACAATCTTAATTGCCCCAGTGAATTGTGTCCATTTGCCTTTGTTCAAGAGATAACAGACCACATGACTTCCAAAATCTGCCATCAACTAACGTGTCAGCCTCCATGAACATGATATTCAGGATTTTAGATGATATCTCTTGAACAAAGGCACAATGCATTGTCCTTTAGGATTTTCTGGCAATAGTAAAGTGAGCCAGGAGTTATTTAGAGGTGTTAGTTCTCATTTAAACTTGGAAGGAATGCAATTGAATGTAATTAAAATTTACAAAATCAGATATATTTTTTCTTCTTTTTTAGATCAAAATTAAAAATGGAAGATATTAAAGAAGTCAATAAAGCACTTAAGGTAAGTTATCATTTTTAAATATTCTATTAAGACAGTGCTTTCCAAACTGTGTGTCACGACACGTTAGTGTGTCAGCTGCAGTGTGTAGGTGTGTCGCAGGCAAAGGTGCCGTTTACACAGAGCGAGACTGTCATTCAAACCAAGCACAAGGTACAATGGGAGCTGAGATAAAACTACTACTTAATGGTCGCATTTACAAAGTGCGAGATTGCCTCCAAGTACTGCATACAGCTGGAGCGCCACAAAGATTTGTAACAGCTGGAGTACCTCCATGTGCTGCATACATAACATGTACACAGCACACAGAGGCACTCCAGCTGTTACAAATCTTTTGGCGCTTCAGCTGTTAAAATCTTTTGAGATGCCACCTCCTCTATACCTCTGCCCTCTCTTTGGGCTGCCAGGCTGGAGTGTCCCTGTGCGCCGAGGCTGCCTGTCACATGGCTGTTGCTTCTGCTTGTGGTGCCGATGAGACAGGAAAGACGGACAGTACTTCTAAAATCAGTTATGCTCTATTATGCAACATGAGAATCTTGAGCTTATATGTAACGCAACATTCTCATGTCGCCATTTTAAAAACCACACGACATGCTTAATGCCTTCCGCGGTACGAATGAAAGGTTTTCATGAGATATGTTGTGCCCCCATACATCATCTTATTACAATTTATGTATGTGTTCGTATCTCTTATAAGGGATTATTAGTTTAACCTCTGGTTTGCTAGGAAAACTAAATTACTGTGTCACGAAATGATGCATGTCTAAAAAGTGTGTCACCAACATGAAAAGTTTGGAAAGCTGTGTTTTAAGAAATATAAAGTAGCTTATCACATCAAAATGTTGACATCAGTTATCAATGATTTTTCTTTATTTCTCTCTCCTGTTTCTGAACCTCTACCCTTTCAAGCCTTCTATGTTTGTGACTCTGCACCTCAGAGTTTTATGTGTTTGTGAATTTTATACCCTTTCATTTTGTTTCATCAGTGTAGAATGTGCAATTATGCATTTTACCTAATAGGGAAGTGCCTATTCTAAATGATAAGCAAGCAAATAAATATTTTTCAAACAGTGCATTTCTTTAGAATGGCATAAAATGTATGCATGTACATGTTTGTAGTCTGACTGGTAAGATGGAGGAACCACAAATGACTGCAGTAAATGAGCAGAAAGATCTGATTGTTACTGAAACCTGGTTAGATGATACATGGGATTTAGCAGTCAATCTTGTGGATTATTTACTTTTAGGAGGGCTAGGCTTAAGAAAAGAGGAAGAGTTATGACTATGTAAAGCATGTCTTACAGTGGGAAAGTGTTAATGAAGGGTCCAGTGAAAATGCAGATAATCTGTGGATTAAAATACACCCTGGGGGCATTCATAATAAAAAAAAGTTAATGGATATTTGCTGCAAACTACCTAATATTGGGCAGTTTGAAGAATCTCAACTGTTACTGCAAATGGGAATAGTTCATAAGTCTGGAAATATAATTATAATGGGAGATTTCAACTACTGTGAAATTGACTGGAGAAATATGTCTTCCAGCGCAAAGGGAAATAATTAATGACAATTTCACATCCAATCTAGTAAAGGAGCCAGATAGAAAAAGGCCTTTCTGGAACTAGTGTTCTCAATCAATTCTTAAATGGCACATAATATACAGGTTAGGGAAAATTTTGGGAACAGTGCCCACGATATAGTATCCTTTGAAATATATGATAAACCCATTAACAAGAGTTTAACAAAACATTCAACTATTATAATGTTAAAAAGGCACTATTCAAAGGGCATTCATTGGGATGTAATCTTCAAAGATGCGCTTTAATTAAGTATACATATCAATATATACTATTGGGAATAAACCCAGAGAGGAGCAAATTAAGACCAGTGTGGCTTTATAAAGAGCAATAAGAAGCATGTTTTAAACTGTTTAAGTCAAAAGGGTCAATACATCACTTAAAAAATATAAAGAATGTAATAGACTCTGCAAACCAGAAATGAGGCTAGCTAAAATTAAAACTTCAAAACGTATCACTGTATCCTGTATCAACGTATCCTTTGATTTCTAGCAACATCTACAGTGCACAGAGGAGGGCTGGCATGGGGGCAGGGGTGCAATTGCCACCTGGGCCGTGCATATGTCTGGGCTGTTGGGCCACTGTCTTACTCAATTTCCTTCTTGCTGCCTTAAATGGAGACACACTAGTGAAACCACAGTGCTTACAACAGAAATGGGGCTACACAAGTGATACAACAGGAAATACTTCCAGTATTGGATTTAATGAGTATATTTTAGAAGGCCCAGTACCTACCCCCTTGAAGTCAAAATCCACATTTTTCCAGTTACTTCTAGGGGAAGTCATGTAAAAATGTTTAGCTCATTAGTTACACCTACTCATAGCAAAGGCTACTATGAGTATGTGCAAGCAGCTCAGATATGCTTTAAACCAGTGGTTCTCAACCTTCCTAGTGCCGTGACCCTTTGATAAAATTTCCCAAGTTGTGGCGACCCCTAACAGTAAAATTATTTTCGTTGCTCCTTCAGCACTGTAATTTTGCTACTGTTATGAATCGAAATATAAATATCTGATGGTTTTGGGCGACCCCTGGCAAATTGTCATTCGACCCCCGAAGGGGTCCCGACCCACAGGTTGAGAACCACTGCTTTAAACAGTAGACAATAGGTAGGTAGGATACCAAAAGCAGGATAACAAGGCCCAACACAATATATGTATGTATGTATGTATGTATGTGTATATATATGTGTGTGTGTGTGTATGTATGTAATAAACACATATACATAGAATATAAATGAAGGGTACCTGAAGTCCACAGGGAGCTGAACAGAGATGAAAGGAAAATCCAGTCAGGCAATCCCAGAAGGAAGTCCCAATCCACAGAAGAGGTCAAGGCAGGCAGATTCAGGAGCAAAGTTCAAGTTCCAGGCAAAGGTCAGGATGGGCAGCTCAAGGTGAAGGTCAAGTTCCAATCCAAAGAGGTCAGGGCAGGAAACTCAGGGAGCAAGATCAGAGGTCTGGTACACAGGGGAACTGGAAGAGATCCAGGAGAGTAGTCAGAGGCAATCCAGAGGTGTGGTACACGTGAAAGGCTAAAGGGATCCAGGAGAGTGGTCAGGAGGCAATCCGGAGGTCTGCTACACAAGAGAGGCAAAGAAAATACTGTATAGCATACATGGGGAAACTCAAAGAACTGAGCACTGGACCAGCTGCCTCACTGCCTTATGTATGGGAGGCGGATGACATCACAATGACCCGACATAGAGGCTCGTGGGAATGCCGGTGTGGTTGCCCAGCAACCCCCCTCCGGGACGGACTGGAGCTCCGAAGCCGACAACAACAAACACATTTGGTGAAGAATATTTCAAGAATAGAACTTGAAGCCCTTAATAAACTAAAAGCCCATTCTAGTATTGTAATCAAGCCTGCAGACAAGCGGGGAGCAGTGGGTGATACAGGATTGTGATGACTATAATAAGGAGGCATATAAAATTCTGTCAGATAATGAATATTATAGAAAATTAAAATTGGATTCAATCCCTATATTTAAGAAAAAATGCATGGTATGATGCAAGAAGCCTATGTGATCGGCCTGCTCAGACAATCTGAGAGGGACTTTATATGTGTACAAGAGCCACGGATGAAGCAGTATAGCCATCTTCCTAAGAATCATAAGTCCCTCTCAGATCCTCAGGGCAGGCCCATCTTGTAAGGTATAGATTCATTAATATACAGATTATCTGCATATTTGGATAATCATTTACAAAAATTGATCACCACTTTACCCTCCTGTGTGTGGGATTCTTCTCATATTATTGATCAATTAGAACAGGTAATCTGGCAAGAAGATTACTGCTGGCTCACAGTAGATGTAGTAGCCTTATATTCAAAAATTCCTCATGATGGAGGAATTGAAACTTGCAAGATGTTTTTGATGGGAGATTTGCTGATGCCTGATAATCAAATAGATTTTATTTTGAGATCAATTTGAATGTAATGAGGAGATTTACCAGCAGATCAAAGGTACTACGATGGGCACCAAGTTTCCGCCCAGCTTTGCCAACCTATTTATGGGTATGTTAGAACAACGTATGATTTTTGATGAGAGTGGCTGGGCGCAAACTTGGTGTCCTACCGCAGGCTCATAGATGATATTCTTATAATTTGGAGAGGTGATCGTAATTTAATTTAAAATTATGGAAATTACTTGAATTCTAACATTTGGAGTATGAAATTTTAATTGTACCATCGGAGAATACAGTATTGAATTTTTAGATATGATATTGCTTGGTAAGGAAGGACATTGAATAGGACATAGATGTGAATAGCTGTTTAAATTTTAATAAAAATAGTTACGGAAGTCCCTTTTGGCCAATTTTGCAGAATTGCTAGAAATTGTACTCTACTATCTGATTATGAGGAACAATGTAAAATATTACAAAAACTTTTCCATCAAAAAGGGTATCCGGAGAGATAAGATGCATATTTAAAAGCCAAGAAAATACATTATGATCATTGGGAGTTGAAAGATGGTAATAATAAAATCTCAATATAAATGAATAGTTTGACAAACAACGTAAATTCTAGGGGGAGTAATAATGAGAACAAAAATAAAAATAGGAATAATTATGAAATCTTCCCACCCTTTGTCATCTAATATAACCGTAACATAAAATACATTGATTCAATTTATAGAAGACATTGGTGTATCTTGGAGAAAGATTATATTCTGGCCCCAATTATTCCAAGGTTTCCTAAAATTGTATATAGAAGAGCCCCTACATTAAAAAATATTCTGGCACCTACAAGGAAAAAGAAGTTAACGCCAAAAAATAGATTATTTTCAACAATCCCAAATAGGGGAAAGTAATATTGAGCCAATTTTGAGAGACGCATTCAGATGTGGCAAAAGTCAATGCCACACTTGCAAGTATATCAAACATGGTAGCAAACAATTTGCTGCATTTGTAACACAGGAGAATTAGGAAATTCAAACATTTATGAATTGTTGTTCAAGTTTTGTGATATATTTGATATCTTGCGAATGAGGGCTTCAGTATGTGTGCCAGACAACCTAGATCTAGAAGTGAACAACATATGAGGAACATACTGAAAGGCATCGAGTTACATAGTGTATGAAGACATTTTTCAGAATGCCAAAATAAAAGTTTAAAGGGATTTTATATTATACCGATGTATAATGCATGTATTGATCCTAGTAAAAAAGATCAGTTTTGTACATTAACATCCATTTTGGATATTTAATCTACAAACACTTGCCCCTCACGGTTTGAATGAGGTAGTAGATACACAATGGTGATTATTAAATATTTAGAATATCATATTTCCCCACACATTGAGTACACTTATTTTTAGTTAGATTGATTATACTATATGTGTACGGAATTTGTTCGAGACATTTATTTGTAAAGATTCCATCCACATATTATCATTATATACATTTGTATCACTCAATAATCGCAGACACACACACATACATATTAAAAATCTACACACCCCTGTTAAAATGCCAGGTTCTTGTGATGTTAAAGAATGAGGCAAAGATAAATAATGTCATAACTTTTTCCACCTTTAATGTGACCTATAACGTGATGTCACAGATACCCAGAAAGAAAATATATACATATATACAGACATAGGAACGGGCAAAGGGTTAAAGCCAGCAACCCTGCTATTAGAAATACTAGGATGCAAGGCTAAACCACAGTGCTAGAGACTAGGCCTTAGCCACTGGTAGTCTCAGCAAGAAACAGGAGCAGGAACACAGGATCTTGATCCAACGTAGCGGGCGTACCGACTCAGGCCTGCAGTCAGTAGGGAGCAAACTCTGACTCACGCTTGCAGTCAGAATGGAGCGAACTCTGACTCACGCCTAGTCAGAATGGAATTAGATAGCTGACTTGCCTGCAGTCAGCATCAGAGCTGGTCTACCAGAGCCCCAGGTCCGCACTTTGTTGGTGTCTGCCAGGTACAAGGAACAAACGTAAGAGTAGTCAGCCAGAGCCACAAGTCAACACCAGAGGGGGTAGTCAGGCAAGACAGGTCATACACAGTTCAGGTAGTCAGCCAGAGTCACAGGTCTGCACCAGGTTGGGTGTCCACTATAGGGATAAGCAAAAGAATAGTCAGACAGAGCCACAGGTCAGCAACAGGTTGGATGGAAGACTAGCCAGGTCATACACAGAGCCCAAGGTAATAGAACTGCTGTGAACAACAATGCAAGGGCAACTGAGTAAGGACTCAGACTGCCCTTTAAACCCCTCCACAGGAAGTAGGTAGGAGGAGCAGCTCAGAGGGAGGAAGTAGGTAGGAGGAAGTAGGTCGGAGGAGACTACAGGAAGCAAACACATAAAACAGAGGCCTGCTGCATGCTTGAAGCCTCGCGTCTGTAGATGTTGCTGAAACTAAGGTAAACTGTAACAGTACCCCCCTCAAAGGCCTCCCCTCCGCTGAGCCGGCTGGGGTTTGTCAGGGAATCGAGCATGAAACTTGCGTACCAATACAGGTGCATGGACATCACTGGCAGGTATCCAGGAGTGCTCCTCAGGACCATAGCGCTTCCAATGAATAAGGTACTGTAGGCACCTTCAAACCAAATGGGAGTCCAGAATATTTTGGACTTCATACTCCTCATGATCTGCTACTCTCACGGGAGCAGGGCGGACAGGAGCAGAGGTATACCGGTTGTAGACCAAGGGTTTCAGTAAGGAAACATGGAACACATTATGTATGCGCATATTGGCTGGAAGTTCCAACACATAAGTCACTGGATTAATCTTGCGCAACAATTGGAAAGGATCAGTGAATCGAGGACCAAATTTGCCACAGGGAATCTGGAGGTGCAAGTTACGGGACGACAACCACACACTCTCCTACTTGAAAGTGATGTGCCGGCAGTTGTCTACGGTCAGCCTGCCTCTTTTGTCTCTGTATCGAATCACGTAGGATATGCTGTACCCGTACCCATGAGGAATGGAGCTCCCTTAAATGCTCATCCAGAGCCAGAATCTCTTGTGCCTGGAAGTTCTCAGGGAGTGTTGAGGGTTGGAACCCATAGCTGACCAAAAACGGGGAACTCTTAGTGGAAGAGTTAACAGCACTATTCCAGGCAAACTCCGCCCAAGGTAACAGGGTAGCCCAGTTATCGTGATGGTCAGAGATATAGCAGAGGAGGAACTGCTCCAAGGCTTGATTAGACCTCTCTGCCGCACCATTGGACTGTGAATGATACGAGGAGGAGAATGCCAATTGAATGCCCATTTGCATACAGAAGCACTGCCAGAAGCGGGATACAAACTGGCTTCCTCTATCGGACACAATCACTTTGGGAACACCATGGAGACAGAAGACTTCTCTAGTGAAAACCACTACCAGTTCCTGCGCAGATGGTAATATTTTCATTGGCACAAAGTGTGCCATCTTGGAAAATTTGTCTACAATCATTAGAATGACTGACTGTATAACCCATGGAATTAAGAAGGTCGACCATAAAGTCAATAGAGAGATGAGACCAGGGATGTTCCCCATTAGCCATGGGTTGAAGCAGGTCCACTGGCAGGTGTCTGGGAGATTTGTTTTGAGCACAAGTCGTACAGGCAGCCGCGAAAGCGGTACAATCAGCCCTGAGGCTAGGCCACCAGAATACATGTGACACGGACCAGATTAGTTGGTCTCGACCAATGTGACCTGCCACTTTAGAGGCATGATACGTCTCCAACAGTTTTATATGTAACTGAGCGTGGACAAAACAACGACCCTCGGGTTTCTCGGGGGCCCTCTGTCACGGTTTGTTAAAACTCTCAGACGTAAGGTTTAGGTAAAAACATAACTTTATTGAAAAGTTAAAGGCAATCCCATAGGGTTTTCATACACATACAAACATTACATAGCAGATAATGACAATAGCAAATAGCTTCTACCAGCCTTGCCAATATACCGGGCAAAGCAACCCAGGTGAGTCTGGAACAAGAGGCTCTACCGGCCCAGCCAATATACCGGGCTGGGCAGCCTAACGGGATACCAGTGTAGTAGGCTCTACCGGCCTTGCCAATACCGGGTAAGGCAACCTTAAGATGGAATAGTATGCAGTTCTACTGGCCTTACCAATATACCGGGCAAGGCAGCCTGACGGAATACCAATGAGTAGGCTCTACCGGCCTTGCCAATACCGGGTAAGGCAACCTTAAGGTGGCAAAGTGAAAGGTTCTACCGGCCTTACCAATATACCAGGCAAGGCAGCCCAAAGGAAGGTGACAACCACAGTAACCTAATGACTGTCAGATGATAATGACAGTAAGATGGAATATAGAGGTTACCTGGTCAAGTGGTTTCACAGGAATCA
This sequence comes from Rhinophrynus dorsalis, assembly GCA_037306005.1. NCBI lineage: Eukaryota > Metazoa > Chordata > Amphibia > Anura > Rhinophrynidae > Rhinophrynus > Rhinophrynus dorsalis. The sequence continues at coordinate 149,403,130 of CM074721.1, forward strand.
GAAACTCTCATGCCCATATACTTTAGGAATCAATGCTGTTAGGACTGGACAGCGCACTCGGAACCATCAAGAACCTGACTGCAAGTCAGGGAGTAAACCAGCGCCCTACGTTAGGAACATACAGGCAGAATGAGAGCCGCAAGGCTTAGTGGAGCAAACCAGCATCCGCTCGCTGGGACCAACAGACTGAATGTGAGCAAGCAAGGCTAATGGAGCAAACCAGCGTCCGCATGCTGGGACCAACAGACTATAATGTGAGCCGCAAGGCTAATGGAGCGAACCAGCTTCTGCACGCTGGAACCAACAGACTGTAATGGGAGCCGCAAGGCTAATGGAGCAAACCAGTGTCCGCACGCTGGGACCAACAGACTGGAATGAGAGCCGCAAGGCTAATGGAGCAATCCAGCGTCCGCATGCTGGAACCAACAGACTGTAATGGAAGCCGCAAGGCTAATGGAGCAAACCAGCATCCGCACGCTGGGACCAACAGACTGTAATGAGAGCCACAAGGCTAATGGAGCAAACCAGCGTCCGCACGCTGGAACCAACAGACTGTAATGTGAGCCGCAAGGCAAATGGAGCAAACCAGCGTCCGCACGCTGGGACCAACAGACTGTAATGTGAGCCGCGAGGCAAATGGAGCAAACCAGCGTCTGCACGTTGGGACCAACAGACTGTAATGTGAGCCGCAAGGCTAATGGAGCAAACCAGCGTCCGCACGCTGGAACCAACAGGCTGAATGTGAGCCGCAAGGCTTAGTGAAGCAAACCAGCATCCGCACGCTGGAAACCAACAGGAGGAAATGTCGCCGAAGCGAATGAAGAACAATGTCGCCACAGATGCAGGAACTGGAAGCAGGAAACAACAGGAACCAGCAGAGATCAAGCGCGGCCAAGCAAACTGGCAACAGGAGCATCCGCTACTGATGAGAACAACCAGAACCGGACTGGAACTGACAAAGCAGGCAGGAACTCAGGAACAGGTTGACTCAGGAACTCAGGAACTCAGCAACAGGCCCAATCAGCTACTGCAGTAAGGAGGAAGTGGATGCTGTCAAAGACACCACGAAAGGGCAACCAGAGGGTGCCCAGACTGAGTTTAAAAAGGCAAAGTGAGGCGGGCTGAAGGCAGACAGCCAATGGGAGCCCCCTACAGGTGATAGACACTGAATTGCAGCAATCACTTGCACCGTGATACCCTCGGGGGGGGGGGGCGAATCTTGGGCTGCCAAGATCTCTTCTCCAAGAGGAGACGTGATACAAGTACGAATCGTTGCAAGTATCCGATCAGCTAGTATGATCGGGGAGGGAGTAACCTCCTCTTGTGATAAGGCACAGAATTGATGGGATAACGCATCTACCCTTACATTCTTACAGCCCGGCAGATAGGAAACCACAAAATTGAAGCGAGACAAAAACAGCGCCCATCTGGCCTGTCACCAATTTGATAAAGTATTTCTGCTTTGGACAATTTTCGGGATTAAGAACCCCCACGGATGTGGAGACTCGCCCACGGAAGTGGCTGGGATAACAGGACGCCAACTCCGGTCTCTGATGCATCCACCTCCAATGTAAAGGGTAGGGAGGGATTGGGATGTGCCAGTATAGGCCCTGCAGCAAAAGCTGCCTTGAGATTTTCAAAAGCCAGAATAGCTAGTTGTGACCGTTCAGAAGGATTGGCCCCTTTCCGTGTCATGTCAGTCAGAGGTTTAACAATAGTTAAAAAAAATTCTTGATGGCTTTGAGTCCCTTAGGACGTGGCCAATCCACAACAGCAGGCAATTTTGGGGGGTCCATGGCAAATCCAGCAGCGGAAATTAAATAGCCTAGGAATGTCACTTGTGATTTGTGGAACTCACAATTTTCAAGTTTACAGAACAACTTATTCTCCCGTAGTAGGCTAAGGACCCTTTGAAACGTCAGACTGATGAGTCTCCAATGTAGGAGAGTGGATGAGGATATCAACCAAATATACCACCACACAACTTTGAAGGAGTTCTCTTAACACATCATTTATGAACTCCTGGAAGACAGCCGGAGCGTTACACAAACCGAAGGGCATGACCAAGTACTCATAATGCCCACTCCGGGTATTAAAGGCTGTCTTCCATTCATGTCCCTCTTTAATCCGTACTAAATTGTACGCGGCTCTCAGATCGCGTTTAGTGAAAATCTTGGAACCCTTGACTCGGTCAAAGAGTTCGGTGATCAAGGGAATAGAATAAGCATTCTTGACCAAAATCTTATTCAACCCACGAAAATCAATACATGGACGACGCTCCCCGTCCTCCTTTTTGACAAAGAAAAATCCAGCACCAGCGGGAGATGTGAATTTACGTATGATGCCTCTAGCCAGTGCATCCGTCACATATTCCTCCATAGCCTTATTCTCCTCCCGACCCGAGCCTTTGGGGGTGTAGTCCCAGGAAGCAATTCCAACGTACAATCATAGGGTCTGTGAGGCGGCAGGAGCCCAGCTTGGCTTTTACTAAATATGTCTATAAAAGACGTGTACTCCTCTGGAAGGAGGGAAGTTGATGTCTACGTAAATCTTATGGGGCATGATAGACAAGACTTTTTACATAGTGGGGACCAGTCCACCACCTCACAAGTGTGCCAATCTATCCTGGGGTTATGTTTCTGGACCCAAGGGAACCCCAGGACCATGGCATGGTGTGGAGCGTTAATTAGTAATATAATGGTGAGAGAACACACAGAAAAAGAACCCTGTAAAAATAGCACTCATGAGCTCAAAAAAACTCCCTCATTGTATAAGTGTCAGGACATGGGTTAAAATATAACCTTTATTATCTAAACAGTAAAATGGTATATCGGAACACATCTAGTTGGCCACACATAACAAAATAAAATATATACATAAAATAGATGAGGCTCTCAGAAGGTGATATCAAAGGTCTGGGACCAATAAGTACCATTGAGAGCACCCATAAGGGATACTTATTATTGGATCATATGCAATTGGAAGGAGCATGCATTGTGTATGAAAACAATGCAAAATCTCAAGAGCAATAATTTTGCTATCCACAAAATATCGGATAGTGCTTGAACCTCCTATCTTATAAAGCACCTGATCTAAGGCTAGATAATGAAGTGGAGTAAAGAACAGCAGCCTCTCCACTAAAAAGTAGACATAAATAATATAAAGAATGGTACTAAATATACAGCCCTGAGAATAAGTATCCCTAAACAGCCTCTAGTCTCCTAGATATAATGTCTGATACATAAATTGTCTGTAAACAGTATGTAACCTCTCAACATGAAACAAAGTGGCGAGTAAGTGAGATGATTGCTACAATCAAAATTGCACACAAAGTCGCCATTGCTGAGCGGTCGGATAAACGGGTGAACACAGGGGAGAGAACTAACTAAGTTCTAACTCCCCGATATCATCCACATACGAGACAGACCTACACTGAACTGGAGACAGAGGCTGAAAGGAAAGCAACACACGCCGACGCGCGTTTCGTCGGCACTTCTTCCGGGCAGTGTTGCAAACAGAGAGGCATCACTATAGCCTCATATTTAAACTAAAAGAGCAAGTGGCTATTGGTTGAAATCTGACAATGTCAGATTCAAATCTGAGTGGTTACCCGAAATGTCAATCAGAAAGCAAACATCCAAATAAATACCAAGTTGAACTCATATTACATCTCCATTATAAAACTGAATATGTATGATTATATAAATCCTCTATTATAGACACAAAAACTTCCATATTTTTGTCATGTATTCACGGAACTTTGAACTTTTTTACCACATACCGTATCGGCGATTTCAACCTATCAAGAAAGAAAAACATTATATATATTGTCAAAGCCATATCATTTCGACAATTCAAACTTATCAAAAGACAAACCTCAATATGTCTATCTTGTCAATTGCAAATAAAGAAATAGCAAATAAGATATTATGCCAGAACAAAATTAAATTGTAAAGATAATATAATCTCTACAATCTGACATAAGTGGTAATAATAAGTCCGTTATTAGATGACTAATTAAAATTAAATTGTGTACTTGAGGATATCGGGGTCTTATAAATGGACACTTAAAGTCCATTCTTCATTAAGACCCAAGGGAGTCATACAATTCAGAAGAAAAATCCAGCGATTCTCATTTTTTAATAGAACACGATTACAATCACCACCACGAATACCCAGTTTAATATGTTGAAGTCCCCACGCTCTCAAACCAACTGGATTGGAGTCATGATAGGATAGAAAATGTTTTGCCACTGATGTTAGTTGTTTTGCAGTATTATTGATCTCCTGTGGGGCCCGTATAATACTGGTTGCATGTTCTCTTATCCTTATTTTTAGTTTTCTCATAGTTTTTCCTACATATCTGAAACCACATGGGCATTCTAAACAGTAGATCACCTGCTTTGTTTGGCACGTGATAAAATCTTGGATAGCATGATATTTTCCAAATCTGTCTTTCACCTCTTTCATAGTGGTCATATGTTGACAAGCAACACCATGCCCACACGGATATGATCCTGAAATCACAGGTTTATTTTTATGTTGTAAATGACTGTGAACTAGTCTGTCATGTAAATTAGGTGCTCTTTTACAAGACATGGAGACACTATCTCCCAAAGTGGTATTGAGATCTTCATCGGTCCTTAAAATATGCCAGTGGTCATTCAGGATTTTTCTCAACTGATCCCACTGACAATTGTATGTAGATATAAATCTTATCTTTTGATTTCCCAATGATGTTTTTGGATAATATAAAAGAGAAGATCGTGAGCTATATAACGCCCTTTTGTATGCCTTCTTTACCACCGTCTTGCTATATCCCCTCTGGAGAAATCTATTTTGTAGATTCTCAGACCTAATTTTGAAATCTTCTATTGTACTACAGTTGCGTCTCAAGCGCAAAAATTCACCCACAGGAATATTATTTTTCATAATTTGTGGGTGATGACTAGTGTAATGTAATAGACTATTGGTAGCTGTCGGTTTCCTGTAAAGATCTGTTATTATATAATTCTCCTTACTTCTTTTGATAGTGATATCCAAAAAGTCAATTTTATCATAACTGCAAGACATTGTGAGTCTAAGATTCATGGCATTGATGTTTAATTTACCCACAAATTCAATCAACAAATCTTGCGATCCATCCCACAAAATAAACAGATCGTCTATGTACCGTAGCCACAACAAAATATGCTCTGTATATTTCTCATGAGACTAATAAAAAACAATTGTTTCTTCCCACCACCCGAGGTACAAATTTGCATAGGAAGGAGCACATGCACTTGCCATGGCAGTACCTCGGGTTTGGCGAAAGAAACTGTTTTTAAAAACAAAAAAGTTTTTATTCAAAATGAAAGAAAGTAAATCTATGAAAAACTGCTTTTTGGTGTGACTTAATGTGCCATCTTTATCCAAAAAGTGTTTAACTGCCTTCAATCCGAAAGTGCTATTTATTGATGTATAAAGTGATTCAACATCACAAGTCACTAATAATGTTTTGGTTGATATTGGCAAAAATTCTATTTTGGAGATAATATCTCCAGTGTCCCTGATGTAAGAGCTGAGGCTATATACATGTTGCCTTAAATTATAGTCCATATATTGACTCGCTTTCTCAGTCAGACTTCCATTCCCAGAGATTATAGGTCTTCCAGGAGGTGTCTTATCATTTTTATGGATCTTGGGCAAGAAATATAAAGTGGAAGTTCTTGGACATGCAGTTTGAAGGAAATTATATTCTTGTTTAGAAATAAGAGATTATATGCTACAGTGATCAATCTGTCATATATATCTTTTAAATCAGAAGTTGGATCAGAAAAGAATCTTTTATAACAAGTTGAATCATTTAACTGTTTCATCACCTCGATCTCATACATATCTATGGGCCATATTACCACATTACCACCTTTATCTGATGGTTTAATAACCACATCTTCCCATTTAGAGATATCAACCAGGGCTTGGTTTTCTTCCCTACTCAGATTTCTATTGGTAGTTATATTTGGCAAATGTGTGGCCAACTAGATGTGTTCCGATATACCATTTTACTGTTTAGGTAATAAAGGTTATATTTTAACCCATGTCCTGACACTTATACACTGAGGGAGTTTTTTTGAGCTCAAGAGTGCTATTTTTACAGGGTTCTTTTTCTGTGTGTTCTCTCACCATTATATTACTATTTCATGTTCCCCTGTAGCACCTACTGGCACTTACTCCTAGTTTAGTGCAATATTGTGTCTCTTTGTAGATATTTTGAGTGCGTGGATTTCTGCATATTTTGTTAGTATTTTTCACTTTTTTAAGTGATTTTTTCTCCCACTGCACCTTATTTCACAGAGATTCCAGTGGACACTCTTTTGTCACATTCGGAAAGACAAACTAAATGGGAAAATAAGGCCAAGGAATTCTTTACCACCAAAGAACCAGTATCCAGTGCAAATGATGGGAAGAAATGGGAAGATGTTTTGAAAGAACTTAGAGATGCTCAATATAAACATATGCGTAGCTGGCTGAGCAAATTTACCTTTCAAAAATATAAAGAAAAGAATATCATACCTAAAGGTTTACAAATTCATGTTTTACCTACATATAGTTTTACAGAAAAGAGTTACATAATCAGATGGGAAAATACTGCCAATAAATGTTCTATGGAATTTCTTGATATTCTCATTGATTATGAGACTTTGATAACAGGCAATTTGAACAAAGAAATTAAATATTTAGAAGAACAGATTAAATGTTTTGAGACTGTTGATAAGGTCAAAAAAGATCTGGAAAAGCTTAATAAAGATCTAGATAACTTTGAAACAGAACTCTTAGAAAAGAAAAAGAAAAAGTTTGATAGAGATTTGACTGACCATGAGAAAGGAACAATCTATCTCTGGAGTAAGAGGAGACCAAGGTATACAAATAAAGCAAACTTAGATCATTTTTTAACAGAATCATCTGCATCAGAATCAGGCCAGTCTGATAGTGAACGTGTCTCTGATAATACTCAGCCCATTCATTTTTTAAGGCGACGTCCACGTCTCAACAAAAACCCAAGAAGCCAACCAGGTGGGGACGCAAGGGAACTGAGAAACAGAGAAAAATGGGCTTACAAGCGCACGGATCGTGTGTAAATGAGAATAGTGTTAACATTTCTGATTTACAGATAATAAACCTTTCAGACCATATTCTTACTGATGCACAGCTAAGAGTTCTGACTAAAGGTCTTAATTTTTCTCCAACAGTATCTTTGAATAAATTTGAAACTATCATAGATTTACAGCTTTTTATACGTAAATTATTATTACACAAATTCTTTAAAGAAAGAGATAGAACTGTTATTGAGGAATCATCATCCCAAATCTCTGGTAATTTGGACGATGATGTAGATCTGGATAATCTTATCAATGAAAATCCTAGACATAAGATGCCTATGGCACCTAAGTTGAAGTCTACCTTTATTCCACCTGCGAATATTTGTCCTGCGGTACAGATATTTTCCAATTTGGTTACTAGAGATATTCTAGATTTGCCAAATATAACTACCAATAGAAATCTGAGTAGGGAAGAAAACCAAGCCCTGGTTGATATCTCTAAATGGGAAGATGTTATTAAACCATCAGATAAAGGTGGTAATGTGGTAATATGGCCCATAGATACGAGGTGATGAAACTACAGTTAAATGATTCAACTTGTTATAAAAGACTCTTTTCTGATCCAACTTCTGATTTAAAAGATATATATGACAGATTGATCACTGTAGCATATAATCAATCTCTTATTTCTAAACAAGAATATAATTTCCTTCAAACTGCATGTCCAAGAACTCCCACTTTATATCTCTTGCCCAAGATCTATAAAAATGATAAGACACCTCCTGGAAGACCTATAATCTCTGGGAATGGAAGTCTGACTGAGAAAGCGAGTCAATATATGGACTATAATTTAAGGCAACATGTATATAGCCTCAGCTCTTACATCAGGGACACTGGAGATATTATCTCCAAAATAGAATTTTTGCCAATATCAACCGAAACATTATTAGTGACTTGTGATGTTGAATCACTTTATACATCAATAAATAGCACTTTCGGATTGAAGGCAGTTAAACACTTTTTGGATAAAGATGGCACATTAAGTCACACCAAAAAGCAGTTTTTCATAGATTTACTTTCTTTCATTTTGAATAAAAACTTTTTTGTTTTTAAAAACAGTTTCTTTCTCCAAACCCGAGGTACTGCCATGGCAAGTGCATGTGCTCCTTCCTATGCAAATTTGTACCTCGGGTGGTGGGAAGAAACAATTGTTTTTTATTAGTCTCATGAGAAATATACAGAGCATATTTTGTTGTGGCTACGGTACATAGACGATCTGTTTATTTCGTGGGATGGATCGCAAGATTTGTTGATTGAATTTGTGGGTAAATTAAACATCAATGCCATGAATCTTAGACTCACAATGTCTTGCAGTTATGATAAAATTGACTTTTTGGATATCACTATCAAAAGAAGTAAGGAGAATTATATAATAACAGATCTTTACAGGAAACCGACAGCTACCAATAGTCTATTACCTTACACTAGTCATCACCCACAAATTATGAAAAATAATATTCCTGTGGGTGAATTTTTGCGTTTGAGACGCAACTGTAGTACAATAGAAGATTTCAAAATTAGGTCTGAGAATCTACAAAATAGATTTCTCCAGAGGGGATATAGCAAGACGGTGGTAAAGAAGGCATACAAAAGGGCGTTATATAGCTCACGATCTTCTCTTTTATATTATCCAAAAACATCATTGGGAAATCAAAAGATAAGATTTATATCTACATACAATTGTCAGTGGGATCAGTTGAGAAAAATCCTGAATGACCATTGGCATATTTTAAGGACCGATGAAGATCTCAATACCATTTTGGGAGATAGTGTCTCCATGTCTTGTAAAAGAGCACCTAATTTACGTGACAGACTAGTTCACAGTCATTTACAACATAAAAATAAACCTGTGATTTCAGGATCATATCCGTGTGGGTATTGTGTTGCTTGTCAACATATGACCACTATGAAAGAGGTGAAAGACAGATTTGGAAAATATCATGCTATCCAAGATTTTATCACGTGCCAAACAAAGGCGGTGATCTGCTGTTTAGAATGCCCATGTGGTTTCAGATATGTAGGAAAAACTATGAGAAAACTAAAAATAAGGATAAGAGAACATGCAACCAGTATTATACGGGCCCCACAGGAGATCAATAATACTGCAAAACAACTAACATCAGTGGCAAAACATTTTCTATCCTATCATGACTCCAATCCAGTTGGTTTGAGAGCGTGGGGACTTCAACATATTAAACTGGGTATTCGTGGTGGTGATTGTAATCGTGTTCTATTAAAAAATGAGAATCGCTGGATTTTTCTTCTGAATTGTATGACTCCCTTGGGTCTTAATGAAGAATGGACTTTAAGTGTCCATTTATAAGACCCTGATATCCTCAAGTACACAATTTAATTTTAATTAGTCATCTGATAACGGACTTATTATTACCACTTATGTCAGATTGTAGAGATTATATTATCTTTACAATTTAATTTTGTTCTGGCATAATATCTTATTTGTTATTTCTTTATTTGCAATTGACAAGATAGACATATTGAGGTTTGTCTTTTGATAAGTTTGAATTGTCGAAATGATATGGCTTTGACAATATATATAATGTTTTTCTTTCTTGATAGGTTGAAATCGCCGATACGGTATGTGGTAAAATAGTTCAAAGTTCTGTGAATACATGACAAAAATATGGAAGTTTTTGTGTCTATAATAGATGATTTATATAATCATACATATTCAGTTTTATAATGGAGATGTAATATGAGTTCAACTTGGTATTTATTTGGATGTTTGCTTTCTGATTGACATTTCGGGTAACCACTCAGATTTGAATCTGACATTGTCAGATTTCAACCAATCGCCACTTGCTCTTTTAGTTTAAATATGAGGCTATAGTGATGCCTCTCTGTTTGCAACAGTGCCCGGAAGAAGTGCCGACGAAACGCGCGTCGGCGTGTGTTGCTTTCCTTTCAGCCTCTGTCTCCAGTTCAGTGTAGGTCTGTCTCGTATGTGGATGATATCGGGGAGTTAGAACTTAGTTAATTCTCTCCCCTGTGTTCACCCATTTATCCGACCGCTCAGCAATGGCGACTTTGTGTGCAATTTTGATTGTAGCAATCATCTCACTTACTCGCCACTTTGTTTCATGTTGAGAGGTTACATACTGTTTACAGACAATTTATGTATCAGACATTATATCTAGGAGACTAGAGGCTGTTTAGGGATACTTATTCTCAGGGCTGTATATTTAGTACCATTCTTTATATTATTTATGTCTACTTTTTAGTGGAGAGGCTGCTGTTCTTTACTCCACTTCATTATCTAGCCTTAGATCAGGTGCTTTATAAGATAGGAGGTTCAAGCACTATCCGATATTTTGTGGATAGCAAAATTATTGCTCTTGAGATTTTGCATTGTTTTCATACACAATGCATGCTCCTTCCAATTGCATATGATCCAATAATAAGTATCCCTTATGGGTGCTCTCAATGGTACTTATTGGTCCCAGACCTTTGATATCACCTTCTGAGAGCCTCATCTATTTTATGTATATATTTTATTTTGTTATGTGTGGCCAACTAGATGTGTTCCGATATACCATTTTACTGTTTAGGTAATAAAGGTTATATTTTAACCCATGTCCTGACACTTATACACTGAGGGAGTTTTTTTGAGCTCATGAGTGCTATTTTTACAGGGTTCTTTTTCTGTGTGTTCTCTCATAATTATATTACCATTTCATGTTCCCCTGTAGCACCTACTGGCACTTACTCCTTGTTTAGTGCAATATTGTGTCTCTTTATAGATAGTGGTTTTGTGCATATTTTGTGGAGCGTTAATTACCTGAAACTTCAGGGTTTCTGTATGTAGGTCTCCCACTCTCAAGGTTAACAAGGTGGTCTCATGTGTAATGTGAGATTGTTGTAGTGGTCTGCCATTAATGGTTTCCATGGCCAACGGGGAGGCAAGAGGCAGCAATGGAATGTTTTTACTGGCAGAGAATTGCGCATCCATAAAGCAGCCAGCTGCCCCAGTATCCAGTAACACTGGAACTGAGGCAGATTGATTAGCCCAGTAAATACATGCCGTCAACACGGGCTTATCCGAAAGGAGCACTGGAGACACAGAAATGCCCCCTATCATCTGTCTCTGGCCCATTTTAGCATTCGGGCGTCTCTCCAGACGAATGGGACAAGACGGTAACAAGTGACCCGCCTTACCACATTGCAAGCACAAGCCTTCCCTTCTCCTAAAGGCTCTCTCCTCCCTAGAAAGCCGAGTGACACCCACCAGCCTGGGTTCACCGCTCTCAGAGACCATATCCGGAGGCATGAGAGGAGAGGGAGGATAGGGTGGTCAGAGACATGAGGGGACAACTCTCTTTGCGGCCTCCACAGGCCTTCAGCAACCGGGGGCCTCCCCTGACAATGGCATCCACCTGCATAGGCTCCGTATCGTGATATACAAGTCCCGGAGGACTGGGAGGAGAGGGGGAGTAGGATGGGCCAGAGTAATTAGCCGACCCTCTGTTTGAGGACCTCCGCAGGTACTCCTTAAAAGGGGGCTGCTCTCTGATTCTGGTATCTACCAGAATACAGAAATCGATCAGTAAGTCTAAATTGTTGGATAGGTCGTGTGCCGCAATCTCGTCTTTCATGGTGTCGCCGAGTCCCTGAAAAAAACGGCCATCAGGGCCTCGTTATTCCAGTCTACATTGGCGGCATGGGTACAGATCTCAATGGCATAGTCGGCCACTGTGCGATTACCCTGGCACAGGGTCATAAGATGCTTGGATGCCACGGCCACACGGCCTGGCCTATCAAAGACTTGTCTGAATGATTTCACAAAATCCAAGAAATTGTGAACGATGGGTTTATTAGTCTCCCATACCGGATTGGCCCATGCCAGTGCTCTGCCCGTGAGGAGGGAGATAAGGAAACCAACTTTACTTCGCTCATTGGGAAAGGCATATGGTACCAATTCGAAATATATGCCTAGCTGGTTCAGGAAACCATGGCAACCTTCTGGATCCCCACCATACCACTGTGGGAGCTGAGCGGAGCCTGTCAACCTCTTGACCATACCTGCATCAGGAGGGTTTGGGACCAATGGTGCCTGGGTAGTCTCGGAAGGGGCCACCAGTTGGTTACAAATTTGCTCAAGATGAGTAGTGCGCTGCAAAACCGCCTGCATAGCCAAAGACAATTGATTCAGCCGCTGACTCAGTGTCTTCATCCTCTCTAGGATCCTTTGAAAAACTGCATTGCTATCACCGTCTGAACTCATGGCCCTTGCGTACTGTCACAGATACCCAGAAAAGTTCAGGAGTCAGGACGGTATAGTTAAAACAATTTTATTGACAAAATGAACAAAGAAAATATATACATATATACATACAAAGGAACGGGCAAAGGGTTAAAGCCAGCAAGGCTAAAGCACAGTGCTAGAGACTAGGCCTTAGCCACTGGTAGTCTCAGCAAGAACCAGGAACACAGGATCTTGATCTGACGTAGCAGGCTTACTGACTCACGCCTGCAGTCAGTAGGGAGCGAACTCTGACTCACGCCTGCAGTCAGAAGGGAGCAAACTCTGACTCACGCCTGCAGTCAGAAGGGAGCAAACTCTGACTCACGCCTGCAGTCAGAAGGGAGCAAACTCTGACTCACGCCTGCAGTCATAAGGGAGCAAACTCTGACTCACACTTGCAGTCAGAAGGGAGCGAACTCTGACTCATGCCTGCAGTCAAAAGGGAGCAAACTCTGACTCACGCCTGCAGTCAGAATGGAATTAGATGGCTGACTCGCCTGCAGTCAGTATCAGAGCTGGTCTACCAGAGCCCCAGGTCCACACTTGGTTGGGTGTCTGCCGGGTACAAGGAACAAACGTAAGAGTAGTTAGACAAAGCCACAAGTCAGCACCAGAGGGGGTAGTCAGACAAGCCAGGTCATACACAGTTCAGGTAGTCAGCCAGAGCCACAGGTCTGCACCAGGTTGGGTGTCCACTATAGGGATAAGCAAAAGAATAGTCAGACAGAGCCACAGGTCAGTACTAGGTTGGATGGAAGCCTAGCCAGGTCATACACAGAGCCCAAGGTAATAGAACTGCTATGAACAACAATGCAAGGGCAACTGAGTCAGGACTCAGACTGCCCTTTAAACCCCTCCACAGGAAGTAGGTAGGAGGAGACTACAGGAAGCAAACACATAAAACAGAGGCCTGCTGCATGCTTGAAGCCTCGTGCCTGTAGATGACGCTGAAACTAAGGTAAGCTTTAACACATGAACAATTCAATTGCAAAACAAACTGAAATCGTTGAGGGGGAAAATCAAAAATATAAAACTCACAATAACCTGGTTGCATAGGTGTGCACATCCTCTTATAACTGGAGATGTGGCTGTGTTCAGAATTAACCAATCACATTCACATTGCATCTCAGAGCAAAAACCATGGTCCGCAGAGAGCTTCCAAATCATCAGAGGGATCTCATTGTTGAAAGATGTCAGTCAGGAGAAGGGTACGAAAGAATTTCCAAAGCATTGGCTATACCATGGAACACAGTGAAGACAGTCATCATCAAGTGGAGAAAATATGGCACAACAGAGACATTACCAAGAACTGGACGTCCCTCTAAAATTGATCAGAAGACAAGAAGAACACTGGTCAGGGAGGCTTCCAAGAGGCCTACTGCAACATTAAAGGAACTGCAGGAATTTCTGGCAAGTACTGGCTGTGTGCTACATGTGACACCAATCTCCCATATTCTTCATATGAATGGGCTATGGGGTAGGGTGGCAAGACGGAAGCCTTTTCTTACAAAGAAAAACATCCAAGCCCGGCTGAAGTTTGCAATAACAAACATCAAGTCCCCCAAAAGCACGTGGGAAAATGTGTTATGGTCTGATGAAACCAACGTTGAACTTTTTGGCCATAATTCCAAAAGGTATGTTTGGCGCAAAAACAACACTGCACATCACCTAAAGAACACCATTCCCACAGTGAAGCATGGTGGTCGCAGCATCATGCTTTGGGGCTGTTTTTCCTCAGCTGGAACTGGGGCCTTTGTCAGGGTGGAGGGAATTATGAACAGTTCCAAATTCCAGGCAATTTTGGCACAAAACCTCCAGGTGTCCGTTAGAAAGATGAAGATGAAGAGGAAGTTCACCTTTCAGCACGACAATGACCCAAAGCACACATCCAAATCCACAAAAGCATGGCTTCACCATGGAATGGCCCAGCCAGAGCCCAGACCTGAATCCAATTGAACATCTGTGGGGTGATCTGAAGAGGACTGTGCACAGGAGATGTCCTCGCAATCTGACAGATTTGGAGCACTTTTACAAAGAGTGGGCAAATATTGTCACGTCAAGATGACAAAAATCAAAAAGACTGATTGCTGTAATAAAATCAAAAGGTGCTTCAACGATTTGTTTGTTTTGCAACTGAATTCTTCATGTTATAGGTCACATTAAAGGTGGAAAAAGTCCTGACATGATTTATCTTTGTCTCATTCTTTAACATCACAAGAACCTGGCATTTTAACAGTGGTGTGTAGACTTTTTTTATACCCACTGTGTATATGTATATATATATATATTGTATTTCATTTTGTTTTATCATTTCATTACATTACATTTTATTTCACTTTTTTGATAGCACCTTATTTCAACATAATAGTATGATATACAGAGACACAAATATAGTTTCACATACACACATCTTTTTTTACAATTCATACATCTATTTCAACACATATATGAGGTTGGAGTCAATACACACAGTCAGACCCTTTACTACACAACTTTTTAGTATAGAGTTATCATAGGCGTGCGCACGGGGTGTGCCTAGGCACACCCTAATCGCAGGGCCGGATTATTGTAGGGGCTGAGGGAGCTGCAGCTCCAGGCCCACAAATTAAAATAGGCCCAGGCCGTCTAGCATAAAAAGCCGCAGCAGGACTTCTTCCCACAGTACGAGAGTCACAATATAGAGAGACTACAGACACAATGAACTGGAGCGCAGCATAGAATAGGAAACACTGGACTTCTCCCCCCAGTACAAGAGTCACAATATAGAGACTACTGACACCATGAACTGGAACGCAGCATAGAATGGAAACACTGGAGTCTCACACAGAAGTCAGACCCTGAGAGATCCCAGGTACTCCTGCAAAGGCTATGGGCAGTATCACTTAACCCCTTCCCAGCCAGAACTGGATAAAGGGCATGTTATCAGACATGTGACTAGTTCATGTGTCCACAGTGTGATTCATTTGGAGATTCCTAATTGTTCTCCCCATTCAATAAAGTGCAAACAGACCCCTAGAGAAGGACGGGACATGAAATACACAATGATGGGGTGTATATCGGGGCAAACCCGTGGTGGGGGAATAAAAACCCACATTGATTTAAATAGATTTTTAAAGTGAGAGGTGTCCAGCGTGTTGCTTTGCAATGCATTGGATACCTCTAGTCAGAGGGGATGTTGTTCTACCCCCAGTTGGTTTCCCCCAGAATTACTCATGTCCTGCATATTACATGATGCTCCCCAAAAGCTAAAATTCCACTGAAATATCCCAAACTGCAGGATGGTACCTGTGTTATAACTGTAGTATACTATATTATACTGTACCATACTGTACTATACTGTACCATAATGTAATATACTATATTATACTGTACCATGCATACATAGGTAGGATAGACGGTTTATCCAGGACCCTCTCTTTTTCTTGCTCTTTTGCCTTTAGGAATATATATATTTTGCTTGTACATGTGAGGATGTTGACCCATGACTGGTGTATTATTTGACTACGATAGAGCGGCTAATTATCGTGTACATATTCTATACTAGTTTCAGGTATTTTATTAGGACGTTGGAGTTTATTGGGTTGTCAGAGTGTATTGTTATGTAGAGTTCGTTGTCCTTTTGTTAGCACAAGAGTGTTTATATACAGGGGAGTCAAGTATTAATAGTAGAAACCTGACTAGTTTAATGAGACATACAAAGGCATTATAGTCTTGGAGATCTAGATATGTTGTTTTTTAGGGAGATGGATTATGGGGTTGGTAGACGGGGATTAGTATATAGTTCTAGATATAGGTCCATTGTGTTCTATGGCCATTCTCATCAATGGTTAATTATTTCCCCCTCTGGGAGTCACAGCAGCCATTTGGTGGAGCTGTGGGACCCGGACAGCAGAGACTGCGAGTACTAATCCAGAGGGACTCAAGAAGACAGCTAGGAGTGAGGTATAAGTGTCCCAGGGTCAATCATTGGGCCTTTGAGTGCCATGGGTCTATGCAACACATTGTGTGTGCCCCTTTGGCAGTCAGAGGATTAAGGTGGTGCCTGCTGGGATACATGTAGTCCTGGAAATCAGCATATTGAATTGTACTGTCACCATAATTGCCCCCTCTCTGTGTCATAATGTTAGTGACTGTCACTTTTTCTGTCACAGCAGGACACCCACACATTGTAGCGTGTAATGCCATTTGGAATCACACCCCTGGTGCATCCTTAATTTCATATATATGTAACCTATGTCATCTATTATTATTACCATTGAGCTTCTATTATTATTTATTTTAATTATATATTATATATTTTTTAATTATTTTTGGCAGTTGTTTTAGATCCTGATGGGTATGTTGAATACTATTCTAATACATCAATATATCAGTCATCTACTAGGAATTTATAGGAGATATATTAAGTAAAATTAGATATGGATCTAGTCATATGAGGACAGCAAATATATACCTTTAGATATATGCTTTAAAGCGAGGATGTATTTAAAGGGATGATATTACCAATGCTTATATGGTTAACCATGATATTAATAGTTGTGGGAGACTACTTTTAAGAGGTCAGATGATATGGACAGACGGGATCACAATACCCTATTGAATAGATTTGTGATTATTTTAGTATTCTGCTCTTAAACATATACAGAGGTGAAGCTCCGGACATTTGAATATAACAACATAAGTATGTTTTTCTCAAGTATGTATATATTTTATAGATTGGGAAATTTTTTTAGTAATGTGTACACATGTTTAACCATACACAGGTTGGATAGTGACACTGAGTGACACTGCAGGGGTTGTATGTCCAAGATTCATCAATCCATGTGTATAATTCGGCTTCAATACCGTAACCACCAAAAGCAGCTTAAACCATTTGATGGCCTGGAGGGGCAAAGCTTTGCTATATGCCCCACTACTTCACCTAAAGGGATAAGCACCCTTATGCTTTAAAAAATACACCTCACATAATAATGAGCTAAAAATATAGATTATACAGTACTGTGCAAAAATCTTTGGCATGTATGAAAAAATGCTGTAAAGTAAGAATGCTTTAAAAAATAGACATGTTAATAGTTTATTTTTATCAATTAACAAAAGGATAGTGAGTGAACAGGAGAAAAATCTAAATCAAATCCATATTTGGTGTGACGACCCTTTGCCTTCAAAACAGCATCAGTTCTCCTAAGTACACTTGCACAAAAATAGGGATTTTGTAGGCATATACTCAGGTGTATGATTAAACAATTATACTAAACAGGTGCTAATGATCATCAATTTAATATGTGGTTTGAAACATAATCATAAAAAGAAACAGCTGTGTAGGAGGAATAAAACTGGGTGAGGAACAGCCAAACTCAACAAGGTGAGGTTGCTGAAGACCGTTTAATGTCAAAAGTAATATGCCATGGCAAGACTGAGCATAGCATAAGACATAAGGTTATACTGCATCAGCAAGGTTTCTCCCAGGCAGTCATTTCAAGGCAAACAGGGTTTTCCAGGTGTGCTGTCCATACTCTTTTGAAAAAGCACAAAGAAACAGGCAACTTTGAGGACCATTACTTTCCCTTCGCAATCGGAAAATGTCCAGCAGTGCCATCAGCTCAGAATTGGCAGAAAACAGTGGGATCCTGGTATACCCATCTACTGTCTGGAGAACTCTGGTCAGAAGTGGTCTTCATGGAAGACTTGTGGCCAAAAAGCCATACCTCTAATGTGGAGACAAGGCCAAGCAACTCAACGATGCATGAAAAACAAGAACTTGGGTGCAAAAAAATGACAGCAGGTGCTCTGGATTGATGAGTCAAAATTTGAAATATTTGGCTGTAGCAGAAGGCAATTTGTTCGTCAAAGGGTTGGAGAGCAGTACAAGAATGAGTGTGTGTAGGCAACAGTGAAGCATGGTGGCGGTTCCTTGCAAGACTGGGGCTGCATTTCTGCAAATGGAGTTGAGGATTTGGCCAGAATTAATGGTATCCTCAATGCTGAGAAGTATAGTATCATGGTGCCCGTGCTTTTTCCTGTCAGTCTCTGTGTGTTGCTCTCCTATTGGCTGAGCTTGATTTGGCCCGCCCAGTATGGCCTTTTTATACTGGGCCTCTGGCACCAGTCTGGTGCCCTTTCGTGGTGTTCCTGTACCAGTGCTTACTTGAGTTGCTGTGTTCCTGTGTACCGACTTGGCCTGTTTGACTACTCCGCTTCTGGTTCCTGCTCTGTGATCCAACCCGGCCTGGCTGACGTTCCTGCTCCGTGACCCGACCTGGCTTGTCTGACGTTCCTGCTCCGTGATCTGACCCGGCCTGGCTGATGTTCCTGCTCCGTGACCTGACCCGGCTTGTCTGACGTTCCTGCTTCGTGATCCGGCCCAGCTCTCCAGTTCCAGCTCATCGTGTCACTGGGCGACTGTCACGGTTTATTATGACTCTCAGACACAAGTTTTAGGTAAAAATCAATTTTATTGAAATAATTAATTGATAACGTAGGATGGCAATCACATACATACAGATATATTCAGAATATAACAAGACAGAAGGCAGACTCTACCGGTCCTGTCAATATACCGGACAGGACAGTCTGAAGTAATAGAATGTTAGGCTCTACCGGCCTTGCCAATACCGGGTAAGGCAGCCTCAATAGATTCATAATGTAGGCTCTACCGGCCCTGCCAATACCGGGTAAGGCAACCTCAGATGGAATGTGGCAAAAGGTTCTACCGGCCTTACCAATACCGGGCAGGGCAGCCCAGAGATAGTAGCAGCAGTCAGATGGTAATGGCACGTCCGCACGCTGGGACCAACACTGAATTGTATAGCCAATAGGCTTAGGAGCAAACCAGTGACCGCACACTGGTGTAACAAGCGAGTTTGTATAGCCGCAAGGCTTTGGAGCAAACCAGCGTCCGCACGCTGGGATCAACACAGGATAGTACAGCCGATAGGCTTTGGAGCAAACCAGTGACCGCACACTGGTGTAACAAGCGAGTTTGCCTAGCCGCAAGGCTTAGGAGCAAACCAGCGTCCGCACGCTGGGACCAACACAGAATTGTATAGCCAATAGGCTGTGGAGCAAACCAGTGACCGCACACTGGAGTAACGAGCAATGTCGCCGACGCGACTTGGCAGGAGGTCGCCAGGATACAGGAGACAGGCGATGCGATGACAGGAACCAGCAACGATCAGTCAGGTCAGGAAACAGCAGAGAAGAAGTTCAGCAGGAACTGCAACACCAGAGACTAGGCCGGAACCAGGACTGGAAGTACTTCAGCATGCAGGAAACACTGGAACAGTAGAGATCAGGAACTCAGGAACATATGAGATCAGAACTCAGGAACACTGGAACAGAGGCCCAGCTATCACTGGCATAGTGATAGCAAGAAGGTCAGAAACAACACGAAAGGGCAACCAAAGGGTGCCCAATCCAGGTTTAAATAGGCAATGAAAGGCGGGCTATCTGCAGACAGCCAATAGCAGCCCCCTACTTGTGACAGACAAGGAACTGCAGCAATCACGGGCACCGTGATAGCGACATTATTACTTCCGCCTAGTCTGGGCCTACCAGTCAGTGTGTCACCGTTGCCTCCGTTACTGCTCCGGCAGTATACATTCCGCTGAGCATCCTGTTAGCTCTTGAAGAGTTACTGTTGCCTCCGTTATTGCTGAACCCTCTGTTAACTCTTGCAGAGCCACTGTTGCCTCCGTTATCGCTGAGCCTTCTGTTAACTCTTGCAGAGCTACTGTTGCCTCCGTTACTGCTGAGCCTTCCGTTAACTCTTGCAGAGCTACTGTTGTCTCCGTTACTGCTGAGCCTTCCGTTAACTCTTGCAGAGCTACTGTTGCCTCCGTTACTGCTCCGGCAGTGTGATTGTGGTTGAGTTACCTTTCAGCTCTTGCAGAGTACTGTTGCCTCCGTTACTGCACCTACCGGATGCCATCGGCTCTTTTCGATTCAGTTCTTGCAGAGTACTGTTGCCTCCGTGACGGCACCGGTCGGGTGCCATTGGCTCATTCTATTCAGCTCTTGCAGAATATCGTAGCCTCCGTGACTGCACCGGCAGGGTGCTTGTGGCTCTATTTCTAACAGCTCTTGCAGAGTATGGTGTGCCCTTCATTACTGCTACGGCAGGGGGTATAAGTCTCAGCTCTGCTCCAGCAGATCTATAGTGCTTGTCTCCACTCTAGCACCTCATTCTCCTGATCACTGTTATTCCATCATACTGGGCGTTATTGAACACACCACATCAGAAACTGATTATATCACTTGGACTTTAACCCATGCAGTGCTGAGTTATCCTTGTATGCCAGACCTGTGACAGTATATGTATTATCTTGCTTATTATTATATTGGGCCTGTGTAGGCATATGTCAAAGTCCTATATATTACCTGTCTATTCCGCTGTGATGCACTATAGCCCACCAAGGGTATTTTCATTGTGTCTTTTAATAAAACTGTTTTATTCTAACCTACTGTGTCTGAGTGTCGTACAAACCATTACATATAGGCAGATACTTATGCAATACCATCAGGGAGGCATTGGATTCGGCAGCATGACAACGACCTCAAACATACAGGCGAAGTAATTAAGAACTATCTTCAGTGTAAAGAAGAACGAGGAGTCCTGTAAGTGATGGTATGGCCCACACAGAACCCTGATCTGGGATCACATGAAGCTAGAGAAGCAACTGAGGCTGCCTAAATCCACCGAAGAACTGTGGTTAGTGCTCCAAGATGTTTGGAACAACCTACCTGCCGAGTTCCTTAACAAACTGCGTTCATGTGTACCTAGAAGAATTGATTCTGTTTTGAAGGCAAAGGGTGGTCACACCAAATATTGATTTGATTTAGATTTTTCTTCTGTTCACTATCATTTTGTTAATTGTAAAAATAAACTATTCTATTAACATTTATATTTTTGAAAACATTCTTACTTTACAGCCTTTTTCACACCTGCCTAAGACTTTTGCACAGTACTCTATATTTATAATAGGCTGCTAAATAGAAAGAATGTCTCTCCACCTGAGACACACAAAAACATTAAATGTAAATACAACTTTCAAAGTGCCAGTCAAACTAATTGCCAAACAGATAATAGTAAAACTTTTATTATAATAATTGTTTCATAATATACATCTAAAAATGAATTATAAACAATGCTTCTTAAAATACAAAGCTAGACTTGGAACATTTCTACGTATACAGGCATGGGTAAATGCTCCTAGATCATGTAGCACCCCACACCAATGGTTTATGAATCTTAACTATGTGAAAATTCTTATCAAATGGACCCAGCAGACTGATCAGTGTAAAGGCACCACCACAGTGAAGTCCCCGGTGTCCACCTGAAACGGGCATTCAATCAATGATGTCCAATCCAATGATGTCCAATCATATGATAACAAGAAAATACCATATCTGCAGCCATATAGAAAATATATAAGAATATGAACAAATTTGCATGGATACTGAAAACCAGTGTTAACGAGAATCAGTAGTGCAATTTATCAAACATTACTGTATATAGACTTGGAGTGACTTAAAGCATTATCACTATCTTTTGTTTTAAGTATTCATCTATTTGTTGGCCCTACCAAAAACATACAAACATGCATTTATTTACAGTACTAGCTGAAGAGCCCGTGTACACGGGCCGCAGTGCCGGCAGGTCGCGGTGCAGTCATGCTCAGTAGAGACTACCTGCGCCGCGGCTGATACAGAGCTGGACGCTCCGAAGTCAGACCTCCAGTCTGACTTTGGAGCTCCCCGCTCTGTATCAACCTCATCACGGGCAGTCTCTACTGCGCACGACTGCAGCACATGCAGCAGTCTCTACTGCGCATGACTGTGTAGTTATAAACTATTTAGCAAATTATTATATAGGATGTGCACATCAGACATTAGGAGTCACACCAAGTCTGTGTAAATTAATGTTTTATAATTTGCACTACTGATATTCGTTAATGCTGGTTTTCAGTATTCATGCACATATGTTCATATTAAATAATACTAAACAAAAGAGGTGCCTGTGTTTAAAGTGTATAAGTGAGCTGCTTCTCTTCTAAATAAGTAAATCTATTGTTCGTGAAAAAATATGTGCATAGTATAAATAAGAGGCGCAACAAATAATATTGTTATATGTGCATGAACTGAAACAATATAGTGCTATAATAAAAATACAATCCTCAGAGTGCAAAATAACTTAGTAATAGTGATAATAATATATATCAATAGGAATAAAATAGCTACTACAGAAGATGTAAGATACAGTTGGTATTGTTACTCACATACCACCTCCTGAGGCATGAAACGGACCGTTTGGAGAATGGTACAGAATATCACTCTGGACACAACAGTGTGGATTACATAAAAAAGATTTAAAATAGATACATAGCGTAATCTGTTTAACTATACTAGTCTCACATCAATCTGTCAAACAATATTCCATCACAAAATGGACGTAAAGGACAGTCCAGGAATAACGTAATTCGTGTATCTATATTAGTCGGAAATCAATCTGTCTGGCAGTATTCTGTCATGTGGTAGTCGTAATGGATAATCAAAGTCTGGTTGGCAGAGACAATTACTGTTAACTTACTTGGAATATCCCCCCATAACCAACACACTGGTTGTTCATGCCGAAAACACACGTGGAGAGAATAGGACTGTCTCCACTCAGTCAAATCATGGGTCTATCTTGTTGATTCAGTCCCCAGACTTAATCACAGCTCCTCATATGCATCAATACTGTGAAGAAACAAGATATTCACTGTGTAAATATTTCTGAGGGGAATACAACCAACCTCAGGTGAAGTTTTGTTATATATTTTCTATATATTATCTGTTGGCTGCAGATATGGTATTTTAATGTAATTATATGTCCTATTGCATTTATTGAGTTCCCATTTCAAGTTGAATCTGGGGACTTTGCGGTGGTGGCACCTTTACATTGGTCAGGCTGTGGGGTCCATTTGATAGGAATCTTCATGTAGTTAAAGGGATAGTAATACTTCGTTTTATCTTTATTTTATTTTGTAGGCATTAAAAAAACATGAAGAACGATGTAAGTCTTATTTCTCAAACCTTTATGGCTTAAGAGATATTCACAAGCAAAGTATCCCCCCCCCCCGTTCAGCCATATCAGAAGGGAGGTGCCCAGGTAGACTGCAGAGAGGGACAATCTTCAATTAAGATAAGGGAAAAAGCTGAAAAACTTGTCAAGGGGGGAAGGGCTTTCATTCATTTCATACAAAAAAGATTGACCCCTGCTGTTATCTGTCTGGTCTTACAACCAGATTCACATCTGAGAAGAGATGGCTTACACTAGGAAAAAGGGGCGGGAGGGGGAAACTTTGCTTGTGAATATCTCTTAAACCAAAAGGGTTTGAGACATAAGACTTATATCATACAAACCATGGAGATCCATAAGTAGGGAGCGTAAAGTGAAAAAGGTTTGAGATGGGAGAGGGCAGAGGGTGTGGATAGTATAACAATAAGGGCATTGTGTGCTGAGTGAAGGAGGCGGCCTGGAACATAAGAGGAGATGAGTGAAGAGATGTAAGGAGGGGCAGCAGTGTGGAGAGCATTAAAGAAGAAAGACTTTTTAAGTAATATGTTGTTAAATAGGGAGCCAAGTCAGATGTCTAAGAATGATGTGAGCAGGTTCAGTTTTTGGGGAGACTGTGGTGATTCGTGCAGCTGAGCTTAAGACAGATTGCATAGGGGAAATATGGGAAGCTGGGAGGCCAATTAGCAGGACATTGCAATAGTCTATGTGGTACAGAATGAGGGCATGTACAAGAGTTTAAATAGTTTTTTTGAGAGAAGAACGGGTGGATTTTTGCAATGTTGCAGAGAAAGAAGCAATATGTTCTAACCACAAAGTTAATGTGATGAAAGAAGGAAAGGGAGGAATCAGATATGGCAGTGTGTGTTGAGCTGAATGGATCAATGTCAGTTCCATCAACTGTAATGGTGTTGAAGCTGTTGGGCAAGATCTTGGAGGGAAAATGAGAAGTTCGGTTTTGGGCATGTTTGTCTTCATCTGACGGTGGAATATACAGGAGCATGTGGCCAAGAGGCACTCTGAAATTTGTAACTGGATTTGAGGTGAAAGATCAGGAGTGGACATGTTAAACTGGGATATCATCAGCATATAGATGATACTTGAAGCCAAATTAATGAATAACTTCACCCAAAGAAAGGGTGTACCGGAAGAAAAGTAGCTGACCCAGAATAGAGCCTTGAGGCACCCCCACAGAGGAACTGTACAGGAGGAGTTGTTGTGGATTAGTGTGGTGTACTATATCTGTTTAGACTTTGCTAAGGCAGAATGTAGGCAAGACAGCAGAAATTTAAAGTGGATGAAATCTGCATGTGAGCGAGATTTCCTTCAGGAATGTCTGTGTTCTAGATGGACAAGAAGTGGTTGGAGTTAAGTGAGTTTCTCATCCCAGGGAGATCAAGTGAGTTGGGTATCCTTTATAAATCTTTTGGTGGAGGGATGGGGAAGGGGCAGAGCGGGAGAGAGAGACAGATATAAGATGGCGGTATGATATGGGGAATGGAGAAACTGTGAAAGAGGAAAGATACAGGCTCTTATATGCTCCCATCTGGGTATGTAATTACTGTTAAAATACAGACTTTATTTCAACTACTTAAAGTGTTTGTTAAAATATGAGGAAAAAGAAAGAATAGAACATAAGGACTCTCCTTGTCAGTTAGATATCGTCATAAACAAGGAAAATCAAGGTCAAAGGGAAAAGCAGTAGATCGCAGTATATGGAGGTGGTTAATCCCTTATATCCCAGATTAACTGCGTATAATCTGAGCCAAACCTCTTGGCACAACATGGGTGAATATAGGCATCTAATGTTATGGCATCATAATGTATTCTTCCACTTTATGTACAGTAGCTATGTGAAGTATACACTAAAATACATAGTTTATTTCAGGGGTGGGTGGAGCACAATTTATTAATGTGAGTTACATGCTTTAAACCCACCACATATGAGTCATGCAGTGCCTTAAGTATTATGGTCACCTTACTCAGCTTTTCCGCAAGGCTGATTCCCTCTTTGTTGTTACTGAGGGGCTTAGGGCGGGTCAGGCAGCATCCAAAGACACCATTGCTTTTTGAATCCAGGCTACCATATGCCAAGCGTACTTGATCAAGAAGAGACCTATTCCTTTCATGGTCACTCCACCCACACTCCACAAGATCTGTGGGTACTTCCTGGGTCTACAAAAACCAGGCCTCAGTTGAACAACTGTGTAAGACTGCAACATGGTACTTCTTGCACACATTTACCAAACACTACCATTTTAATGTCCTGGCCTTGGCCGAGGCCAGCTTTTGGCCAGAAGGTCCTTCAGGCAGTTTTTCCAGCCTGAGGACCATCTTTTTTTCTTTTTCGTCTTCTGCCCATTTTGTTGTTCAATAGTTTGAGCTCCATTCACTCTTGTGTGTTTGCTGCGCTAGTTCGGTTTCCATTGAAACATATAGTTTTACAGATCAAGTTTAGTCCTATGGAACACTGGTGTCCTTGAGGAAGAGTGAGTTTTCCTCATTTGTTCCCTCCCTGTAATCTTTGGGATGCTTTGGTGTATCCCCATGATATGTAAAAGGAAAAACAAAAGACAGCACACAGACCTCTAAGTGCAGTATTGTAAATATATAATCATAAATAAACATATGAATGATAATTAATCTTTTATTGAGCAGATCAATTGATGGATATAGAATAATGATGAAAATAAAAGAAAAACTGATTATAAAACCTTTAAAATAATGGTGATATGGCACCTTACAGATAGAGTCCGGGATTTAAGTTTATCCCTTTTCAAGTAAAAGTAGATAGCAATAGACGGGACCTATTACTAGGGGAAATACTATATGGAGTTCATCAATAGCATGTCACAGATAATGGTAAATAGTAGTCTTTCCCCCAATGCGGGGTAATGAAAACAGGTATATAAAATGCACTGTTCGTGCTATGCGCTCACCAAATGTTTTCTTGCAATTTGGGCCCGTAGCTAGTAAACCTTGTTGGCCAGTCTGGTAACTCCGCTATTTTCCACATTCCCCCTGGTTCTCCGTCTCTGCAACCTGAGTTCTTGTTCAATCCAGTGAGAGCCTACTTGGATGATCTTCAATCGCAATTGGCATTTAATGATAATCCACAATCAACAATCTGCTTATTTCGGGAAATAAATCCCCTTTCTCAAGATATTAGGATTGTATCTGCGCTTTGAGAAAGCGCAAAGTCTTAAATGCATCTGTCAACCAATCACAATTGAAAGTAGCCGAGTTCAAATGTTACAAGGTTCAAATGCAACAATTGTTTACAATAATAAAACTTTTTCAAAATAAATTAGAAAAAATATATGAAGAATTTAAAAAGATTTAAAGGATAATGGTTTTAAAATTTGACCTCTTTATATAACTTCAATGTTTATATATCTCGTAATCTAAAATAGTGTTTTACCAATAACCAGACATAAACTCTTATAGAACATACAAGAGTTCCTTTTGCCATACACATTTCACCTGAAAACACCTATTGAAATATCCTTCTTTTCTTCATCCTTGACCATTTATTGTGAACGTATTAAAAGGTTACTAGAATTCTAAAATGTCTCTTTATTTATGCTTTGCAATGTGCTGGTGTGCCGAACTAAGAGGATCACCCGCTTGTATTTATATGTTATATTTATTTATACTTAATTGAAAATATTAAATGCTAAATTTTATTCTAAACTATCACCTTAATTGCGCTTTGCAATGTACTGTTGTACCTAAGGATTTGTGTCCCATAATGTCCTCCTTATAAGGCATTTAATTTCTCGAGTGGCCTAATGGTTTTTGCAATGCTTAATTTCGACATTTACTCTGTACGTATGGGGGTTACTCTATCCTGTAATATTATGAGAATATTGACAACAACAAATTTTGCGAATATATTAATGCTGCTGGCCAATATCTGTGAAGTTGGTTTAGATGGAATCTCAGCTGATTTTTTCCCCTTTCCTCAAACATCATATATTAATTACTAGTTGATGTTATAACTTAAGCTGTTGATGTTTATGGGCAGATATGGATTTTGATCCACAGGTGTTACACATAGATCGCTTGTGTGATTGTACAGGGTCTTCGGACCCATCAAAGGATATTGATATATCTGTAAGTCTCAATCATTTGCAAAAACTCGTCATGTGTGAATCCAGTCAAAGTATGCTTATTGTATGAATTTTATGTAAAAATCAATATAGTCATGATGTATATATGATTAGTTGAATTACATTTCTCCATGGTGGGAATATAGTAGGTCTGCATTTGGTGAGTATCTAGAATATTATAGGTGATTTCTATTTATTTCTTTTTTGATTGATTTCTTGAACTTTAAAGATTTTTTTAAGCTGGTTATTCTAGATTGTTCCTCAATTGTATATATTAGTGCCCAATTTCATAAGCACCATAAATCTAGTTCTTCATTAAGGAATGTTGGTGTCAGAGTTTGGAGTTTAAAAATCCAGTAACTTTCTTGTTTTGAAAGCTTCTTGAAACGGTTACCTCCTCTTGATGTTGGGGGGATGTATTCTATTCTTGTTGTTCTTAAATCCATGATGTTATTGAATTGGGGGCAGTCCATACAGTGTTTTGATACTGAATATTGTTTGTTTTTCTTGAGGATATTGTTTCTGCATTCCAGAAATCTTCTTTTTAGTGGTCTTGTTGTACGTCCAATGTACTGAAAACCACATGCGCATTCTAAAAGATAAATAACAAACTCTGTTGTGCAGTTGATGAATTGTCAAATTTGAAAAGTTTCCCTTGTATTTTTAGAAGTGAATGATTTGTATTTATTCTGGATATGTGCACAAGTCATACATCTAGTGTGGCCACATTTGTATGTCCCTTTCACTGGAATTCCAATAAGGTCTCTTTGGTTAACATCATCCTTAGTTCCACTAGTTATCATTGATGGGGCCAACTTATTTTTTAAATCTGATTTTTTGTAGACACTTATCTCCTTTGAGTATATTCCAAAGTTTGCAAATAATGTTCTCCACATTTTTTGTAGACAACGTAAACCTGGTTATAAAAGGAATTTCTGTTTTCTTAGATTGTTCATTATTTTAATGATTCTTGATTAGTAATAGCTGATTTCTTGGTATATCCAGGGCTTTTTTGAGTGATCATTGTGTCATTTTCTTGGTAGCCTTTTTCTCTGAACCTGCTTTTCAATGTTTCTGCTTCTTTTAAGAAGGTTTCTTCCTTTGTGCAGTTTCTTCTTAACCTGAGAAACTGGCTATATGGTACCCTCTGAATCAATTTTTTGTGATGATTATAACCATTTAGGTCCACTGGTTTGTGATAGGTGTTCGTACAAATTTCTCTACTGTTGTAAACTGTAGATCCAAGAAGATAGCTGAAGTGGGACTACTTGTATGGATAAAATGCAGACCTAGTTGTTTGTTATTAATGGAACTGATAAATTCATTCAGTTTATGTTTTCCTCCTTTGTAAATCAGGATAATGTCATCAATGCATCGGCCGTACATTGCCATATCTTTGACGGCTCTGCATTTTACCCATACAAGTAGTCCTACTTCAGCTATCTTCTTGGATCTACAAATTACAACAGAACGCAATGGAGAAATTTGTACAAACACCTATCGCAAACCAGTGGACATAAATGGTTATATTGAAGCTTCAAGTAATCACCACAAAAAATGGGTTCACGGGGTACCATATAGCCAATTTCTCAGGGTAAGAAGAAACTGCATAAAGGAAGAAAACTTCTTAAAAGAAGCAGAAACATTGAAAAGCAGGTTCAGAGAAAAAGGCTACCAAGAAAATGACATACAATGAGCACTCAAAAAATCCCTTGATATACCAAGAAATCAGCTATTTCTAAAATAATAAACTATCTAAGAAACCAAAAATTCCTTTGATAACCAGGTTTACGTCCTCTACAAAAAATGAAGAGAACATTATTCGCAAAGATTGGAATATATTAGAGGGAAATAAGTTTCTACAAAAATACTCCCCAAAAAAACTAATTTTGTCTACAAAAAAATCATCAGATTTAAAAAATAAATTGGCTCCCTCAATGATAAATAGTGGCACTAAGGATGATGTTAAACAAAGAGACCTTATTGGAATTCCAGTGAAAGTGACATACAAATGTGGCCAAACTAGATGTTTCACTTGTGCACATATCCAGAATAAATATAAATCATTCACTTCTAAAAACTTTCCAAATTCGACAATTCATCAACTGCACAACAGCGTTTGTTATTTATCTTTTAGAATGCGCATGTGGTTTTCATTGGATGTACGACAAGACCACTAAAAAGGAGATTTCTGGAACACAGAAACAATATCCTCAAGAAAAACAAACAACATTCAGTATCAAAACACTGTATGAACTGCCACAAATTCAATAACATCAAGGATTTAAGAATAACAGAAATACAATACATCCCCCCAACATCAAGAGGAGGTAACCATTTCAAGAAGCTTTCAAAACAAGAAAGTTATTGGATTTTTAAACTCCAAACTCTGACACCAACATTCCTTAATGAAGAACTAGATTTATGGTGCTTATGAAATTGGCCACTAATACAATTAAGGAACAATCCTATATTAGAATTCACTAAGGATGTTTGTCAGAATCCGTCATGCGCAGCAGAGATGGCTGTGCGCGCTGCAGTCATGTGAAGTACAGACTGCCCGCTCCGCGGCTGATACAGAGCGAGGCGCTCCAAATTCAGACCAGAGTCCTCTCTGCGCACCTTCAGGTGCTCAGAGAGGACTACGGTCTAAATTCGAAGCTCCCCCCTCCGTATCAGCTAGTCTAGAATAACCAGCTTAAAAAACCTTTAATGTTCAAGAAATCAAAAAAGAAATAAATAGAAAGCACCTATAATAGTCTAGGTACTCACCAAATGGAGACCTACTATATTCCCACCATGGAGGAAAGTCAAAGATCATAAAGCAAGAAATTAGAATATGGAACATATCAATAATCAAGTACATAGAAAAAAGAAAAAACAGAAGTATCCAAATAACATTTCAGATATGCAAAGAATAAGTCAGTGATAAGCTTAGAGAACTGCAGGGCAGCCTCGAGCAAAACAATATTACATCTCTAAATCTCAGGAGAGAGAGAGAAAAGCTAATGGCAGAGCGAAGAGTAAGCAATAGTTTTAGAAGAACAGCCAGAGCAAGCAGGAGAGACAAGAAGGCGAGGAAAGGAAGTAAAGAGAAAAGAAAGAGAGAAAGAGAAAGGGAGAAAAAGAGGAGAGAGAGGAAAGAAGATGGGGAGGAGAAGGGGTAGGGTAGGAGAAGGAGGATGGGGGGGGGAGCCACCAAGCCAAACCCCAGGAACAAGACAGTGCCAGGCTACATACCCAAACCATGCGCCCCAAGTGGAGCCGTCACGTCTCCCGGATCTAGGCAGCATAAACCGAGACATTCCAGGCAGACCAAGTCTCCATGTAAGATTGGAAGCATGAGAGGCGCCAAGCGTGAAACCTCTCCATGGTGCTGAATCTGTTAACTCTACCCACCCAAGCATCCAAGGGAGGGGAACCCTGCATCTTCCAGTGGGAGGATATGGTCAGTCTAGCAGCTGTAAGCAAAAAGTGCAAAAGAGGAAACTTTTTAGGAGTGAAGAGGGCATGAAGGGAAAATAAACATAACAAAGGATCGATAGGTACTGAGAAACCACATACCTCTCCTATTTTCCCCAATATCTGTCCCCAATAATCGCTAATGTCAGGACAAGTCCACCAAATGTGGGCTATAGTGCCACCAGATTCCCCGCATCTCCAACATACATCCGATGTCCTCGGAAACATTCTAGATAATCTGTGAGGCGTAAGATACCAGCGAGTGACCAATTTATAAAAGCTCTCCTGAGAAGGCGTGTCTTTTGGTAGGTATTTGATCGATCTAAAAAGTGTTCTCCAATTTTGCGGATCTGATAAGGAGGGAACCTGGAGGTCCTCAGCCCAGGAAGTGATAAATCTCGGAGTCACCTGAGAATCACCATCTAACAGAAAACGATACAACTTAGAGATCGTGCACCGACAGCTATCAGGCGAGGTGAGGAAAGTCTCCATCCAGGTCAGAGCACGCGAAGGGGATCCGCTTTTGGTGAGTTTTGTAAGAAAACCCCGAACCTGCAGAAACCTCCAGAACTCCGTCTCCGGGAGGCCAAAAGTCCAGGAGAAGTCACAGAAATCCAGCTGAGCCAAAGCTTTGGAGAGCGTCGGCACAGCAGTCAAACCCAAAGCCTCCCACCTCCGAAAAGCACCTCTCTCCAGACCAGGAAGAAACTGAGGATTACCGCAGATGCTGAGGAGAGGTGAAGGAGAAGGGGCCCAAGCATTCAAAACGCAAAGAGAATGACATGTGCGAAGAGATGGGCCAAGGATGGGAGACCGAAGTAAAGTCATCGGTAGGGAGGCTTCGGGTACCAGGAGTAGCTGCAGAGGGGAGAGACCCCCGATTATCCAGTAATTCTATCCGCAACCAATCAGCAGAAGATCTAGCCATATCGCAGTCAACTAGTTTGGAGAGAAGCAAAGCCACATGGTAACTCTTAAAATCCAGCAATCCCATACCCCCTAGCGCCCTAGTCCGTCGCAGTACGCCCATCCGACAGCGAGGTTTTATATTGTCCCAGACAAATTTTGCTATATGGGTCTGTAAGGATTTAAAAAAAGAGGAAGGGATCTGTATAGGAAGAGCCTGAAGCAAATACAGGATCTTGGGCAACAGGATCATCTTGATAATATTCATCCGTCTGAACCATGAGAGGAAAGGATTCTTCCAGCCACTGAGTAAAATCTCAAAGTGTCGCACCAAAGGTGGGAAGTTATGTTTAAATAAAGCATTCGTAGCTGGCGTGATGTTCACCCCAAGATAGGCGAGGTGCTTTTCAGCCCAAGTAAATGGGTACAAGGCTTTTAAAGCTGAGCAACGAGATGTAGGAATACTCAGGTTTAATACCAAAGATCTCCATAATCCGACAGGAGTCTAACGACCGCTGGAAGTGAGCGGTCTGGACATGTAAATGAGAGCAGGACGTCATATGCAAACGAGGTGACTAGGTAATCTTGTTCCCCACCTGGAATGCCTCGAATGTCAGGGTGAGAACAGAGGGCATTTAAAAGCGGTTCTAGAACCAGGACAAAGAGCAAGGGGGAGAGGGGGCATCCCTGGCGGGTCCCATTTGAGATGGGGAAGGGGCTCGAAAGAGCACCGTTAACTCAGACCCTGGCCGAAGGAGAAGAGTACAATGCTAATATCTGCTGTAAATATCTGGGTCCCAGGCCCACAGTAGAGAGGACCGCCTCTAGAAAAGACCAGTTGACACGGTCGAAGGCCTTCTCCGAGTCTAAAGAAAGCAGAATTGCAGGTTCCTTGGTGAGAGCCACTCTGTGAATGAGGGAAACAACCCTGGCGGTGTTATCTCGCGCTAATCGTCCCTGCACAAAGCCCGTCTGGTCAGGGTGGATGAGATCTGGCAATAGAGGTTGCAGTCTTAAGGCCAGTACTTTAGCATAAAGTTTGAGATCCACATTGATAACTGATATCGGCCTATAATTAGCACAATTGGTAAGATCCTTCCCTTCCTTAGGAATAACCACAACATGAGCATCAAGAGTCTGAGATGAAAAGGAGGAAGCTGCTGATATGGAATTAAAGGCTCGAAGCATATGTGGCAATAAGGTCTCCGAGAAGGTCTTGAAATAAGAAGCCGGTAGGCCATCGGGACCTGGGCTTTTCCTCAAGGGCATAGTTTTCAAGGCCCTACGGAGTTCCTCCTCCGTAAAATCGGATTCCAACTCCAGGATCTTATCAGCAGGAATACGGTTGGGAAAATGGGCAGACAAAAAGGCTCTCAAAGCATCAGGCGGAGAGGGGGCCCCCGTACCCCCCTGAGCCAACGCAAGGTTATACAAAGAGGAGTAGAAACTTCTGAAGGATTCCGCTATGTGGTCAAAGTCCCGGACCAAATGTCCCCGGTCGTCCAGAATCTCCCGAACCAGCCCAGCCCTCTGTCTCTTCCGAACCATAGCAGCCAAAAGTTTCCCAGACTTATTGCCCTGGACATAAGCCTTATATTTATACCATCGGTAAGAGCAGAATGATTCAGAATGTATCAGGGCTGAAATGTCACGTCGCAAGGTCACAAGTTCCCTATGTAGAGCGTCCGATAAGGTCACCTTGTGCTTCCTCTCCAAGCTACGGAGACGGGTCAGCATAGCCTGGAGTCGATCAGTCCTTTCACATTTACGCCGAGCTCCAAGACAGATAAACTCCCCCCTAATGACAGCCTTATGGGCTTCCCAAACCATGGAGTCAGACACCCCACAATCACAATTGAGGTTAAAGTATTCCTGCAATTTCACTGGGAAAAGGGTTTGAGCCAAGGAGTCCTTCAAAAGCAATTAGTTCAATTTCCAGGAACCTCGTCGAGGACCAGACCCAGGGAGAGAGAGAACATTGTAGATCGGACTGTGATCCGACCAAGTGATATTTCCAATGGAGGGATCACAGAGATATTGCAAAGAATATTGGTCGCAAAGAAAAAGGTTGATACGCGAATATTTGGAGTGTACCAACGAAAAGAAGGTGAAGTCTCTCCCCAGGGTGTTGGACAACCTCCAGACATCTAGCAAATTGTACCTATCTAGGAGAGACCAGAACTTAGCCACAAGAGTGGAGCTATGTGAGGAGCGAGCCAGGTTACAACCAACACTAGGGTCTGGCGCAAAATTAAAATCCCCCCCCCAACACAAGTATCCCATCTCTAAAAGCATCGAGCTTGTCCAGGAGAACAGAAAGGAAGGTTATCTGGTCAACGTTCGGAAGATAGATGGAAGCCAAAGTGACCCTGAAGCCCAAAACCACGCCCTTCACAAAGACATATCGTCCCCCAGGATCCACCACCGAATCTATTGTCGTCCAGGGCAAAGACCGGTGCAAGAAGAATCGCCACCCCCTTGGTCTTAGTGGCAGCAGTAGCATACCACTGGTGCGGAAAATGAGTTTTACTTAGAGTGGGATGAGCAACAGATTTAAAATGTGTCTCCTGTAGAAAGACTATCTGAGATCGGTCCTTCACTAGATCACGTAGGAGACGGCTTTGTTTCTCAGGAATGTTTAGACCGCGCATGTTAAGAGAGCAGCAGCGCCATCATGAAGGGTCAGCCATATTCCCCCGGTACAATCAGGCCGGCGGAGACTCCCCCCAGAGGGACAAAAGGAGCGGGTGCAGGAAAAGTGGATACGGAAGGGAGAAGGAGAGGCCCAGAAAGAAATTGAGCTGCCCCAAAGAGCTTGAGAGAGAGGTAGGGTAGAGAGAGAAAAATAGAGAAGAAAAAGAAAACATGAATAATCGACAGAACCGTACATACCCCATTAAGGGGCACAAAGTCAAGGTGAGCTAGGGGGATAGCCCACCGAGTCGTATGGCATGGGGAATATAATCCACAGGCCATAGGATACAGTTAATAACCGTAGGAACAGGTCGAGAAAGGAATAAGGTGCATGTTAACCACTGAACTAGCCCAAACCCACACCTATTGCTTCCGTAGGAAAGCCACGGGATGAGGGAAAGCCGGAATCTCCCACTGGCACAAACGCCAGGGTGTGAAGGAAACCTGTCATCACGGCCAACCTCACCCCGCAGCATCCACAAAAGCAGCCGCAAGAGCAAACTGAGTCCAAGATGCGTCCAGGACACCCTAGAGCTGGAGACCAAAGTCAGGGCAGAATGCCCCAGCAGGAAACCGGAGGGCAGTCACCCAAGTTCCAGGGTGCCCCGGAGGCAAAAGAGAACTGCACACAGGGGTCTATTCAAAAGGGGAGGAGAGCAGGTCACCCAGCCCAGAAGAGACACACCCAGGGGAGGCCTCCAGTGTTCAACACCAGCCGTCACCCCCCGGTGCCAGTACTTCCAACCAAGGATACCGAAGCCAAAGCATCGGGCAAGGGGCCGCAGACCCAGGGGGAAAAAAAAAAAGGGGGGGGAGAAAGGGGAAGGGGGAAAGGGAACACCCCCAAGATCAGCGGCCACCACCCCAGACCCAGGCCCCAGAACCTGCTCCAATAGAGGGAGCTATAAGTTAGTTAACAGTAGCCTCCAACAACGGGGAGGCACGACCTAACCCTCCCCCGAGATCAGGCTCATATCAACATGGCATGATGGTATGTAGGATGCAAACAAGGCAATGTCAGCCCAATAGGTGTGCCAGGGGACGCATCAAAAAAAAAAAAAAAAAAAAAAAAGGCTCAAGGGGCCCGAGAGCACGTCCATTGACACAGAGTAGAGGGAACAATGTAACAGGTTGAACAATAAACAATCGTAAATCAAAACACACAAACTCTGGCAACCGGGGATCAGGAAACCCCAATGTAATGTAATGGGGGGCCCCCGAGCCACCATCCTTAAGTACAACCAGACCCAGACCCCTCTGCATCGAGGCGATGAGTTGAGGACCCCCAGAACCCTCCCAACTGGGCCGCAAGGTCCAGAAGAGACCAGGCTCCGAGAGCCGCCACCACGAAGCAGAGAGGGCCCAGGTGAGAGAGAGGCCCATAGCACTGCACCGGGCCCCCGTCCGGAGGCCCGAGGGGGGAAAACGGTTCCCAATGAAAAGGCCACAGACCCTCCAGGGGGGAGAACCCCGGAGGGTGTGCAGCAGGGCCATGGAGCAGGAGCCCGGCCGCCGCCAGACCCCCCCGATGGGAGGAGGGAAGGGGGAACAGTACAGTCACCATTGAGTCACAACCCGATGGTTGTACAAAAGATGTGGAGTCAAGTCGGAGCAAAACGGGTCCGCTCGATCCCTCCTGCAAGCGAGTTGTCCCACTGACGCTTCTGTGAGCTCCTCCGCTGGTCTTTAGGGCCATCAGCCGCCACAGGGATCTCCAACGTCTCAGGCACCGGAGGAATTTGCAGCGCAGCACAGAAGGTGTCAGCCTCCTCCAAAAAGCAAATATAAGCCGTGGCCTCTCTGTTCTGGGCCTGAAGATGAAAGGGGAACCCCCACCTATATTTGATGCCAAGCTTGAGTAAATGAGCGGTAAGTGGCTTGAGGGCACGTCGTTGCTGCAGTGTAAATTGCGAAAGGTCAGAGAAGATTTGGACCTCCGAGTCTTCTATCTTAAGATCAGCCATCTCTCTACTGTGGCGAAGAATAAGGTCCTTCTCTGGGTAGCGGTGGAGGCAACATATCACGTCTCGAGGTCTCTGATTCGGCCAGGATGGGCCCGCAGTGCCCTGTGAGCCCTCTCCATCCGCACTTCATAGTCATCAGGTTTCTGCAAAATTTTGCGGAACAAGACCTGCAGAGCGTCTCTAAGTCCCTCATTAGGGATGGATTCAGGAATGTTCTTTATACGCAGGTTACACCTGCGTCCCCTGTTGTCCAGGTCATCTAACCTGTACTGTAGATTTGCCATTTTGTCCTGCTGGTCCATCACAAGCTGCTCCTAGGACTGCAGCCGCTCGTTGTTGATCTCACCCTCCGACTCCAAAGTCCTTGGTTGGACCCCGGTT
Source organism: Rhinophrynus dorsalis (assembly GCA_037306005.1). Lineage (NCBI taxonomy): Eukaryota > Metazoa > Chordata > Amphibia > Anura > Rhinophrynidae > Rhinophrynus > Rhinophrynus dorsalis. Next base: position 149,440,104 of record CM074721.1, read on the forward strand.
GAACCACCTCCGTCTTGACATCCGCCAGGTCCCGTCGGAAGGAAGCCTTAAGGTCACTGAACATCTCCCTCAACTCCATTCTCGTAGGTAAGTCGCTGAGGTCCGTCCCTCCAGAACCCTCCGTCATTGTGCTACAATGGGCCATGGTAGGTCTAGGGCGTTCAATCGGTGGTGAAGACGTAGGAGCTTTCGGGGTGTCAGAGAGACCAGTAGGCCTCAGAGGAGAACAAGGCCTACTTGGCGTCGCCTTGGTAGATCTGCTGCTACTACTCGAACGGCCCCCTCCAAATCGTTTTGAGGACATAAGCTAAGTCCAGCGGGTACTGCCGTAGCAGGTCGGCATCCGGTGCCAGATCAGGGCTGTGAAAAAAGCTTTGTTTCCCAACCTGAACACGAAGCTAGGCTAACATGCGGCCATCACAGAGGCACGCCAGCTCCGCCCCCCCACGACTATATTGATTTTTACATAAAAGTCATACAATAAGCTAGTGTTTTTGTAATGGATTGAGACAGATATATCAATATGTATAATAAATATCTTGTTTTAGGACTTCAGCAGACCCCTTTTCTTCCTTTGATGGAAAATCTGTAGGTCCAAAGACCCTGTACAACCACACAAGCGATCTATGTGTACCACCTGTGGATCAAATCCATATCCACCCATCAACAGCTTAAGTTATAACATCAACTAGTAATTAAAGGGATAGTAATACTTCAAAGTTGCTATCCCTTATATTGAAGCCCTTAAAAAACTGAATTAAATGCCACCAGCAGCATCTCTCAAACCTTTATGGTTTGAGAGATAGCCGCTTTTAAACTTTGCTCTCCCCTGCCTCTCCCCTGACATCAGCGTTCTTGCTGCAGCAGAGGAATCCGTTAATTGAATCAAGAGGAAGCTCTGCAGCAGAGGAGCCAGATCTCGATATAGAAGAAACGATCCTACACTAAAATGGTCTTCTACATGTGCTTGGTAACCAAGCACACATAGAAGACCGTTTTAGTGAAGGATCTTGTCTTCCATAACGAGATCTCGGCTCTGCTGAAGAGCCTCCGCCGGTCCCGGGACCGGATTTCCCTGCTGCAGCAAGAACGATGATGTCAGGGAAGAGCGCATTTTAAAAGCGGCTATCTCGCAAACCATAAAAGTTTAAGAGATGCCGCTGGTGGCATTTAATTCAGTTTTTAAAGGGCTTCAATATAAGGCATAGTAATTTTGAAGTATCACTATCCCTTTAATATACGATGTTTGAGGAAAGGGGAAAATCAGCTGAGATTCCATCTAAACCAACTACACAGATATTGGCCAGTAGTTTTAATATATCCGCAAAATTTGTTGTTGTTAATATTGTTATGATATTACTGGTTGGAGTAACCCCCATACATACAGACTAAATGTCGAAATTAAGCATTGCAAAAAATGTTAGTCCACTCAAGAAGTTAAATGCCTTATAAGGAGGACTTTTTGGGACACGAATCCTTAGGTACAACAGTACGTTGCAAAGCACAATTAAGTTTTAGTATTGTAAACAATTGTTGCATTTGAACCATGTAACCTTTGAACTCTGCTACTTTCAGTTTTGATTGGTTGACAGATGCATTTAAGACTTTGCGCTTTCTCAAAGGGCAGATAGAATCCTATTATCTTGAGAAAGGGGATTAATTTCCCGAAACGTGTAGATTGTTGATTGTAGATTACCATTAAATGCCGATTGCGATCAAAGATCATCCAAGTAGACTCTCACTGGATTGAACAAGAACTCAGGTTGCAGAGACGGAGAACCAGGGGGATCGCGGAAAATAGCGGAGTTACCAGACCGGCCACCAAGGTTTACTAGCTACGGGCCCAAATTGCAAGAAAACATTTGGTGAGCACATAGCACGAACAGTGCATTTTATCTACCTATTTTCATTACCCCGTATTGAGGGAAAGACTACTATTTACAATTATTATCTGTGACGTGCTGTTGATGAACTCCATATAGTATATCCCCTATTAATAGGTCCCGTCTACTGCTATCTACTTTTACTTGAAAAGGGATAAACTTAGATCCCGGACTCTGTCTGTAAGGTGCCACATCACCATTATTTTAAAGATTTTATAATCAGATTTTCTTTTATTTTCATCATTATTTTTATTCAATTGATCTGCTCAATAAAAGATTGTTTATCATTCATATGTTTATGTATGATTATAAATTTACAATACTGCACTTAGAGGTCTCTGTGCGCTGTCTTTTGTTTTTCCTTTTACATATTCTGCTTACCTGAGAGGACTCTGGGAATCAGACAGCAGCCAGACTGTTTGTTGAACCATTAAGCTGACTTAGCCTTTTATCAGTCATTCAATCATCAAATCATTGTTTCATCTTTCATTAACTCCATTTTCATCCCATGTTCATCACTGACTTTTGCAACCAAAAAGTGACTGACTAAAACTGTATGTATTATTAAGAATCCAATTTGAGCAAACTCTTATACATGTATTTTAGATACATGTTGTGTATATATATATATATATTCAATATATGAGACCTGTGGTTGAGGTCATTTATGAGCTGTATGTGAGAGTTGTAGTACCGGCTTGTTGATTTACAGCAATTTTGTGCATGATTCTTTCATCCACGATAAATACAAGTATATCTATTTAGATACTATAATATCTTGTATTTAAGGTACCTCCTCGGTAAAGCGCTGCTATCTTCTTTTTTTCTGTATCCCCATGATTCCTGTGTTCCATATTGGACATAAGAGTAAATAGGATTTTAGTGTATTTTACTGTTAAATCCTTTTCTCTTTTGTCTGTATGGAACACAGGACCCCCACCTGGAGAAAACCTACCTGAGCTTTCTTCCCTGGGCAGATGACTTCTCTTAGGGTGTTAGTCTTGGAGCTTCCCTTTCTTCTTCATCGCTTATTTTTTTCTGTGACACTTTTTACATTTGAATCTGGGAGCTTGAAGGCAGAGGATTGAGCTGGAGGAAGAGGGGGTGTCCTCCCCTAAGACCATGTCTTTTGTGATGTGCCCTCCTGGAGGAGAGCCTCATCCCCATGGTTCCTGTGTTCCATATGGACAAAAGAAAAGAGAATGCAATGGTAAGTTTCACTAAAATACTATTTTTCCCAAGTTTAGTCTTTCTCTGGAAATGTCTGAACCAAAGGGACACATGGGGGAAAACCAAATCCAAGGATTCAGGAGCTTCTCTATCTCCTGACTCACTGTTTCTCATGCCATGCTGGGTTTCCACAGGGCTATTTTGGGTCCCTATGTTCCTCATGTACTGTGGATCCTACTATACCCCTGGCCCCTCCAGCACTGATCAAGAACCAACTTGGGTTACAACCCATAGCATCTGTTTCCTCATTCATTCAGGGGGTCTTCCATTCCTGGTGACCCATACCCCCAAATAAGACAGATTAGGAGTGTTTTCAGGAGTTATTCTTAACTAGTTGGTGGCACATCTGATGACAAAATTGACTCAGTGAAAGAAGATAAGGGACACTTTGGGGATTCCTATGAGACTTACTGTTACGGTTCAGTACACTCAGACACGGTAGATGTTGGTAAAACACAATTTATTAAAACACACAAGGAATAATGTAACCCCCACGGGTCCAGCATATAGCAGCAATAACTGACACAGGACAGGTTACAAGCAAGTTAACCCACACGGGTCCAGTATGTACTTACAAACACAATACTGACACAGGTCAGGTAACTTTGATAGATACAATGTAATAGAGTCCAGCAATGCCAGTGAAGCCACTGACTCAATAGCCCAGATAAACGGAGGTCCAATGTTGCCAGTCTACAGTGATAGGACGGCAGCAGAGATCAGGCAAGGTACACCTGAACGGAGGATTGCAACGGTGGACGCCCACCGGAGACTACAATTGAGTGAGTCAGAGCTCGCGCCAGGAAAGGACGCCCTACTGAGACTATCCACCACCGTGTGCCTGTGCCACCCCCCAAGGGGTTAATGTGCGTATAGGTCCTAAGATGGAAGGCAACCGGAAGCACCCAACTGTACCTAGAGTGGAAGACCAAACACACAAGATACCGGAGATGTGAACAACACTGGTGAAACAAGTAGCGGCACAAGGCACCATCCCCGAAGGGGTTAATGAACGCTATGGTCAGGACATGGAAGACTACCGGATGCGCCTAACTGAACCCAAAGCGGAAGACCAAGTGATCAATTTAACGGTGTGGAGGAGCACTGACAAACTGAGACTCAAAACCCACGGACTGGACTGCAACCGGTAACGGAGTACCGTAGCACTGGGATGCACAGTAACGTGAGAGATGTGCAAAGTAGATAGCATCAGGCACTGCCAAGTCTTCGCCCAGCCTGGCACGGAGGAAGCAGGAACTACAGTCAAGCCGATTCAGTACACAGCACAGGAACGTCAGCCAAGCGGGGTCGGTACACGGAGCAGGGTAGTCGGTCTCGCCGGGTCAGTACAGGGAGCTGGGTCATAGGTCTTGCTGGGTCGGTATCAGCCAGGCCGGGTCAGAACAGGAAGCAGGAACGTCAGCCAATCCGAATCGGTACACAGAAGCAGGAACAGTAGGAAAAGCGTAGTCAGGCAGTCCGGGGTCATACACTGGTATCAAACAAACAGAACTAGCGCTAGGCATCAGGTACACCACGAAAGGGCAAACTCTAAGTGACAGCCCAGGGTATAAAAAGGCTGTCACTGGGAGGAGCTGTACAGCGCAGCCAATGAGAAGGCACCAGAACATAAGCTTGTCAAAATGTTGCATAATCACGGGCTCCGTAATACTTACCCACTTCCCTCACCTGAGGGGACTTATTAGTACGGTGATGGAGAACCTCCAGGTCTCTGAGGCCTCTGATGAGTAATCTGCCTCTCCGGATATCTTCCAGAGATGCAAGAAATACTCTCCCCAGTCTTTCCTCCTAACAGCTTCTTAGACCAGGTTCTATTGGAGGAATGGAAGACACCAAATAAGAGACTTTTCCTTAATATGTGCATAAGCACACCTCTAAACTATACCATTTAACAGACAAGGCTCTAGTGCAGTGGGAGTCTCCTCTTGCGATTGACCTCCCCTTCTTCTACTTGTCCAAGTGTGCTCTTCTTTGTGTCTGCATTCAAGTGGACTGTAAACAAGTGAAGTTTGAAAGTAACTGGTAAAAAAGTACATGTGAGTGTATTTGGTGTTTGTTCAGGTTTAAAAAGGTATATTCATTTTGTGTGGTTATTTCAAGAGTTAAAAATAAACAATTATTGTGTTTACTGTGTTTTTCTCTGCTCCTGAGTGATTAAAGGGATAGGAAACTATGGTTTGAGATATGTAAGAAAATAAAGACCTCCTCTCCCTCCCCCTTCTCATGCGTCCGCTGTATAGCGGACGTCATGAGATACTGCTTCCGGGACCAGATGGAGGCTCTTCAGGAGTGCTGTCATCAAGATATCGATGATTACTTCATCGGAATGGTCTACAACGTGTGCTTTCAAGCCAGGCACACGTTGTAGACCATACCGATGAAGTAATTATAGTTAGATATCCCGATGTCAGCACTCCTGAAGAGCCGCCTAAAGTCGGTCGACCGGATTCTGCCTCTGACAGCTTTACAGCTCGTCAGGCAGAAAGGGGAGGGAGCGGAGGTCTTTATTTTCTTACATTTCTCAATGTTTCATAATGGTTTGAGAGATGGGAATAAGGGCATTACATGTTTTTTTATTATTCCTATCAATTCGCGAACAGTTTTTTTTTTGGAGTTTACTATCCCTTTAAGGATGATTGCTAAGGGTAGTCACCTGGTTGTAGTGTTACTTTAAATGCAGTCCCTAGGCTCATTTGAGCATGCTTTTTGTGACTGCATTCAAGTGGACTGCAAACAAGTGAAGTTTGGAAATAACTGGTAAAAAAATGCATGCGAGTGTGTTTGTTTATTAAGGGTTAAAAGCTATATTCATTTTGTGTGCTATTTCAAGGGTTAAAAATCCAGTTATTGTGTTCACTTGCGTTTTTCTTTGCTCCTGAGTGATTAAGGGTGATTGCTAAGGGGAGTCACCTGGCTGTAGTTCTACTTTAACCCCTTCGCATCCGGTGACGTACCTGGACCGTCACGCTGGTCCGCCATTTAAGGACCAGTGACGGTCCTGGTACGTCACGTACTTTTATTCACCGCACTCCTACAGGAGTGCTGTGAGTAATACCGGGGACTGAAGTTGATCGCTCCAAGACCGGAGCAATCTCTTTCAGTCCCTCTGTTCGGCGTGCCGCCCCACGTGATCAGTCACGTGGGCCGGCACGCCGACATTCCCTATCTTGTCCTTAAAGGACCACACACCCCGGGACCGCTGGTCCTCAAGGTGTTAAATACAGGCTCATTGGAGCGTGCTGTATGTGGCTGCATTGAAGTGGACTGCAAACAAGTGCACTTTGAAAGTAACAGGAGTAAGAATAAAAGTAGGAGTTGGAAATCAGCAGAGCTCTGTGGTGAAGGTAATTTCAAGGGATTTACTACATTCACATTTAAATTTGGTTTACTTAACGTAGAGTGAGCATTAGAGGACCGTGTAAGTCTATTTGATTTGTAAAACCAAGCATGAGTGATAGCAGATTAGACCATCTCAGGCAGTGCATATCTTGTCACATGTTTGAACACTTGTAGTAATCATTCCAGGGGTCATACCGCTGTGGCAAGTGTGAGCATATTTTCTTTTTAGAATCCAAGATATTGGATTTGGAAAGAAATATTGCAACATTTTGTGACATTGGAAACCTAGAAAGGAGTTTAAAACTCACAGAGCAGGTAGTATGTGGAGTTAGTGGTGAAGAGGGTGGAGCTGTAGATGAGGAGCAATAGGTAGGCAGCTGGGTAACAGTAAGGAGGGGAGGTAGTGGGCAATGGATGAGGAAGGCCGGTTCTGAGTTGACTCTGTCCAACAGATTTGCAAGATTGTGTGAAGATTTTGATGTTGCTAGCTCATAATTGGCAATGCTTGAGAGGGCTGATTCCTCTAGCAGCCAGGAGAACAGTGCTCCTTCTAGTTAGATGGGATGCAGAGTAGGCAGAAACCAAAGCAGATATTGGTAATAGGCAACTCTATTATTAGGAGGGTAGATAGGTTAATTTGTTGCCAGGAATGTGAATGCCGAACAGTGTGTTGATTCCCAGGTGCTCGGGTTCGGCATATTGCAGACAGGGCAGACAGATTATTGGGAGGAGCTGGAAGCAATCCAGCTGTCTTGGTACATATTGGTATCAATGACAAAGTAGGTGGAAGATGGGATTTCAGGGATTTATGGTGGAAGCTCAAGGCAACAACCTCTAGGGTAGTGTTTTCCTGTGCTATGTGCCAATGCCGGTAGGCAGAGGGAGCTAAGGGAACGTAATGCATGACTCAAGCATTAATGTAGGAAGGAGGTTTTTCGTTTTTTAGAGCACTGGGCTGACCTTGCTCTTGGGTAGATCTATATGGAAGTGAAGGATTGCACCTAAATTGTAGGGAAGCCATTGTGCTAGGGGAGAGAATGCTAGGAAGGTTGGAGGAGCTTTCAAACTAGGAAAGGGGGGAAGGTATAGATAGCAAAAATTGGGTAGATAGAGTCCAAGTGAATGATCATGGGGGTAGAGAAGGGGTGGAGATAAATGTAGTAAGTAGGGAGGAACTCCTATTAAATGAAGATGTAGAAAAAAGGCATGTAGGGCGTAATATATGTAAAGACTAGAATTGCTGGCAGTTAATGAGCATTTGGACATAATTGGTATAACTGAAACATGGTGGAATGATGCACATGATTGGGCTGTAAATATAGAGGGCTAATCCCTGTTTAGGAGAGACAGGATTAACCCTCTGAGTGCAAGCAATGCATTCCGTACCCCTCTGGCACTCAAAGGGTTAATAGAAAAGGGGAGGTGTGTGCTTATATTTGAAGCCAGAGCTAAACCCAGTTTTAAGGGATGATATTACTGAGAAAACCATAATGTGGAGCCCTTGTGGGTTGAAACTGAGACTGAATGTGGTGTAAAACGAAAAAAAGGTGTTAGCGGGTATATGCTACAAACCACCAAATATTGATGAGAATGTAGAGGCCCAACTGCTATTGCAGATGAGGAAATGTGCTCAGCTTGGGCATACTATAATTACGCAAGATTTCTAGATCTCAACTGGAATAATGAGACCTGTCAAAGTGCTAAGCTTCGGGAAAGCTACATGTCACAAATGGTGGAAGTCCCGACAAGAAATAACAATGTTTTGGACCTAGTGATAACTAATAACGTAGGCATAGTATCCAATATTAAGAGAACATCTGGGAAACCGTGATCACAACATGGTTACATTTGAAATCAGTTTGGCTACGCAAAACTGTATAGGTTTGATCAAAACTCATAATTTAAAAAAATCTAACTTTAAATTCTTAAGAGCATCATTACAACACATAGACTGGGATAAATGATTAAAAGGCAAAAATACTGAAGAAAAATGGGCAGAAATGTACCCACCAGTATATACCATTGAGGAACAAATGCAAAAGAAGTAGATCACAGCCATTGTGGTTAACTGCAAATGTAAAGAAGGAAATGGTAAGGAAAAAAATAATTTAAACTATTTAAGTCTGAAGGAACTGAACATTCTTTCTTAAAATACAGGGAGTGCAACAAAGATTGCAAAAAGGCAATTAGTTTAGCAAAAATAGATAATGAAACTCGAACTGCAAGGGACAGCAAGACTAATCCAAAACAGTTTAATATATAAATAGCAAAAAAATTAAAGGGATAGTAATGTTTCACAAAAAAAGCACCTCCAATTAATCTTCATAGTATTTGGGCCGTGGAGAGTGTTGTTTCAAATATTGAAACATTTTGTAATATTGGAAACCAGGAGCAGGTAGTATATGGGGTTAGGGGTGAAGAGGGTGTAGTTGTAGATGAGGATTGGCAGGTAGGTGGCTGGATAACAGTAAGGAGAGAAGGGAAGAGGAAGAGGAAGTCTAGCTCTGAGTTGACTCAATCCAACAGATATATTTTACTTAACCCTTTGAGTGCCAGAGAGGTATCTAGTGCATTGCAGCGCAATGCATTGGACACCTTTCAGGCTCTCAAAAGGTTAAGAGAAAACATGAGATCTTATTATATTATACATGTCTGTGTCACAGTGCCTTACCTCGGCCTGAGCCATTCAGCCAGGCGCAGGGTTCTGGACAGACTCTCTTGCATCACTAGCAGCATTCCTCTGCCTGCGACCTAGTCTGGTTCCTGGTTACTGGCAGCATTGAATCAGGCACTTGCCTGGATGCCTGTTATAGGCCCAGCCTGGGGGACCTAATTGGTCCCACCTTCTCCTACACCTTTATAAACCTCTATGGGCCTGTGTATCAGTTACCCTTACATTGGTGTTCTGAGCAGTTTCCTTTGCTAGTATTCCTGATTCCTGTGTATGATCCGGCTTGTCTGTCCATCCATTCTGGTGTTCACCTGTGGCTCTGTCTGACTATTCTCCTTGTGCGTCAGATTGGGCAAACATATGGAATATGAAGTTTTAATGTGGGGAAGTGTAAAGTCATGCATTTGGAAGGAAACAATCCCAATGCTACTTATGAACTTAATGGAATCGTTTTAGGGGACTCATTGCTAGAGAAAGACCTGGGTATCCTTGTCAACTACAAACTTGGAAACAGTGACCAGTGTCAAACAGCAGTAGCAATGGCAAACAAAATCCTGTCTTGCATAAAAAGAGGTATCGAAGCAAGAGTAGATAACATTATTTTGCCATTCTACAAATCTTTGGTAAGACCTCACCTTGAGTATGCAGTGCAATTTTGGGCACCGGTTCTGAAAATTATATACTAGAACTAGAGAGGGTACAGCGGAGAGCAACAAAATTAATTAAGGGAATGGAGGACTAGACATATGAGAAATGACTAAACAAACTTGGTTTATTTACTCTAGAGAAAAGACGACTAAGAGGAGACCTTATCACATTGTACAAGTATATGAGAGGTCAATACAAGGATCTCTGCGGTGAGCTATTTATTCCAAGGCCTGATCAGATGACCAGGGGACACCCCTTGAGATTAGAGGAAAGGAGGTTTAAACTACAGCAGAGGGAGGGTTTTTTACGGTAAGGTCTGTTAAATTGTGGAATTCATTGCCCAGGGAGATGGTTATGGCAGATTCAGTGGATACATTTAAGAGAAGATTAGTTACATTTCTTTCAAAAGGGAACATACAGAGTTATACTGTTTATCAGTAGGCTGATCAGGAAGGTCTGATAAAGACTAATTTAATTGATGTCAGGAAAGCTATAAAATTCTCAGTTACTGGGGTATGAGGAGAAGGTTGAACTTGATGGACTTGTGTCTTTATTCAACCTAATTTACTATGTTACTATGATTTGGCTCAGATATCCTTTCTGGTGCAAACCTGTGGCTCTGGCTGACTACTCGCTCTGTATATGACCTAGGCTTGTCTGACTACCCACTCTGGTTTTGACCTGGGGCTCTGTCCACTGCGCATCCAGCATTCCATCGCTTCAGTAGATATCCTATCTGGTGCAAACCTGTGGCTCTGGCTGACTACCCACTCCGTGTATGACTTTGACTCGTCTGACTATCCTGTCTGGTGCTTACTAGAAGGCCCTCTCTGTTCGCTCCTAGGGTTGGTTCCGTTATTCAGACATCCTTCCTAATATTGACCTGGGGCTAGCAGACTCCCAGCTACTGACTGCAGGCTGAGTCAGTATCACTTTTAGGCGTTACCTTACCACAAGGCTACAGCAGGCTGAGGCCTAGTCTCGGACAGTGTGGTGGTGATATTGGGAGACTGCTATTCCTGATACAGTACTCACCTTTTCGATCACCCACTGTGTGTATATATTATATTGCATTAATCTTATTATTCTCATAATAAAGGTTATATTAACTATACCGTCTGACTCCTGGTTCTGCTTGCCAACCGTAACAGTCTGTGAGGTCAATACAAGGATCTCTGTGGTGAGCATTTAAATCCAAGGCTTCATCACATAAGTAGGGGTCACCCCTTAAAATTATAGGAAATGAGGTTTCAACTTCTGCAGAGGAAAGGCTTTTTTACAATAAGGTCTGTTAAGTTTCGCAGTTCTTTGCCCAAGGACATGGTAATGGCAGATAAAATATACACATTTAGTAGAAGGTAAGATGCATTTGTAGCAGGAGGGAACATACATGTTTATAATGTCGAGTACATTAGATGCCTTTAAAAAGGGCCTGGATACATTATTAAAAGATCAGAATATAGGGGGCTATGTATGTTAGTATTGTAATTAATATTTGTTTAGTGCTTGTTGATCCAAGGAGAAATCTGATTGCCATTGGAATCAAGAAGGAATTCTTTTTCCTCCATTCAAAGCAGAATTTGAAATTGCTGTAATGAGGAGGGTTATTTGCCTTCTTTTGGATCGACAGTAAACAGGAATAAGAAAAGGGTTGAACTTGATGGACGCAAGCCTTTTTTCAACCTAAACTACTATGTAATGTGTATTACTAAGTGATACAAGAAGTTCTGGTAAACAGAGTAATACCCATTTAGGAGTCGGGAAGGCTTATATAATTCTTGTTTTCTTGGTTGTACTATTGCAGAGGTTGAGCTTCATGGACTCTTGTCTTTTTTCCAAACCTAATTTACTTTGTAACATGTGGTTTAATGCCTGAAATATTATGTGTATCATTTGCAGCCTTTTAGAAAGGAAGTTTCCCCTTTTGTCATTCCTGAGGGTCTTAAAGCTTATCAGGAGGCACATAAAGTCAAAATTGCTTTTTGGATCATTGCTACCATACACTAGGTGTATGTAATCAGGAAGAAACCTGTTACTTCCAGAGTCACTGCACAATCCATTGGGTCTGTGTTTGTTCTTCCTGGGCCTATATGAATCAGGCCACTGCTGCTTTTCCTTGCATTTACAAACACTACCGTGCCAATGTACTGGCCTTTTCTGAGGCTAGCTTTGGACAGAATGTCCTTCAGGAGATAATGCTTGTTTAAGGACTGCATGGGGAGGATTCACTAAGCAGTAATATAGAGGTGATAATGTGGAGGTGACTTCCAGTTTAAGCTCCATAGAATAACATAGGAATTGGAGAAGTGATAAACTGGAGAAGTCATCTTCACTATACCACCTCTTTATCACCGTTTAGCGAATCTCCCCTCGTTTCTTTCTTCTTCTTACAAATCCTATTTAAGTAGTTTGGGCCCTGTTGGTTCTTGTTTGATTTGTTTGTTTTGATAGTTTGGTGTCTATTGACACCTGAGGTTATATGACACCAGATTAGTCCTGTGGAATACTAATATCCTATGGTTAGAGTTTTTTCTTTTTTCTCTCTCTGTAATCTTATGTGTGCTTTTGGTATGTCCCCATGGTTCCTTGTTCCATACTGGATGTAAGAGAAAATAGGATTTTACTAAACCTGCTGTTAAATCCTTTTACCTTAGTGCATATGGAACAGAGGGCTCCCACCATGAGAAAAAACTATGCTGTTCTTCCACAGACAGAGAAGTCCTCTTGTGATCGTAATTTAGGGGTTTTTCTTCTTTTCTTCCCTGTTTTGGTATTTTCCTTTGCTTCATATGAATTTGGGAACTTAAGATGGGATTTGAGCTGGAAGAGGAGGAGGGAGTATCCACCCAAAAGACAATGTCTTTATTGAATGGCCCAACTCTATGGAGTAGCGGAGCCCAACCCCCATCCTCTTCCCTCATGGTTTCTGTGTTCCTTATGGACAAAGAGAAAAGAATTTAATGGTATGTTTGCTAAAATCCTGTTTTTCATTATGAATCGAGCTTTTCATGTTCATTTATTTGGAGTGATTACAGGCAAGCATAAGCTAGGCAAAAGTGTTAAGATAATGGCATGCACTATGTCTTTAACCCCTTAAGAACCGGGAAAATCTGGGGTGGTTAAGTACTGTGCAGTTCTGACATTTTAGATTATTTTTTTGTTCAACCATATTTTCCCTCTAATTCCTTTAGTACACCCACACAAATTGTATACTGTTTTTAAGCACAATTAGGCCTTTCTTTTGATATCACATTTATATGAATAACCCATGTTTTAATTTGATTAAAATATAAAAAATAGGAGAAAAAAAACATTTTCCATACATTTTCTTGTCAGGATTTGTGAACAATTAGTTCACAGGGTTTGAAGAAAAAAAACAAAAAACAAATATATTAATATGCTTCTCCTGAATATAGGAGTACTCCATATGCCAAGTATTCAATCCTTTTTTTCACATTTACAGGGTAAATTTTACAAGATGGATACTATTCTTTCCAGTCTGTGTCAGAACCCAAAAATGCACCACAAAAGTATGTTTCGAAAAAAAGTAGACAGGATAGGGTAATTTTTCATGCAGCCTTTTTACCACCAATCCGTCTCAAAACCTGCAGTAAGAAATAAATTCACCATTTTTAGCACATATTTCAATGTTGCTGTCGATTTCAAGTACAGGATAGTTGCAGATATAAAAATGCATTGATGGCCAATTTTTTAACAGACATGGAATTTTCACTGTTTGCTTTACTGGTGCCATGACTCATTTGGGGCTGCTTGGCAGTGCTCCACTTTTTTTCCCCAAAAGTGTATATTTGTTTAATCCCTCTCAAAACCTGTAGTATGGAAAAAAGTGTTTTCCACACACATTCAATGTTACTGTGGAAGTCAAGAACAGGAGGTTGTCATGGACAATCAATAATGATACAAGAAACAAGTACAGTATTTGAACTCCACCTTTATTAAATATGCATAAGCAGAATGGAATAGCAAAAGCAGACTAAGCCCACAAAGAGAGCGTGGACCCAGAAACAGAGCAAGAGGTTCCTACCAGAATTAGGAGACTGCTCAGGAGGGTCTCAAAATGGAGGTAACTGAGGACTGCACCAGTGCCAGGGATATGACCCAACCATGTATCAGATGGGAACAGGTAGCAAGTGCTGGGGTTATGTCCCAGCCAATAATAGTGCAAGAGGCAATGCTAGAAGGCAACGGAGTATACTAGGCCGGAGCCACAAGTCAACGTCAGAGTAGGTAGTCAGACTTAGACAGGGGCCATATACGGAAAGTCAGCCAGAGCCACGGGTCAGCACCAGAGTGGGTAGTCAGACTTAAGCCAGGGGTCAAGATACTGAAGTCAATGGAAGCCAAGCAAGGGTCAAACCAATCACAGATACAGGACAAGAAGCTACTGCAATGGAACACCACGTTAGGGCAAATGTGGTGGTATCCAGGCAGAGTTTAAATGATAGACCAAACATGGAGGTGGAGCACATAACTAACCCTATCCCTTTGTCACGGATACTAAGGAGGCTCAGAGTCTGTACGGTATAGTTAATGCAGTTTATTGAAAACAACAAACAAAAGAATAGGCAATAGGCAAGCAGGGGGTACTAGTCAGAATGCACTATTACCAGAAATAATAGGCTGGGTCCTAGACCACCCTGCTGGAGACTAGGCCAAAGCCACTGGTAGTCTCACATACAAGGACAAGTGATACAACAGCAACCGGAACGGCAATCTTGATCCAACGAACAGGAAACCAGGATGCTCAGGAACTGAAGAGAAGCCACTAGTAGTGGTAGTAAGAGTGAGGTTCAGGTACGTACCTGCAGACAGTAAGAACCCTCAGATCCATACCTGCCGCCAGTTGGGAACTCCTAGGCTATAGGACACAGGTACTGAACCCTCTGACTCAAGCAGCAGTCAGATGAAGTAAGGTGAAAACTGACTCACGCCTGCAGTCAGCTATGCAAGTCTACCAGAGCCCCAGGCCTGCACTATATTGGGTGTCTGATCACCCGGGGAAAAGACGAAAGAATAGTCAGCCAGAGCCACAAGTCTGCACCAGATTGGATGTCCACTATTAGGGGTTAGGCAAAAGAATAGTCAGACAGAGCCACAGGCCAACATTAGAATGGATGGAAGACTAGCCAGGTCATACACGGAGCCCAAGGTAACAGAACTGCTATGAACAACAACGCAAGGGCAACTGAGTCAGGCCTCAGTCTGCCCTTTAAACCCCTCCACAGGAAGTAGGAGGAGCAGCTCAGAGGGAGGAAGTTGGTAGGAGACTACAGGAAGCAAACCGATAAGACAGAGGCCTGCAGCATGCTTGAAGCCTCGCACGTGCAGATGATGTTGAAGTCAAGGTAAGCTGTAACACCCTTTAAGAAGAGATGTGCGACATCACTGGGGATTCACAGATGGTGCGCACCCGCTCGAGGAGAGGAGATGCAGAAGTAATCTGCATCAGACGTGGGGAAGGAGAAGAGGCCGACCCCTCTCTCAAGCCGCCCAAGTAAGCGCCACATGAGCGGCTGGCTCGTCTGCTGCCAACTGCTCTGAAAGGCACAAGCTGTGACAGTACCCACCCCTCAACGACCCCTCCTCTGTGGAAGAGGCTGAGGTTTCTGTGGAAAGCTGGAATGGAACCTTCGGAGGAGAGCCGGTGCATGAATGTAATTGGCCTTGGACTTTACGTGAATCCAAAATACTTTGTACTTCATACTCCTCATGATCTGCAACCTTGACAGGACCAGGTTGGACAGGAGTGGAGGCATAATGGTTGTAAATCAAGGGCTTAAGTAAAGACACATGGAACACATTATGAATATGCATATTGACTGGGAGATCTAGGGCATAAGTGACTTGACTGATTCTACGAAGAACTTGGAAGGGACCAACAAAATGGGGGGCCAGTTTCCTACAAGGTACCTGGAGGTTCAGATTACAGGAAGATAACTAAACTCTCTCCCCCACCTGGAAGGTTGGTGCTGGTAATCGCCTATGGTCTGCTTGCCTCTTTTGTTGTTGCATGGAACCACGTAGGGTACTCTGTACCCGTACCCAAGTGTCACGGTTTGTTAAGACTCTCACAGAGTTAGGTAAAAAATCAACTATATTGGAAAGTTAATGTAACCCCTTAGGGAAATATACACGTACACACATATATCTTAAATTGGATAGAAATACAATGCAAACAGAGAAATAGTGGCTCTACTAGTCCTGCCAATATACCGGGCAGGACAGCCAGGGAACAGAAACTTGAGGTGAGGCTTTACCGGCCTTGCCAACACCGGGTAAGGCAACCCCCGCAAATAGGACTGGTTCTACCGGCCTTACCATATACCGGGCAAGACAGCCAATTAACAGGAAATGCGCAGGCTCTACCGGCCTTGCCAATACCGGGTAAGGCAACCCAGGGAAACAGGACAGGTTTTACCGACCTTACCATATACCGGGCAAGGCAGCCAATTGACAGGAGATAAAACAGGCTCTACCGGCCTCGCCAATACCGGGTAAGGTAACCCCAGGAAACGGGAGAGGTTCTACCGGCCTTACCATATACCGGGCAAGGCAGCCCATAGACTGGATGAATGCAACACCGTATAATAAAGTGACTGATGGTTGATAACAATCACTTATGACCGAAAGAGGCCAGGTCAGTAATAAGCCGCCAGCAATAGATATAATGAAGATATGGAGCTAGAAATGCTCTCTCAGATGGAACAACATTACACATAGAGCAGTCAGGGTTGAATGGAGTGAACCAGTAACCAGTACGTGGAACTTTATAATACTGGTACAGCCGGGTGGCTGGTGGAGCGAACCAGTACCCTGTATGTGGAATGTAATGATGTAGATACAGCCGGATGGCTATGGAGCGAACCAGTACCCTGTACGTGGAACGCTATACACTGAGACAGCCGGGAGACTTAAGGAGCGAACCAGTACCCTGTACGTGGAACGCTGCACACTGGGACAGCTGGATAGCTTGAGGAGTGAACCAGTACCCTGTACGTGGAACACTACACACATGAGACAGCCGGGTGGCTTGAGCACAGAAACAGCCGGATGGCTTGAGGAGCGAACCAGTACCCTGGTACGTGGAACGCTATACACATGAGACAGCCGGGTGGCTTGAGCACAGAAACAGCCGGATGGCTTGAGGAGCGAACCAGTACCCTGTACGTGGAACGCTATATACATGAGACAGCTGGGTGGCTTGAGCACAGAAACAGCCGGATGGCTTGAGGAGTGAACCAGTACCCTGTACGTGGAATGCTATACACCTGAGACAGCCGGGTGGCTTGAGCACTGAAATAGCCGGATGGCTTGAGGAGCGAACCAGTACCCCGTACGTGGAACGCTATACACATGAGACAGCCAAGTGGCTTAAGGAGCGAACCAGTACCCAGTACGTGGAACGCTATACACATGAGACAGCTGGGTGGCTTGTGTCTCTCATAAGCTAACTGGCAAGATAACAGTGTCGCCAAGGCAACTCAGGAACATCTTGAAGGCAAACAGGACTGGACAGAGGACCAGCGGAAGGAAGCAGGAACCCGCAGGCGGACGGTCGACCGGAATCAGGACGCTGGTGGAGACTGTCAGCAGAAAGCGGAGGCTCAACCGGATCAAATGTCAGCAAGAACTCTCAAACTGGAAGCACTGGAACAGGTTAACACTGGTCACAGGAAACACAGCAAAGGCCCAGGATACTCAGGAACAGTGAAAATCACAACAGCAAGGAGACAACATGAAATGGCAACCAAAAGGTGCCCAGGCTAGGTTTAAATAGGCAATACAGGGCGGGCTGAAGACAGCCAGCCAATGGAGAGCCCCCTACTGGTGACAGACATAAAAAGAGAGCAATCACGGGCACCATGATAGTACCCCCCTCTCAAAGACCCCCTCTCCCAGAGGAGGGTCTAGGTTTCTGAGGGTATTTGGAATGAAAAATACGCTGTAATTTGGGCGCATGAAGGTCCTTGCTGTCCACCCAAGATCGTTCTACAGGACCATAGCCTTTCCAATGCACCAAATACTGCACCTTTCCTCTAAGCCTGCAGGAATCTATGATACTCTGAACTTCGTACTCCTCCTGGCCCTCCACTTCAATAGGCCCTGGCACCACAGGGTTAGTTGTATAGCGGTTGCATACAAGAGGTTTAAGGAGAGACACATGGAAGACATTATGAATACGCATGGACGCAGGGATGTCCAATGCATACGATACTGGATTGATTCTGCAAATGACTCTGTAAGGACCAATGAATCGGGGAGCCAACTTGTTAGATGGAACTTGCAGCTTAAGGTTCCTGGAGGACAGCCACACTCTATCCCCAACCTGAAAGGACACCGCTGGCAACCTTCTGCGATTAACATGACGTTGATGTCGTTGAAATGACTGACCCAATGCCCTCTGCAACTGTGCCCATGTGGAGCGGAGCTGCTCGATATGCTCATCCAGAGCTGGAATTTGTTGTGTCTGAAAGGAGTCTGGGAGCAGACAGGGTTGGAACCCATAATTGACCAAAAATGGAGAACTCCCCACTGAAGAGTTAACTGCACAATTCCTGGCGAACTCTACCCAGGGCAAAAGGTCGGCCCAATTGTCATGATGGTCAGTAATAAAACAGTGCAAAAACTGTTCCAAGCCTTGATTGGCACGCTCAGCGGCCCCATTGGTCTGGGGATGGTAGGCGGAGGAAAAAGATAACTGTATGCCCATTTGTTCGCAAAATGCCCTCCAAAACCTGGACACGAACTGGCTCCCCCAGTCAGACACCAGCACTCTGGGTACACCATGCAACCGGAATACCTCTTTAGCAAAAACCACCGCCAATTCTCTAGCAGAGGGAAGGCCACGGAGAGGCACGAAGTGAGCCATTTTAGAGAACCTGTCCACTATCATGAGTATGAAGGAATACCCTCTAGACACTGGTAATTCTCCCATAAAGTCGATGGAAACGTGAGACCAAGGGCGTTCACCATTAGGTACCGGCTGGAGTAAACCCACAGGGAGGTGTGTAGGAGTCTTAGCATGGGCACAAGTGGCACAGGCATTCATAAAGTCGGCACAATCTGCCCACATGGAAGGCCACCAAAAAACTTGCGAGAGGGACCATAACAATTGGTCTCTGCCAATATGTCCTGCAGCCTTAGAGGAATGGTATGTCTCGAGTAACTGTGTGCGAAATGGCACATCCACAAAACACTTGCCCATCAGGGTTTCAGGGGGGGGGGGGCGGAGGCTTGGGAGGCCAAGATTTCTTCCCCTAATGGTGAAGTGATACTTGTGCGTATGGTAGCCAAAATTCGATCAGGCTGAATAATAGGAGCTGGTACCTCATCTCTGTCAGTCTCAGCCTCAAATTGTCTTGACAATGCATCAGCTCTGATATTCTTAGACCCAGGTAAATATGATACAATGAAGTTGAATCGAGACAAGAATAGTGCCCACCTAGCCTGGCGTGGGAATAACCTCTTAGCCTCAGAGAGATAAATTAAGTTCTTGTGATCGGTCAAAATTAAGACAGGGTTCTTGGTACCCTCAAGTAGGTGACGCCATTCTTTAAGTGCCAGAATAATGGCTAGCAGTTCTCTGTCGCCAATCTCATAATTGCTTTGTGCCCCGGTCAA
Source organism: Rhinophrynus dorsalis (assembly GCA_037306005.1). Lineage (NCBI taxonomy): Eukaryota > Metazoa > Chordata > Amphibia > Anura > Rhinophrynidae > Rhinophrynus > Rhinophrynus dorsalis. Next base: position 149,459,538 of record CM074721.1, read on the forward strand.
CTTTTTTGAGAAAAACCCAAAAGGTCTGAGAGTTCCTCCCTTAATGGGATGCTGAGAAAGCACTGCTCCAACCCCAATATCTGAGGCGTCCACCTCCAAAGTGAATAGAAGCGATGGATTGGGGTGAGATAATACAGGAGCATTAAAGAAGGCAGATTTCAATTTCTCAAAGGCCTCTTCCGCAGCTACTGACCATAGGGAGGGATTGGCACCCTTGTGCATAAGGTCAGTCAAAGGTTTTACCAAGGACGAGAACTTCTTAATAAATTTCCTGTAATAATTAGCAAAGCCCAGTAATCGTTGAATGGCCTTCAAGCTCTTGGGGCGTGGCCATTGTAATACTGCCGTTAATTTCTCCTTGTCCATGGCAATGCCTTCTTTGCCAATTATAAATCCCAGGAATGGTACACTAGTTCTGTGAAATTCACACTTTTCGAGTTTACAATATAGTTTATTTTCCTGTAGGCGGAGCAACACTTCAGACACGTCCTTGACGTGTTGTGACATATTCTCAGAATGAATGAGAATGTCGTCAAGATAGACAACAACACAAGACTGCAACATATCTCTAAGAATGTCATTGATGAACTCTTGGAATAACGCGGGTGCGTTACAAAGACCAAATGGCATGACCAGGTACTCGTAATGGCCAGTTCTCGTATTAAAGGCGGTTTTCCAGTCATCACCAGCCCTGATCCGAATAAAATTATATGCAGCCCGTAGGTCCAACTTGGTGAAAATAGAAGAACCTTTAAGTCTGTCAAATAGCTCGGTGATGAGTGGTATTGGATAGGCATTCTTAGATATTAGCTTATTTAAGCCCCGGTAGTCAATGCAAGGTCTCAGCTCGCCATTCTTCTTTTTTACAAAGAAAAATCCAGCCCCAGCCGGAGAGGTGGATTTCCTTATGATGCCTCTTTCAAGAGCATCAGCAGTATATTCTTCCATAGCTTGGTTCTCCTCACAGGATAATGGATACGTGCGTCCCCTAGGGGGCACTGCCCCCGAAGGCAATTCAATACAACAGTCATAAGATCTGTGCTGGGGTAGGGTGCCAGCCTCTCCCTTACAGAATACATCGCTAAACTGTTGGTATTTGTCTGGCAGGGCAGAAGAGGTACACAAGATCTTAACTGGCTGGGTTACGCAATGTTCCATGCAAGACTGAGACCAAGCGGATATTTCACATTTTTTCCAATCAAACTGTGGGTTATGCAACTGTAACCAGGGAAACCCCAGGATCACTGCGTGATGAGGGGAGTTGATAAGCTGGAACTGCTGTTACTCTTTGTGGAGAGCCCCAATAGACATGGACGACAAAGGCATAGTTTCAAAAGTCACCTGAGCAGGTTCCAGGGTTCTACCGTCAATTGCTTCAATAGCGAGTGGGGTTTCCCTCTCAATGCGTGGAACCCCGTGTAATTCAGCAAAGGTATTATCCATAAAGTACCCAGCTGCACCAGAATCAACCAGGGCCAAAACCTCCACTGAGCGTTGTGCCCAAGAAAGTACCACATGTATGGTGGGTTTCAATATACCACATTCTGAGGACGCCTGAACACCACCTAGGGCCTGTCCCCCAAGGTACCCTAGGTGTGTTCGTTTCCCGGACATACAGGACAAGATCTTAGTAGGTGCCCATCTTTGCCACAGTATAAGCGTAACCCATGTTTTCTGCGATGTGTCCTCTCCTCCTTGGTTAGCCTGGTGAAACCCAACTGCATAGGTTCAGTTGGTTCTCGAGACGGATCAATCTGCTTGGAAACCAATGGAGGGATGGGTGGGCAAAAAGTACTACTAGACCCCATACTCTTTTGCCGTGACCTGCGGTCTTTGGCCATTAGCCTTTCACGAATCTGTGTGTCAATTAGAATGACAAATTCAATATAGTCATCAAGATCAATGGGTAATTCTTTCACAGCGATCTCGTCTTTAATTTGGTCACTTAGACCCTGAGCAAAAGCTGCCAATAATGCTTCATTGTTCCAACCTACCTCTGCTTCCAAGGTGCGAAATTCAATGGCGTAATCACACACCGTACGCCTGCCCTGTTGTATTTCCATAAGGCGCTTAGCAGCAGAGGTGGTTCTACCAGGAGGCTCGAACACTCTCCGAAAGGACTGCACGAATTCTCTGAAACTCCTTGTGCAGGGTTTCGCATTTTCCCATAATGGGTTCGCCCATGCCAATGCTCTACCGGTCAGCAGGGATCTCATAAAACCAACTTTACTACGGTCACTGGGAAAGGCCTGAGCCGTCAATTCCATAAATATTTCCAGTTGGTTAATAAATCCTCTGCAAAGGTTAGGATCACCATCGTATCTGATTGGCAAAGGGGCGGAGGCAGTTAACCCCTTGACTGCAGCCCCTGAGGGTATGGTAATGTTCTCAGGTGTCTGTCCGGAAGAGACCACGGGACTAATGCCAGCCTTTTCAGAGAGCACAGTGCGTTCAAGTATAGTTTGGACTGCTAACGCTAGCTGATCCAATCGTTGCTCATGTGCATCCATTCTCTAATGGATGTTTTGCGTATTACCCTCACTCTTGTTGTCTGAGGTCATGGCCCTTTCGTACTGTCACGGTTTGTTAAGACTCTCAGACACAGAGTTAGGTAAAAAATAAACTTTATTGGAAAGTTAATGTAACCCCTTAGGGAAATATACACGTACACACATATATCTTAAATTGGATAGAAATACAATGCAAACAGAGAAATATTGGCTCTACCGGTCCTGCCAATATACCGGGCAGGACAGCCAGGGAACAGAAACTTGAGGTGAGGCTTTACCAGCCTTGCCAATACCGGGTAAGGCAACCCCCGGAAACAGGACTGGTTCTACCTGCCTTACCATATACCGGGCAAGACAGCCAATTAACAGGAAATGCGCAGGCTCTACCGGCCTTGCCAATACCAGGTAAGGCAACCCAGGGAAACAGGACAGGTTTTGTATGTATCTTTATTTATATAGCGCCATACATGTACACAGCACTTTACAGAAGTTGAAATAATACAATACAAAAACGACAGAACTGGGGTTAAGAGCATTAAGGTTAAGTACAATCATTACATTATTTGTGAGGGAAAGTGCAGCAAGGGAATCATACACTAGGAATGGGACCCTGCCCCAAGGAGCTTACAATCTAGGCTGAATTCATATTGACAAACAGAGACACTAGGAGGAGTATTATAAGTGCAGGTACAAGGTGTGGTGAAAGAAGTGCAGAAGGATTCTGATGTGACTGTCAGTGTGCAGAAGGAGGACATCGCTATTGAGATGCCTCCCTGAGCAAGTGGGTTTTGAGGAGTTGCTTGAAAGTGGTGATTGTGGATGATTGGCGAGGTAAGGTTGGTAAGGTTTTACCAACCTTACCATATACCGGGCAAGGCAGCCAATTGACAGGAGATAAAACAGGCTCTACTGGCCTCGCCAATACCGGGTAAGGCAACCCCAGGAAACGGGAGAGGTTCTACCGGCCTTACCATATACCGGGCAAGGCAGCCCATAGACTGGATGAATGCAACACCGTATAATAAAGTGACTGATCGTTGATAACAATCACTTATGACTGAAAGAGGCCAGGTCAGTAATAAGCCGCCAGCAATAGATATAATGAAGGTATGAAGCTAGCAATGCTCTCTCAGATGGAACAACATAACACATAGAGCAGTCAGGGTTGAATGGAGCGAACCAGTAACCAGTACGTGGAACTTTATAATACTGGTACAGCCGGGTGGCTGGTGGAGCGAACCAGTACCCTGTATGTGGAATGCAATGATGTAGATACAGCCGGATGGCTATGGAGCGAACCAGTACCCTGTACGTGGAACACTATACACTGAGACAGCCGGGAGACTTAAGGAGCGAACCAGTACCCTGTACATGGAACGCTACACACTAGGACAGCTGGATAGCTTGAGGAGCGAACCAGTACCCTGTACGTGGAACGCTACACACATGAGACAGCCGGGTGGCTTGAGCACAGAAACAGCCGGATGGCTTGAGGAGCGAACCAGTACCCTGTACGTGGAACGCTATACACATGAGACAGCCGGGTGGCTTGAGCACAGAAACAGCCGGATGGCTTGAGGAGCGAACCAGTACCCTGTACGTGGAACGCTATACACATGAAACAGACGGGTGGCTTGAGCATAGAAACAGCCGGATGGCTTGAGGAGCGAACCAGTACCCTGTACGTGGAACGCTATACACCTGAGACAGCCGGGTGGCTTGAGCACTGAAATAGCCGGATGGCTTGAGGAGCGAACCAGTACCCCGTACGTGGAATGCTATACACATGAGACAGCCGGGTGGCTTAAGGAGCGAACCAGTACCCAGTAAGTGGAACGCTATACACATGAGACAGCCAGGTGGCTTGTGTCTCTCGTAAGCTAGCTGGCAAGATAACAATGTCGCCAAGGCGACTCAGGAACGCCTTGAAGGCAAACAGGACTGGACAGAGGACCAGCGGAAGGAAGCAGGAACCCGCAGGCAGACGGTCGAATTAGGACGCTGGTGGAGACTGTCAGCAGAAAGCGGAGGCTCAACCGGATCAAATGTCAGAAGGAACTCTCGAACTGGAAGCACTGGAACGGGTTAACACTGGTCACAGGAAACACAGCAAAGGCCCAGGATACTCAGGAACAGTGAAAATCACAACAGCAAGGAGACAACACGAAAGGGCAACCAAAGGGTGTCCAGGCTAGTTTTAAATAGACAATACAGGACGGGCTGAAGACAGCCAGCCAATGGAGAGCCCCCTACTGGTGACAGACATAAAAAGAGAGCAATCACGGGCACCGTGATACCAAGCGGCTCGGTGTGCCCCCAAATGCTCCTCTAGAGCCGGAATAGTTTGTGCTTCGAAAGAATCAGGAAGTACGGATGGTTGGAAACCATAATTTATCAGACATGGAGAACTCTCTGATGAAGAGTTCACAGAACAATTCACGCCAAACTCCACCCAAGGTAACAAGGTAGCCCAGTTATCATGGTGGTCTTATATAGCAATGAAGGAATTGTTCCAAGGCTTGGTTAGACCTCTCTGCCGCACAGCTGGATTGAGGATGGTATGCTGAGGAGAGAGAGAGAGAGGGAGGGCTGGATCCCCATCTGAGAGCAAAAGGACCTCCAAAAACAAGAAACAAACTGGCTCTCCCTATCCGAGATTATTACCTTAGGTACCCGTGGAGTTGAAAGACTTCTTTCGCAAAAATCACGGCCAATTCTTGGGCCAAAGGTAGTCCTTTAAAGAGATAGTATTACTTCTAAATGACTATCCCTCATATTGTAGCCCTTAATAAACTGAGTTAAATGACACCAGCGGCATCTCTCAAACCTTTATGGTTTAAGAGATAGCCGCTTTCAAAGTTTCCTCTCCCCTGCTGTCAGCGTTCTGCTGCCAGCAGGGAATTCCGGTCCCGGGACAGGTGGAGGCTCTTAAACAGAGCCGATATCTCTTTATGGAAGGAAAAATTATTCATTGAAACAGTCTTGTACGTGTGCTTGGTTACTAAGCACACGTAGAAGACTGTTTCAATTAATCATTTTTCCTTCCATAACGAGATATCGGCTCTGCTGAAGAGCCTCCTCTTGATTCAGAGACCGGATTCTCCTGCTGGCAGCAGAACGCTGACAGCAGGGAAGAGGAAACTTTGAAAGCGGTTATCTCTTAAACCATAAAGGTTTGAGAGATGCCGCTGGTGTCATTTAACTCAGTTTATTAAGGGCTACAATATGAGGGATAGTCATTTTGAAGTAATACTATCCCTTTAAGAGGTACAAAGTGAGCCATTTTCGAAAAGCGATCTACGATCATTAGGATGACCGTGTACCCCTCTCATACAGGTAGATCAACCATAAAATCAATGGATAAATGTGACCAGGGACATTCTACATTCGGAATGGGTTGAAGGAGACCCACAGGAAGATGTTGTGGTGTTTTATTCTGTGCAAAAGTGGGACAAGCTGCCAAAAATGCGGAACTGTCAGCTCTCAAGCTAGGCCACCAAAAGAGCTGAGAAATATGCCATATGAGCTGGTCTCTTCCAGTGTGACCTGCTGCTTTAGAAGCATGATATGTCTCAAGCAGTCTAGTATGTAAAGGTTCTGGTACAAAGCATCTTCCACTGGGTGCGGAGGCTTGAGATGCCAAAATCTCCTCGCCCAAGGGAGAGGTATCATTGCCAGTATATGATTGGAGGGAATAATAGGTGTGGGAGTACTCTCCTCCTTAGAATTAGAGCCAAACTGGTGTGACAGGGCATCCGCCCTAATATTCTTAGTGCCAGGAAGGTATGAAACGAAATAGTTGAATCTAGAAAGAAACAAGGCCCATCTGGCCTGTCGTGAAGATAATCTCTTGGCCTCAGACAGATAAGTAAGATTCTTGTGGTCCGTAAGAATCGGAATAGGAAAACTTGTCCCTTCAAGTAGATAACGCCACTACCGAAGGGCTAAAATAATGGCAAACAATTCTTGGTCACCGATGTCATACAGACTTTCTGCCTTGGACAGTTTCTTCAAAAAGAACTCACAGGGGAGCAATTTCTCCCCCATGTCCGAGCACTGAGACAGGAGGGTGCGTACTCCAGTCTCAGATGCTTCCACCTCCAGGGTAAAAGGCAAAGCAGGGTTCGGATGGGACAATATCAGAGCCGTCGCAAAAGCAGACTTAAGGTTCGTGAAAGCTAGAAGAGCACTGGGAGACCAGATCGGAAGTATTAGCCCCATTATGAGTCATGTCCGTGAGGGCTGTAACCATAGCAGCAATGTTCCGTATGATCTTCCTATAGTAATTGGTAATCCCCAAAAATTGTTGTATAGAATTAAGTCCCACAGGAAGAGGCCAGTGCAAGACTGCCTCCATAGCCAAACCAACATACCCTAGGAACATCAATTGGGGTCTATGAAATTTGCATTTCTCCAGTTTACGAAATATTCTCCCTCAAGAATTGTAGCACAATGCACAATGAGCCTCAAGCGTCGGAGAATGGATAAGAATGTTGTCCAGGTAGACAACCACGCAATGTTGTAGTAAATCTCTCAGCACGTCATTAATGAACTCCTGGAAGACAGCAGGAGCGTTGCATAGACCAAAAGGCATCACCAAATATTCCTAATGTCCACTCCAGGTATTGAATGTTGTCTTCCACTTGTGGCCCTCTTTGATTCGTACGAGATTGTAAGCGTCCCTAACATCAAGCTTAGTGAATATTTTTGAACTTTTAAGTCGATCAAACAACTCCGTAATCAAAGGAATGGGGTAAGCATTCTTCACCATCAATTCATTCAATCCTCTGAAATCAATACAAGTTCTTACTTCCCCATCATTCTTCTTTACAAAGAAGAAACCTGCACCCGCTGGTGAGGTAGACTTACGGATCACACCTCTAGATAAGACATCAGACATGTAATCCTCCATGGCCTTGTTCTCCTCCACCGACAGAGGGTACACGCGTCCCCTAGGAGGAAGAGTACCAGGAATCAGGTCAATAGTACAGTCGTACAGCCTGGGAGGTGGTAACATACTGGCCTGTACTTTGTTGAATTCATTGCCGTAAGGCAGGTACTTCCCAGGCAGGGCAGAGGAAGATGTACACAGTATTTTCATGGGACACTGGAGGCAGGAATTGTTACACCGGGAAGACTTACTTACTTACTTATGGCCTTTACGTACTGTCAATGACAATCAATAATGATACAAGAAACAAGTACAGTATTTGAACTCCACGTTTATTAAATACACATAAGTAGAATGACATTACAAAAGCAGACTAAGCCCACAAAGAGAGAGCGGATCCAGAAACAGAGCAAGAGGTTCCTACCAGAAATAGGAGTCTGCTCAGGAGGGTCTCAAAATGGAGGTAACCGAGGACTGCACCAGTGCCGGGGATATGACCCAGCCAGATATCGGACAGGAACAGGTAGCAAGTGCCGGGCTTATGACCCAGCCAATAATAGTGCAAGACCTAGCAGCGGCAACGCTAGAAGGCAACAGCGTATACTAGGCCAGAGCCACAAGTCAACATCAGAGTGGGTAGTCAGACTTAGCCAGGGGCCATACACGGAACAGATAGTCAGCCAGACCCACAGGTCAGCACCAGTGTGGGTAGACAGACTAAAGCCAGGGGTCAAGACACTGGAGTCAGTGGAAGCCAAGCAAGGGTCAAACAGATCACAGATACAGGACAAGAAGCTACTGCAATGGAACACCATGTAAGGGCAACTGGAGTGGTGTCCAGACATAATTTAAATCATAGACCAAACATGGAGGTGGAGTACATAACTAGCTCTATCCCTAGGGATTCCCAGATGACGCACGCCCACTCGAGGAGCCGGAGATGTGGAAGTAATCTGCAGTGTCTCCGCAAGGAAGGAGAAGCAGCCAACCCCTTTCTCAAGCCACCTAAGTAAGTGCCACATAAGCGGCCTGCTCGTCCTCTGCCGATCACTCCAAAATCACAAGCTGTGACAGAGGTTTGGAGATATGCATAGTGTTCAGCTCCATCTTCTGAGTATGGCAATGCATATTATGCATAGGTTTGTCAGGGTTTGTGGGAGCTACGGAGCCCATTTGGGAACGTGCTTTTCTATTTTCAGACATTTTTACAGCTTGCTTGTGCCTTATCTCATTTGGGGCTGTTTGGCAGTCTTGCAGTTCAATTGTTACCTCCAAAAGTATATGTTTTAGAAAAGTAGACAACCCAGGGTTTCATTCTAGGTGCATTCTGACAATTTCACAGCCACATCATCACCAATCCCTTCCAAAAGCTGTAGTAAGAAAAAAAAAGTTTTTCCACACCTACATTTCAGTCCCATATACATAGGTTTGTCAGGGTTTGTGGAAGCCACAGGCCCATATAGGAACATGCACGTTTCTATTTTCAGACATGAAGAAACATGGGGCACATTGCTTCCCATTATATTTTCATAGTGTTCGATCTAAGAAGGGATGTATTTCCAAAAATAAAAATACATGATATTTCAGGGGGGAAAAGGTGGCCAAAAAATAATATGATAACTATATTGCACCTAAATGATATTGCTTGAAGCAGTAGCCAATACAGTGACCTCTTAGTACCTCATTTTTGCCATGGACCGAGACTGGCACAGTTTTCTCAACATGCATGGTGGTCAGCATGTATACTCCCTTTTTGTCCCTAAACTTTACTGCCAGCAGCTTCTGTTGGCACAAAGCTGAGGACGTACCCTTTTTCAGCTTGGCACTTAAGATTTCTTTGGGCATATATCTGAAATTGTGTCTAACATTGCCATAGGCTACTGTGTCAAAACAAAATAGTAACTTAAATAAGTTATACCCTATAAATTATATCATTTGTATAATAAGGGGTAAATGAGGTCCCAAACAATTTTTCCATTGGTTCCCAGATAGTATGGGCAACCAGGTAGCTCAAGTTAGCTGTCCTTGCCCTCATAAATTCAGAAAGCCTTAGTATACCCCATGGCACTTTTGCACAGTTTATGAAAATTTTATTTAGAGGGGATATATTGTTTGAATCCCAATTTTCCCCATAAGGCATCCATCAATGCATATATGTTCTGGGGTGTATATATTTCTGAAAAATGTTTATGTAAATTATTTATTCCCCACAACGTAAATACCCACCCAAGCTATATAACTAATCCAAACCAAATTAAACAAAAACAAAAAATGAATCCCAACCGGTCACTGTTCCTGTGTAAATACTATGTTAAAGGTTGCATACCTTTATTTGTGGGAGGGGCTGCAAGTCCTTAAATACGGTCAGCAGCCCTTCCCACTGGAGCTCAATTTGAGTTGAGCTCACAGCACGTCGGACATCATACACTTTTGATTCCGGTCACCATCCGATTTGCACAACCCACACAATTAAGTCACTACCATTTCCTCTCAGTAGAGTGCGATCAAACCCCCCCTTCAGCCATCCGGTACCGCAGGTCGATTCATTGTTTCCCCTTTCATACCAAGCAGTGGAGCTCTCAGCTTCCATTCACCTGCCGCTCCTCATCGCTCCGAAGCAAGTGCCCGTCCGCTTCAATCCCACTCCATAGTCAGCATAAGCCTCCTCAGGCCTCGTACCATCCACCCCCTCATCGCCACTCCTCGCTCATTATTACGACTGCTTCCAGGTTTACCACAGTTGGATTTCACTACAAACCAGCACCTCCCCGCTACAACATCACTACACGATACCTTCAGCTCCATTCCCCCATTGTGCCCCAATTATCAGTCTTGTTTCCGCCACTCTGGCCGTCATCTCATACCTAGATCATCGCCAGCCATACTTTCATTTGCAGGTGTACCTCAGCAGCCCGTCAGCAATATACCCGCCACCGTCGGCCCCTTGTCACCTCATTTCCTAACACACGCGGACACTTACAATTCCACCAATATAGAGTCCATCCCCCCCATTGTGTTCCATGAAGTGTTTTATATTTTCATACTAATATGTACATATTCCTTCTTACTTTTAGCAGGATCTTCACTCTCAGCAAGTACCAAGTACCTCCACCTTATATTAAACACAATACTGAGCACCCCCCCCGCATGCACACTTCCGTGGCTTGATTCATCTATTACGTCTATCATTGGGGGTTACTACTTCCCCAACATACACCATATATACATACACATCACTATCACATACATCAGAGTTCCTTTTATGACACCCGTTGTTTTAGTTTGTTATACCACAATCACAAAATAAAACAAAAAACATATCCATACATTTCGTAACACTTTTTCTCCTCAGGCATCTTCATACAGCATACAACACTTGACTCAAAATCGCAAAGATCCATATCCATCCCTGCTCCAGGTAAGGATCAGCTCCACTAACATCTACATTTTCAAGCATATTTCCGCATCATGTGACTAATACAGTATGATTTCAGGTGCCTTTCACTCTCACAGGAACTTCCCAACCCCAGTCTTCTGTCACAATGACATAAGGTATTCCCTGTTCTCTTTCATTTTTTTCAGTCTTCAGACCACATATTCCATTTCTCACAACCTCTTGTTTTCCTATTATAGCCTTTTCTCTTCTACCATCAATTCAAGGTAGGTTCACCGCACAACATAAGTATATCACTATGTCACTTTACGTACAGCTTCCAAGATTATCATTCACTTCCACATGTTTCTACCATCACGCATTAAGCATAATTAACCCCTGCGCCATTCAGCAAAGGGTTCCCGTTATACTTCACGTCATAGTATAACACTCTCAGCCCCCAAATATCATGTTCTTCCTCCCCGTATTTCCCGTTCCACACCCAAGTACTAGCAGAAAAAAAACCAATCCCTTACCTCTTCGAAGGCAGAAGGTTCCCAGTTTCACATACCTCTTCTCAGAGACCAAAGGCACTTCTAATCACCTTACCTCTTCAATGAGGCCAAAGGTTACCATCATCTCTTCGTAGAGGCTGAAGGTCCATAGCACCCCATTATCTCTCCATGGAGACTGAAGGTTCCAATGTCACCTCACCTCTTCCAGTGTCGAGGGTTTTCCGCTGGCTTAGGCCTTTCTGGGGCGGGGGATCACCGCTGCTGGGGAGGTTGAGGGTTCCCAGAGTCTCAATTTAAAAAAAAAAAAATGATGGATATTTCATATCTATACATACAAGCTCACTCACAGCTTCAGATTTCCTGCTGTACTTGGCATCACTCAGTCGCGGTAAGATTATAGTCCCCCCCCCATTCACCATCATCCTACCCACACACCCCCACACATTTCACCCCCCCGTCCTTCACTTAGAATTCTTTCCTATCACAGATTCAATTATTATCATTCTTAGAATGGTGGAACCAGAACAGCAAGCCCAGGCAGGATCACAAGCACCTCAAGAATATGCCCCTGCCACCCCCCGTCACCGGGGTACTAACCTCAGAGACTGAACAATCCCAACTCTACTAGAAGAATTAGCAAGGACAAATATTCCCCACTCCTCATCTGCTAGGAAAGCTGAACTATTTCACCTCCTGTTCCCGACCTCTCCTTTTCTAATCACTCCCTGTCTCTGCCACCCTCTGCCATCCCCAGCTTTCTCACACTCATCCAGCATACAACCACAATTGGATAACATCACTCACCTCCTCACCAACCTCAGCTCAACCGTAGCAGATATGTAGGGCAGGATGGTGGCTATCGAAACAGCCATCAGCACCAGGAACCTGGCACCAACAGCAGAAGGTAATGCCATTCCTAATACATCATCCGGCACCTCCCCCAGGGTCACCCCAGCACACATGATTCCCCAGCACCTTTGCCGCGACATCATTGAAGGCAAGGACGTCAACCTGGTATCGCTCCTGAACACATCTCAGGACCTCGCGGAGAACAGAACAGTCAGCTGCAGAGATGTCTCAGTCACCCATGAATCTAAGGACTCTTGTCTGTCCAGAAGACTCTCCATGGCTGAATTTGTGCTCATTTTTAGTATCTACTATGACATTCTGTGCTCCGCATTTCCCCACAGGCAACAGGAGCTTGACCAGTATATGTACACCATAGTTGACTTAGAATCTAAGTATGTTGGTCACCTTCTTTGAGTATCACAAATCCTTCGTGGCCAAGGCCACCGCAGCCTGGAATCAATGTAATTTTATTGTAGACTGGAGTGTACTAGACCATGAATTATTCTGCAGGCACTTTGTAGGTCTTAAAGGTATTGTGTGCTCTATCTTCCAATCAGCAAATCATTAGAATAATCTATGCCCAGCCTACCAACCAACCACAGTTGGTCAACCCTCCGACCATCCCAGCCTCCCAAACCATTCCACCTACTCCTCCAACCAGAGACAAGATGGGAAAACCCATTTATTACGGGAGCTCCCCTATATGCAATAATTTTAACTTCAAAGGGTGTTTCTTCAGAGGCTGCTGCATGCTCCATATATTTATCACTTGCAGACAATCCCATTCTCATACCATCTGTCCTTGCATGTGTGCTAAGAATAAATTACTAGGTCCTATCAAACGTGATGTTCTGAAGTCTCTCATTTCAACACACCCAGATAAACATATCACAGCATACATTATCAACGGCTTCTCCGAAGGGTTCCACACAGGAATCATCGCATGCCCTGCTGAATCATTAGAATGCCCCAATCTCAGATCTACTATCAACGAACCAGATATAGTCTCTAAACTCATTGCAGCAAAATACATCAAAGGTTTTCTCCTGGGCCCCTTCCCTTCCCCACCTACCCCACTTGGCGAATCAACCCACTATATATAGCCACCAAAATATTTTCCAATAACAACAATTAATTATAGATCTCTCAGCACCCCACTCCACTATTCAGTCAAGTTACAACTCCCTCATCCCCTCCTCTGAACACTACCTGCAATACGCCAGCATAGACAATCCTATTAGACTCATCTTAGCCACAAGGCAGAGACTACTGGATGTCCAAGACGGACATTTCAGACGCTTTCAAATTATTGTCCACCCCTCCCTGTGACACCTACAAGGCTTCAAATGGAGAGGGCAATACTATTTTTCTACCAGACTTACATTCGGAGCCAAAAGCAGCCCAAAGATTTTTGACACATTCGCAAAAATACTAGATTAGCTACTATGTCATCACTGCAAGTGTCCAGGAATTATCCACTATCTGGACAATTTCCTACTCATAGAACCACACCAAGATCATCCCTCCAGTCTCCGCAAACTTCTCCTCCTCTTTCAAAGCTTAGACATCCCAGTAGCCAATGAGAAGACAGTAGGCCCAGCGACATCCTTCATATTTTTAGGAATCACACTTAACTCTCACACCCTAGTTTCAAGCCTCCCAACAGAGAAAATTGATAGCATCAAAGACATCATTTCCCAACCCATAGCCTTACTTTCGTTATCCAGGACTCAACTCCAGTCCCTACTAGGTCATTTTTCTTTTGCATCACCCATAGTGGAGGACGCAGCTACATAGGGTAACAGTTGGTCGGGACAGACTATCACTTTTTACACAGACAACTTGGCAACCTCTCACATTATAACAAAAGGCAGATCACCCTTTGTACACATTATGAATTTTCTTAAAAAACTTACTTGGCTAGCTCTACAGCATAAGTTTTTCATTCACAGCTATTTCATATCGGGGCAAGACAACTCAGAAGCCGACTCCCTATCCCGTTTCAATTTACAGGCTTTCTTTCAACTTCATCCTACAGCAAATCATTTCCCTACATGAGTCCCAGCTTTCAGAGACCTCATAATGGAATAATTTAGCTTCTAGCAAGGGCATCATCCATCATTCAATCAGGCCTCGCCAACAGCACACAAAGAACTTACAACCAAGCCTGGCAACTATTTCGGAACTTTAGTCTCGAATTCCACATTGAAGTCCCACCTACGACAGATTTTATTCTAGCATTTGGTACACATTGCCATGACAACCTTCACCTAGGACCAATCACCATCAAATCATACTTAGCAGGTATTGAACACCATATAGCAATCCAATACCCGCAGCAGTGTTCTCAAACTACAAAATCAAAACATTCTTCAAAGGGCTTTTGAAAAGTAATTCCTGTCAACCTCATACACACCTATCACAGGGGACATATTTCAAAAAATGTATGATTTCCTCAAATCCAACCCCTTCGACTATTGTAGCAATATCACTCTTTTGGCAGCTATTAGCCTGGTCTTCTTTGGCTTTTTAAGGCCAGGTGAATTCACAGTAAAAAATAGAACAGCTAAATATTTAACCAAAACCTTTTTGACAGTACAGCGTAACCTCTGTACCTTGCACCTGCCCACTTTAATACTGACCAATATAAATAAGGCATTGACAGACCATTTTACCCTACCCAAGACCGATGGTGCCCAGTGGTAGGTCTCCAATCACTATCGCAATCTATCACACTTCACTCCACAGATAACCCTTTACTTCCACTACCAGAGGGCCCGCTCTCTACAAGCAATTTTAGCAAGTACATATGGTCTATTATCAATCACTTATGTCTTAATCCAGATCACTTTACTGTCCACTCATTCAGGATAGGAGCTGCATCAGCAGTGTCCAAAAATGGGGTACCAGCCCACATCATACATAAATTAGGCAGGTGGTGCTCATCATCCTATGCACGATACATTCCAGACCCCAAAGAAGAAATCAAAACCACCTTACAATCTCTAGCAAATAGTCATGCTATATATTAATAAAGACCAAATCTGACATCATCTTTGCCTCCTTTTCTTGGCCTCTAAACAGGTTAATCACGTCGGCTTGGCCTTGGGACCTGGTATGCCCAGGGGTGACACTATTACTACTACATTACCATCATAATTACTATATCTCATTATAGTCAGTCATCTGTAAGCCCTGACCACAAGTTAAAGGTTGCATACCTGTATTTGTGGGAGGGGCTGCAATCCCTTAAATTCGGGTAGCAGCCCTTCACACTAGAGCTCAGTTTCAGTTGAGCCCCCCCATTATCCCTCCCTTCATTCAATCAGGTTCACCTAGGTAAGCCCTCTAAACAGGTTAATCACGTTGGCTCTGCCCTTGGACCCGATATGCCCAGGGGTGGCACAATTACTACTACATTACCATCATCATTACTATATCTCATTACAGTCAGTCAGCTGTAAGACCTGACCACAAATATATATATTTTTTCTTTTTCTTACCCTAAACCTTACCCTAACCTATGTAAACTCTAACCCTACCTCCATTTACAGTAATTACCCACACAAACTATTTAATGAATTTAATTTAAAAAAAAATATATAAAAAAAAGGAAACAAAACAGGACCCAGATTAAATTACAGAAAAAACAAACAAACTCCAAATGGTTAGTATTCCTATAATTTTTTTCTTTTAATAGTTTGTCTAAAATCTTATGCCTATGCCTAAATCTAACCCTAAACCCCTAACCCACGTATACCTCTGAACCTACCTAACCCAACTTAAACTACCTATATAAACTACCTAAATAATTGATCACTAAATTTAGTGATCAAAGGGGGGGGATTCAACTGATCAATGTAAGGACAGTGATCAAAGGGTGGAAATTAAAATTTTCCTGTTTCTTAAACTGACATTAGGCTGGAACAGGCGCTGGAACACTCAATACAATGTGGCACAAAGTCTTCTCTGTCTCTCAAATATGTGTGAGATGGAGGGAGACAGAAAGATGTGACAGGGCAGTGTTTACAAACACTGCCTCTGTCATTTTGCTTTTGCCACATGTGATTTGCTACAGAGTAGCTACTGGCTGAAACTAAGTGCTCCGGTATCAGAGCACTTAGTAACGGCCAGCACACTGTTCTCCATCACACTCAGCAGTGGTAATGAGAGAATTAACCTTTGACGTGCCAGGGCCATGATGGTCCTGGCATGTTACCAGTCCTTAAGGGGTTAAAAAACCTCAATAGTGCATATTTTAATATTCTTGAGTGCACTTCACTAAATACCAGCATTGTCATTTTTACCAGTGAAATTTACTTAAATATGATGCGTCCTGTCTAATGTGTTTATGGCTTATGAAAATGCTTTGTATTAAAAGCTAAATTTCTTTAATGCCTGGTGGCTGAACTGATCAGCTTTTAAGCAGTTCATTGGTTTGATGTATTTATTTTTCCATATGGTGTGCTCTCTAGCATTTGGGGTCCGACAAACACAATCTTTGATCTTATAGACCCCAGATACTATTCATCAGCATGTTAATTATACTTAGGTTGATCCATTAATGCATGTTTATATTCTTCATATGGGGTTTATACACTTAGCACAAGATAGTAGAACATTAGCTAGACGCTCCATATTAGTGGGTACATAGTACCTTTAGAACAGCTGTTTGTATTGTATTGTATTGATTAGACTGGACTAATTTAATACTCTTATTCTTACTCCTATCTTCTTCTGCTTTTGATCTGACTAAAGCCACCAGAGCTCATAGAGAGTGGTGGTACATAGTGGTGACTCTGCGCTAAAGAGCAAGAGGTGTTTGCTTTAATGTCAATAAAGTTTTATTGGGTTTTTGTTGTTTTTGCAATACACAAATTAAAAGAACAAAGAAACAAAAAGGGGGACGGGAACAGGGTACAGAAGAAAAAGAGGAAAAGAAGGGGAAGGGGAGAGGGAAGGCATAGGCAATATGCAATGGACAACAGAGCACATTAGTAAAATGCACAAAATATACATCAGGTACAACAGGATATCCCACATACATGAACATTGAGCCCCTTCAATGAAAAAAAAACTGTACTGAGAGTCAGGAAGAGACAGAACCGCCTCACGGAACCAGCCGGGCAAATTCCGGGCCCTCCAGAAACTGTAACCAAGCAAACCATATCCTAGAGTATCTAGCTATAGTTGCCGGCGTAGAAGCACTTAATTCCGCCATTAACCGTATTTCCTCTACACGTTCAACCCACAATCTGAGGCTAGGGGACTCTGCTTTCCTCCAGAACAGGGATATCAAGCTATTAGCAACTAACAGTAACTGAGAGATCAAAGTACCCCTATATCTGGCTGGGCTAAGGGTAGTGTGATGTAGCATATAATACACTGGCTCAAATTTCGGACCATCACCTGACAAGTGCTGGACAACCTCATGGATCCCTTCCCAATACGGGATTATATAAGGACACTCCCACCAAATGTGCAACAGATCCCCCGACGCCCCACCACAGCGCCAACAAAGGCCATCCGTAGAAGGATCCATCCTCCGTAAGGCAACTGGTGTGAGGTACCACCTAGAAAGTAGCTTATAAGCGGATTCCTGCAATTTCGAGGAGATTGAGATATGATGTGTAAGGTACATCATCTGCTCCCATTGAGCGGTCGTGAGCGTCACCCCCAGGTCATTCTCCCACTGCCCCACAAAAGAAGGGGTCTGCGTATGTCCATCTCTCAACAGTAGCGAATACAGTCAGGGGTCTAGTCAGTTGATGTTGTTGAGCAATAGATGAGACATAGTGCTTCAGTTGGTAGTACCTAAAAACATCCAGAAACGTCGGGGAAGTAGTACCTACAAGGTCAGAAAGCGGAAGCAGATTACCCCCAGACATAACTTGATGTAAGTGCTGTCGAGGCAATGTAGTGGTAGAGAACAACCCCCTCCCCCCAATTCCTGGAGGAAAGTCAGAGTTATGCACCAACGGAGTCAGTGGAGAAGGAAAAGATGTCAGAGAGTGTCTCAACGCAGTGGCAGTCCACACTGACAACGTTGCATGAATCAAGGGGCATTGTCTTAGAATAGAAGGTCTCTGGTCGGTACGTAACCATATAGCATACGGCAAGACTCCTCCAGTCCGGGAGTTGTCCAAGTTGACCCACTGCTTACCCCGTGGCGTCGCCATCCAATCTATCACTCTGGTAAGATGGCAAGCCTGATAGTAAAGCCGAAAATCAGGGAGAGAAAGCCCTTCCATGTCTTTAGGTAGCCGTAGTTGCGTAAATTTTTGTCGCGGTTTCCGTCCAAGCCATACATACTTCAGCACCGCAGACCGAAGATTGGCAAAGAACAAACGAGGAAGCAGGATAGGCAATGTCTGAAATAAATATAAGAGGCGGGGTAAAAGATTCATTTTCACCACATTAATCCTCCCTATCCAAGTCACGTGAGGGAAGGACCAAGTTCGAAGATCAGTGCAAACCCGAGAGAGCAGTGGCAAAAAGTTAGCTCGATATAAGTGACCGAGATCCGGGGTCAGCCATACCCCCAGGTATTTCAGTTGGTGAGTACACCATTTATACGGAAAAGCCGCCTGTAAACCTACCCTCACATCCCCCGGCACTGATAGGTCAAGTACCTCAGACTTGGACATATTTATCTTCAAGTTGGCTAGTAAGCCATACTCCGCAAACTCTTTCTGCAAGGACGGTAGGGAGATCAGTGGCTGAGTTATCATAAATAACATATCATCTGCAAAAGCAGCCACCTTAAACTCCGCACACTTCATGGACACCCCATGGATAGCCCCATTAGCCCGTATCGCGCTTAAAAAAGGCTCAAGGGTAAGCACAAATAACAAGGGAGACAAAGGACACCCCTGTCTGGTCCCGTTGCTAATAAGGAACGGTTGGAAAAGGAGGCCATTTACTCTAACACATGCAGAAGGACCAGTGTATAGGGCGGTGATCCACGACCTCATATTGGGACCAAGGCCTACATGATCCAATGTCGCCATCATAAACCCCCAGTCTACCCTGTCAAAGGCTTTCTCCGTATCAGTAGACAAAAGCAGCGACCCCGTCTTCGTAGTCCGTAATGCATTCATGAGGCTAAGGACTTTAGTCGTATTGTCTCGTGCTTCCCTGCCCATTACAAAGCCAGATTGATCAGGGTGTATCAAGCCAGGCAAATGCGGGCCAAGTCGGAGCGCCAACATCTTAGCAAGTAATTTGATATCAGCGTTTAACAATGAAATAGGGCGATAACTAGAACAAAGCCCTCTATCTTTACCCTCTTTAGGGAGGACCGTCACCGTTGCTCGAAGTGACTGCGGATGTAAACTGGCACCCTGAAGCAAAGAATTATACATGTCTACCATATGGTTCTGCAATTCCCTGTGGTAGCATAAATAATATCGCAGCGGAAGGCCATCAGGACCCGGAGCCTTACCCGTACTAGACGTCTTCATCGCCACCGACAGTTCCTCCACCGTAAAAGGATCCTCCAGGGAAGCAGCCACTGATTCGGAAAGACGGGTGTGCATATGCTTATCTAAATAGGCCCAGATAGCCGCCTTCCTGGCGGCTGCGTCCCGACTGTCATCCGAAGGTGGCAGATTATACAACGAGGCGTAGTAGTCTCTGAATGCGTCTGCAATCTGAGTTGGTAAGTGCACCATTGTATTGTCTCGCTTCCGGATCCCATGTACATGTGCTAGCCTATCCCTCTTACGAACCGTCCACACTTATTACTATTTTCAAAAAAGAATTTCCGAGAACGCTGATATGCAAATCGATTTCGGTCGGCAAGTATTTCTGCCAATCTGCCTCTCGCCAGTAAAAGGGCCTGATAATCAGAACCTGACAAAGTACGTTTGTGTACTTGTTCCAAATGCAAGATATCATTAGTCAAGTTTTGAATCTGTAGCATCCGGGCCCTTTTTCGAGCTGCACCCTGTGCCATAAAATGCCCCCTAACCACACACTTGTGAGCCTCCCACACCACCGGGAGAGGCACCCCAGAGGAGAGATTCTCAGAGAAGTAGTTTGTTAGCACAGAGGAAGACTCCGAGGCAAGCAGTGGGTCAAGTAGGAGAGACTCATTGAGGCGCCACGTTCCCCCCCGCCAATGCGGCTGGGGGGAAGCCAGTTGCATCTTAACCGGAGAGTGATCAGACCAAGTCATTGGCTCTATGGAGATCGACCTAAGAGAGTCCAAGTCTCTATGAGATATGAAAAAATAGTCCAGTCTAGAATAAGAGTCATGTGGAGCAGAGTAGTAGGTATAGTCGCGATCAGTAGGAAACAAAGTACGCCAGCAATCAAACAACTGACAGTCAGCTAAAGAAGATCCCAATCTCCTCAAAAGGCCATTAGGAATCTGGGAGACCCCGGAGGAGGTATCCACTGCAGGATTCATAGCAACATTTAAATCCCCTCCCAACACCACCACTCCCTCCTGAAAATTTTGTAATTTCGTCAGGACCTTAGTAAGAAAGGCAATCTGTCGCACATTGGGGGAGTAGATATTTACAAAAGTATACATCTGATCCATGAACCTGCCCTTCACAAACAGATAACGCCCATCATCATCACCTAAAGTCGTCACCTCTGTAAGAGGGGTATGACGGGAAAAAAGAACCGCCACACCCCTAGTCTTAGAGTGCACATTATTGCTATAATATGCCATAGGATACTGGGCATTAGATAGGGATTGCGGTTTGCGCGCCACAAAATGTGTCTCCTGGATAAACGCCACGGAGACATGATGTGAGCGCAAATCCCGCAGCAAATTTCTCCGTTTTTCAGGTATATTAAGCCCCCGAGCATTAAGGGTAAAGAACGTGAGAGAAGCTGATTGGTGAGACATGCCTATGCCTAACACAGAAGAAGGGAAAGAATAGAAGGACAAATAATAAACAGAGACACACAGAACAAGAAAGAAAAATGAAAAAGTTTTTTGGGGAAATCCCCAGATATGGGTCTAGGACCCACGTCCCAGAGGAGCACCGTACCCAACACAAGGGGTGTCACCACCAGGGTGAGGCCCACCGTGTACGAAAATAGACACAAAACTCCACGAGGGTAGGTAACCAGGCCAGGAACAACTTGCAATCACATATATAAACAAGCAAGTGACACTAAAACTTAGAAAAATACAAACAAACATTTCTGAACCGCTCTAGATAAACCCAACCGACCTAAATAACTATTGTAGGACTGCAATAATCCCTGAGCTAAAAAGGGAAATTGAGAAATCCCAGGTGCTACAGTAACAGCTAAACGAAGCAGGAACTGACCCGTCCCCAAGAGAACAGCCCCAACAGAAGAGATCAGGGCCCACATCCAACAAGCGGCGCAAAATTTGTCACCGCTCACTAGAGCCGACCCCAGCCTCCCCCACCCAGGGACCACTCACCTGAGGCCCACCTTCCCCAGTAAACCCCCCCAGTTTCCCATATCAAGGAGCATGACCCGTGTTTCCCCGGATACTCTCCGTCTATACTAAGGCCCCCATGTGAACTCCCCCTGCCAACTCCATTTCCCCGCCCGCCACTTATCACCCATCCTAACCATAATAATAGAAACTAGAGAAATAAAGAAAATGTATATGCAATCCCCATGCTATAGATCTCAATGGCTAAAACAGTCCCAAGAGCAGCACCAACTGTGGTAGAGTCCAAGTGACAGGAACCGAACAACGGACAGTCCATTCTGGGAAGCCTGCAAGTTATAAGGTGTAAAAAACAATCTCCCTGTAGGACATCCGATCATTCTTCAGGCACCCAATCTCGTCCCCTTGCAGGATGAGCGGCCAACCCGTCTCCCTCCAGGTGCTCCAGAGGACAGGCCCGTCGCACTGGTCTCAATCGGGTCACAAAATCAGGATCATCCCAATCAGGTATGGAAATATCAGGTAAGTTAGCCACCCTGGCCAACCGCGGAACATCCTGGAAACTGCGGACCACGTGGATAGAGTTGGCAATTCGGGCCTGCAGGCTAAATGGAAAACCCCATCTGTAGGGTATATCACGGGCAGATAAAGCTTGAGTAAGGGGCTGCAGGGCCCTCCGTTTCTGCAATGTTATCCATGCTAAGTCCTGATACAGGGATACTTCAGAGCCCCTGAATGTCCAACTTCTCTGTCTCGCTCCCCGCATGATATCTTCTTTCAGGCGAAAACTAGAGAGGCAGCAAATCACATCTCTAGGCGGTCCCCCTGCCAGACTCTGTTGCCGAAGAGCTCCATGTGCTCTCTCAAAGCCAATGGGCGTCGTCTCAGGTCTGCCCAAGATGGTATTGAATAGGGCAGTAAGCGATTGCACAAGTTCCCCTGGCAGAATGTCCTCAGAGAGGCCCCTCACTCGAACATTGGACCTACGTCCTCTATTATCCAGGTCTTCCAACTGCCGTCGCAGTTCAGCCAACTGTGGGGTCAAACGGGATAATGCAGCGGAGAGATCCCTTTGCTCACCCTCCGATCTAGAAGAGCGTTGTTCCAATGTAGTAACTCTACCATCTAATGCTGTTAGGCCCGTTTTAAGGCCTGTTATGTCGTCGCGTATCTCCCGCACACTCTGCTTAATTTCATTCGCCAGATTAGTAAAGTCATTTTTGGAGGGGATCGTCCGGAGTACATCCATCAGCTCCAAAGGTAAGGCTTGTAGATGCTCCTGTTCTGAACTCGGTGATGCCGAGGCCGGGGATTCCTCCGATACCACAGATGGCGTAGGGGAAGTTGCCAGCACCGGTCCCGCCATGCTCTGGGGGATCCGTGTCGGGGTAGTGAAATAACCGCGCAGATTGTGCTCTGTTGATGATCTACTGTTTCCAGGGGTCTGTTGGTCTTTATGCAGCCGTTTGTGCCTAACCATGGCTGCAGTCCTTGCTGATATAAGCTAAATTATTGGGCCTCCAGAGCGGAGCAAGAGGTTCAAGCAGCCATCTTGTTCGCCGGCTAGCCACGCCCCTGAGGTGTTTGCTTTAACTCCAATATTGCATTGCAGTGCCTTGCAGCCCCATCTGGTCCTCAGGATGAGATAACTAAGTACATTTACTTTACCATTTTCAGTGCCAAAGAGACTGACAAACACACACACAATTCTTTTTTTTTCAGATATGTTGTCATAAAGTGGCAGAGATTCCCCACTTCTCTCCACTTTACTCCCACCTACTTCCAATTTCAAGTGATCTACCTCATGAAAAGGTGTTTGTGCTCTGTTTTCTTAGCTAGACTTCTTTTTTATGTTTATTCTTTGTAATATGGGGCTGTATAATCCCCCCATTAGGCAGGCTTCCTTTCAGTGGCTTCCATGGTCATGGATTGTCTGGTTCACAGATATATTTTAGGACCTTTGCCTGTGGGATTTGACTTTTCTCTAATGCTCTACCTCACTGTTGAGCTTCTCTAAAGGTCTTCTTGAAATACAATGAAGTATGAAGACTGAAGCTAGATGAGTTAACCTAGGGAGCACTATGGTCCTATTCTTATGTCCCTATTATTTATGGCACCCACTATTATGTTATGTGTTACCTGTATTGCACTCAATTTAATTTCTCTTTTATCAGTGTGTGTTTCAAAGATGGCTGCATTCACTGTAAGGTTTCATTCTCTCTCTCTGTTTCTTCTTCTGTTTTTACTTATATTTTGGACTTTTGTCATTTCTTTGTTCCCTTCAGGTTTTACTGCTGTTTCACTTGATTCTAATTCAGTTTATAACTATATTGTTAATTCTTTATTTACTTTTTAAACTTTGATGTAGCCTATTTAAGAACCAGGTCCCCACGCAGCGACCATCTTTGTTTCACATGATTCTTCACAGGGACATATCTTTGGCCCCATTTGCTTCCTTGGGGTCAGTCTGGGCTCATATTGAATCGGATGTCTATTCTTTCAAATATCATCCTGGGGACTCTATTCTGAGTTTAAAAGAACCCTGTTTTTGAACACCTGGAGAATCACCTTTTGCTTAGCATGTGTCCTTTATCTATTATGTGCTGTGTGCAGAGGTTAGTGTTTACTTTCTTCCTGCTATTTAACCTCTTACAGTCAGATAACTACTTTTTCATCTCTATAAGTACTTTTATCTTAGTTTACTGCTACTGTTACTTTGACTCTACCATCATTCATTCAGGGGAGTCCTAAACGCTTGGTCTGACTCCCCTAGGCCCCCTGTTAGGGTCTAAAGTCTTATTTTTGGGGGTCATTCACAGTTGGTTGGGGAGGAACAGGAGACTGATGGGGATGAGCTAGATTCCTTCCTGTCCTTTAGAGAGGTTGATGAGGTGGATTCTTTCCCCTTGGCTCAGGGACTCATTAGTGTGGTTCTGGAGATGTTTAAGGACTCTCAGGCCTCTGACTATAGTTCTTTGTCTCCAGGCATCTTCCAGAGACATAAAAAGTTGACACCCATGTTTACTTTTCATCATTCTTGGGACCAGGTTCTCCTGGTAGAATGAAGTTGCACCTGTAATCTCTATTGTTTTTTTTGCTGAGGCTTTGATGCAGTGGTTTACTCCACCTACAGTATATCCCCCTATATCTCACCTTGCCAATAACAGTGCCTTGCCTCTGGCAAAGGTTGTGGCTCTTAAGGAGTAGGCAGGAAAGAGCTTGAACTCCTTACTAAAGTCATAATTTGTGGCCACTGGTACCGCACTGGGACCCATCTTTGCTTCCTCTTGGTCACTAGACCTATGGCTATCTGGGGCAAACATCTCTCAGATTCCATTCAAGGGGACGTTCACAAGAAGGAACTGTTGATGTTGGTACCATACAGATGTGGCCTTTGACGCCGCCAGATTTTCTGTAAAGCCTCTGCTTTTTTTGGTGTCTGCACCTGTTACATTGTGGCTTAAGATTTGGTTGCCTGACCAATATTGCAAAAAGTCCTTGGTGTTCCTTAGGTTTGAGAATCAATACCCTCTATTGGAAGATATTTCTTTCAGATAACAAGATCCAGTCTTTCAGGTGTTTCAATCAATTTCCTATCCCTCTCTGACAGTTTGAGAGTAAATGAGAGTTCTAGGATGTTTAGTTTCGACCTTAGAAACTGTTCCTTTTACTCAGTTTTACACAAGGGAATTACAACTGAATATTCTCAGGAAATTGTCCAGACAACATTATCCCCTATCTCATCTCATATTTCAGTCTCCATGGATGAAAGAAGACCTTTGTTGGTGGCATCAGCGCTCCCAACTGACTCTGGTATATCCAGTTGTCATCCTGGAGAGGGTGGGTGATCACAGACACAAACCTGATGGGCTTGGGGGCTACCCTGGGTTCCATGATGGAACTCAGGGTCTTTGAACCAGAGAGGGAGAGTCTTCTTCCAATCAACGCTCTGGATTTGTGGGGGCCATTCACCTAGCTCTGCATAGTTGGTGAAGATCTAGTCAGACTGTTCAAGAATGAATTCCTACATCAACCGTCAAGCAGAAATGTTTGGCTGGATATTAGGGTGATCCTCTATTGGTCTGAGAGTCACATTCATGGCCCTGGCATAGAAAATGCTGTTGCAGACTTTCTAAGTCACGTGCATCTGTATCCTGGAAACTGGGAATTTCTTCATTATATGCACAGTAGCTAGAGGCAGAATAAACTATTGTTATTAAAGTAGATTGGTTTGTAATATGCGCCAATCTTATGAGGTAAAATATCTACTTATTCTAGACACTGTAATTGTGTGGGGTTTGAACCCAAGTTGTAACCATTTAAGACAAGCAAATGACATACATAAATGATTATACTGTGGTAACTAGTCCCTAATGGGAGCTTTATTTGCATAGATTGTGACTCAAACCCAGATCGATGCAGAGCTTAGAACAGCAGCACCAAAAAGAATATAGCTCACTAGCTAAAAGGTTACATATACAGAAATTGCAACAATAAAAGCTAAATTGTAGCCTTGTGGTTCCTGACTCCTAGTTACAGAGTAAGAAGGAAACAAAAATACTTGATTGGTATGTCAAAAGTGTGTGTTGCATACCCCTCTGGCACTCAAAGGGTTAAAACAATGCCAGCAACATATGCACATTTACAGGCGCTGTTGTAAAATCATAACTGTTATCATTACAAACAGGGTCAAGGCACATAGCAATTTCAGGTGTCACACCCTTGTGTGTTGATTCAATTATTCACATGCAGGTTTGCACAGCAACTATGTACCAGGATTCCCAGAGGCTACACAACAACCTTATTGGGATCTGCTACAACAGAAAATCAAAGATAAAAGCAGAAATATCAACTCAAAATGAACAGCTTGGACCAGACACTGAGGACATACAATAGGCTC
Organism: Rhinophrynus dorsalis; assembly: GCA_037306005.1. Classification (NCBI taxonomy): domain Eukaryota; kingdom Metazoa; phylum Chordata; class Amphibia; order Anura; family Rhinophrynidae; genus Rhinophrynus; species Rhinophrynus dorsalis. Next base: position 149,485,964 of record CM074721.1, read on the forward strand.
TTAAACAATACTACAAGAAACTACACTCTTTTGCGATACAACGCAGGTTTCCCAGCAGAATCTATAAATCATCCAAAACAGAACTGCTTTGGAACCTTTTCACACACAAACCAAGCAGAGAGGAAGTATCTGTACTTTCAAAAGGCATGTCTTCTGTCCCACTAAACCTGTGTACAAGGTAACAATCTGCAGTGACATGGAGGAATTATTCAGAAAACTCAGACTCAAGGAATTCTTCCATGACAAAATGGATAATGATACCAACACCAAAGAGCAACATCACAATGTCAATGCACCCACGAAAATATCCACCTGGACTCCAAAATCAGGAAGTTACCCTAAACTGGACAAATACATAGATAACTTCAGAGACAGAGTCACTGCAAAAATACCGGAGAAACAATGTGTACCAATAATCAACCTAACCCACAAGAAACAGAAAGCCAAACAATCACTAAAGAATAGCCAGGTTATTATTATTAAGCCTGCAGACAAGGAAGGAGCTGTTGTTGTTATTATGAACACTGCAGACTACATTCAAGAAGCAAATATGCAACTTTCTGATAAAATATACTATGTGAAATTACAAAGTGATCTCACAAAACAATTTAATAAGATCATAAAAGAACTGTACTCCAACATTGGAGAATGGATAAGGCCCCTAATACCAGCAGGTCCAAAAATAGGCTCCTTTTACATGCTACCAAAAATACACAAAGAAGGAAACCTGAGAAGACCCATCATTTCAGGAATTGGCACACTCACAGAGAATATCTCTGGCTTACTCCTGGTAAAATTAACATCCAATTTCCTTCAGGACACCACGGATCTCTTAAAGAAACTAAGTGACTTGGGCCCCATTCCAGAGAGCACCATCCTGGCCACTATGGATGTAGAATCCCTTTACACCAACATTCCACACACAGATGGCATAGCAGCATGCCAAGGATATCTGGAACATCTACCTTCAGAAAATGGGGACTACAATTGGTACTCAAATGGCACCACAATATGCCAACATGTTTACGGCAAAATTAGAAGAGGACTTCATCCACCTTCCAAATAAAACCCCTGGTCTATCTGTGCTACATAGATGAAATTATTATAATCTGGACCGCCAGTGAAGAGGACCTTCTCAAACTGCATGAAAACTACAATACATTCCACCACAGTATCAACCACTCAGTTACTCATGCACAAACATTAACTTCCTAGACATCCGTATTAAAAACAACTCCATCCACATATCCATGTACCACAAACTAACGGACTGGCCAAACTACCTGAAAAACAATAGCCTCAACCCAAAACACACAAAGAACTCCATTATATACAGCCAGGCCATCAGATACAACTGCATCTGTACTGACATGACGGACCGTGACAATCACCTCCAGAAACTCAGAGGAGACTTTATCAAACAGGGTGGGGTACAGTGAAAGGATTATTGACAGTCCGATACAGAAGGCTACCCACATACCAAGAAAAAAAAAAATCTGTTGAGCTACAAAGAACAACGTAAGGGAAACAGGGTGCCACTGGTGGTCACTTACCACCGCCAAGTTGAATTTCTACACAAAATATCAAGAGAACTTCAAACAACATTACAAATGGAAGAGAACATATTCACACAGCCTCCCTTACTCTCCTTCAGACAGCCTCTCAATTTAAAACAACTTATGGTAAGGAGTGCCCTGAATATAAATACAAAAAATGGCTCATCTCCCTGCCTACAAAGTGTAAAACCTGTGCACACATTTACAGCACGGACAAGGTACCCATTCCAAATACCCAGTTACACCATAAGATCAATGGTACCTTCTCCTGCAAATCATCCAATGTAATATACCTCATCATGTGTGCAAAATGACCAACATCTCTTTATGTGGGTTTAGTTAGCCAATAACGGTATCAGCTTGACTATATTTGCCTCCTGTTTAAGTACCTAGGCAGAAGGGTCCTCTTGGGGTCTCCATTCAAAGTATTTCCTTCTTTCCTCTCATATTTTCTTTCTTGTCACTTTTCTATACGTTGAAATTGAAAGTAATTAGAGGAAGAAGGGAGTCTCTGCCCCAGATGCCTTACCTTTTTTGAAGTGCCTTGCCCTCCAGGAGGAAGGAACTTTACTCCATGGTGCCTGTGTTCCACGTGAACTAAAATAAAAGGATTTATCAGTAGGTATTTATTGCAGTTTAAATTTTTAGTGTAAGAAGATATATTTTTTCTCCTTTATTAAATGTAATTTAGGTTTAAATAAATAGGAAAATTTGTGCTTAGAGTGAATAGATATCTTCCTCTGACTAATAAAATGGAAAAATTGGTATTTAAATTATGCTATCACATCCAGATTGTTTTCTCTCTTTATGTCCAATATGGATCACATGCACCATAGGGTTGAGTCCCTCCTCTCTTTCTCTCTAAGATGCTAACCTGAAAACAGAAGACCGTTGAGTAGCCCTTTGAGTTCCTTGGTCCACTTTATGTCCCAAACTGTGCTGCCTCTCCATACAGGGGCTTTTGTTAGCCTTGGTAGGCTCTAGCACTCATTCTGGGTATCGTTATTATATCTCTGTATTCTCTAAGAGGCTTTGGAGTGAAGATCCCAAAAGTAGTAAAAAAAAATAAATAAAAAAAACAAACAAACAAACAAGAGAGCCCAATTGTGTAATACAGTCCACAAAAAATAAATGATAAATGAATATTAAAATGCACTCACATGTACAGGTGGTCAGAAAACTGGTACCATTCAATCTGACAGACATACATGTAGAGAGATTGCTTCTGTCTCCACTCAGAGGGCTGGTGATCAGCAACACAACTGCTCCGGACACACAAACGGCTGGTTTCCAAAGAACAAAATTTAAAGGGACACTAATGTCCCAAAAAATTATTCATAGTTTTGTAGAGCTGAAACTAATAAACTAAATGCAACAAACCCTATCTCTCAAACCGCTATGGTTTGAGAGATATAGGGATTCAAAGTTCCCCCCTCCCTCCCCTTCTCCAGTTGTCATCGTCTAGCTGACAGCAGGAGATCCCGGTCCGGGGATCAGCAGGCGGCTCTGCAGCAGAGTTGGAATCATGTTACTTAAAAATAATTAATTCATTGGAAAGGTCTACAAAGTGTGCTTGCAGACCAGGCACACTTTTAGACCTTTCCAATGAATGAATGAATTCAGCAATAACGCAATTTCGACTATGCTGCAAAGCCTCCTCAAGTCGTACGACTCGATTCTCCTGCTGTCAGTTTTACAGCTGACATCAGGAGAAGGGGAGGGAGGGAGGAACTTTGAATCCCTATATCTCGCAAATCATAGTGGTTTCAGAGATAGCGTTTGTTACACTTAGTTTATTAGTTTCAGCTCTACAAAACTATAAATAATTTTATGGGACATTACTGTCCCTTTAATGGCTTATCCACATAGATTAAAAACAATGATAAAAGATAAATGGGCTTGAACTTGCTTGCATTTTAATATTAATTTTTCATTTTTTTTGTGGACTGTATTACACTATTGGGCACTCTTGTTTGTTTGTTGTTTTTTGTTTATTTTTTTTTTTTAATACTTTTGGGATTCTCAAGCCTCTCAGGGAGATCGAGTCACATGAGAGCAGCCTTACATATGGTTGAGAGCCAATGGCCATACTGTGTCTGAGGGCAGTTTGAATCCTCAGTTGTCTATCTGCTGGGATTGGTATACACCATCACCCAGCCAGTTATTTTGTGAGTATGCACCTTTGGGTGTTGGTGGTGGAGATTGTACTATCTATTGATTCTGCATAGGGGTGCTTGTTCTTTGTCTCCCCCTCCTTCTTCCATTATCACAAACTTGAAGTGAAGATGGCTTTTTTAGTGGGATTAACCCTTTCTCTGCTGTTATACCCATTACTTATGTTACTACTATTACTTAGCTTTGGGGTCTATTTTCACCCTCCAATTACTTGCACTTTAGTTTTATTCCCCCCCACACACACACACACATGTTCCCTGGGGCGCCCCCTACCATCTTTGCTTCATTAACTTAAATGGGAAAAATTATATGGGACATATCTCTGCAACCATTTTACAATGGTCAGAGAGGACTCTATCTTGTCTCTTTATGCCCTATAATCTGGTCCACTTTCTCAGTATTCAAGGTGTACATGGCAATTCATGGACAGAATTGTAGGCATAGCTAGGCAGCAAGCAACAGAGAAGACTACATTACCAAGAATGCCATTTTGCGGGCTTTCTTCCAATTTGCTGACCGTTTTGCGGTGGCCATCTTACTTCTCTCTTGTTTATTCTATGCAGAGACTGAATCTCCTTGTCTCCGTCTCCTGATTAACAGTTTGCTTGCCAAATAAGTCTATTTCTGGGCTATTTAGGGTTCTTCTTTATTCTGGGGACATTCTCTAGTATTGTTAATAGGCTTGGGACACTTTCTAGTGGGAAGTATGTCAGACTCTAAGGGACATGGGGGTAAATCCAAGGCAAAGGACTCAGGAGCTACCCTTCTCCCTCCTCACACCTTGTTCCTCTTGCCATGCTGGGCAACTGAGAGAGTATACAGGGTCTCTATGCCCCTCATGTGCTGTGGCCCCCGCTACTCCAGTGGGCCCTCTAACACCAATCAAGAGCCATCATGGGTCAAGACCTTACTGTCTTCAGTGGCCCAAATCACTTAATCTGTACAAGGGGTACTTCACTCATGGAAGCCTATGCCTTCCTTTAAGCAAATTACCCCAATTTTAAGGGTCAATTCGAGGTTATCGGAGTTTCCTCTGAGCTGCAGAGGGAATTGGTCCAGGAATCTGGAGCATCTTCTTCAGCAGATGTCTCGCTCTCTGGAAGCCAGGGGGGATCTCTGGTGCTGGCTGCATTGGCCAAACCTGGAGCAGGGAAAGGCTCTTTGTGATCCCTGAGTGGACCCTGTCACCATGGATGCCAGCCTTAGGGGCTATGAATCTGTTCTGGGTCCAGAGCAGGTGGGGACAGGATGACTAGCCCTTGTTCACTGGATCCCGGTTCTTTTGGGAATGCCGGTGAGGGTGCAGTCAGACAATGCCAGGGCTGTGGCGTACATCAAATTCCAAAGAGGAACATGCAGTACAACAGCTTGGAATGAAGTAAAGGGACTCCTCCTTTGGGTGGAGGCTTATGTTCCAGCCATTTCAGCAGTCGATATTCCATGGGTAGAAAATGTTCTGGCAGACGTAATAAGTCGCCAAGACGTAAACCCAGGAAATTGAGGACTCCCTCTGCTCTGAGATGGGGGAATCCTCTGGCTTTTGCTACAGATGCTATGTTGGTTTCATGGAGTTTACACCTTTGTTATGTGTTTCCTCCGATCCACTCATCCCTTAGTGATCCCAAATATCAGGATGGACAGGGAATCCATCATTCTGATTCCTCCTTACTGGACCAAGAAGGTGTGGTTTGTGGACCGGGTCAGTCGCTCTGTTCAGGATCCGATCTGCCTTCCTTCCAGGCCTGATCTGTTGCTCCAGGTTCACCTGTGGCACGAGGATGTGGAGAAACTGGCTTTGATGGCATGGTTCTTGAAGCCAACATTCTGAGGCGGGAGTGAGTCTCTGTAGAAGTCATATCTACTATCATACAGGCCAGGAAGCCAGATTCTTCCAGGCATACCATGGGGTATGGCCTGTTTTTTGCAAATGTGGTGCACAGATAAGAATGGGTCTCCTCAGGGGTTTTGACCTTCCCTTGGTGCTGTCTTTACACCAAGATGGCGTGAGAAAGGTCTCATAAGATTCATTTTTTTGTGCTCTCTGTGCTTTTTCAGACACATATTGCCATCAGTCCAAATATCAAAGTTTTTCTTCAAGGGGTTGCTCATGCCTTCCTGTCAAGGTTGCCAAGGAAAACCCCAGAGTCCGACAGTATAGTTAAAATTCACCTTTATTAGAAATAATAATAATAAGCAAATTACATATAAATATATATATAGCAAGAATCGGGAAGCAGCAGAGGGTCACCAAAGAGGCAGAGACTCTATCTGAAATAGATGGCTGCCTCCAAGTTCCCAGACTGCAGAGACTAGGCCGCAGCCAATGGTAGTCTCAATCACAGATAGAAGATACACACAATTCTACTGCACTTCTCCCCAAAGTATAGAATTAGTACAAAAAAAGGAAAGCAAAGGATTATAAAAAATCACAATAGCAATAAGAATAACACTATCACCAAATCAATATGTAATTGAAGAAATGGAAACAAACAATCAACCACAATTTAAAATAAATAGTCCACCAATGTAGAATCTTCGCAGCTCACTCCAAATGGGCAGGGTTCCCACCACGAAAGAAACTAAAGAACACAAAAAACAAGTGGCGCAGAGGATTCTTTCTAAGTGTAGTATTTAAGCAACCTGATCCATCACCAACACCTTTAGAAACAAGCTTCTGGAAATGTGCTCACATTCTTCCGAGGCTATATCCACCCTCCTGGAACAATCGCCTGTACTGGCTCACACCCCAGTCTGGTGTCCCTTTTTTCACTCAGGTTCACAGTATTCCATAAAACATGTGGAAGTGTCAACAAGTCCCAGGTCACAACAGACCCAGCACTTCCTATTAACACAACCTACTTTGGTCTTTAAAAGGGAATATTATGGCTATATACCAGATTATGGAGTGTATAAAATCACCAGCTTTGAAATCTTTTTCAATATAGAAAAATATAATCAAAATTATAATAATAAAAAAAACTTTCAAAGATAAATTAATAAAAACAAGTATAACCAGCAATAAAAAGAATAAATCACAATCAGACTGGCTTAATGCATTTCGTGGTATACTACCACTTCATCAGAAGCCCATAAAAGTGTGAATGGCAATGAGTCTTTTTATCTATAATTGGGATATCCGTTGGTTAGTCATTAATTAATACAAATTTTAAATTAAACCAATCAAAATAACCCAAAATCCCAGTATTGGTTTTGAACAAAGAGAAATTCCATTAGCAATTAGTATCTTACCATATACGTTGACTGAATCTTAAAACAGGTGCCATCCCCTTCTAACCACACATGCGCACGGCACAACCACCCCCAACAAAGGAATAAAACAAAAAACTCCCACAATCTCTATCCCATAATTCCCCAAACAATCTCCATTACAGAAAGAGCAGAGGGTCATGCGCATGTGTACAAGGGGTAAGGAATCAAATCCCGCGAGACTATAAAAACAAGAATGATATCGACCAAATTAAGCACGCATGCGCATACCTCTACCAAAGAGTAATGCGCATGCATACAAAAAGTAAAATACAATACAAAAAACCCCACGAGAATACAAGAACAGGAGTAGTAATAATATCTACCAAATTTAGCGCGCATGCGCATATTTCTCGCAATACAAAATCTTGCGAGACCCTAGACCCGAGATCTTGATCTCAATGTAACCATGCGCAATACGCGCACATACGTATATCCTTACCAAAAGCCAAAACCAACAAGGCAAAAATCTCTCACAAGACACCCCAAAATATGAACACACATCTAACCTAATAAATATTTTTCCTCCAATAGTACATATCCCACAGGAAACCACCATGAGAACCAGACCTCACAATTAATAAATAATAATAAGTTATTCCCAAAAAGAGGAAAATATATATATATATACTCATACATTTATAAATTCAAATTCAAACATCAAACCTAATAAATGTTATCTCCAATAATGCATATCCCACAGAAAGTCACCATAAGAACCAGACCTCACCAACAAACCATGAATAATAATGAGTTCTTCCCAAAGAGAGAGAGAGAAAAAAAATCTTTTGTACTCATACATTTGTGGATTCAAGGGGCACAACAAGATCGTCAGCACAACGGGAGACCCGAGGAGAAGAAAAAAAAATTCCTTTAAACATATACTGTGCTACAAAGTGACCAAAATATAAATAAAAAATTGTCATTTATCTTGACTCCCCATTTAAATATAATACTAATATATAGTGAATAAACACTGATTATAAAAAACAAAGATCTATTTCTTCATTTAATCCCTTACCTCCTAATGTTTTTAAAGTGTGTATCCAATAGGCCTCCTGTCTGCAAAGCCTACGGAATCTATCAATTTGAGGGCTAATCCATTCTAGTCCTATAACTTGCAAATTAGATATACCACCTACACTACATAAAGAAAAGTTTTTAGAAACCCTGTGATCCTTATCCTGGTGAATAATTTTCCTCCTATGTTCTCCAATTCTTGTCCTCAAGTCCCGCGTCGTGCGACCCACATACAATGCCCCACATCCACATTGCAATAAATACACAACATAACTAGTATAACAACTAATAAATTGTTTAATAGGAAAGGAAACAGTACCATCAATGTCCCTAAATTCCTTGGCTCCATGAGCTATAAAGGGACAAGTCTTACATCTATTTTGATTACATCTATAATTCCCTATAAGTCCCTGAATAACTTTAGACCGAGGACCCTCTTTTCTGTTCTCAGTAGGGCCACTCTTAGGCCTACTGGGAGCCACAAATGTTCTAATAGTTTTATTCCTCCTAACTGTAACAAGAGGTACCTCTCCCAGATCTTCCCTCAATAGGGGATCTTGTAATAATACTCTCCAGTGATCCGAAATAATTATCCGTATCCTATTTCGAAAATAGTTATAACGAGTAACAAAAGATATTTTCCTGTTGAGGTCTCTTTTGGAGGATTTTTCTGGCCTAGTTTTGATCAATTCACTTTGATCTAACTTCAAGGCCCTATTGTATGCCTCATTAATAACATTCTCCCAATACCCCCTTTCCAAAAAAGACTTCTTAAATTCTTCTCCCTTTTTGACAAAATCATCCATCCTACTACAATTCCGTCTTAAACGTTGGAATTGCCCGTATGGAACATTATCAATCCATTTTTTATAATGGCCACTATCGGCTCTCAGGTACTGGTTAGTAGCTGTCTCCTTTCTAAAAGTGGAACTAACAATATATTCCCCCTTGATGCCAGTAAGGGGCAAATCAAGAAAGTCTATAGTACTTTCTTGACAATTAACCGTAAATTGGAGACCCCTATCATTATTATACAATCTATCCAAAAATATAGAAACATCCCCCTTCTCAGTATCCCATATCACAAGGATATCATCAATAAATCGGCCATAGTATACCAGGCCCGCCCCCTCCATGCCAGTGCCATTAAACAAAAGATGTTCCCAGTGGCCCATAAAAAGATTTGCATAGACAGGGGCGAACCTGGTACCCATGGGCGTTCCCCTAATTTGTAAATAAAACAAATCCTGATACACAAAAAAATTATGTTCTAATATAAATTTGGTACATTTCAAAAGGAATTCTTGTTGAATAAATGGTATGTTACTATCTCGATAAAAAAAAGGCCAAAGCCTCTAAACCTTTGTTGAGGCCTTTTATAGTCTTGTGATGGAGGACTATAATCGAAAAATTAAAGTCTCATATATGAAAAGGGATCATTTGAAAAAGGAAGAAAGAAGAGGGATGAAAATTCTAAAAGAGGATCAGTCTGTTATGATAAGGGAGGCAGACAAGGGGGGTTCTATTGTTATACAGAATACCCTTGATTATTTGAAGGAAGGGCACAGGTTGTTAAGTGATAGAGACTCTTATCAGGTACTTCAAGCAGACCCCAGTGTTACATTTCGAAAGAGACTGTTGGATTTGGTGGATGGTGCTGAGAAAAAAGGGATTATTAGTGCGGTGGAGAAGAGATTTCTCATCCTGGATCACCCAGCTGTAGCGTTCCTGTTTCATTTACAGAAAATACATAAGGATGTTAATAACCTACCTGGGAGGCCAATAATCACTGGCATAAACTCATTGACTTCAAATATGTCCATGTATTTGGACTATTTTTTACAAAAAATTGTGATAAATTTACCTAGTTATATCAGAGATAGTCAACACATTTTAGAAAAGCTTGGTGGGATTGTTTGGCAGGAGTGCTACATCTGGCTGACCCTGGACATAACTTCACTGTACACTAATATTCAGCTCCAGTTTGGTTTAGAGGCTTTGGCCTTTTTTTTTTTTTTTGATCGAGATAGTAACATACCATTTATTCAACAAGAATTCCATTTGAAATGTACCAAATTTATATTAGAACATAAATTTTTTGTGCATCAGGATTTGTTTTATTTACAAATTAGGGGAACAGCCATGGGTACCAGGTTCGCCCCTTCCTATGCCAATCTTCTTATGGGCCACTGGGAACATCTTTTATTTAATGGCATTGGCATGGAGGGGGCGGCCTGGTATACTATGGCTGATTTATTGATGATATCCTTGTGATATGGGATACTGAGAAGGGGGATGTTTCTTTATTTTTGGATAGATTGTATAATAATGATAGGGGTCTCCAATTTACGGTTAATTGTCAAGAAAGTACTATAGACTTTCTTGATTTGTCCCTTACTGGCATCAAGGGGGAATATATTGTTAGTTCCACTTTTAGAAAGGAGACAGCTACTAACCAGTACCTGAGAGCCGATAGTGGCCATTATAAAAAATGGATTGATAATGTCCCATACGGGCAATTCCAACGTTTAAGACGGAATTGTAGTAGGATGGATGATTTTGTCAAAGAGGGAGTAGAACTTAAGAAGTCTTTTTTGGAAAGGGGGCATCGGGAGAATGTTATTAATGAGGCATACAATAGGGCCTTGAAGTTAGATTGAAGTGAATTGATCAAAACTAGGCCAGAAAAATCCTCCAAAAGAGACCTCAACAGGAAAATATCTTTTGTTACTCGTTATAACATTTTTGGAAATAGGATACGGATAATTATTTCGGATCACTGGAGAGTATTATTACAAGATCCCCTATTGAGGGAAGATCTGGGAGAGGTACCTCTTGTTACATTTAGGAGGAATAAAACTATTAGAACATTTGTGGCTCCCAGTAGGCCTAAGAGTGGCCCTATTGAGAACAGAAAAGAGGGTCCTCGGTCTAAAGTTATTCAGGGACTTATAGGGAATTACAGATGTAATCAAAATAGATGTAAGACTTGTCCCTTTATAGCTCATGGAGCCAAGGAATTTAGGGACATTGATGGTACTGTTTCCTTTCCTATTAAACAATTTATTAGTTGTTATACTAGTTATATTGTGTATTTATTGCAATGTGGATGTGGGGCATTGTATGTGGGTCGCGCAACGCGGGACTTGAGGACAAGAATTGGAGAACATAGGAGGAAAATTATTCACCAGGATAAGGATCACGGGGTTTCTAAACACTTTTCTTTATGTAGTGTAGGTGGTATATCTAATTTGCAAGTTATAGGACTAGAATGGATTAGCCCTCAAATTGATAGATTCCGTAGGCTTTGCAGGCAGGAGGCCTATTGGATACACACTTTAAAAACATTAGGAGGTAAGGGATTAAATGAAGAAATAGATCTTTGTTTTTTATAATCAGTGTTTATTCACGATATTTTAGTATTATATTTAAATGGGGAGTCAAGATAAATGATGATTTATTATTTATATTTTGGTCACTTTGTAGCACAATATATGTTTAAAGGAATTTTTTTTTTTTTTTTCTTCTCCTCGGGTCTCCCGTTGTGCTGACAATCTTGTTGTGCCCCTTGAATCCACAAATGTATGAGTACAAAAGATTTTTTTTCTTTCTCTCTCTTTGGGAAGAACTCATTATTATTCATGGTTTGTTGGTGAGGTCTGGTTCTTATGGTGACTTTCTGTAGGATATGCATTATTGGAGATAACATTTATTAGGTTTGATGTGTGCCCTTTGAATTTATGAATGTATGAGTATATATATTTTTTCCTCTTTTTGGGAATAACTTATTATTATTTATTAATTGTGAGGTCTGGTTCTCATGGTGGTTTCCTGTGGGATGTGTACTATTGGAGGAAAAATATTTATTAGGTTAGATGTGTGTTCATATTTTGGGTCTGGGGTCTTGTGAGAGATTTTTGCCTTGTTGGTTTTGGCTTTTGGTAAGGATATACGTATGCGCGAGTATTGCGCATGGTCACATTGAGATCAAGATCTCGGGTCTAGGGTCTCGCGAGATTTTGTATTGCGAGATTCGGCTCTTGGGAGAAATATGCGCATGCGCTCTTAATTTGGTAGATATTATTACTACTCCTGTTCTTGTATTCTCGTGGGTTTTTTTGTATTGTATTTTACTTTTTGTGCGCATGCTCATTATTCTTTGGGAGAAGTATGCGCGTGCGCGTTTAATTTGGTAGACATTATTCTGTCTTTACAGTCTCGCGGGATTTTGTTTTTGTACTTCTCCTTTCGTACACATGCGCATTACTCTTTGGGAGAGGTATGCGCATGCGTGCTTTAATTTGGTTGATATCATTCTTGTTTTTATAGTCTCGCGGGATTTGATTCCTTACCCCTTGTACACATGCGCATGACCCTCTGCTCTTTCTGTAATGGAGATTGTTTGTGGAATTATGGGATAGAGATTGTGGGAGTTTTTTGTTTTATTCCTTTGTTGGGGGTGGTTGTGCCGTGCGCATGTGTGGTTAGAAGGGGATGGCACCTGTTTTAAGATTCAGTCAACGTATATGGTAAGATACTAATTGCTAATGGAATTTCTCTTTGTTCAAAACAAATACTGGGATTTTGGGTTATTTTGATTGGTTTAATTTTAAATTTGTATTAGTTCATGACTAACCAACGGACATCCCAATTATAGATAAAAAGACTCATTGCCATTCACACTTTTATGGGCTTCTGATGAAGTGGTAGTATACCACGAAATGCATTAAGCCAGTCTGATTGTGATTTATTCTTTCTATTGCTGGTTTTACTTGTTTTTATTAATTTATCTTTGAAAGATTTTTTTTTATTATTATAATTTTGATTACATTTTTCTATATTGAAAAAGATTTCAAAGCTGGTGATTTTATACACCCCATATTCTGGTATATAGCCATAATATTCCCTTTTAAAGGCCAAAGTAGGTTGTGTTAATAGGAAGTGCTGGGTCTGTTGTGACCTGGGACTTATTGACACTTCCACATGTTTTATGAAATACTGAGTGAACCTGAGTGAAAAAAGGGACACCAGACTGGGGTGTGAGCCAGTACAGGCGATTGTTCCAGGAGGCTGGATATAGCCTCAGAAGAATGTGAGTACATTTCCAGAAGCTTGTTTCTAAAGGTGTTGGTGATGGATCAAGTTGCTTAAATACTACACTTAGAAAGAATCCTCTGCGCTGCTTGTTTTTTGTGTTTTTCAATCACAGATAGACACAGCATAGACCTGAAAGGTCTCCCTTAAGGGTGGTAACTGGGGAGATGACTGACTTACGCCTGTAGTCAGTAAGCTAGAGACCACCAGAGCCACAGGTCTGCACCAGATAGGATGTCCAATATTCCGAAGGCAACACAGGCTAGTTTGACAGAGCCCCAGGTCAGCACCAGATTGGATAGTCAGTCAAGCCAGGGTCAATACATGGAGCGGATAGTCAGCCAGAGCCACAGGTCAGCAACAGAACGGTAGTCAGACAAGCCAGGGTCATACACGGAGTGGATAGTCAGCCAGAGCCTTAGGTCTGCACCAGATTAGATGTTCACTAGATAAGGGAGAGTGCACAAAGGATAGTCAGACAGAGCCACAGGTCAGCACCAGACTGCATGGTCAGACAAGCCAGGGTCATACACAGGAGATCAGGAACAAACAACTAGAACTGCACTGGACAACAACATAAGGGTAATTGAGATAGGATTCAGTTCCCTTTTAAACCCAGCCAGGAAGTAGGTGGGTGGAAACTACAAGACCAGACAGCATAAGACTGAGGCCTGCACAGCCTCGCGCCCGAAAGTGACGAATTGGAGCCGAGATGCGCTCTTTACGGTCTCCAATCCTGCGTCATAATATGCAACCTCATTGTATCGGAAGAGGACACGGACGGCCGCTGAAGGCAACAAGTGGTCCCAAACCTGACACCCGGAGCGACATACGAAGTGACACAGAAGCTTCATTCCAGGCCCAAGTTCGGCGTTTGAAATAGGGTACGCTGTGACATTTCCCTTCCTTCAAGGATCCCACTCCCCTGTGGGACCTTAACCTTTGTGGAGGCCTCCTTTGCTTAGGGAGGCTAGATGCTTCTCCAGGAGGTGTCAGTGCAACAAGGAAAGAACCACAGCCACTCTCAGTGGTATTGAATCCCAGCAAACCATCCTCAACACAGAGATATGCCATATTGAGACCAGACTCACTGACTTGTTTGGCCAGATGCACATAGAGATGCAAAAGCAAAATCACCTCCAGAGGCTGCAGGTGGAGAGAGCACAAAAGCCTAATGACAGGTCAACTGCAACCACCTCCCCCTCAAGTGTGACCCCCCACCAACAACCCTAAGAAAGCCAAGAATCACCAGACAGTCAGTGAGGGCATCCACATGTAACGGTTTTGTAAGACACTCAGACCAGTAGGTAGAATAAAACACAGTTTTATTAAATGACACGAAAGACTGCCTCCTACAGGCAATATGGTATGACTGCAAATTGGTAATAATGTACAGATGCCCTCTTAGGCCCAGTATACAGGGAAATTAATATATACTGTCACAGGACAGGCATAAACAACCATTACAGGTACAACATGGGTTAAAGATCATGGAAAGCAATCAGTCTCTGTTGTGGTGTGTTTGACAGCGCCCATATGATGGTAAAGGAGCGAGACTGTGGTGCAAGGTGTAAGAGCACCAGTCAATAATGCAGAACTGAGACTACTTGTGCTGAGCAGGGAACTGAGGCCACAAAACTCTGCTAGAGCTAGCACACGTTGAGCCGTGAGCACCCGACTGGTGCGGTAAACGGAGACTAAGTACACTGCAAGAGCTGAGGTGTTTTAGAGCCAATAGCACCCAACCGGTGTGGTAACGGAGACCAAGTAAACTGCAACAGCTGAGGTGTTAGAGCCAATAGCACCCAACCGGTGCGGTAAAGGAGACCAAGTACACTGCAAGAGCTGATGGAATCACCCAATAGCACCAGATGGTGCGGTAACGAGTTCACTGCGAACAACGCTGGTAAACGGAAGTGCAATGAGAGTAGTCAGATGGGCCAAGTCGGTATACAGGAACACAGCAACACAGTAACACTGGTACAGGAACAGCATGAATGGGCACCTGACAGGTGCCAGAGGCCCAGTATATAAAGGCCATACTAGGCGGGCCAAACAAAGCTCAGCCAATGGGAGCGCATCACAACAGAGAGTGACAGATAGATCACGGGAACCGTGATACCACATCTGCAATCCCTCCCAAGCCCCAAAAAAATAAAAAAGCCCCATTTGTTATCTTTCCTAAAATAAATATGCAGTTATTGTTCCCAATCCTGTCTGTGATTCCTTCACCCTCTTGCACATTTTATGTGGTAGGAAAGTGTTTGAGCAATGCTAACCAAACATAGCACATCCACTGTGGTGACAATGCAATTCTGGTCATGCACAGGATTAATGTTACCACACAGGGACAGTATCACTCCAACACAAAGGTACACCACCTTAACATAAGATCATGTCAGGCATGCAGCACAGTGATCACACTGTGCAAATTCAATGCTCTGGAACAAAAACATATCATTCACAGCAACAGTAGGGTAATAAAGTGTGAACTGGATGTATCTTTATTAAAAGAGGATTTGGACTAATTGGGTAACTGGTCAGGCAAGTGGCAAATTAGATTCGATATAGACAAGTGTAAAGTTATGCATTTTGTGTATAATAATAAAAGTGCAACATAGAGTTTAAATGGTGCTTGTTTGGGAAATCTACTAATGAAATGGATTTGGGAGTAATGATAGACAACAGACTTAGCAGTAGCGCGCAGTGCCAGCTGTCAGATGCAAAGGCCAATAAGATATTTGCATGTATTAAAAGGGGTATTGACTCACAGGAGGAAGATATTATTCTGCCTCTTTACAGGTCCATGGTAAGACCTCACCTTGAATATGTTGTTCATTTCTGGGCGCCTTTTCTGAAAATGGAAATTATGGCACTAAAGGAAGTGCAGAGGAGGGCTACAAAACTAATAATTGGATTGGAAAGTTTTAGTTATAAAGAAAGGCTAGAAAAGTTAGTTATACACACTAGAGAAATGGAGTCTTAAAGGGGATATGTTAACTTTATATAAATATGTTCGGGGCCCATACAAAGGGCTCTCCAAAGACCTGTTCATTAACAGTACAAAGGACAAGGGGTCACCCGCTTAAAATTGAGGAAAGGAAATTTCAACTACAACAGCGGAAGAGATTATGGTAAGGACAAAAGAGGTATGGAATTCACTGCCTGAGGAGGTGGTGCCTTTCAAAAGGACCTGGATACTTTTTTAAAAGAACAGAACGTAGAGGGCTATGTATGTTAGTACTGGGATTAATATTTATTTAGTGCTTGTTGATCCAAGGAGAAATCTGATTGCCATTTGGAATCACAAAGGAATTTTTCCCCCCATTCAAAGCAGAATTTGAAATTGCTGTATTGAGGGGTTTTTTTTGCCTTCTTTTGGATCAACAATGGCAAAAAGGAATAGGAAAAGGGTTGAACTTGATGGACACAAGCCTTTTTTCAACCTAAACTACTATGTAACTGTGTAACAAGTGTGCATCCTTTAGGATGTGTGTTCATCAGGTGTGTGCTGGTGGGTAGTGGATGAGTTTTAGGAGACTCCTCGGATGTCAGTGGAGCACCCAATGCATCACACACACATATATGCGTTGTACAACACTCTTGCATTGCAAAGTACAGGCTGGTTGAACATATGCAATATTCACATGTTTTTCTGACAGAAGAACTAGTCAAACTTCACTGCTGATCAATCGTCATGATGGCTTCCTTCTGAGTTACACTGTGATGAGGAGGTGCCCTATCTGTTACACCTTTGACCCATATCCCTGACTCTCAGGGATTGGCTAGGGTGAATTTATTGGTGTGCTACTCCCTTACCTGGGGACCTGTTTATCAAGCTAATTTTGTGTTTTCTGTGTTTGCCGAGTTCTTGGTTTGCTGCTGACTTTTGACTGGATTTTGAATTCCCCTTTTGGATTCTCTTTTGGTGCTGCATTCTATTCTATTGTTTTCCTGGCTTTGACCCTGGCATGTCCTGACTATTCTGTTATTTGTCGCACAAGTTCCTTGATTTTTTTTGTCTCTCTATTACCAACTTGGCCTGGCTCTGACTCTGCTCTTGTCCGCTCCCTCTCTGAGTTCTCCTCTCAGACCTCCAGCTGTATTGCTCTGGCTGCTTTACCTTTCAGCCACCAGTGCTCTGACTCCTCCATCCTTCGGTGGCCTTGCACCGGCCATGCTTTTTCTCTGTGCCTACGGGCTAGTGTATCATCTTTATTTGCAGCGCACACTCTGCCTTGTTCTCTCAGGCATTGCTTCTTTATCAACCGATTCGGCTACCACGCATTCCTTGGAAGTGGTCCTGGTATCAGACCTCTTCTACCCATAGATAGACAGGCTTAGTTCAGTGGCTCAAGCCACACTTGTTTTATATTTGTTTTCTGCTGCAGCTTCAGCCTGTGGGCTGCTTCAATGTTTATAGCGCTCCCCTCTCCTTATCTGCTGTAGAGAGATGGCAGGAGTGTGGTACTACTAGCGCTTGTTTCTTCCTGCCTGGTTCTTTCAGCTGCACTGCTCCTCTCTATTCCTCTGGAGTGGGCCGTAGATAGTCAGCTATCTTTTGGAGCGCTTCCCTCTCAGTCCTCTTGGCTACTTCTCTTCTGGATATATTTGGGCTTCTCTTATCTCTCATGGGTTTGGAGCCAGCGCTTACACTTAGCTGTAGATAGAGGGCAGGAAGAGCTTATCTCTATCTTAAGCCCTTTTGAGGAGTCAGGATCTTTTGAGGCTATTGGAGTACTGCTTGGTTCTTTTCAGGTACTCATTTTCTCATTCCTTGGGACTTATTTTGCTACCTTCTTCCTCTTGGACTTTTCTGAGGTCTACCTTCCATTTTGGGATGCCTCTTGAGGGGCTCTGTTGCCAGGTAAGGTTCCTCTCTGCCAACAGGGGTCACCATTTTTTCTGCTAGCACTCCCACACTTAGGGTCCTTCTTCCTGGTACCTGTATTCTGATTATAAGTCTGAGGAGTGTTCATCCTGGTCCTGGCCCCTGCTCAACTGGGGTCAGACATCTGGCTTCATGGCCAGCACCTTTACTCCAGCCTTGGATGCCGCAAGGACATTCCAATAGGGCTCCTACGTATCCAAGCTTTGATCTTTAGCTTCGTCCTCTGCAGGTACTAGATCACTTTAATCTCCATTGGATTACACAGAGCTGGCAATATCATGATTGTCCAATATTTGAAACAAGGCATGGGTGGACTTCAGATGATGTCCTTTCAGTTTGGAAAAACATGGATATTGTGTGGGTCCTCAGCACCTTTCTCATCATGGCGTGGATGACCTCTGATACAGCAACTTTGTGTCAGGGCAAACATATATCAATGGCTCATTGGAGATTTGTCATGTCTCTTCTTTGTGTAGGAACAGATGTGACTTCATCAAGTCCTACCATATCACATGACACGATGCCATACAGTATTAACATACAATAGCTCTAGGGAGCACCAAGAGGAGCACTATATGGAAGTGGAGTCAGTGTTTCCCCAGGGTGTCAGGGTTCCTGGCTGCTTGCCATTACCTGGGGTGCCTCTCCTCTCCGATGCGGGAATGGAGGGTTGGCTGCCTTCCAGCATTGATGCTTCATTGCTTCCGGTTCCCGGAGGTCTCTGTGTGTGCGTCCGGCTGGTTCCAGCTGATCTCCAACTGGATGCACACACAGGACCTGTCATAGTGACTCACGGCGGGCTTCTCTGCCCCTTAGTAGTCTTATTTAGTGCCTGCTCCACCTCAGTGCAGCAGAGTGGTGTCTGCTTGCCTCCTGAGTTTGCTATTCGTGTATGAACTTGGCTTATCAGTTTTACTTATCTGGTGCCTGATCCTGACTCTGCTAATATCTGGCCCTGGACACTGGACTGGATGACTACCCTTCTGGCTCTGGACACTGGCCTGCCTGACTACCCTTCTGGCTCTGGACACAGCCCTTTTGGCAACTGACCTCCTGCTCCTGTGTGTCTACTGTTGTTGTTTTATTGCATAATAAAGTAATTTGTACTTTTACATTTCTCTCTAGTGCTTAATTGACACAGGGTAACTTGGACATTCCTTTGGTCAATGATGGGTCATGACATGTATGTCTGTGGGAAGGAATGATAGAAGTTAAACTGGCACTGCATAACTGTCTGATACTCAAAGCATTAGCTATCATTATCCTATTAAACTTTTTGACGTACAGAAGAGTATATAATACATTGCTGTGCAATGGGTTGTATACAACTCTGTAGGGGTGGGCGCGAAATTCCACGAAAACCACGTTGTTGTTCTCCTGAAAACTAGCGATTCAAATTTGCAAATTTTTCACCCATCGGCCAAAATTTTTAACCATTTTTTCAATGGCTAGAAAGTTTCCGCCCATTGATTTATGTGGATTTTCCCCTTCTTGCTATAAAACAGTGACGTATTTGCAGAAGTCTAACACAATAGAAGCAGCTACAGAGCGAGGTAGACATGCTCTGCTATTCTGCTGTGATCTTTTTCCAAAATTGAGGCAGGGCAAGCTCATAGTGACTGCTATCATTATGAGCAGGTTTAATAATATTAAAAGGAGGAACTAGAAGGATCCTTATGTGTCCACTGAGTCTGAGGAGGAGGAGGAGGAGGAAGTGAGCACTACTCAATCAATGCTGTCCAGTCCCCCTAAATCATCCCTAGGGATCTTGGGGAATTTAATGGGAAGGGAGGGAGAAAAAGGAATGTGAAGGGAGGGAAAAAAGTATATTATTAGGGACTGTGAGAGCAGGACAGGTCAGCTGCTTGCGCCTGCTGCTAGATGTGCTGCCCCTGCTGCCACCATTGCTGCCCCTGCTGCCACTAGTGCTGTGCCTGCTGTCAGATGTGCTGACTCTGTTGCAACCAGTTCTGTGCCTGCTGTCAGATGTGCTGCCCCTGTTGCCAGTGCCACCAGTACTGTGCCTGCTGCCAGTGCTGAACCTGCTGCCACCAATACTGCTTCTGTTGCTGAGTTGCAAGAGCAGCAGGATGCTGAGGAGCAAGCTAGAGTGCCACAGACCACCATGGACACAGTGGGAATGGGGTCAACAAGTGATGCAGGATTAGGACAGGTTCCACTTGCCAGCCTAACCACCTCCGGGATGAACTAAGACCTGAACAACTACCACAAATCAGTCAGTGTCGGCTCATAGCCATTGGGGGTTCTACTTTTAATTTGCTGGATGGGGAACACTTCCAGTAACTTATGGAGGCTGTCGCACCCCGATATAAAATTCCATCCCTCACCACATTTAGCAGAACTGTAGTGCCCTCACTGTACCGGTCATGCATTTGACTTTTGAAGGACCTCCTAGGAAAGGCTGGTGGCTAGTCAGTGCACTTTACCACTGACTTATAGAGTGCTCCGAGTGGACAACATGGCTTTGTGTCATTGACAGCACATTGGTGGCAGCCCAGTGTGTTGCAAGACACATCATTACCAACAACAAGTTCAGGTGTAGTAGCTAAGCAGGGGCACCGCTCGTTTCTCCTCCATGCTGAGGTAATGGATCAGCAGCACACCTGAGATAACATTCACAAAGCACTGCAGAACATGGTGGTGCAGTGGCAAGGGGAGCAGGCAGGCACAAATGGGGTTTGTGGTTACTGATGGTGCAGCTAACATGATAAAGGCTCTCCTGGATGGCATATTTGATTGGGCTGCTCAGCACATGTCCTGCATCTGGTAGTGAAGGCTGCTTTCGAGGATGGCAGTACTTCTGGAGTCATGCCGACAAATTGTTGGCCACTTCCATTGGAGCGTCAAAGATAGCCAGCTCCTCAGGGAGGAACAGAAAAAGGCAGACCTCCCAGCGCACCGCCTAAAACAAGATATTGGGACCAGGTGGAACTCCACCTTAGATATGCTAGAGAGTATCCTGGAGCAGAAAAAGACAAGTCACTCAATGTCATGTCACCATTTCATTGGTAGTAACACAACACTGGGCAGGGCTGACTGGGCCCTGATGGAACAGGTAGTGGCAGTTCTCACGCCTTTCCGTGCTTTGACTGAAATTTTAAGCAAAGAGAACACTAGCCTGGCAGAAATCATTCCCCTCTTCACACACCTTTCCTTAAAATTGGACAATTTCCTTGCCCATAGGGAACATTTGCCTGGTGCTGAGGGTAATAATATACTTCCCGACAATTGTCCTGAGTTACGCTTGCCAAATTGCGATCCTCGAATCAAAGGCAAGATGACACTTAGTTCCAATTCACTCTCTGCCTGGAGGGAACAATTGATAGCGAGGGTGCATGAGAGGCAAAGAAAAAACAATATGCAGTAACAGGAGGCGGGAGAAGATTCTGTGGATGAGCTGGAGGAGTGTGGTGGTCTTCCGGGACCTATCAGTAGCAGTGCCAGTAGCACTTCTTGTTCCAGTGGAGCAGCTGCTGCTTTTTATGCTGAGGCAATGGACAGATTATGCTTAGGACAAAACCTTGCGGAGCCTTCTTTGCCCCCAAATACAGATCCCTTGACTTTCTGGGATAACAAGAGGGCTGTGTGGCCTACTTTATCCCTGGTAGCCAAGGAGTTGCTTTCTTGCCCCCCCCCAACCACTGTCCAGAGTGACCAGGTCTCTTGTAAAAAAAAAAAAAAATCTGCAGTATCTATCTACTGAGTCCTGGTTGGTCCAGTGTTCTGCAGTTTGCTGCTGGCTACATCTCCAGTGCTGCTGTCATCCTGAGTCCACCTCACACCAGTCATCCTCAGTTTGTAGTCTCTTGTTGTCACACTGCAATCTATTTCTCTTTTTGGCTACTTAGCCTTCCTGTACCTTCTTTTTCCATTTTGAGGAATCCTATTGGAGGTTGCAGGTTTTTAAACTCCACTAGATCCAGTGTTCCCCGCCCGATTATTCGAGCTTGTTCCAGCGCTATTAGTGTTGTTTCATCTTCCTTTGTTGTTTTTTCGGTATTGACCTCGGCTTAGTATCCTGACTCTGCTTCTCGTTGCCTCCGTTGTACCTGTCTGCTCCTGGTGACTTGTTGGCTCGTCTCTCGACTACTCTCTCTGGCTCCCTCTGATGTGTCCGATGCCCCTGGTGATTCGACTTCCTGACCCCGCTCACTCTCCTGGCAGTCTGTCATTCCTGTCAGGCTGTGCTGCAGCTATTCCTGGTCTCCTATGTTCTCAGCTTGGTGAGTGTGTTGCCCTTTTTGTTAAACAGCCTTCCCCCTTCTGGCCGGGCTTGCCTGTTTTCTTGCAGAATTGGGGTTGGAGCCTCTAATCTCCTCCCTGCTGTTGAGATGCCCGTTCAGTGAGAGTCCCACGGATAGCATCGGCTGGGATCTCTCTCTCTTCTGGTACAAAATTCTGACAAATTCTTAAAACACTTCAGACAAGTCTTTGACATTCCTGGACGGAAGATTTCTGCAGAAGCCTCCTTACTAGAAATGCATCAGGGATCCAAAACCATTAGTCAATATGCTATTGAGTTCTGTACGCTTGCATACGAAACTAAATGGAACCCAGAAGCGCTAAAAGTAGCCTTTCACAGAGGCCTCAGTGAGAAAATGAAGGCTGCTGTAACTTGTCGCCAAGTTCCTGATTCTTTGGAAGAATACATATCACTTTGTCTTGAACTAGACCGACGCCTCACAGAAAGACAGGTAGAACGAGAAATCAACAGGAAGACCAAGATTTTTTCTCCTCCCCATCCCTCCCCTTCTCAGCTTCTGGCATCTGATGAACCAATAGAAATTGGAGGTGTCTCTAAACTTTCAGCAACTGAACTCCAACATCGACAAACTTTGGGTTTGTCTGTACTGCGGTTCCAAGGGGAATTTTCTCCGTCAATGTCCCACTCAACCACCTTCTCGTTTGGGAAACTCCACCACTTAGGACTTGCGGGAGGTAAATCCCTAAGTATTACTTCTCTCCTCCCCAAGACAAATCTAGAATGCTAGTACCTATCAGTCTTTCTTGGCTCTCTGATTCAGTTAATACTTTGGCATTTCTTGATTCTGGGGCAGCAGGTTTATTTATCAATCTGAATCGGGCTACTGAACACCTCATTCCTCTTCGTCACAAAAAGGTGCCTCTATTGGTTTCCACAGTTGATGGTAAACCATTGGGAGCAGGACTGGTCCAGTCTGAAACTTGGCCACTTCAGCTTATTACTGGCATACTTCTCTCAGAATAAATAATTTTTGATTTTATCTCGGCTCTCCTCACCCCTATCATTCTTCGCCTGCCCTGGCTGCGTAAGCATAACCCGGTTGTGGATTGCCGTTCTGGGCAGATTACATCCTGGAGCACACATTGTTTTGACACTTGTTTTCATTCTGTTTTACCCATTGCTGGAGTCACTGTTACCCCCTCATCTTCTGGACCCATGACTTCTATCCCAGGCCCCTACTCTTCTTTTAAAGATGTTTTTTCAGCTAGTCAAGCTTCTTCATTACCTCCTCATAGATCGTCTCACTGCACCATAGACCTACTTCCTGGTACTTTTCCCCCTAAAGGTCACTCATTTTTGCTGTCCCCTCCAGAAACTCAGGCTTTGGCGACATATATCCAAGACAATCTAGATCGTGGCTTTATTAGACCATCGTCCTCCCCGGCTGGGGCCTGATTTTTTTTCGTACAAAAGAAGGATGGTTCCCTTCGCCCCTGTATTGATTACATGGGTCTTAACAAAATAACCATTAAAAATGGTTATCCTCTCCCATTGATTACCGAACTATTGGATCATCTCCGTGGGGCTTTGTCACGGTTTATTATGACTCTCAGACACAAGTTTTAGGTAAAAAAAAATCAATTTTATTGAAATAATAAATGATAACTTAGGATGGCAATAACATACATATATATATATACAGAATATAGCACAGACAGAAGGCAGACTCTACCGGTCCTGTCAGTATACCGGACAGGACAGTCTTTAGGCTCTACCGGCCTTGCCAATACCGGGTAAGGCAACCTGCAGATGGAATAGCATAACGGTTTTACCGGCCTTACCAAATTACCGGGCAAGGCAGCCTCAATAGATACACCATGTAGGCTCTACCGGCCCTGCCAATACCGGGTAAGGCAACCTCAGATGGAATGTGGTAAAAGGTTCTACCGGCCTTACCAATACCGGGCAGGGCAGCCCAGAGATAATAGCAGCAGTCAGATGGAACTGGCAAATTAGCAGAATCGTTAAGCAGCAAGGCTTTGGAGCAAACCAGCGTCCGCACGCTGGAAACAACACTGAATAGTATAGCCGTTAGGCTTAGCGAGCAAACCAGTGACCGCACACTGGAGTAACAAGCGAGTAGTATAGCCGCAAGGCTTAGGAGCAAACCAGCGTCCGCACGCTGGGACCAACACAGATTAGTATAGCTGATAGGCTTTGGAGCAAACCAATGACCGCACACTGGTATAACAAGTGAGTTTGTATAGCCGCAAGGCTTAGGAGCAAACCAGCGTCCGCACGCTGGGACCAACACAGAATTGTATAGCTGATAGGCTTTGGAGCAAACCAGTGACCGCACACTGGTGTAACAAGCGAGTTTGTATAGCCGCAAGGCTAGGAGCAAACCAGCGTCCGCACGCTGGGACCAACACAGATTTGTATAGCTGATAGGCTTAGGAGCAAACCAGTGACCGCACACTGGTGTAACAAGCGAGTTTGTATAGCCGCAAGGCTTAGGAGCAAACCAGCGTCCGCACGCTGGGACCAACACAGATTTGTATAGCTGAAAGGCTTTGGAGCAAACCAGTGACCGCACACTGGTGTAACAAGCGAGTTTGTATAGCCGCAAGGCTTAGGAGCAAACCAGCGTCCGCACGCTGGGACCAACACAGATTTGTATAGCTGAAAGGCTTTGGAGCAAACCAGTGACCGCACACTGGTGTAACAAGCGAGTTAGTATAGCCGCAAGGCTTGGGAGCAAACCAGCGTCCGCACGCTGGGACCAACACGGAATTGTAGCAATGTCACCAACGCGACCAGGCAGAAGGTCGCCAGGATACTGAAGACAGGTGATGAGATGACAGGAACCAGCAACGATCAGTCAGGTCAGAAAACAGCAGAGAAGTTCAGCAGGAACTGCAACACCAGAGACTAGGCCGGAACCAGGACTGGAAGTACTTCAGCATGCAGGAAACACTGGAACAGTAGAGATCAGGAACTCAGGAACACATGAGATCAGGAACTCAGGAACACTGGAACAGAGGCCCAGCTATCACTAGCATAGTGATAGCAAGAAGGTCAGAAACAACACGAAAGGGCACTCAAAGGGTGCCCAATCCAGGTTTAAATAGTCAATAAGAGGCGGGCTATCTGCAGACAGCCAATAGAAGCCCCCTACTGGTGACAGACAAGTAACTGCAGCAAATCACGGGCACCGTGATAGTACCCCCCTTTCAAAGACCCCCTCTCCTAGAATAGGGTTTAGGTTTCTGCGGGTAATTGGCATGAAAGGCCCTAGTTAACCTAGGTGCATGAAGGTCCGTACTATCCACCCATGACCGATCCTCAGGACCATACCCTTTCCAATGTACCAGGTACTGTACCCTTCCTCTAAGCCTACGGGAATCAATAATGCTCTGAACCTCGTACTCCTCCTGGCCCTCGACCTCAACAGGTCCTGGCACCACAGGTGTGGTAGTATAGCGATTGCAAACCAGAGGCTTAAGAAGGGACACATGGAACACATTATGGATACGCATGGATGCAGGTAGGTCTAGTGCATAGGAGACAGGGTTAATTTTGCGAATAACTCTGTATGGACCAATAAACCGAGGAGCCAACTTACTAGACGGAACCTGCAGCTTGAGATTTCTGGAGGAAAGCCATACTCTATCCCCAACCTGAAAGGAAACCGCTGGAAGCCTTCTGCGATTAGCATGGCGCTGATGACGCTGAAATGACTGACCAAGTGCCCTCTGAACTTGTGCCCATGTGGAACGGAGTTGCTCGATATGCTCATCCAGAGCTGGAATCTGTTGCGTCTGAAATGAGTCTGGAAGCAAACAGGGCTGGAACCCATAATTAATCAGAAACGGAGAGCTCCCAGATGAAGAATTGACCGCACAGTTCCTGGCGAACTCTGCCCAAGGCAACAAGTCGGACCAATTATCATGATGGTCAGTAACGAAACAACGGAGAAATTGTTCCAAGCCCTGATTAGCTCGTTCAGCGGCTCCATTGGTCTGGGGATGGTAGGCAGAGGAGAAGGACAGCTGTATGCCCATCTGTTGGCAAAATGCCCTCCAAAATCTAGACACAAACTGGCTCCCCCTGTCAGACACCAGTACCCTAGGCAGTCCATGCAACCGGAATACTTCTCTGGCGAACACCATTGCCAATTCCTTCGCTGAAGGAAGACCACGGAGGGGCACGAAATGAGCCATTTTAGAAAACCTGTCCACCACCATGAATATAAAGGAGTACCCCTTCGACATAGGCAACTCTCCCATAAAATCAATGGAAACATGAGACCAGGGGCGTTCGCCATTAGGCACCGGTTGAAGCAAGCCCACAGGGAGATGTCTCGGGGTCTTAGCGCGGGCGCAGGTGGCACAGGCATTCGTAAATTCGGCACAATCGTTTCTCATGGAAGGCCACCAAAATAACTGAGAAAGGGACCATAACAATTGGTCTCTACCAATATGTCCCGCAGCCTTAGAGGAATGGTAGGTTTCGAGCAGCCTAGTACGAAATGATTCAGCGACAAAACATTTGCCCACTGGGGTTTCATGGGGAGCGGACCCCTGAGAGGCCAGGATCTCTTCCCCTAGAGGAGAAGTGATACTCGTGCGTATAGTAGCCAGTATTCTATCAGGTTGGATGATAGGAGCTGGTGCTTCCACTCTGTCACTGTCGGCCTCAAATTGTCTTGACAGTGCATCAGCCCTGATATTTTTTGACCCTGGCAAATATGATACAATGAAATTAAATCGAGACAGGAACAGTGCCCACCTGGCCTGACGAGAGGACAATCTCTTGGCCTCCGAGAGATAGGTCAGATTCTTATGATCTGTTAGGATTAAGACAGGATTCTTAGTACCTTCAAGCAAATGACGCCATTCCTTAAGAGCAAGGATAATGGCCAATAATTCTCTGTCACCTATCTCATAGTGGCTTTGAGTGACAGTCAATTTTTTAGAGAAAAACCCACAAGGTCTGAGAGTTCCACCTTTCTCGTGTCGCTGCGAAAGTACTGCCCCGACCCCAATATCTGAGGCATCAACCTCTAACGTAAATGGAAGTAAAGGATTGGGGTGGGATAACACAGGAGCCGCAGCAAATGCCAGCTTCAAATTCTCAAAGGCTTTCTCAGCAGATACCGGCCAACAAGAAGGATTAGCACCCTTGTGCGTAAGATCGGACAGAGGTTTGACAATGGAAGAAAAGTTCTTAATAAACCTCCTATAATAATTAGCGAAACCCAGGAAACGCTGTATGGCTTTAAGACCCTTGGGTTTTGGCCATTGTAGGACAGCTGACAACTTTTCTTTGTCCATGGCAATGCCATCATTGCCAATTATGAACCCCAAGAATGGCACACTGGTTCTATGAAACTCACATTTTTCCATTTTACAAAATAATTTGTTCTCACGGAGTCGTAGCAATACTGCGGATACATCTTTGATGTGCTGTGCCATGTTTTGGGAGTAAATCAGTATATCGTCGAGGTACACCACAACACATGTCTGTAACATATCTCTCAGAACATCATTTATCAGTTCCTGGAAAACTGCGGGTGCATTACACAGCCCAAAAGGCATTACTAGATACTCGTAGTGCCCAGCTCGAGTATTAAAGGCAGTTTTCCACTCATCACCTGCTCGAATGCGAACCAGATTGTAAGCGGCCCGTAGGTCCAACTTGGTAAATATCGAAGCGCCCTTAAGCCTGTCAAAAAGCTCGGTGATGAGTGGTATTGGGTATGCGTTTTTTGCCATTAGTTTATTCAAGCCCCGGTAGTCAATGCATGGTCTTAATTCGCCATTTTTCTTTTTTACAAAAAAGAACCCAGCCCCAGCTGGAGAGGTAGATTTACGTATGATCCCTCTAGCAAGGGCATCAGAAATGTAATCCTCCATAGCCTTATTTTCATCACAAGATAATGGATAAGTGCGTCCTTTCGGAGGTACTGCACCAGGCTGCAATTCAATGCAACAATCATAAGGTCTATGCTGGGGTAGCATACTAGCCTCTCCTTTGCTAAAAACATCGCCAAACTGTTGGTACACATCCGGCATAGCAGAGGAGGTGCACATGACCTTAATAGGCTGGATGACGCACTTGTCCATACAAAACTGGGACCAAGCAGCAATTTCACACTTTTTCCAATCGAATTGTGGGTTATGTAACTGTAACCACGGAAATCCCAATATCACGGCATGGTGCGGGGAATTAATCAGTTGAAACTGCTGCTCTTCTCTGTGAAGTGCCCCAATAGTCATAGACAATGGCATAGTTTCAAATATAACCTGAGGCGGTTCTAAGGGTCTACCATCAATCGCTTCAATAGTCAAGGGGTTTTCTCTTTCAATGCGTGGAACTCCGTGCAATTCAGCAAAGGTATTATCCATAAAATACCCTGCTGCACCGGAGTCAACCAAGGCCAAAACCTCCACAGAGCGTTGTGCCCAAGACAATACCACCTGTATGGTGGGTTTCATTATGCCCGACACTGGGGACGATTGTACACCACCTAGGGCCTGTCCCCCAAGATACCCTAGGTGTGTGCGTTTCCCGGACGTACCGGACAGGAATTTAGCAAGTGCCCTTTTTTACCGCAGTATAAACATAACCCTTGTTTTTTGCGATATAGTCTCTCTGCCTTGGATAGTCTAGTGAAGCCTATTTCCATAGGTTCACTTGTTTCCCGTACTGGTTCACTAGACTTCAATGCCAAGGGAGGGATGGGTGGGCAAAACATGCTACTAGGCTCATTATTTTTTGACCGTAACTTACGATCTCTGGCAATTGATCTCTCACGTATTCTGGAGTCAATTATCATAACATACTCAATGTAATCATCTAGATCAATAGGTAGATCTTTAGCAGCGATTTCGTCTTTAATGTGGTCATTCAGGCCTTGAGAGAAGGCTGCCAATAATGCCTCGTTATTCCAACCTACCTCTGCTGCCAATGTGCGGAATTCGATGGCATAGTCGCCCACTGTACGCCTGCCCTGTTGTATCTCCATAAGGCGTTTGGCAGCAGAGGTGGTTCTACCAGGAGGCTCAAACACTCTTCGAAAGGAACGCACAAATTCACTAAAGTTCTTAGTACAAGGTTTAGCATTCTCCCACAAGGGGTTAGCCCAGGCCAATGCTCTGCCAGTGAGCAGTGATATCGTGAACCCCACTTTACTACGATCATTGGGAAATGCGTGTGCCGTCAATTCCATAAAGATTTCGAGTTGATTGATGAACCCTCTGCAGAGACTAGGGTCACCATCATATCTTAGCGGCAAGGGTGCAGAAGCCGTTAACCCTTTAACAGTACCCCCTAGGGGTCTGGTATCACTTTCCGGTGTCTGACTTGGCGAGACCACCGGGCTAGAGCTAGATTGGTCAGCAGGTACCGTGCGTTCAAGGATCGTTTGAATTGCAACTGCCAACTGATCCAAACGTTGCTCGAGCACATCCATCCTCCAATGGATATTCTGTGCGTTACCTTGACCCTTGCTGTCTGAGGTCATGGCCCTTTCGTACTGTCACGGTTTATTATGACTCTCAGACACAAGTTTTAGGTAAAAAAAAATCAATTTTATTGAAATAATAAATGATAACTTAGGATGGCAATAACATACATATATATATATACAGAATATAGCACAGACAGAAGGCAGACTCTACCGGTCCTGTCAATATACCGGACAGGACAGTCTTTAGGCTCTACCGGCCTTGCCAATACCGGGTAAGGCAACCTGCAGATGGAATAGCATAACGGTTTTACCGGCCTTACCAAATTACCGGGCAAGGCAGCCTCAATAGATACACCATGTAGGCTCTACCGGCCCTGCCAATACCGGGTAAGGCAACCTCAGATGGAATGTGGTAAAAGGTTCTACCGGCCTTACCAATACCGGGCAGGGCAGCCCAGAGATAATAGCAGCAGTCAGATGGAACTGGCAAATTAGCAGAATCGTTAAGCAGCAAGGCTTTGGAGCAAACCAGCGTCCGCACGCTGGAAACAACACTGAATAGTATAGCCGTTAGGCTTAGCGAGCAAACCAGTGACCGCACACTGGAGTAACAAGCGAGTAGTATAGCCGCAAGGCTTAGGAGCAAACCAGCGTCCGCACGCTGGGACCAACACAGATTAGTATAGCTGATAGGCTTTGGAGCAAACCAATGACCGCACACTGGTGTAACAAGTGAGTTTGTATAGCCGCAAGGCTTAGGAGCAAACCAGCGTCCGCACGCTGGGACCAACACAGAATTGTATAGCTGATAGGCTTTGGAGCAAACCAGTGACCGCACACTGGTGTAACAAGCGAGTTTGTATAGCCGCAAGGCTAGGAGCAAACCAGCGTCCGCACGCTGGGACCAACACAGATTTGTATAGCTGATAGGCTTAGGAGCAAACCAGTGACCGCACACTGGTGTAACAAGCGAGTTTGTATAGCCGCAAGGCTTAGGAGCAAACCAGCGTCCGCACGCTGGGACCAACACAGATTTGTATAGCTGAAAGGCTTTGGAGCAAACCAGTGACCGCACACTGGTGTAACAAGCGAGTTTGTATAGCCGCAAGGCTTAGGAGCAAACCAGCGTCCGCACGCTGGGACCAACACAGATTTGTATAGCTGAAAGGCTTTGGAGCAAACCAGTGACCGCACACTGGTGTAACAAGCGAGTTAGTATAGCCGCAAGGCTTGGGAGCAAACCAGCGTCCGCACGCTGGGACCAACACGGAATTGTAGCAATGTCACCAACGCGACCAGGCAGAAGGTCGCCAGGATACTGAAGACAGGTGATGAGATGACAGGAACCAGCAACGATCAGTCAGGTCAGAAAACAGCAGAGAAGTTCAGCAGGAACTGCAACACCAGAGACTAGGCCGGAACCAGGACTGGAAGTACTTCAGCATGCAGGAAACACTGGAACAGTAGAGATCAGGAACTCAGGAACACATGAGATCAGGAACTCAGGAACACTGGAACAGAGGCCCAGCTATCACTAGCATAGTGATAGCAAGAAGGTCAGAAACAACACGAAAGGGCACTCAAAGGGTGCCCAATCCAGGTTTAAATAGTCAATAAGAGGCGGGCTATCTGCAGACAGCCAATAGAAGCCCCCTACTGGTGACAGACAAGTAACTGCAGCAAATCACGGGCACCGTGATAGGCTTCTATTTTTACGAAACTAGATCTCCGAGAAGCCTACAATCTTATCCGAATCAAAAGCGGGGATGAATGGAAAACAGTGTTCAACTACCAGTACGGCCACTATGAATACCTAGTGTTGCCATTTGGGCTGTGTAATGCCCTGGCCGTTTTCCAGGGTTTTTTAATGACGTTTTCATAGACATGTTACACTCATTTATAGTAATCTATTTGGTTGACATTTTAGTTTTTTCACCCGACCTGGAAAGCCTTCAAACCCATGTCTGTGCTGTGCTTCAACGACTTCATGAACACTCTTTTTGTCAAACTCGAGAAATGTGAATTTGAACAAACCAGTTTATCCTTCCTTGGTTACATCATTTCTAGCTCCGGTATTTCCATGGATCCAGTCAAGGTCCAGGCCGTTACACAATGGAGTAAACCTACCAACACGAAGGCCATTCAACGTTTTGTGGGATTTGCAAATTATTACAGAAAATGTATCAGAAACTTTTCCCACATCATCTCACCCATTACCGCCCTAACCAAAACAGGGGCTAATCCCTAAAATTGGTCACAATCTGCTACAGGCTTTTGACACCCTCAAAACAGCCTTCACCTTGGCCCCGATTTTACGATTTCCTGATCCCACACGGCAATTTATACTTGAAGTAGACGCATCTGAAGTAGCTGCAGGAGCAATTTTGTCTCAGCACCATCCCACCATAGCTAGACTTCACCCATGGTCTTTTTTTTCACGTCGCTTCTCTAAGGCAGAATGCAATTATGATGTGGGTAATAGAGAACTTTTGCCTATTAAGTTAGCACTCGAAGAATGGAGGCATTTATTGGAAGGGTCTGTACTACCTGTGTTAATTTTTACAGTCCACAAGAACCTACAGTTCCTGCAATCCGCTAGACGTCTTAATCCCCGGCAAGTACGTTGGGCACAACTTTTTACACGCTTCAATTTTATCATCTCTTATCGTCCAGGATCTAAAAATGTCAAAGCAGATGAAAAATGGAGACGAATCATCTCTGGAGGGGAAGGAGTGCTGGGTTCAAACTGGCGTGACAGAACATCTGCTCGATTTTTGCCAGTTTTATCTGCCTCCACATTGGAGAAGATCAAATAGCAACAAGGTCCTCCTGCTCCCACTCAACCAGTTAACTCCCTGTTCATTCTTCCACAATTCAGGGTAGAAATTCTTCAGTGGTTCCATGACTCCCCCATCCTCCGATCAGCGTCCAGCCGGCCTTCTTTTTCCTTTACCAGTTCCTTCTGTTCCATGGACCCATTTGGCCATGGATTTTGTAGTGGATTTGCCTCGCTCCAAGGGTTGCACCACCATTTTGTTTGTGGTAGATCGCTTGTCGAAGCAGGGTCATTTTATCCCACTCCCTAAAATACCCTCATCTACAGAACTAGCCTTCATCTTTTTAAGAGACATTTTTCGGTTACATGGTACCCCGTTGTTCATTGTGTCCGATCGAGGGTCCCAATTTGTCTCCAAATTTTGGCAAGCTTTTTGTACCTGGCTAGGCATCTCCTTGCAATTCTCTTCAGCATATCATCCACAGACTAATGGCCAATCTGAAAGGACAAATCAGTCATTGGAACTCTTCCTCCAGCAACACATGGATTCCTCTTTATCCAATTGGGTGGACCTTCTGCGTTTTGCCGAATTTTCTTTTAACAACCGCTACCACGATTCTCTCCAATGTTCTCCATTTTTCATTGCCTTAGGATATCATACCCGTATCATTCCATGGGGGAATCCGGTTGGTGTCCCAGCGGCTGATAAAAGTGTAGAAGACCTTGTAACGGAAGCTGAGAAGGGACCGTGTCGCCTCCCGCCGTCGTTCCCGGGTCTCTCCTTCTCAACGCAGATCAGCGCCGTCGGATGCACCAGTTGAAGTATGGACAGTCACTGGAAACAGCCGCATGATCGCTGGAAGCAGGGAAGCAGGGAAGAGTCCACGTTGCCGCCTGACAGTCCACGAAGTTGGGTCGCAAGAAGCTGGCAACAGGCGGTCGACGATTCAGGATACTTGGCGCAGATGGGTATCAGAGTGGACACTTTAGACCATAAGCAATACAAGACTCCAGGACTCCTTGTTCACTCCAAACATAACTCACTTTATTGACACAAACTACAGATATTTATACACAAATCTTTACATTGCAAATGATGGGTGGAACCAGATACAAAAGGGTGTGATCCAATCATAATACATCTGACAAAGGCAAGCAACAGATAGTTTTAACAGATACAATAACTCAGACATGATTACATTTCAGATACAAAAGGGTTTGATTGAACAAAGACTTGAGGGACGTGAATGGAATAACACACAGCAGGGGGTCTCAGGACAGTTCTCAATATATCTTGCAATACACAATACAATGGCTTGATTAACACCCAGCAGGAGGTCTTGCTACAGTACACATAGTCAAATGGCTGGAGTGGCTACAATACACATCCTAGAGACAAGGGCCCAAGATTGAAGCCTTTGTTTGACTATGTTGAATGACCTGCTTCAACCTTGAGCAGTCACTGATCTGCCTAACCTGGTAGTTGGTGATTGCACAAACCGTTGAATTGGACAAGTACAATTAAACACATACAATATTTGACAATACATAAAACCAAACTTAATACCTTGTACATGAATGTAATCCAGGACAGCTCTATGTATCAAGCTGCCCATTCACCCATTGTCTATTTTAGTGTATGACTCTGGTTTGAAGAGTCATACAATCAGTCTCAGAACAGGGTCCCAATAGGGCAAAATGTCCCTAGTTTGTAGGATGGTTTGGGTACCCAGTCTGTAGTCTCTTTAGCGTATGAATATGCTCCGAATAGTCGTACACATAGTTCCATAAGGCTGTCCAGCCAGGAAAAATGTCTATTCTTTGTTCATAACCCCTGAGCCCAGGGGTGAATACGTTCCATGCCCTGACAAGAGCTCCTAGTAAAGGGTAGGATCCGTTACAGACCTTCATGCCCTGTGGACCTCCATTCAACGGAATCTTTCCACAGCTTCCACTACTCACAAGCAGGCAGCTGATCACCGTCGATCTGCAGGTTCTATGTTGTCCCCAGGGAATAAGGTGTGGTTATTCACTAAACACCTCAGTCTACAAGTTCCTTCCATGAAATTTGGTCCTCCTTTTGTGGGTCCTTTCAGAATTCTCAAAAAGGTGACACCAGTTTCATTCAAAGTAGCTCTTCCTTCTGCATGGCGGGTTTCTAATACCTTCCACATCTCTCTACTGCGACCTTTAGTCACCAACCGGTATTCCCGCACGTCTCCTCCTCTTCCTCCTGTCCTAGTTCATGGGGAACCTGAATTTGAAGTTCAACGCATCCTTGACTCATGTGTGGTCCGCAGGTCCTTACAGTATCTGGTAGACTGGAAAGGCTATGGCCCCGAGGATCGATCCTGGATCCCAGCTAAGGATGTTCACTCTCCATCTTTGGTTAAACTATTTCATCAGTCCTTTCCACTTAAACCTGGTGGCCCAGAGGCCTCCCTTTTGGGTGAGGGGTAATGTCACACTTCAATCTATTTCTCTTTTTGGCCACTTGGCCTTCCCGTACCTTCTTTTTCCATTTTGAGGAATCCTATTGGAGGTTGCAGGTTTTTAAACTCCACTAGATCCAGTGTTCCCTGCCCGATTATTCGAGCTTGTTCCAGCGCTATTAGTGTTGTTTCAGCTTCCTTTGTTGTTTTTTCGGTATTGACCTTGGCTTAGTATCCTGACTCTGCTTCTCGTTGCCTCCTTTGTATCTGTCTGCTCCTTGTGACTTGCTGGCTCGTCTCTCGACTACCTCTGATGTGTCCGACGCCCCTGGTGACTCGACTTCCTGACCTCGCTCACTCTCCCGGCAGTCTGCCATTTTCTGTCAGGCCATACTGTGGCTATTCCTGGTCTCCTCTGTTCTCAGCTTGGCGAGTGTGTTTCCCTTTTTGTTAAGCAGTCTTCCCCTTCTGACCTGTCTTGCCTGTTTTCTTGCAGAATTGGGGTTGGAGCCTCTAATCTCCTCCCCGCTGTTGAGATGCCCGTTCAGTGAGAGTCCCAGCGGATAGCCTCAGCTGGGATCTCTCTCTCTCTTCTGGTATTCTCCCTCTCTGCTGTCTGGAGGACTGCTACGTCCTGCCTTGGTCTGAAGGGTATTGGGACTAGCTCTGTCTGGGCTCTTGCTAGAGGGACCTTTCCTATTTTAATTTTGAGCGGAATTGTTTGACCTGGTTAGGTTTGACTGTACTGGATTTTGTCCAGTGGCTTAGGTGGTCCTTGCCCACTTGCCCACCGGGGTTTTGGTTCCAGTCCTATATTCCTGCCTTTAGTTGGTCATCAGAGTAGCCTCTGTACGCCAGTCCTAGACGGCCATTTTTGTTCGATGGTCCATTTAGGTACTCTGGTCCTTCTCTGAACTCTGCCTCCCTGGATAGTTCTGTTCTTGTCCAGTATTGTCAGGATTACTTTTGTCTAAGTCCTTACCTGTTAGTGTAGCTAGGGAAAAAAGGTGGCCGTCTCCGATCTCAAGCCATGCTCTCAAGCAACGTTCTCGAGCCTTCTGTCTCAGACTCCTACCCTCACACGTGACACTTGTAAAGAAGTCTGCGGTATCTCTACTGAGTCGTGCCTGCTCCAGTGTTCTGTAGTTTGCTGCTGGCTACATCTCTAGTGTTGCTGTCATCCTGAGTCCGCCTCACACCAGTCATCCTCAGTTTGTAGTCTCTTGCAAAAAATCTGCTGTATCTCTGCTGAGTCGTGCCTACTCCAGTGTTCTGCAGTTTGCTGCTGGCTACATCTACAGTGTTCCAGTCATCCTGAGTCAGCCCTGCACCAGTCATCCTCAGTCTTCCTTCTTCCTTTAAATTTAGCTACATCCATACTTCATCCATAGTACCATAAGACTAAATGGCCACCTTACCCTGTTCTACCATCTTTATTTAGACCCTGGAAATGGTTCAGTTTATTTAATTTTAATTTTTTATTGTATATTTAAAGGTATTTTAAATTTGATGAGTAATTGGACTGTCATTGAATTTCGTCCAAGTCAAATAGGTCGGATCCGAAATGCGGAGTTGACAAATGAAAAAAAAAATTTGGTCCGAAATCGAATTTTACTGAAAATTTTTGTCATGCACAAGTCTACCTCTGACTGTCCAGAAAGGCAACAAGAGGTGAGGTGGAGATCAAAGAAGAGGAAGAATGGAGAAACCCAGGCAGAGACTGGAAATTCCTGTCACGGTTAGTAAGAACGAGAACTGGACCAGTACTTTAGGTAACACAATTTATTAAGATACACAACGTAATGAAATAATCAGCAAACAGTAAGTACACAAAATAATCTCGTAAAAGTCAGGAACTTCGGAGCTACTTCCTTGTGGTATAGTACAGGACCCCTATAGGCAATAGGGAGGAAATAGGCAACCACAGGCCTGCACCTGCACAGTCAACGACCACAGGTCTGCACCTGCACAGTAAACTCTCCTGGAATCAGAACTAACTGTGCCACAGGTCCGCACCTGAAGGCACCAGTTATAGGACGGTAGCAAAGGAGAAGTCTGCCAGAGCCACTGATCAGCACCAGAAAGGATATCCACAGTAGGCTGATCAGGAAGGTCTGATAAAGACTAATTTAATTGGTAGCAGGAAAGCTATAAAATTCTCAGTTACTGAGGTATGAGGCGAAGGTTGAACTTGATGGACTTGTGTCTTTTTTCAACCTAATTTACTATGTTACTATGTTACACTGAAGCGTTGGTATGCTGGGTACGCAGTGGACAGAGCCCCAGGTAACACCAAAGTGGGTAGTCAGACAAGCCGGGTCATACACAGAACAGGTAGTCAACCACAGCCGCAGGTCTGCACCAGATTGGTTATTGGACTAGCCAGGGTCATACACGGAGCGGTCAGACAGAGTCAGACAGAGCCACAGGTCAGCACCAGAACGGATAGTCAGGCCAGTGGTCATACACAGAGGAGGTAGTCTACCAAAGCCGTAGGTCCACACCAGAATGGATTTCAGACTAAGTCGGGGTCATACACAAAGCTAATAGACAGAGCCAGAGGTTGGCACCAGAACGGGTAGTCAGACAAACCAGGTAATACACAACGCTAAAGCCAAACTGCACAGGACACCACGAAAGGGCGACTGAGGATTGTGTCCAGGCAGTATAAGAACCTTTGACCCAGGAAGAGCAGGAGCCATCTCTGCACAGCTGCTGCTTTAAATGGAGCGCATGTCCATGCCCTTGGACGTGCACCCATTTTGATGTCATCCAGCCGCCATGGCAGAGGAGGAGCTGCCGGATGAAAGCTGCGGTCGGCTAGAGCAGCCGCCGCAGAGGTACTGTGACAATTCCATGATGAGCGAAACTACTAGCTCGCCATCCCCATCACCTTCTTCCTCTAGGGTAACAACTACATCTACTACCAATCCACCTCATTCATCGTTACCTCCCCCTCCAAATGATAGCCACTCTGTTGATGTTAGGATGTGGCAGTTGGTCTCCACCAATTGCACACTGTGTGGTGCACATGCCAGTGTGGTGGAGGATAATCGCATGCAGGGCATAAAGAAGCATCTGAGGAGATTCCATCCCGCAGAATATGCTGAGATGCCGGCATGCATCATTACTATTAAACTGTCACCAAGTTGTCAAGTGTCCTTGGCGGGGTCTGGCCAAGGGATATAGTGACAGCGGCAGTATTTTGGTCATGGTGTTTGGATACAGTTGTGCCCCCAGGTGTTATTTACCACACACACTGTGTACATTGCAATTGCTGATGAGAGGCACAGTTCCTGCTCTCAATGGAAAATTTTCTAATTTTAATAACACACCCATGGAAGAGGGGCAGGTGGAGAAGAATTATTGACCAACTTCTTCTTTTCTCCACATAGACTGGAGGCTACTTATTGTGCTGCTACTGCCTCAGATGCATCACTCGAACTAGTCATGGCACTAGGCCAGTAGGGATTTTCTTTTCTCAGGGCTTGTTCTGTAAAAAAAAATACAAAAAAAAAAAAATCATGATCCTACATTAAAAAATAAACACTTTTTGGGGGTTTGTTTCTAACAAAGTTCTACAAATCAATGTTTCCCTAGGGCTTGTGCCAAACAAGCTAAAGTCCCACAAATCAATTTTTCTTCAGGGCATGTGCCTCGAATAAGTCTAAGACCTACAAATCAATGTTTCCGCAGGGCTTGGGCCTCTAAGAACAAATCTAACAAATCATCCTCTGCAAAATACTCTATCAAGTATCAGTCTACCCCAGTGGCAGCTTATGTCAGGGGGTTCCTGTCTCTATCACTTTACATACATATTTCTTATTTTATTTTAGTGATTTTTTTAACTGTCCCCCCAATACCAGTCAAGAACCCCCCAAAACAAATTCCCTGTTCAACTGACTTTCCCCAGACTCCACCCACCAACACAGACACCCTCCTCAGACCCCTTTTATACAAGTCTTATTGGTTTTTTTATTTGTATTTAGGATTTATTTTGTATTAACAGCCCTCCAATCCCGGTAAACAAACTCCCCTAAAAAAACATTCCCTGTTCAACTGATTCTTTCCCCACATTCCACCAACACAGGCACCCTCATGCCCCTTTTATACTATGGCTCTGGGAAATAAAAAATACTTGCTATGTGTTGTATGTAAATTCAATGTTCCCATTGATATAAATGGAATGAGCTAGAAGAAAGAAGCAGAAAATCGGCACTTTTCACTGGAAATTATTGGCAAGCGGAAAGTGGCCATTATTCACTGATTTCAGTTTGAGGCAAAATTTTTTGCCCATCCCTTCACCTCTGTAACTCATAAGGTTAAGAACAAGGGGATGTTAACCAGCCATATGAATATGTGAAGGGGACATTATAGCAATACATAATCTAGTATATGAACTAACCCCCATGAAAGAGAAGCTGGTGTTGGGACATTGTCATTGTGCTGTGCGCGCACACAAACACACACACACAGACAGATAGACACACACACCGCAGCATACTATGCTTGCCAACCTCCCTCTCAGTAAGTTACTCCTATGCAGTAGCCAACACTCTAAAACAGAAAATCCATCTCTATTTAGCTACATTAGGCATTGTAAATCTACTGTTTTCATAATACCTCTAATACCCCTTTAACACCTGAAATGCCAGAGGATACCCCTTTAATGCTTCAAGGGTTATATGCTTGATATGAGTATGTTTAACTCAAAATCTGATTATTTGCTGTTAGGTAACCTCAGGAATTTGATGGACATTGGCAATAGGGTGTACTAGTGTTCACAGAGGGATAGATGATATCCATGAGGTGGCAATGTCATCATGCCTGAACAGAAAACCAAATGTCAATTGAATTCATGGCCTCCATTAGACCTAACCATGGCATGTTACTGCATGTTTTAATTATGGTGCCAGCTATGTCATTGTGAGGTTGAAGGTACTCTCATGCTTGGAGGCTCAAGTGAATCTCAGGCATCCTGTGGAGTGAATCATATCCAATTTTGAGGGGTGATATTAGTGAGGAAACTGGCCAAAATGTGGAGTCCTTGTGAGTAGAAATTGAGACTAAATGTGGTGTAAAATGTAAAAAAAAAAAAAAAAAAAAAAAAAAAGGTGTTGGTGGGTATATGCTACAAACCACAAAATATTGATGACAATGTTGATGCCCAACTGCTATTGCAAATGAGGAAAGCTGCCCAGCTTGGGCATACTATCATTACGGGAGATTTTAACTATCCAGGTATCAACTGGAAAAATGAGACCTGCCAGAGTGCTAAGGGAAGCAGGTTTGTGAGCATGCTTAGGGATAGCTACGTGTCACAAATGGTGGAAGTGCCAGCAAGAAATAATGTATTGGACCTAGGGATAACAAATAACAAATAAATGGTATCCAATATTAAGGTAAAAGAACATTTGGGAAACAGTGATCACAACATGGTTACATTTGAGATCAGTCTGGCAAAGCAAAACTGAATAGGTTCGACCAAAACGCTTAATTTTAAAAAAGCTAACTTCAAATTATTAAGGGCTTCAATTCAACACATAGACTGGAATACATGATTTAAAGGTAAAAATACTGAGAGAAAAATGGTCAGAATTCAAATTTAGGTTGCAGAAATGTACCCAACAGTATATACCAATGGGGAACAAATGCAAAAGAAGTAAATCACAGCCAATGTGGTTAACTGCACACATAAGGAAGGAAATGGCAAGGAAAAAAACACATTCAAACTGAAGGAACTGAACATTCTTTCTTAAAATACAGGGAGTACAACAAAGATTGCAAAAAGGCAATTAGGGTAGCAAAAATAGGTAATGAAACCAGAATTGCAAAGGAAAGGCAAGACCAATCCAAAAAAGTTTTTCAAAAATATAAATAGCAAAAAACTTAAGAGGGAGTGCATTGGACCATTCAAAAATGAGATGGGTGAGTTGGTTAGTGAGGATAAGGAAAAGGCCGATGTTTTAAACACTTTCTTTGCATCAGTATATACAAGGGAGCAAGGAATGGTAGAAGAGCCTCCGCAAGTAACAAATAAAACAATACAATTAACAGATATTGGGTTAACTCAAGAAGATGTCATGGGAAGACTGAACAAAATTAAGACTGACAAAGCACTGGGTACTGATGGTATACATCCAAGGGTTCTTCAGTAACTCACTGCAGTGTTAACAAAACCCCTATATTTACTCTTTAAAGTTTCTCTCACCACAGGCTCAGTTCCACAAGATTGGCAAAGAGCCAGTGTAGTGCCTCTATTTAAGAAGGGAATTAAAACAGAACCTGGAAATTATAGACCTGTGAGTTTGACCTCTGTAGTGGGAAAACTGCTAGAAGGGATAATAAGGGACTATATTCAGGATTACAACACAAAAAATAAGATGATTAGCAGGAATCAACATGGTTTTCTGAAGAATAAATCATGCCAAACTAACCTTTTCAGCTTCTATGAGGAAATAAGCAGCAACCTTGATAATGGCAAGTTGATGTAACATATGTAGACTTTGCAAAGGTATTTGATACATTGCCACACAGAAGGCTGGGGTATAAAATAAGGAAATCAGGGCTAGGAGATAACCTTTGCAATTGGATACAAAACTGGTTGAAGGATAGGGAACAGTTTGTGGTTGTAAATGGACAATTCTCCAATACAGTTAAAGTGGAGAGTGGAGTACATCAGGGTTCAGTATTATGTCAGCTGCTTTTAAACATGTTTATAAATGACCTGGAAATAGATATAGAAGGAAAATATCAATATTTGCAGATGACACTAAATTATGCAGGGTAATTAATTCAGAACAGGATATTTGCTCTCTACAGAGGGATTTACATAAAATGGCATATTGGGTAAACAAATGGAATATGAAGTTTAATGTGGGGAAGTGTGAAGTCATGCATTTGGGAGGAAATAATCCCAAGGCTACTTATAAACTTAATGGAATCATTTTAGGGGACTCGTTGCTAGAGAAAGACCTGGGTATCCTTGTAAACTACAAACTTGGAAACGGTGACCAATGTCAAACAGCAGTAGCAAAGGCAAACAAAATCCTGTCTTGCATAAAAAGAGGTATTGAAGCAAGGGCGGATAACATTATTTTGCCATTATACAAATCATTGGTAAGACCTCACCTTTAGTTTGAAGTACAGTTTTGGGCACCAGTTCTGAAAAAGGATATACTAGAACTAGAGAGATTACAGCGAAGGAGCAACAAAATTAATCAAGGGAATGGAGGACTTGACGTATGAGGAATAACTGGACAAACTTGGCTTAAAAGACGACTAAGAGGAGACCTTATCACATTGTATAAGTATGTGAGAGGTCAATACAAGTATCTCGGCGGTGAGCTATTTATTCCAAGACCTGATCAGGTGACCAGGGAACACCCCTTGAGATTAGAGGAAAGGAGGTTTAGACTTCAGCAGAGGAAGGTGTTTTTTTTACAGTAAAGTCTGTTAAATTGTGGAATTCCTTGCCCAAGGAGGTGGTTATGGTAGATACAATGGATACATTTAAGAGAAGATTAGATACATTTCTTTCCAAAGGGAACATACAGAGTTGTACTGTTTATTAGTAGGCAGATGGGAAGGTCTGATAAAGACTAACTTATTTGGTAGCAGGAAAGCTATAAAATTCTCAGTCACTGGGGTTTGAGGCAAAGCTTGAACTTGATGGACTTTATTCAACCTAATTTACTATGTTACTATGTTACTATTATGTCTTGTGTCAGTGTGTTTCCACACATTCCCTATGTCTTATCATGGTCATACATGCATCGTGTTTGATTCATGTTTTGTACTCATAAGTAAAGAAATCCTGTTGAGCCTGTCTTATGATTCTTCCCCTTTCAGGGGCTCCTCAGCAGGGGTACAGGCAGTGGGTTCTGGAGGCAGATACTCTACTACATGTGTGTTGACTGTGATATTGTGGAGTATGGCACAGGCTAGGAAGATATCACAGACCTTCCCTGGTGCATATTGAAGAGCTCCCCCTGAGTTATCCAGGCAGCGGAATCTTGTTTTAAGGAGGCTAAAATGTGTTTGATAGCATTCCTGGTCCTGACATGAGCCTCACTGAAGTGGTCCTGTGCAAGTGTTTGTGGATTTAATACAGGTGTGAGGAGCCATGGTTGTATCCATATCCTTCCTTCCCTGTGGAAAAGTAATAACATTCTGACACATGGATCCCATGGTTATATGGATGATGTTGTGTAATAAGGACATATTTGTTGTATGTCATAGCCATGTTAAGCTGAGTTTTCAGTAATCGTGTGCATTCCCCTGTGTATGTGGTGTGATGTGTAGATTGTTCGTCCACCCAAAATCCATCCTCCTGTATAGGTTCCATTCTCAAAGTCCGGATAGATGGATGAATGCCTGAGGATGTAGGAGTCATAACTACTGCCAGGATAGGAAGCACAGGCATGGGCGATCCTCACG
The DNA here is from genome assembly GCA_037306005.1 of Rhinophrynus dorsalis. Lineage (NCBI taxonomy): Eukaryota > Metazoa > Chordata > Amphibia > Anura > Rhinophrynidae > Rhinophrynus > Rhinophrynus dorsalis. Next base: position 149,529,313 of record CM074721.1, read on the forward strand.
TTGTGATCACACACCATCTGTGAGTTGATCAGGTGAAAATGCTTTTGATTGATGTAGAGATGTCCCTCATGAGGAGGAGCTCTTACACGAACATTTGCAGTCTGTGACCTCCATGACTCTTGGTATGCTATGTGTAGAACTCCTGCTTGACACATACCCACTCCATCTGGGTGAAAGGGAAGTGGATGTACCACTGACCTCTCTCTTCAGGTCTGCCAACACCCTGGAACATGTAGCCTAGGACATCCTGGATACATATCCCTCTGTGGATTTGAAGGATCCACTTCCCATGAAATGTAAGCACATGAAATGTAGACACAGCAGATTCTGCATGCTATGGCACTGTTGGTGCTGGCTATGGGGTCACGTCATCTTTGATCATCTCATAAATGTCAATGTTGCCGTGTGACATCAATCTGTAGTGGTCCATCACCTCAGCATCTGTCATTCCGAAGATCGTGATTCTTGTCCTGTGTCTGTCCTCCCTGTGCTGCTCCACAGGTCCCTGAGGTAGCTGTGGGAGATTGCTCAGGTGCTGCTGCCTGGCCTTGTCCTCCAGGTGGATATGGCCTTCTGGCTAGATCACCAGTTGCAACAGCCACAAGATATGCAGGTGTGCTTGGGGGTTCCTGGGGCTTCATAGCCCTCACATGCCACCTTCTCTGATGTCTTCTCAGGTATTGCAATGGAAGCATAATGCTCGTAATAACTCTCTGAGTGGTCTCACGGTGAACACTCCACATTCCAGGATAGTGAAATGTCTCTTTAAGACAGTGGTGGGGTGTTTGCCAGGTGCGGTCATTAGGTATTGAGGGGCCAATGAGAACATGGGTGATGTCCAGGTAAGTGTATGCCGACAGGGCTGGATTTACATCTCAGGAGTCTGTAGGCACAGAAATTTGAAGCTCCCTCCCCCCCCGTGGGCCATCTGCACTGGATACCTCCACAGTGCTCCTAATCTCCACGTTTCCCCCCCCATCATCTCCATCTCCACATGCCCTCACAATGCCCCCCATCAGCTCCATATTGCCCTCACAATGCCCCCATCAGCTCCTCATTGCCCTCACATTGCCCCCCATGAGCTCCATATTGCCCCCATCAGCTCCACATTGCCCTCACAATGCCCCCATCAGCTCCATATTGCCCCCATCAGCTCCACATTGCCCTCACAATGCCCCCCATCAGCTCCAACTTGCCCCCAGCATCTCCACATTGCCCTCCATCGGCTCCAACTTGCCCCCCATTAGCTCCACATTGCCTCCCCTCTCCCATTGTCCGTTTCCTACCTCCCTGGTAGGAGAGCTGTCATCTGTCTGTGCCTCCTTTGGCACAGTCTTGTACCTGACGGAGCTCCTGCGCGGTCTCCTATTCAGGAATGCAGAGCGCTGGGAGATGATGCTATCTCCCAGCGCTCTGCATTCCTAAAGAGGTGACAAGGGAGCTCCATCAGGTACAAGACTGGGGGGGTGGGCAATGTGAGTAGGTGCCGCCGGCGCAGCCAGCGAGGCGGCTTTTTTTTTTTTTAATACAAATGGCAGACGCCCCTCGTTGGCGTGCGCCTATAGGCAGGTGCCTACTTTGCCTAATGGCAAATCCGGCCCTGTATGCTGATGTGGCTATTGTTGTTTGAACAAGGTAGGTGCATGTGTGAAGTTGTCCTGTGTGGTTGTTGATTCCGGTGCACCTTGGCTTTACTTTGGCTAGTGATCTTGCACAGACAGGCTTTGTTTGCTTAGTGATTTACTGATGTGCATTTTGTGTTGTATGGACGTCTGTTTGTATGTGTTAACCCCAGTTGTGCTGAGGTAGTGCCACAGTTTGTTGGAGGTTGATTTGAAAAGGCCTTGTTCCTCTGGGGATTGATGCGTTTTATTGGCATTACAAGAGTTAATTTTGCCTTTGCTGTCATTGTGCTATGTGCTAAGTGTTGTGTGAGCTGCTTGTTTCTTGCTTGGTATTGTTCAACTGGGTTTATAACCTTTGTGTGCTATATGCAAAAAAAAAAAGTGGGTGCAGGATTACCATGCATTAATGTAGCTGTTTAGCAGGTGTGGCTCTCACCACACATAAACGAATCGCAAACGGGTAGAGCTGTTCCATTGTCTCAATGGGTGAAATATTACTGGCCATTGTCATTTTTTAGCGCACTTTAGGGGTTCACAGCACATTGACCTTGCACATTAATCCAATCCTTCTCTTACGTCTTCACCTTCCCAACTATTATCACTATTCGACCCGCTTCCCTCCAAGAACCTCACCCAAATCTTTATCAGATGGAATATGACAATATCCATACAATATACTATATTTTGAGTAATGGCTACTTTACCTCTTTTGAAGACATACAAAACTAACTTTCACCTCTCACCATCGGACTATCTCCAGGTATGTCACTTCCTCCTTTCCCTCGCACCAAACTTATTTTTGCTCTCCCTCACACCATTTGAAAAGATATGATAAGTCCAAAATTCTCACCAGAATTTAGTTTACAGACTATGGGCTCGATTTAAAGGCAGCCGTGAGCCAAAAAAAAGACTAACGGGTGCGTTAAGGTGCAGTAAGCCATTCAAAGGTCCGTGTTATGTTCAGCTAACGGAAAAGCAGAAGTCACAATGGCCGATACATTTACATGCATTGGGACCGATAGAACAAAATTCCCCAGAGCAATTCAAAGGAGTGCGGGACTGCTAATGGCACCGAAAAAGATACATTTAATGGCCAAGAGTTAAGACCCAGTTTTGTTAGGCGTAAGACACCTAACGGACAAAAAATACCCCGCTACATGGTAAAACAAACGAACTGCTACCCGCACAAGAATGCAAATGGGAAAATTAACCCATGCAATGCCAAAATAACACAAAAAACATGCCCACACACCACAGATCACTGGCACACACAACATAACAACTAAGCAACACCACATGGACATGACCAAACAAAAAAACACCAACACAGCATGCCACGGAACAATGGGGGTTAGAACACAACATGGACACCTGCCAACGCAAAACAAGCTCACCTGTGGAAAATCACCAGACGATCCAGACACAACCTGCACCCCACAGCTCCACACCCGCAACTGACAGGGACACAGCAACCACAACACAGCACACCTGCAAACACTTATCTGGACAACAAACACCTTCCCATTGGTCAGCACTCACCTCATCACCACACCTACACAACGCCCCACTACCTACTTAAACGGACAGCACACCACACCTACTTGTGGCTTGTTTTCCACTCAGAAGAGAGAGAGAGAGAGAGAGAGAGCACAATCATTATGTTGGGTTACATATTGTTGCGAAGACTGCGGAGAAGGTGTGCAAGGGAGAGAGCTAGGGAACACCAGCAACCCCCAGGCACACCTGATCAACAGCCCTCACCTGTTGCAAGTGAGGAGGCTCCGGCTAATGAGCCACACAGGAGCCCATCCCCACCCAGAGGACACCTGCCTGCAGATGCACAGCTGCAGCAACAGGATGCTCCCCAGCTGCCACAGGGACCCCTGGAGCAGCCCAGGATGCATAGACAACCAACAAGGCCCAGGGTATACCGCCCAAGGGTCACTCTCTTTGGAATGACCGATGATGAGGTCATTGATCGCTACAAGTTGAGGCCACACAGCATCATTGCCCTGTACGAGGTCATCAAGGATCAGGTGGATCCCATGTGCACCCACAACCATGCCCTAACTGCCCTGCAAAAACTCCTGTGTGCCATACACTTCATGGCAAGTGGTGCCTTCCAGTCGACAGAGGGTTACGCATCTGGCACGTCCAAGGCCACATTCTCCAGGGTGCTGGCCCAGGTCTTGCCAGCCCTCAAAGGCAAGGCTAGTAGGTACATACACTTCCCCACCACCGACATGGAGTGGACACATCTCAAGCAGGGCTTCTACGAAAGGGGAGGCATGCCCAGGGTCATGGGTGCTATAGATTGCACCCATGTCAGCATCAAAACACCAGCACGTCAGGGACATGTGTTCATCAACCGAGAAAACTTCCACTCCATGAATGTGCAGATGAATGTGACAGAAACCTGGCCATCATGAATGTCTGTGCAAAGTATCCCGGAAGCTGTCACAACTCCCATATACTCAGAAATTCATCTGTGCACAGAGATTTCAAAAATGGGACCTATACAGGCGGATGGCTTCTGGGTGAGTTAACAATACCAAATCACACCACATACACACATGCTAGTACGTTCACCTCATAAAACATCATTCACACAACATGTGCTCCTTGTCTCACCATGTCACTCATTTCCCACAGGTGATGCTGGCTATGGCTGCAAACCATGGCTCCTCACCCGCTCGCCAATCCCCAAATCAGTGCCCAGGAAAGATATAACCAGACTCATGCCAGGACTCGCAATGCCATTGAGTGTACCTTCGGCCCCCTCAAGTCCCAATTCCGATGTCTGGACCACTCGGGGGGAGCATTGCAGTATGCACCAGGCAAGGTCTGCGACATTGTCATGGCATGTGCCAACCTCTATAATATCGCGGTGGCCACCAGACTCATCGATGATGTACAACCCCCACCCAGACCTGATGACCCACTGTACATTGTCCAGGGTGAGGAAACCCTAACAGGGATGCAGACAAGACACAGATTGATCAGGGATCACTTTAGCTGTGAGTATTATCATGTATGCACACAATCCATGCATGCATACCCACCACAACACACATCTTCTGTTTCGCCCCACAGGATCAGACACACAGCCCTGACACTGGCTGCAGTATGGACCACCACCATCAACCATTCCATGGACCAGTCAGATTGGGCCTAGAGATTTCGATTACATCTGACACCCTGTCGTCAATGTTGATACTGCTGCCTCAAGGATATCATGCATGTCCCCCTGGAAACCAAGGTACAACACTTTAACCTCGTTCAGCATATTCCACGGCTCCCCAGGCACCAACTAAAGTGTTTTGCTAGGATCACACCCATAGCAACTGTGGTACCCCTGTAGTGAGAGAGTCTCATCCAAGGCAATGCATCGGATAACACTCTATCACATCAGGGGTTAAGGGAACATTTGAGCGAACATGGGACCTGTAGTTTGCTAGAGCTGAAAAGAGAAGCAGAGGGATGGATCTACAGTGGTAGTGTGTTACACAACATAGAGCTCATTATATGTGGATCTCATCTCCAGGGACACCTTGCTGACCTGTGTGTGTGTGCAGTGATATGTGCCCAAGACCGAAATACACACAACAAATAAGTCCTGATAGCTCCATGATCCAAACATATTCGGATTGTCTCTGACAGTGGCAGCCCAAATATTGTTGTCAGGAAGCTATCAGGACATATCTGTTGATGTGTGTGACCATGTCAGGGGCATATATCCCTAAAGATGGTTAACATCCCCTTAGTCATCCCCCATGATGGTTCATAGACTAGTACACAACACATTCCACAGCAATGGTTCGTGTAGCCCCATGTAACGAGAAAGATGAAGAGGATCATGATGTTGTAGCTGTTGCACGACGAACACTTCGAGGGTGATGTTCCAAATCCCGTCCTCTTGTCCCACAGGCATCCAAAGCACAATCCATCCTTGAACAGATGAGTTTCCATGTGACTGGACTGAAGTCTGGACAACACTTCCATTAAGCTCACCCCTTGGTGTTTCCAGTGATTGTGTTGGTGATGCACAAATTCATGTGTGTACTACCACCCAGGTATCAGACCTGTACAGTAAGACTGTTCATCACTGAGCAGTTCCTCAGTGTTACTAAAGTATCCCTATTTAGTTCAGATGTACCGTTTGTGTGCTCATACAAGTGTTTCATACATATAGGCTATATACCCAGAAAACATATGTATGTGTTACTGTAGTTTGCGACACAATAAAAGAGTACCATCACTATTCAGTATGTGTCTGTCTGTATGAATAAATGTTGGATTTGACATCTCTCAATTATGAACCATACTCAGGGCCTCATACATAGGAAGGCATGACCCACATCACAGGAGTCCACTGGTTGTTTGATAATGAGTGAACATTGTGATGTATTCATACAATGGGATGATGGCAGTGATACACTAATGGGTGTTGTATTGTATTGTATATTTTTATTTATATAGCACCAACCGGTGTACTTGGCACTTTACAGATTACATTTAATATAGCAGGGGTACAATAAGTGCAGTGATTAAGTGCTTATATAGGCAGTCATAAATGGAATGACAGGTGAGTATACATTAGGATATGAGGTCCCTGCCCTGTAGAGCTTACAATCTAAGTATAGGATGGGTGACATACAGATACAAGCTGGTAGAGGAGGAAGTGCAGTGTTTGGCTTATGATAATAATGGTAATGTTTCCATATTATGCTGTTTCTAGAGATAAAAGGTGCTCTTTTAGTTTAGATTTAAAATTGTCGAGGGTTGAGGCTTGGCGAATGCTGGGTGGTAGGGAGTTCCAGAGGTAGGGGGCAGCATGTGCGAAAGCTTTCAATCGTGAAACAGCGATAGTGGTTAAAGGGGCAGTGAGTCATCCAGCATGTGTGCTGCGTAGTGGACGTGCAGGAATATGGCGGGATATCAAAGATGAGCTATAAGGCGGGGACAAGTGATGGAGAGACTTGAAGGTAATGAGGAGGATTTTGAATATGATACGCTGCTTTATGGGAAGCCATGACCGTGATTTTAAGAGTGGTAGGGTGAGTACTGTTCTGGAGGAGAGGAAGAATTAAGAACTGATTGAAGAGGAGCGATATGGTTAGTAGGAAGACCAGTAAGTAAAGAGTTGCAGTAGTCCAGACGAGAGAGGATAAGAGCATGCATAAGGGTTTCTGTTGTAGAGTGAGAGAGGAATGGCCGGATTTTTGCTGTATTACGAAGAAAGAAGCGATAGGTTTTGGTAACGTTGTTAATGTGGGTGGAGAAGGAAAGAGAAGAGTCCAAAGTTACCCCAAGGCAGCGGGCCTTGTCTACAGGGTAAATTGTGGAGCGTTCGACAGTTATGGAGAATGGAGGTGTTGTGCAGGATTTAGGAGGGAACATAAGGAGCTCAGTTTTGGATAAGTTAAGTTTTAAGTGACGATGAGCCATCCAGGAAGAGACAGCGTTAAGGCAATCTGAGACCCGCTGCTGTATTTCAGGTGATATTGAGGGTGCTGAGAGATATATTTGTGTATCGTCTGCATAGAGATGGTAGTTAAAGTCAAAGGATTTTAGCAGTTGCCCCAGGGAGAGTGTATACAGAGAAAAGAGAAGAGGTCCCAGAACAGTGGTGATAGCAGGTGATACAGGGGACATCATTACTTCCACAGTGATGTCGCGTCCACTGTTTGTGTGTTGCTCAATATAATCAATGTCCTGAGATTGCTGTAGGTTGACATATCAAGACCAAGTGGACAAGTGTTATCACTGGTGAAGTGTGTTACAACCTTAGTTAAACAACAACATAACTTAGTACATAACCCAATGCACAGCCTAAGTTTTTAATGTGTGTGCTACACATTGATATCTTAAGAAAATCATTGGGTTATCCAGTAAGTTAGGCTGTGATTCAAACTCCTATTGTGTAACTGACTTACTGGAGAACTCAATGCACACACACACTGGGATCCTAGGGTGTACATTTTGTTCACCAGTAAATCAGTTGCACAATAGGAGTTTGATCCAAAGTCAATAGTAAAGCATGTTCCATCTGTCCTGCTTGTTATTTCCCTGCTAAGTCACATAACTGTTTGTTTGGTTTTCCCTTTAAACACAACAACTGATGCAGATGAATGTTAAGTGTTGCACCAGTTGTTGTGATGAGGGGTATGTTCAGAACAAATCTAACACACATCATGGCCATGTAACACTGTTGTGTTATATGGCAACAGGGATAGGTTGCCAGGTGAATTTGGGCAACGGTGTGTGTGTGTGAACCCATGTTGTAGCATCCCACAAACATTTCACCCAGGCAGAGGTTAATTGGAGACAACCCTGCCACCCAATCCATAACTGAAGACACAGCAGATCAGACAGGAATCAAAAGCACAATGTTTCGTTATTGAGGGGGCAGTTAACAGGTTGGGCCTTTCATTTCTTCTTTTTTTTTTTGGGGGGGGGCTTAGACTGGGTGCCAGAGGTGGATGCCCTTGTTGATCGCCTGGTCACCTTCTGCCCCCTAGGTGTGGCTTCAGGGGTAACACTGGAGGGGGTGGTGGGTGCAGTAGACCCCTCCGTGGAATGCAGGTTCTCCCTCTCCATCCTCAGGGTCTCCCTGCGGTTGCTCTCTCGCAACTCCACCAGCACCTGTATGAACATGCCCATGATCCCCGTTTGGAGCTGTGTGTTCACCCTGGCCACCTCCGACTCCAGGGCTTGGATTCTGGTCTCCAATCTTCCTGTGTTCATCCTGAATTCCCTCCGGCTCCTGGTGGTGATCACATCTGTGCTCCTGCTCGACCCGAGTAGTCTCCTCTGCAGGACCATACACTCCGCCTCCATCCCTGTGAGGCGGCAGTGCTGGAGGTGGATGTGCCTGTGACCCTGGTGCTTCTGTGTCCTCTGCTGCTGAGAGTGCTCTGTACTCTGCTGCTGCTGGAAGTGCTGTGTCCTCTGCTGCTGCTGGAAGTGCTGTGGCTGCTGTGACAGCTGTTGGAGTGGCTGGTGCAGATGATGGGCATATGCCCACCACATCAAGTGACTCCGAGCTGCCCAATGATGTGTGTGCTGGTGTAGGTGTGAAATAGTCCCTGGGTAGAGGGCTCTGGGGCTCCCCAATCAGGTCCAGGTGTGGGTAGTCCAGTGGCCAAGGGTCATATCTTGACCACTGATAGGTGCTTGGACCCCACCTGGGATCATACCTTGGGGCATTCTGTGGAGCCATCCAGGAGGGTGGGTTGATCTATGATGCATATGGCCCATATTGGGTGGTGACCACTGTCCCTGGCAGCCGTTGCCTCCCTGGCAGTGGTGGTGCTGCTGCTGGAGGGTAGTAGCTGGTGGAGGGGGCTGGATACATCCACCTCTCCTGTTGCATCCAGCCACTGTACTGGGGAGATGCAGCTTGGAGGGGTGCAGCCTGTGGTGGTGCAGCTTGGAGGGGTGCAGCCTGTGGTGGTGCAGCTTGGAGGGGTGCAGCCTGTGGTGGTTCAGAAGGTGGTGGTGCAGCCTGTGTTGGAGGAGGTGTGGATGGTGACCACCGGCTGTTCCCCTCCTCTGTGTACTCCTCACTGGGTGGTAACGTAGCCTCCTCCACTGGCTCCCGCTGGGCTTGAGGGCCATAAGCTGTGTGGAGAAATGAGATGTTGTGATTAGTGAACGTAGCCATAGGTTTGAGGAGACAGTAATACTTTGAAATCTGGTGAAGAAAAGTATATGTGGTTGGGTTAATCCCCCTGGGTAAACAAGGGTACTCCCACTGCTGAAAGGTGTTGTTTGATACTTGAGTTATTACGGGTAAAGGTTTCATTTTGAGGTACAATATCACAGTGGCCCGAAATAGTACAGTGGGGCTGTCGCAACACCCTCCCATGTAGATTTCTGGTCCCTGTACCAGAGCTGTCCATATGATAGTGTAGTAACAGCACCACTGTACAATTTCAGGCCACTGGGATATTGCCCCTGACATATCCATGTTTGAGCTGTGATACCTTTTGAATTAACACACCTTTCAGCAGTGGGAATAACACTGTTTTACTCGGGGGGTGAATCCCACAACATATATTTGTCTTTACACATTTTTAGGGATGGCTATCCCTTCAAGGGGATAGCAAAGGTTAAGTCCACCTTGATGTCATATTGTAGGCATTGTGAAAACAGATGTTGTTCGCTGTTATTCCTATCCCTCCTACACTCATGGTTGTTCAGATATTGCTCTATGTGACAGATGGAGATTTCAGTCATTTGTCCACACAAAGGCTCTTCAGCAGAGCCAAAATCGCCCCATTTAGAGAACAATACTCAATTGGAATGGTGTACAGAATGTGCATGGTTTGCAAGCACACTCTGTGGGCCATTCAAAGAAGTATTTATCTCGAAATGTGGCAAATTTGGCTCTGCTGAAGAGCATCCGTGTGGTCAAATGGCAGATATCTCCATCTGTCACATAGAGCAATATCTGTATAACCATGAGTGTAGGAGGGATAGGACTTACATCGAGACGCATCTTTTTACGATGCCAACAATATTACATCATGATGAAATTACCCATTGCTATCCCATTACAGTTACACACATGGAGAAATGGTCAGATATGTATGTGGATATGTACCCTTCATATGGATACAAATATATCCTTCGAAGATATGAAGCCAGAGAGCAGTTCAGTATGTGTGATTGCCTTACTGGCTATATATGTGCACCCATCCAGAAATACATTGGATTGATATGATGGATATGAACATACCTCGTATATCCCATCTATGTAGAATGGGATATATTATGTATGTGTATTTGGATGGTAGCAATGTAGTTTAATTTCTGATGGGTGCACATATCTGGCCAGTAAGGCAATCACATGCAGTGAACTGATCTCTGGGTTCACATCATGTTGGGACATATTTTGAAACATTTGAAAGGTACATATCTGACAGTTTTTGTGTGTGTCCATATCTTTTGGGAATAGATTTGCAGTGGGGTTCAAGTGTTATTCAACCCTATCTTCTTATTTGATCCTGTACAATGCACAATTTTGGATTACTTGACAGGTGACTCTCTGGTTGTCATGATGATATCCTATGCATTACATTGTGATGCATGGAATACCACCCTGGCAATCACAGATTGATGAATTTGACAAGATCATGTCCATGTTGTGTGTTCCAGTTGAATCCTGAAGGGCAACAATCAAGCAAGTAGTGAGGGATGTCTTTGATTGAGGCTTATTTTTCTCTGTGTATGAGCCCATCCATCCTTCTGTGTGAGGCAACCGTACTCAGTCCGAGATATCCATCAGTCATGGCCTGTTGGTGACCAAGGTACAATGGTTGATATTTGGTTCCCATGTGTATCCTGCAAACAGTGGCTGGTGTACCATCCATCCATGGTATCAGCACCCCTGTGGATCCATGTGGGAATCAGATGTGAGATATGTCATTTCAAGTTAGAATAAATGATTGCAGCCAGAACACCAAGGCCTACTTCATCCACCTTTAATTCTAGGGAATTGTTTGCGGCCTGTGTGTTGCACATACAACCAGTAATTCTCTGGGACACTGTGATGTGTGACCTGATCCACCCTTTTTGTTATTCAGTAAGCGGTGATGTTGAACTGATGACGTGAACATGATGCTGACTTCTCCAGTGATCTCCTTTCCCAATTTCCAGTGTTTTCCATGGAGTCTGTACAATAGGACCCTATCAACTTGATTCTTGTTATAGCATATTCTCCATAGACTAACACTGGTATTGGTGAAGTGAGGGTGTGTGAGGGTTAATTTCTCTCCACCATCTCTTTGTCACCGCTTAGTGAATGTCCCCTGTGTAGCATGTGATCATTGGCCTATTGACTTGTTTGTTGTCTGGTTAACCCTTTGAGTCCCAGAGGGATTGCCAAAGCATTGTTGATAGATGCATTGATGATCCCTCTAGCACTCAAGGGGTTAGGTGCTGACTTCCCTGTGGGTACATGGGTGACATTGTGTGTGAACTGTGATGATGTTTAACAGACAATATTTTGAACAGCATGGTTTGTGTATTGTGTGTGATGGGCACAGCGACAGGAGGATTGAACTAGGACTTTGACAGGTTTGGCCCAAGTTGGACCTTGACATTTGTCCTGGTGTTGTGTCCTGTTTTTAACCCTCAGGGTGCTGTGTTGGTGCAGTTGTATGGATGAATGATGGGCATGTGTTGAGGTGACTGTGTTTGCAGCTGGTGTTGGTTGATGTAGTGTGTAGTTATGTAGTGTTGCACTTACCGGTAGTGTGGAGGCTCCTCTCATCCCCAGTGTCCGCTCCTCCAACGACCCCCTCGATCAGGGTCGGGGACATATTCTGCCGCACCATCTCCTCCCACCCGCAGAAGGTGATGGGGACAGGTGGGCCACCTCCGGTGCTTCTGGCTTGCTTGGCCATGTCAGACATCTTGTTCTTGACCACCCTCCGGCAGTCGCCCCATCTCTTCTTAACGGACTCCACGTCCCGCCTGCATGTAGCCACCGCGTTCACCCGGCTGCATATTTGATTCCAGGCTGCCTTCCTCCTCGCTGACAGGCCAGGGACCTTCACCATCGGGTGGAGGACACTCTTTCTCTCTCTCTCCAGGACAGCCTCCACGAGAGCCGTGTTCTCCTCCTCAGTGTATTTCGGATCCCTGATCCTGCCCTCGTCAGCTCTGGCATGGGAGGATTCTGAGCCGGAGTGTCCTGTCTGCTCTGACCCTGACTGTGTGGGGTGCTCCCCAGCAACTACCCCTCGTCCCACTGCAGGTTCTGTTCCTGTCCTTCGTGTGCCTGCTCTTGTGGGCCGGGTCCCCCTCCGCCCTGTGGATCTCCCTCTCCCACCCCTGCTCTGCTCAGGGATACCCTCCTTACCTTCCTCCTCCTCCACGACTCTCCCCATCCCTCTCTCCTGTCCTCCTCTCCTGGCCATCACTCACCCACTCACACCCAGGCACTCCCACAGGCCCTCACAGACACACTCGATCCACTCACTCTCTGTCTCACACTTTCACTCACAGATTCACACTGTCTAATAAAATTAACAAAATGTGTAAGGTGTTGGAAACAAAAAAGACTATGTGTATGTATGTGTAAATGTTTGTGTTTGTATGTGTGTATGTAATATGTGCAAAAGTGTAATAAGTGAATAGTTAGTGCACCTCTTTCCAAACTCAAAAACTCCTTCTACCTCCAATGAATGCTCCTGTCTCCCTCTCTCTGATCACTATCCTCTGCTCCTGGGTCCTGATATCTAGCTCTCAAGAACTCGATAACAGACAGTGTGTGATGGTTATTTTTGGGTATATATAGGTGTATTTGAAGTTTTTGGATACTTTGGGGTTTTGGGATTGGCTGTGTGCTTGAATTTGTTGTTGCATCAATCAGGGTTGCTAGCCAACGGCAGCCGTTATGTTACAATTTGTTTTGAGCTATGTTATTGGGTGATTTGGCCGCACGTTATGCTTTAATATGAGCGACAACGGGTTTTGTGTTACGTGTTTTGGCTGTGCCTACGCTCGATAGCTATTCTTGTAGAGTACCTATTGAATCTGCTGTAACTCATTATTATTTGCGAGCGATGTGCCTTTTTCACTTAGCGGCTGGTTTAATGTGAGCCTTTAAATCTAGCCCTATATGCTCTTTCTTTAAAAATTCTCCTGGACCAGATGGTCTCCCCACAGAATTCTGCAAAATCCTTAAAACCTATATACTTCTACCTTTGACACTCCTTTTTAACTATATAATATCCCAAAATACAGTGCCACATAATTCACTTCTGCTAGGATTATAGTTTTGCTAAGACTAGGCAAAGTTTAAAAGTTTGAACTGCAGTAGCAACCACCCAGAGAGCCAGAGACTGCCCTGATGACCCACATTTTTGGTGAAACTTGAGGCTGAAAAAGTATTCAACAAGATCTCCTGGGTCCAGCTATTCAGAATTTTGGATGACCATATTTGACAACAAACCCAGTATTTGACGATAAACCTTGCATCAAAAATGTTGCCCACATCAATATGTCATGGTAAGAATGTTGCATGCATATTTATAGCATCACCATAATGTTGGTACCTCCAAGTTAGTGCGGTGCTGGTTGAGGCCTGGCAATATTGAGGAGAATTGAATATCCACTCCACCATACTGCCTCCCTTGGGTGTATGTGTGAGGAGATTAGATTAAAGTTTAATAATCTAATACATTATATATATCAAATTAACAAAACATATAGTAAAGGATTAAATAACAATAAAAGGTTTGAGCTATTTAGCATTGTTTATTAGAAAAATACAAACTGTAAAAGGGAACTTCCACCCCTGTTAAAGTGCTTCTCACCTTAATTTTCCATGTGAGGAAATCTTCAGGGGTTTTTTCCATTATTTTATGCAGTATAGCCTGAGATCTAGGCTTTGAAACTTACGATAGTTAAGCAATCTTCGCCTCTTCCCCTCCCACGCTGGATTCCTCCGTCAGATGAGAAGTACTTTAATAGAGGTGTGTGTTCCCCCTTAAGCAAACAAAACATTTGGTACAGGTTTGAACTTTTTAGCATTCTTTATTGAAAGAAGAACATACTTTAAGATAGAATAACAAATTAAAGGGGAACTCCCACCACATTAAAGTGCTTCTAGTCTTTACGTTCCATGTGAGAAAATCTTCAGTGTTTTTTTTTTTTGTTTTTTTTTTATTATTTTATGCAGTATAGTCTGTCAGTCTTCGGCTCTTCCCCTCACATGCTGGGTTCCTCCACCAGAGTAGGAGGTGGTAATGGAGAACAATGGGGAGGGGAAAATGTGAAGATTGACAGGATGTGTAACTATCGTATGTTTCACAGCTTAGATCTCAGGCTATACTGCATAAAATACAAAACGACTGAACGTCTCTGAACAATTTCAGGCAGGTTGTCCAATTAAGCTGGTTTTAAAAAGTTTATATTCAGAATGGTTTTAGTTGTTATGTATGTCTATGATTAAGCGCTATATCAGCGCTAAACGCGTCAGACTCTGTGTGGGGTTTATGTCTGAATAGAAGTACTATATGTCACATCTCTGTCCTGTGTAATGAGCCATACATTTTTAAGAGCCATAATAAAGTTGGATTTTTTATTGAAGTTGGAAGTGCCGTTGTAAGCGTTCACGCTTACCTTCTGGGAACCGGCTGCTCTGTGCCCATTCGGCAGCCGGTCCCCGTGGCGTTCCGGATCCAGCTTCCTGTGCTGGTGAGTGCAGCCTGCATGGCTGTGACTCCCTCTGCTGGCCGTCTGTGTCAGGCGCGCGTCACTGGGGAAATCCTAGTGTGACATGTGCAGCCTTAAACAGACAGTGCTCCACCTTCCTGGGGTGGAGCTTAGAGTATTTAAACTGCCTGGACGCTGACTCACTTGCCCTTTCGTGGTGTCCCAGTGCAGTTGAGATTTTGGGCTCTGTGTGCGATCCGGTTTTGTCTAACTATCCGGTCTGGTGTTAACCTGTGGCTCTGTCTGACTACCCACACTGTGTATGACCCCTTGGCCTGTCTGACATCCTATCTGGTGCAAACCTGCAGCTGTAGCTGACGAACCTTACAGTGTATGACCCCTGGCTTGGCTGACTATCTGTTCTGGTGTTGACCTGTGGCTCTGTCTGACTACCTGCTCTGTATATGACCCTGTGGCCTGTCTGACATCCAATCTGGTGCAAACCTGTGGCTCTAGTTGACCAAGCTTTCTGTATTTCTCCAGTGTGTCTGACCACCTTGACATAGCCTGGGATTGTCAACTGCGCAACCAGCATACAAATGCTCCAGGGGATAACCTAGGATTGTCCTTGGTGGCTTGGCATACTTCCTCTGCCTTTGGACCTCTGCGGCCTTCAGGTGCTGACCTGTAGCGCAGTTGTCCTTCTGATACATGGTCTGTACAGGTGCGAACCTGCATATCCTCCGTGCGCATTTGGGCACCGAATCCGGTGTCCATACAGGTGCAAACCTGTAGTGTGTCCTCAGGTTCGGACCTGAGTCTTCCTTTCTCTGCCTGCTGAATTCCGTCAGTACCATAGTACCTGGTTGATCCTGAAGTCCTCTCTTGCCTGTATTTGTGCTGTTTCCATTGTCCTGCCTTTTGCTAATAAAGATTGTGTTACCTAGTACTGGTCCATTCTCGTTATTGATTCTGTGACAGTACAAAAGGGCCATGTCTACGGATGGTACTGGTAACCCTTGGCACAGCACCTACTAGACAGGTTGGAGGTTCAGGATCAACGAATTGATCAAATATCATTTGCATTACAGACCCTGTTGAACCGCACTGCGCACCTTGACGGTCCTGTGGGACAACCGGTGGGCCCCCCCATTTCTAACACTGCACCGGCAGTGTAAGCCGCTCCTGATGCAGGCGTGATCAGGGATTTTCTAGTCGGGCACCGCTTCCTGAGCGGTATGGGGGGTGACCCAGCCCCGTGTTGTGGTTTCCTGAACCAGTTGGGCATTTATATGGAAATGGTAACGCAAGCATTTCCCAATGAGAGCAGCAAGGTCGGATTTCTGATATCACTTTTGTCTGGCAAAGCATTGGCGCGGGCCAGTCCTCTCTGGGAGAACGAGAAACCCATCATTCATGATTTTGCTGGGTTTGTGGCCACATTTAAACGTGTGTTTGATATACCCGCCCATTCCACCTCTGCTGCTAAACAATTAAAGTCTATCCACCAGGGCAGTCGTACGGTGGACGAATATGCGATAGAGTTTCGCACATTGGCAGCGGAGGTAGGATGGAATAATGAGGCGTTGGTAGCTGCCTTCTCACAAGGGCTTAACGATGTAATCAGAGACAAGATTGCTGCCAGAGAATTGCCGTCTGATCTAGACAATTTGATTTCGTTTATCATTTTAATTGATACTTGTATCAGAGAGAGACCGTCTTTTAAGGAGCGTCTGCGGAGGCCTCCAGTTCGATTGGCACCGATGTTTAATTGCCCACCCATTCCTCCCTCACCTCACACGCCTCCTAGTTCCGACTTCGGAGGGGGGGAGCCTATGCAGTTGGGATTTACCCGACTGTCGGCACAGGAAAGAGCATTCCGCAGAAGGGAGGGGTTGTGTCTTTATTGCGGTCAACCTGGACATTTGTTGCGCAATTGTCCCATACGTCCGGGAAACGGGCGCACCTAGAGTCACGTAGGGGACAAACTCTAGGTGGGGTTTCACAGTCCCCAGGAGATTTCCAGGAGAAACCCACTCTGGAGGTCATCCTTTCTTGGGCCATGTCTTCTGTAATAACCCCAGCCCTAATTGATTCTGTAGCGGCGGGTCACTTCATTGATGCAGGTTTTGTGGAGAGACATGCCATTCCTGTATTGCCACGGGCATCTCCATTGACGATAGAGGCTATCGATGGCAGGCCATTACAACCGCCTCAGGTGACTCATGAGACCATTCCTGTAGACCTATTGGTGGGAGTCCTACATCATGAGACACTCCAATTTCAGGTCATAAACTCCCCACATCATGCAGTCATTCTGGGGTTTCCGTGGCTTCTCAAACATAACCCCAGGATGTACTGGCACAATTGCGACATCTTGTCTTGGTCTCCACATTGTAAAGAATCATGCCTGACTCGTCCTGTTAGAATTTTGGGCCTGTCTTCCCCCACCTTACCTAAGGAGTATCTGTCCTTCAGTGAGGTTTTCAACAAGATACAGACCACGACTCTTCCACCTCATAGACCTTATGACTGTGCTATCGAGTTGATGCCAGGGGCTATTTCTCCTAAAGGTCGGGTGTACCCTCTTTCCTTGGCCGAAAACCAGGCCATGGAGGACTATGTGGCGGACGCCTTCTCTGGAGGGATTATTAGGAGATCCACCTCCCCGGCAGGGGCAGGGTTCTTCTTCTTAAAGAAAAAGGATGGCGAATTGAGGCCATGTATTGACTACTGGGGGCTCAATAAAATTATGATCAAAAATGCATACCCCATTCCACTGATAACTGAGTTATTTGACCGGTTGCGTGGATCAACGGTCTTTACTAAGCTTGATTTATGGTCCGCATATAATCTGGTGCATATCAGAGAGAACGATGAATGGAAGACAGCATTCAACACCAGGAGTGGTCACTACGAATATCTGGTAATGCCGTTCGGTCTGTGCAACGCTCCAGCTGTCTTCCAGGAGCTCATTAATGATGTGTTGCGGGACCTTTTGATGAGATGTGTGGTCATCTACCTGGATGACATTCTCATCCATTCCCCTAATATTGAGCAACACAGTACAGATGTGACAAGAGTGTTGTCACTCCTAAGGGTGAATCATCTTTTCTGTAAATTAGAGAAATGTGAATTTCACCAATCCCAGGTGACCTTCCTGGGGTATGTAATTTCCTCTTCTGGGTTGGCTATGGACCCTGGGAAACTGTCGGCAGTACTCCAATGGCCTCTTCCTATGGGACTCAAGGCTATTCAAAGATTCCTGGGCTTTGCCAATTATTATCGAAAATTCATAAGACACTTTTCAACTATTGTCAAACCTATCACGGATATGACGCACAAGGGTGCTAATACCTCTGAATGGTCTCCTGGTGCTCTGCATGCCTTTGAAACACTCAAGGCAGCTTTTGCGGCCGCCCCTCTTCTGAGACACCCCAGTACTAAGTTGCCATTTAATCTGGAGGTTGACGCATCTGAGACAGGAGTAGGCACCCTCCTGTCTCAGAAGTCTTCTCCTGATGAGCCGTTGCTGCCATGTGGGGTTTTTTCTCACAAACTCTCTAAGCCAGAGACCATGTATGACGTTGGAGATCGTGAATTGTTGGCAATTATTCTGGCATTACATGAATGGCGACATTTATTTGAGGGCTTTTCCGTTCCATTTCTGATCCTTACTGATCATAAAAATCTGTGTTACCTTTCTGAGGCTAAACGCTTGTCCTGACAGGCTTTAATTTTGTGGTATCTTATCTGCCTGGTACTGAAAACATTAGGGCTGACGCACTGTCCCGTCAGTTTGGGTCACTGTCTAAAGAAGAGTGCGATCCTACTCCTGTGATTTCACCGGATCGTATTCTGGCTACTATTCGCACCAGTATTACTTCCCCTCTGGGGTCTGAGATATTGGTGGCTCAGGGGATGGCTCCAGCCGATAAACCGCATTGGGAAATGCTTTGTACCCGAAACCTTGAGGGACAAACTATTGGAGACCTACCACTCCTCTAAGGCAGCGGGACATATTGGCAGAGAACAATTGTTTTGGTCCTTATCATGATTATTCTGGTGGCCCAGCATCCGTAAAGATGTATCTGCCTTTGTGGCAGCATGTGAGACCTGTGCTATAAACAAGACTCCTCGGCACCTTCCAGTGGGTCTCTTGCTTCCAGTACCTAATGGGGAGAGGCCCTGGTCTCACATCTCCATGGATTTTATGGTGGAATTACCTTCTTCCGATGGATTTACGGTCATATTAATGATTGTGGATAGATTTTCTAAAATGGCTCATTTTATACCTCTTAAAGGATTACCGTCTGCCGAGCAATTGGCTAAGATCTTCACCAAGGTCTTTCTGCTCCTTGGGGTGCCTAAAGTAATTGTATCAGATTGGGGAAGCCAGTCTGTGTCGCGATTTTGGAAGGCGTTCTGGATGCAATTGGGCATCCAGCTCTCTTTCTCCTCCGCTTATCACCCTCAGTCTAATGGTGCGGCAGAGAGAGCAAATCAGGCATTGGAACAGTTTACTCTGTTATATCTCGGACCATCACGATAATTGGGCAAGCCTGTTACCGTGGGCGGAGTTTGCCCGGAATTGTGCCATGAATTCATCTACTCAGAATTCCCCGTTCATGATTAACTATGGTTTCCAGCCTTCTGTACTTCCTGAGTTATTTGAGACACAAAATATTCCTGCTCTGGAGGAGCATTTAAGGGAACTCCGTTCCACATGGGTACGGGTACAAAGAACCCTGCATCAGTCCAACCTACAGCAAAAAAGACGGGCTGACCGCAGACAATTGCCGGCACCGGTAATTCAGGTGGGGGAGAGAGTCTGGTTGTCCACACAAAACCTGAACCTACAAGTACCTTGTAGAAAACTGGCTCCTCGGTTTGTGGGTCCTTTCCGTGTCCTGCGCAAAATCAATCCGGTCGCCTATGCTCTAGAACTGCCAGCCAATATGCGCATTCACAATGTATTCCACGTTTCTTTACTAAAACATTTGGTCTGCAACTGGTACACTTCTGCTCCTGTACGCCCGGCTCCCGTGAGAGTTGCAGATCACGATGAGTATGAAGTACAGAGCATTCTCGATTCTTGTAGGATACGAGGTCTATTACAGTATCTTGTACATTGGAAAGGGTATGAACTGGAGGAGTGTTCCTTGGTTTCTGCTAATGATATGCATTCTCCCAGGCTCATACGACGGTTTCATTCACGTTTTCCAGCTAAACCTCGACCGTCTCCACAGGGGAGGGGGCGTTGACGGGGAGGTACTGTAAGCGTTCACGCTTACCTTCTGGGAACCGGCTGCTCTGTGCCCGTTCGGCAGCCTGTCCCTGTGGCGTTCCGGATTCAGCTTCCTGTGCTGGTGCTTGCAGCCTGCATGGCTCTGTCTCCCTCTGCTGGCCGACTGTGTCAGGCGCGCATCACTGAGGAAATCCTAGTGTGACGTGTGCAGCCTTAAAGAGACAGTGCTCCACCTTCCTGGGGTGGAGCTTAGAGTATTTAAACTGCCTGGACGGTGACTCACTTGCCCTTTCATGGTGTCCCAGTGCAGTTGTGTTTTTGGGCTCTGTGTGCGATCCGGTTTTGTCTGACTATCCGTTCTGGTGTTGACCTCTGGCTCTGTCCGACTACCCGCTCTGTGTATGACCACTTGGCCTGTCTGACATCCTATCTGGTGCAAACCTGTGGCTCTAACTGACGAACCTTACCGTGTATGACCCCTGGTTTGGCTGACTATCTGTTCTGGTGTTGACCTGTGGCTCTGTCCGACTACCTGCTCTGTGTATGACCCTGTGGCCTGTCTGACATCCAATCTGGTGTGAACCTGTGGCTCTAGTTGACCAAGCTTTCCGTATTTCTCCAGTGTGTCTGACCACCTTGAATAGCCTGGGATTGTCAACTGTGCAACCAGCATACAAACACTCCAGGGGCTAACCTAGGATTGTCCTTGGTGGCTTGGCATACTTCCTCTGCCTTTGGACCTCTCCGGCCTTCAGGTGCGGTCCTGTAGTGCAGTCGGTCCTTCTGATACATGGCCTGTACAGGTGCGAACCTGCATATCCTCCGTGCGCATTTGGGCGCGGGATACGTTGTCCGCACAGGTGCAAACCTGTAATGTGTCCTCAGGTGCAGACCTGAGTCTTCCTTTCTCTGCCTGCTGAATTTCGTCAGTACCATAGTACCTGGTTGATCCATCCTGAAGTCCTCTCTTGCCTGTATTTGTGCTGTTTCCATTGTCCTGCCTTTTGCTAATAAACATTGTGTTACCTAGTACTGGTCCATTCTCGTTATTGATTCTGTGACCGCCGTTCAATCGTTTTGTATGTGTTGGAATCATCAGGGGTGGAGACCCTGTGGAGAACGTGCACCTGACAATGAATCAACAGCGGTGAGTGTCGTGAATAGGTCATGTTTGCATTGTTTCTTTATAGACGTAGAGGCACCTGTCATCTCTTTTCCTATACTGCATAAAATAATAAAAACCACAGAAGATTTCCTCACATAGAACGTTAAGATGAGAAGTACTTTAATAGAGGTGAGAGATTCCCCTTAATCAAGCAAAACATTTTGTAAAGATTTTAACAAAACACAAACGGCAGCTGTGAGCTCTAGAAACAATGTATGATAAGTCTCTATAGAGAAATGTAAATGATGTGCCACAGCTTTAAGGTATGCAACCAGTTCCAGTTTTAATTCCGTCAGGCTTTGTTCCTTTTTTAATCCAATAATACATTTCCAGATACTTGGGTGGCATGCACCTAGCAGATGGCTGAATCCTCTATTCCACCATTCAACTGAATTTTTTGTTTTTTGCAATTCATGTAAAGCAGAATGGAAACAGTTACAGAGGTCAACGTCAAACAGTTTTTGTTTCTTTTATAATTTATTTCAGGTGTGCCAAGTGTCCTCAGAATAATGCAGGAGCACTTGTAGCTCCTCCACATTTTCCTTAAAAAGGCTGACTCCATAAGGTTTCAAAAGTGTGCATCACATCCTGTGTTGGTTCAAAAGCCAGTGCATACTCTGCATCCTCCATGTATTTTTTGCAACATCCGGTAATTGTTGAATTTTACACCAAACACAATTGCTGAAGTGGAACAGACGTCCCTGCTTTGTGCATTCGGGAAATATCCTTTTAAAATGGATCTCTCACCACTTTACAAGTTTTCTTCAAAATGTAGAATAGTTAACAAATAATTATAAAACGTTGTTGTTTAAAAAAAAAAAAAAAAAAAACCTTATTTGCGAGAAAATTACATTTTAAAGTATGCCCTGCAGCCTACTTCTGGCTAAACTGGTCTTGCTGCAGTTTGCCACACAGCCTCTGCTCCCGTCACTTCCCCCAGCATCCTCCGATGACCTCTGTTAGTAAGCTGGAGCGATCTCATTGACTAGATATTTATCTCTGCCAACGAGATCGCTCCAGCTTACTAACAGAACGCCTCTGTTAGCAGAAGATGCTGGGGAGAGTGATAGGAGCAGAAGCAGAGCGGTATACCCGGAAGTAGTCTGCTGGGCATACTTTAAAATGTAATTTTCTCTCAAATAAGGTTGTTTTTTTTTTTTTTTAAACAATAAAGTTTTATGATTATTTGCTAACTATTGTACATATTGAAGAAAACTTGTAAAGTGGTGATAGATCCACTTTAACCCCTAGAATGCCAAGCACTTACAATGTAGGAGAATGGACAGTTGTACCTGCTGTGCCAGACTTGTACATTGTACAGGTAAAATGCGGTCATTGCATAAGCCTGTATAACCGGCTTTCAATGGCCGCATTTTTTTAAAAAATGTGCTTTGCACTCCTGAGGGAGCATGAGGATCTTGCTCCCCTCTCTCCTAACCGAACTTCCTGGTAGGAGTGAGCAGGACCGGGGGAAGCCTCCTAATGGCATCAGTGACATAGTCACCAGTGAACTTAGGTGACTTTCCCTGATTGTGCTCACCCCAACCTGGAGGTAGGAGAGAAAGGCAGAGAGAAAAGCAAATTGATCTCCCAGCCCAATCGGCTGGGAGATCAATAACTGGAGGGACACCAGGAGGGGTCCTGATGTCTCCCACGAGGTCTGAGGAATAAGAAATACATTTTTTTTTTAAAAAGTAAAGAAAAGTAACCCTGTGAGTGCCGCAGGGGTCCCCATTGCATTGCCTTTGCACTCACAGTGTCACTTATTGTGGGGAACATATTTTTTTTCTAAGACATCATTGGGGGGATCAAGAGGGGTCCTGATGCCCCTCAATGAGGTCTATAATAAAACAAAAATAAATACAAAACAATTTAACCTTGTTTGTCACAGGAGGGATCCAATGCAGACCCCTCCCCTGCTGTGGCACACACAGGCCTTTTTATCATTGGTTTAGAATCAGAGATTGTTCGGGGGCCATCAGGAGTGGTCCTGATGGCCCCCCAACAAGCTCTGATTACAAAGTAGTGATAAAAAAATTAACCCTCTGTGTGACACAGAGGTCCAGTGCATTTCTTTGCAATACGCTGGAGACATCTGTGGCACTCACAGGGTCAGTAATGCTGGGGACTTTTTTTTTTTTTTTTTTTTAAATAAGACCTCATTGAGGAGGTCGGGGATCCTGATCCCCCCCAATGAGGTCTATAATAATAAAAAAAGAGATAAAGGGATAAAAAAATTAACCCCGTGTGTAAAAAAAATTCCTGTGTGTGCCACAGGAGGGGGGGCTGCACAGGAATTTTTTTTTATTATTGTATAATCAGAGCTTGTTGGGGGGGTCATCAGGAGTGGTCCTGGTGCCCCCCCCAACAATCTCTGGTTACAAAATAATGGGGGGATTAACCCTCTGTGTGCCACAGGGTTCCAAAGTATCCGTGTGGCAGAGAAATAATTTTTTCTTCAATTATTATTTTATTTACACCTCATTATATATATATATATATATATATATATATATATATATATATATATATATATTTGAAAACCCTCCGTGCACCACAGGGGGATCCAACGCAGTTCTTTGCAATGCGTTGGACCCCCCCATGGCACAAACACATTTATTTTTTTATTCAGCCCTTGTTGGGGGGGTGGGTATCAGGACTGGTCCTGATCCCCCCCCAACAAGGTATAAAATAATATTAATTAAAAAAATTAACCCTCAGGACATCCCTGTGGATTATTTATTTTTCCCCCTTTTATTTTTTTTTTATTCAGACTCTGTTGTGGGTGTTCTGATGCCCCCAGTGAGGTCTACACAAAAATATTGTGGGGAAAAACCTAAATAACCTGCACGTCCCAGAGAGGGGTCCAACGCAGTGCTTTGCAATGCGTTGGACCCCCTGTGACACAAACACTTTTTTAATTTTTTTAGACCTTCTTGGGGGGTATACCCCAACGAGGTATGAATAAAAAATAACTAAAAAAAACAAAAATAACTATTTGTGTGCTACAGGGGGTCTGATGCATTGCTTTGCAGTGCATTGGGCAGCCTTGTGGCGTGCACACAAAATGCCTCCAATCCCCTTCCCGCCCACATGTACCCTACCTATCAGCCTAGGCCACAGCCCACTGGCAGTCCCATTCCCACAGTTTCCCTCCCCCCAGCCTGGTTCCAATTCCTACTGGTAGATCCAAGTGCCAGTACACACTGGATTCAGGCTGGGAATCAAACAGTGTATGTGGGGGACTTACACTGCCCACTGGTAGTCACAGATCCCCCAAATGTTCTATCTTACCTCCCCCACCAACACCGCCATACTTGCTCACTGCCCACTGGTAGATATACCCACATATACTGCCTGACCCCTTGTCCCTCCCACCACCTGGTTTCACTGGCAGCCACAGGTCCTCCCTTACACTGACTGAACTCTGATAGCCATAGAATCATACATACACTGTTTGCTTTCCCATCCTGGTTCCACTGGTAGCCACGCTCCCGGCACCCAATATGTTATGTCAACCCACAGCAGTGGGGTACCATTTTTCATAGGCTGGCAGGAGGTTCTCCTAGGAAATCCCATGGTGTTTAAGCATTTTCATATCTTTGAAGTGATTGATTTGTAAAAAAAAACAAAACATTTTTTTTTCTGTAGCACCACATTCTGGAAATAGTTGTGCACACTATTGGCCCTTCATTTGATGCGGCAGGTTATCTTCTTTCCAAATTGGTATGGTTTATGTACTTTTTCTTCACTTCTGAAGGTGTTATAGCCATTTTCATACACGCAAGAATGTTTGAGAAAATGTTAGAGAAATCACAAGTTGTAGTAGGAGTAGTTTTGTACTTCTAGCACCCCTTAAGGTATGTAGACGCATAACAATGGGGTGACATTCTTCTCCTAAGAGACCTAGCTAACAAATACAGTTGGAAATCCCTTAGTTTTCACAGATTTCAATACATCTGAAGGGACAGAAATGTAAACAAATGCAATTTTTTCGTATATCGCCTCCTGGAAACATTTATGCACACCAGGATTGGGGTAAGAAGGCAAGTGACCCCTCATTAGATGTGGCAGGTTATCTTATTTCCAAAATGGTATGGTTTATCTACCTTTTCTTCACTTCTGGAGGTGTTATAGCCATTTTTGTACAGGCAAGTCAGGTTTGAGAAAATTTTAGAAAAACCAGAGGTTGTAGTAGGTGTAGTTTTATACTTACAGCGCTGCCTAAGGTAGGTCAACTCATACTCATATTTAATACAGTTGGAAATTCCATAGTTTTCACAGATTTCAGTGCATTTGAAGGGGCAGAAATGTAAAAAAAATGCCTTTTTTTCATTAGCGTCACCTTCTGGACGCATTTGGGCACACCAGACTTTGGTTAAGAAGGCAAGTGACCCCTCATTAGATGCGGCAGATTGTCTTCTTTCCAAAATGGCATGACTTCTCTACCTTTTCTGCATATCTAGTATGGTTATAACCATTTTAGTGCAGGCAGATAATTTCAAAAACAAAAGTGTCAGGTTTAGGTAAGTGTTCCTAGTACCAACATATTGTATGTTAACCCACACAAATGGGCTACCATTTTTCTCATGTTGATAGCAGGTACTGAATACAGCAGGAAATGTTATGTTTTTCAAATATTTTAGTATCTGAAGTGGTGGAAATGTAAAAAACATGTATTTATTCCTATAGTGCCAACTTTTGGAAATATTGTGCACTTCAGTCCAGGGATAGAAAGTCAAGTGCCCCCTCATTTGATGCAGGAGAATGTCTATTTTCCAAAATGATATACCTTTTATACCTTTCCTTCATGTCTCTAACAGTTTAGAACATTTTAGTACAAGCAGCCATCTTCAAATAAAAACACAGGTAGGTGTAGTTATGTGCTTCTGGCACCCCCTAAGGTAGGTCAACTCATTCCAATGGGGCATCATTTGTCTCCTAAGAACACTAGCTAATGAATACAGTTAGAAATGCCATGGTTTTCACAGATTTCAGTACATTTGAAGAGGCAGAAATATGTAAGAAAATGCAATTGTTTTCCTATAGTGCCACCTTCTGGAAACATTTGGGCACATCAAGCTTGGGGTAAGAAGGCAATTCACCCCTCTTTAGATATGGCAGGTTGTCTTCTTTCCAAAATGGTATGGTTTGTCTACCTTTTCTTCACTTCTGTAGTTGTTATAACCATTTTTGTACAGACAGGTAATGTTTGAGAAAATGTTAGAAAACTTAGAGTTTGCATAAGGTGTAGATTTGTACTTGTAGCGCCCCTTAAGGTAGGTGAACTCAAAACCAATGAGGTGTCATTTTCTCCTAAGAGCACTAGCTAATGAATACAGTTGGAAATTCCATGATTTTCACAGATTTCAGTACAGTTGAAGGGGCAGAAATGTAAGAAAATGCCATTTTTTCCTATAGTGCCACCTTCTGGAAACATTTGGGCACATCAGGCTTGGAGTAAGATGGCAATTCACCCCTCTTTAGATGCGGCAGGTTGTCTTCTTTCCAAAATGGTATGGTTTGTCTACCCTTTCTTCAGTTCTGTAGTTGTGTCACAGAATCAGAGATTAGGCAAGAGACAAGTACTGTAAATAACTCCACCTTTATTGAAATATGCAACGTAATGTGAAATACCACAGAATACAGTGAGGAGTGAGAGAGTAGCCCTAGCCTGGAGCAAGAGGTTCCTACCAGAAATAGGCGACTGCTATTGGTGGGTCTCTCAAAAGGGGTCTGGAGCCGGTGAAATGAGCCAGCCACTCGAAATACCAGACTAGATAGTTACAATGCCCACAGGCGTAGAGTGTACCTGTGGCTGGAGCCACAGGTAGCACCAGAGGGAATGGTAGCTAAGCCTGGTGTCAAGCACAGAGTGGGTAGTCAGCTAGAGCCACAGGTCTCCAACAGAGTGGCTGGGCAGACAGGTCAGGGGTCAAACACGGAGAAACTACAGGAACTCAGGAACTACTGCACTGGACACCAACACAAGGGCAACTGGGCTAGGTGTCCAGGCAGTTGAAATAGTAAGCATGAGAGGAAGAAGAGGCGCACAAAATAGGGACAAGGTCCCTTTTAGGAGCAATGCGTACGTCACCAGAGGATTCCCCTGATGATGTGTGCCTGCCAGAACAGACAGGAAGAGGACCAGAGTGGCATGGAATGCCGAGAGAGGAGGCATCGATGCAGCCGGCTCCAATAGCCTGTCGCAAGGTATGACAAGTTGTTATAACCATTTTTGTACAGACAAGTAATGTCTGAGAAAATGTTAGAAAAATTAGACATTGCAATAAGTGTTGTTTTGTACTTGTAGCGCCCCTAAAGCAGGTGAACTCATACCAATGAGGTGTCATTTTTCTCCTAAGAGCACTAGCTAATGAGTACAGTTGGAAATTCCAAGGTTTTCACAGATTCCAATACATTTGAAGGGGTAGAAATGTAAGAAAATGCCATTTTTTCCTATAGTGCCAAATTCTGGTAACATTTGGGCACACCAGGCTTGGGGTAAGAAGGCAATTCACCCCTCATTAGATGTAGCAGGTTGTCTTATTTCCAAAATGGTATGGTTTGTCTACCCTTTCTTCACTTCTGTAGTTGTTATAACCATTTTGTACAGACAAGTAATGTTTGAGAAAATGTTAGAAAAATTAGAGGTTGCAATAGGTGTAGTTTTGTACTTGTAGCACCCCCTAAGGTAGGTGAACTCATACCAATGAGGTGTAATTTTTCTCCTAATAGCACTAACTAATGAATACAGTTGGAAATTGCATGCTTTCACAGATTTCTGTACATTTGAAGGGCCAGAAATGTAAGAAAATACCATTTTTTCCTATAGTGCCGCATTCTGTAAACATTTAGGCACACCAGGCTTGGGGTAAGATGGGAAGTTAATACACAAGGATAAGTTAGCGGCTCAGATCGAATTCAGGGACTAGTTGAACATTCCAATAAGCAATTTTTCAGTGTATACAACACCACATATCAGCTGTCAAACCCAGTAACAATAGTCCGAAAACCTGATATTAGATGTGCTGGTGATTCGGGCTCTCCAACCCTTCACAGTAAACATTCTTAAAAATTACCGCACCATCTTCTAATCACTCAACTTCAGACATATAAAATTAATATACCTTTATTCTTAGACGTTAATAGCAAAATTCTTCGAGACCACACAAAAATTGGAAGGCAGTTGACAAATGGTTACAAGATGACAAGACTCGATCTACATGTTTCGCGTCTTAACGCTTAATCATCATGGGGATTTGTGGCTAGCAGTGGGCAAGGGAAAAGGCTGGAGAGGGTCAGACAGTGTACATGGGGATTTGTGGCTACCAGTGGTCAAGGGAACAAGTCTGGGGGCCAAGCAGTGTATATGGGGTTCTATGGCTACCATTGGGCACTGGAACAAGGCTGGGGGCAAGTGGTAGCCACAAATCACCATAGATGCTGTCTTGTTCCCCAGGGAGTGCACAATATGTATAATATATGATACATAGCTAAGAGAATAATTGTGTAGTGCTTGGTGTACTTTTTTCTTCTTAACCCTTTGAGTGTCACAGGGGTGAGCATTGCACATCCCTATGGCACTCAGTGCTGTCCATGGTGCTGAAAGTGCTCTCTCCACTCCCCTAGTGGCCAAATTAGAAGCAGAGAGAAAGCTGTTAAACTTCACACTTCACCGACGCTATGACAATTTTGAAGTGAGGAAATCCCTTCCACATCGAGAACAGTTCACAGCCCTCGCTGCCTCTGATTGATTGAGGGCTGTTACTGCATAGGAGATCCCAATTTTGCGAACTTCAAGTAGGTGAAGTTGAGACTGTGAACTTTGACAGCAGAGGTTGCTATCGGAGTTTAGTGAATGTGTCGAAGTGTCACATTAACGTATCAACACACCACCTTGCATATGAAACTGTCTCATTATTCTGCATTTCCATATGGAAATAGGCCATTATGCTTCATTTCCATATGGAAATAGGCCATTGTCGATGTGATGAATGAAAATGTGTAAGCCTGTTGAATGGATGTCGATGTGGCATATTTTTGTCGGAGTGATGTGATGTTGTGGACACTTTAGTGATTACTATTCATGTGCCTTCGACACTGCTTCAACACAACATTGACATTTTCAGCCCCTCTTCGAACTTTAGTGAATCTAGACCCAGGTGTGCTATTTCTTATAAATCTCCAATTAATCTCTTTGCCTCAACTTTGGCAATGTCCAGCACGTGGTTATGTTCACCTGGTTCATTGCAAATCATGCCATCCTTGGTATGGCACCTTGAACTGCAATGTCCACTGCTGTACTCTGTGCATTTCCATATACGCTTCCCATTGATAATTTTCTCTTGGTGGAAGGTTCACTCATCCACCACCAGCAATTCAGCTCCCTTATCGCTTCTAATGAATATCAAAGGCATTGTGAAGTTGCAGGATCGACGCTTTCAGTGCAGCCAAGTAGACTTCAAAATCAACAATGGCGCATCACTCACTAGATGGTGAATGAATACAAATTGACTCAATTGCTATACTAGACTGCACCCATTTGACAGGCGAAACTATGATGACTCTGTAAGTACTCACGCTTCATTGTTATGGAGATTTTGACTCTGCACGTTTTTCTTTTATTACTTGATCTACATTGTTATTGGATTACAAAAAGGAACAAAGCATGAATGAATTAAAATTTGAACAATATGATTCTGGACTGGAGCCACAAACAGTAAAAAAAGTTTTATGGAAAATGACAGAAAATTAAAAGTAATTGTGGAAAACTATTCCAATATTGTTGTCGTCTAATTTTATTTTATTTTAGATATTGTGTTAAACTATTAACACAATTATTCAAAAATAAAGATAGCAATAAAAACCCCACAATGTTTATTGGTTCGCTGGTGATCATATGTGCACAATGGGTTAATTTTTTATGAAACGTGCATGAATGTTATGACCAATTATTCATGTTTGTTCATACTTCAGTAGATGTGTTAACCCCTTAAGGACTATGTCTTTGTTGAACCATATTTTCTCTTTAATTCCTTTTGTACACCCACACAAATTATATATTGTTTTTTTAAGTACAAGTAGGGCTTTCTTTTGATACCACTATTATATTAATACCTCATCATTTAATTTGATTAAAATAGAAAAAGAGGAAAAAAAAAACAGCAACATTTTGCTTACATTTTCCTGTCAGGATTTGTATACTGTTAGTTCATTACAAAAAATACCCCTAAATATATTAATTTGCTTCTTCTGAATATAAGAGTACCCCATATGCCTAGTATTTCAATCCCTTTCTCACATTTACAAGGTAAATATTACAAGATGGATGCTATTATTTCCAGCCGGTAATTCTTCAACAATTGGCATGTGAGCATCATAGCTTAGTTGACGGTGCCAGAACCAAAAATGTCCCAAAAAGGTATATGTTTCTGAAAACTAGACAACATAAGGTAAATAATGAGGGGAATTTTGTAGTTTTTTTATGCAGCTATTTTTCCAGAAATATTTTGCAAATTTGTGGTAATATATATATTTTTTTTGCAGTTTTCACACTTACATTTCAATATTACTGTTGATATCAATCACGGGATAGTTGAAAATTTAAAAATATCCATTGTTTAGTGTTCAGCTCCTTCTTCTGAGTACGGCAATACCCCATATGCATATGTTTCTCAAGGTTTAGGGGAGCTACGGGGCCCAAATTAGAATATGCGTGTTTCCAGTTTCACACTTTGAATTTTCACAGCTTGCGTCACTGGTGCCATGTCTCATTTGGGGCTGTGTACCAGTGCTCCACCTTAAGATTTCACGCAAAAAGTGTATATTTTTGGAAAGTAGACACCCCAGGCTTTCATTTTATGTATGTTTTCAAATTTTTTACGCAGCCGTTTCACCACCAATCCCTCGTAAATCTTGACGTAAGTGAAAAAAATCAGAGTTTTTCAAACTTTGACTGTAATGTTGATATGAATTTCAAGCACATGATAGGTGAAGATTTAAAAAACTGCATTTATTAGTGTTTAGCTCCTTCTTCTGAGTAAGACAATATCCCATATGCATAGGTTTGTCAGGGTTTTGGGGAGTTACTGGAACCAGTTGTAACATGTGCGTTTCCTTTTACAGCCATGCCATTTTTACAGCTGGTGCCTTGTCTCATTTCGGGCTGTTTGGCAATGCTGCAATAATTTTACCCCCAAAAGTATATGTTGTAGAAGAGTCGACAACCCTGGCTTTCATTCTATTTGCATTTTATACATTTTTTTACTGCCACACTATCACCAATCCCTCCCAAACCCTGCAGTAAGGTTATATTTTAGTGTTGCTCTGGATTTCAATCATGATATTTGCAGATTTTTTTAAGTGCCTTACATTAGTGGTGAGTTACATCGTCTGATTACGGCAATGCCCCATATGCATAGGTTTTTCAGGGTTTGGGGGAGCTACTGGGCCCAGAAGGGAACATGTGCGTTTCCATTATCAGAGATGGAAAAAACTTAGGGTGCTTTGCTTCCCATTATATTTTGATAGTGTTAGATCTAAGGAGGAATGTGTTTTGAAAAATTAAAAAAACAGGATATTTCAGGGGGAATAAGTAGCCAAATAATAAAAGATGCTTTACAGCACTACTGCATTGTGCCTGAATGGTATTGCTTGAAGCAGTCACCAATGCAGAGGCCAGATTTGGAAGGGCAACCAGGACAGTAAGTGTTGGTGTCTGTCGTATTCCCTTGCTGTAGCAAACTCTGCAGCACTTCTGTGGTTTGTTCTTTTGGGGAGTTGGGGGGATTTTTTAAATAAAGTGTTCTACCCCGGGTCTCGCTGGAATGATTTCTGGTGCACCTGGAAACAAAAATAGGGATATAAGTTGTAGTTGATACTGGGTTGGGGTTTGCCAGTTTAAAAGTAAAAATGAATTTTGTACTGCAGTCTACATCATATAGATAGCAACTTTTTTGTACCATGCTCTACACTTTCTCATAGCGAGGTATGGCTGCATTAGTTGATCACACAGATCAACTCCCCCCATGTCCTTATTATAGTCCCTGATGCAGACTGGCTTTCTCAGTACCCCTCTCTTGCCACGAACAGTGACTGCCACAGTTCTATCCTCATGCATGGTGTTCAGGATGTAGACATCTTTTCTGTCCTTGAACTTAACTGCCAGCAGCTCCTGTTAGCACAAAGATAAGGACGTCCCAGGTTTTAGTTTGGTATGTTCAAGTTTTGGGCAACTCCTTGCAATTGCACCTAACAGTGCCACAGGCCATGGTGTCAAAACAAAAAAAGACTTAAATAAAAGGGGACTGGTGTAATCGTTATCAACAAATAACTGATAATCTTTATTTAATAAGGGGTAAATTAGATCCCAAATCTATACCTATTTTTCTGCCCCTCATGGGACTTACTCCAGGCTTGACTATTTCTTCCTTTCTCATAGAGATTTGGACTCTCTGGTCACAGCGACTATTGAGCCGATGACGTGGTCTGACCACTCTCCGATCACAGTTCAGCTCTCGTCGTCTGTATTGCGCCCGACCGGGGGGTCTTGGCGTCTTAATGAGTCCCTTTTGCTAGACCCACTGCTTTCATCGGAGACGTTGTCGGTTCTAAACGCCTATTTTGCAGATAACCTCTCCTCGGGGGTACCTTTACCAGTGGTATGGGAGGCCCACAAATGTGTAGTTAGAGGTCATTTCATTGCGCAGGGGGCAGCTCGAAAACGGGCCCAGAGACAGCAGTTGTTGACCCTGATAGACGAGATTGACCGTCTTGATCAGGCCCATAAGGTCTCATTGTTGTGTTCTGACTACCAGGCTCTTTTATCTAAGAGGAGACAACTTGCTAATATACTCAATACTAGGAATTGCCTGGCTCATCAACGCACAAAACGTTTTTTCTTCGAAAATAGTAATAAATGCGGAAGACTTTTGGCTCGTATGTTACGCACGAAGTCCCAGCTTACATATGTCGCTAAAGTACGGGACAAGAATAACAGGTTAGTTCGTTTACCTACCCAGATTGCTGCAGCCTTTAGAGACTATTGTGCTTCACTCTATAATCTTTCCACGACAGCACCGGGGGAGCAAGCGGCCATGCGTCCAGAAAATATCCACCACTACTTGTCGAAACACTTCTGCCGCACTCTCCCCGTTTCCGTGGCTTCCTCTCTGGAGGCACCTATTACTGTTGAGGAACTTGCGGCGGCGATTAAGTCCTCCCGAGGGGGTAGGGCGCCAGGCCCTGACAGACTCTCGCTTCGGTATTACCAATCATTACCAATATTACCAGCATTTGGTGGACATGTACAATTCTCTGCTTCAGGGCACTGCATTTCATGCTCAGACGTTACGCGCCACTGTAACGGTCATCCCTAAGGAAGGGGAATTATGTTCCAGCTATCGCCCTATTTCACTTCTTAACACAGACGTTAAGTTGTTAGCTAAAATGCTTGCCCTACGTTTGACCCCACACCTGCCGGACCTTGTTCACCAGGATCAGACAGGATTTGTGTATGGGCGGGAAGCGCGTGATAATACGAACAAAGTTTTCGGCCTTATGTGGCTCGTGCAATCTGGGGGGACTCCCTCTTTACTTCTGTCCACTGATGCCGAAAAGGCGTTTGACAGGGTGGACTGGGAGTTCCTGATGGCTACTTTAGAGTACACGGGTCTGGGGCCTAATATGAGATCTTGGATTTCAGCCTTATATTCTGGACCTTCAGCGTGTGTGCGGGTTAACAGTCTCCTTTCACAACCCTTTGATATTACGAATGGGACTCGACAGGGGTGCCCTCTCTCCCTTACTCTTTGTACTGGCTCTGGAACCCTTCCTGAATGCTATTCGAAGTAATGAGGCCGTTCATGGGATTTCTCTGAAGGACTCGGAATATAAAGTGGCAGCGTTTGCAGACGATATGCTGTTTTTACTGACTCAACCTGCTGTCTCCTTACTCTCTTTACAGGATGCTTTTGCTGAATATGGGTCCCTGTCCAACCTTAAGATAAATATGTCTAAGTCGGATGTGGTTAATCTTACTGTGCCAAACGACATGCGGACTGGATTGCAGGGTGCCTTCCCCTACAAGTGGTGCCCCCACCGGCTACGATACTTAGGGATCTGGCTTACACCGGACCCTGCTGATTTATACCGAGCCAATTTCCTCCCATTGCTGTCACGGCTTTGTACAGACTTGAATGCATGGTCCTTCCCCCATATCACATGGATTGGGAGGATCAATGTGGTGAAGATGAATGTTCTTCCTCGTTTGTTATACCTTTTTCAGACGTTGCCTATTGCCTTACCGCGTTTGTTTTTCTCATCACTGCGTTCGGTGGTCCTGCACTACATCTGGCATGGTCGACGTCCACGACAGAAGCTCTTGCAATTGTACTTACCCAAGATGAGAGGAGGCCTCTCTTTGCCTGATTTCCAGGCATATTACCAAGCATGTCACTTACGAAGGGTGGTAGATTGGGCGATATCCTCGCAACATAAGCAGTGGGTCTCCATTGATTACCATAGGACTGGGGGCATATTTCAGTCGGCTCTTTGGTTGCGCCCTGATCGGAGAGATGCCAGTCTTCAATGTTATACATGTAACAAAAAGAAGGAAGGAACGCCCATTGGTGTGATATTTTCTTCCACAAACCGATAAATAGAGGCTTAAAAATGGATACTCACAATTAAGATGGTCAGCTCTAAGACTGACAAACTCGCATCAGGAGATATACCCGTCTCCTACCAGGAACAACAAACAACACAGCAAAGTTCCACGTGGCTCCAATAGAAGTAATGTGTTTTAATAAAAATAATAATAAAAATATAACAATATGAATAAAACAGATATTATCCAATATATTAATATCTAACGCGTTTCGTGACTTAACTCGCCACTTTATCAAAGATAAAATCGATATTTAGAATATAGAAAGAAACGGAGCCCGCAGTAGAACAGATTTAAAAACCCTATGTGCATCACTAATTGGAGAACATTAACTCCAATCATCAGCCATAATCACGGCACACCTCCCATACGTCATGTCCACCAAGAAGATGGGCCTAACGATCAGCCAATCAAACTTCAACAGTCATAGCCACGTGTTCACTCTTAAAAACGGAGTGACAACGTCGCCACGGATAAACAAAAAACATTGGCCAAAAGCCGAGTCCATCAAAGAGATGGACAGCGTATAAATATACATAGACCCTAATCTAGTCAAACTCGTGGAAAATATAGACTCCAATCGCTAGCCGTAAAAGCGGCAAGCCTCCCATATGTCATGCCCACTCGAAGGACAAACCTGACAACCAGCCAATCAGAATCTAACATCAACAACAGTGCACACTCTTCTAATCACGGAGAGATAACACCGTCATAAGTGGAACTTTGCTGTGTTGTTTGTTGTTCCCGGTAGGAGACGGGTATATCTCCTGATGCGAGTTTGTCAGTCTTAGAGCTGACCATCTTAATTGTGAGTATCCATTTTTAAGCCTCTATTTATCAGTTTGTGGAAGAAAATATCACACCATTGGGCGTTCCTCCCTTCTTTTTGTTACATGTATATGGTTGGTCTTTTGGAAGAAGCGTGTCTGGGTCTATTTTGAAGATTGCTGAGTTGCTGATTGGGGGGCAGCCTTAACAATCCCTCTGGTCAATTGAACTGTCTGATTCAACACAGGATGTATCTCCTGGTTTTTCTCCCCTCTTCTTTTGCATGTAGAGTATACCGGGTATCCGTGAAGGAGTGCAACCTGAAGTTGGATCTCATATTTCAAGATTCCAAGGGGACTGTTATCTATTGATATTTCATTAATTGATTGATTTATTAGTATATATATATATATATATATATATATATATATATATATATATATATAGATAGATATTTTGTAGTCATTATGCAATTGTATAAAGATTTTACTGCAGATAGAATAGTTTTGAGTAACACATTTATGTCAGAAAAGATCAGTCCTGCTAATCCTGTTGGTCAGAAGGATATAAGTAAGTCATTTTATGAATTGGAACATCTTTTAAAGATGGAATGCAACTACTGGTGGGATGCAGAGACATTACAAAAATACCTCAGTATATATATGATACCTAGAGGGTTGCGTTTTAGCCTACCCCCAACTTTCAAAGATGATCCAGAATTTGTAGATAATTGGCATAGGATTTTGAATGCTAGTTCTTTCACATTGATGCGTCTACTTATTGATCAAAGAGAGAAAAAGATCAAAGAAATTAAAGTAAAAATTGAATCCAAGATAATGGAACTGGAGAAGATTAGGGATCCTTCCATCTTTGGTCCCTTAGAAGAAAGAACTAATAAAAATATTAATAATCATCAAATAGCAGTAATTGAACGTAAGAAAAAGAAATTACTAAGAGATGAGGAGGACTATAAGAAAAATGTAATATATAATTGGGAAAGGAAAAATATGAAGAAATCCACTTATTATTCAATACAGAGTAAACAATCAAATGTGGGCAATAGTGATCAAACAACTAAATCTAAGAGTAATTCCAATAACTATCCACGGACAAAGATCACCAACACTGGATACAAATCACCCGTTGTAAAAACGGGTGAATCTTCCAATTACATTTTGAATAGTAGAACTACTGCTAGCTCAACACCTATGAGGACAATAACATCTAATAATTGCAGTGGAAATTTGAATCCTGATAATAATAAAATTATGATTAGTTCTATACCCATAGGGACAACATCTAATCTGTGTAGTGGAAATGATTCTCCTGTTAGTTTTATTGAGCAGAGTTTAGGGACCAATTTAGGAATGATCAAATCTGGAGACTTACCATCTTTGTCCCCTTCTGTACCTTTTTTGGAGGGGAATCAGGGAGGTCCCAGTCTCCCCTTGGATTCCATGTGGTGGAAAGATCCGAATCGATTCTCCCCCCTGAGAGAGGAAGAGACAGGAAAGAGAGCAAACACAGGAGAGATAGAACTAGAAGGAGCCATCCCAAAAAGAACAAAAGTGGATCAAAAATAATTACTAATAATATAATCAATCTATCTTCTTATGTTCTAAAGGAAAATGAGAGGTCCCTGTTAGAGAGAGGTTTATCTTTTTTAATTGTGACCTCTTCCAACTTTTTGTAGATACAAATGAATTTATTCGCAAATTATCCATTCGTAGATTTTTTGCGAATAAAGCATTGAAACCAAGTGGTGAGAAAGTTCCGATCATTACTAATGAAATGTGTTTAGATTCTTGTGGGGTCGAGATATTACCATTTATTGATGTGGACTATACTGACTTCATCATAAGTGGGAGTGTACCTTCTGGCCTCAAACATAAATCTAGATTCAACCCTACTCAATCTAGGGGAAATTTCATTGAAACTTTCGGAACCATAGTTCTAAATGATTTTCGTGACATCCAGAAAAAATGTAAATCTAAAAGAAATATATCTAATCTCAATAAAGATGAATTAGAGGCCATACAATCACTAAGATGGAATGATACTTTAATCATTAAACCTGCAGATAAAGGCGGGGGTATAGTTATACAAGATAAAAATGATTATGTCAAGGAAGCATCTAGAATCTTAGGAGATCCAGAATATTATACCCCTCTTAAAAAAGATCCTACTATTCAATATATGAAAGCATTCAGTCTATTGGTAGAACGAGCATTTGGAAAAAACATATTAGATAAAAGTGAAAGATTTTTTGTATGTACATAACCCCAAAGTGGCCATTTATTATCACTTACCAAAAGTACATAAAAGTTTGATATCTCCTCCGAGTAGGTCCATAATCTCGGGGATTGATTCATTATCCTCTAATCTATCAGCCTATGTTGATTTTCATCTTCAAAGATTGGTTTTTAGTCTCCCTTCTTATTTACGAGACTCGGCTCACTTAATCACGTTACTGAAAAACTTTGTCTGGAATGATGAGTTATTTTGGTTGTCTTTGGATGTTACATCTTTGTATTCTAATATCCCCCATAAGGGTGGAATAGAAGCAGCAAAATATTTTCTGTTGTCAGATGAGCTTATGCCTTTTAATCAGGTGGATTTTCTTTTGGATGCAATAAGATTTATTCTTACACATAATTTTTTTAAATTTGATGAAAAAATTTTTTTACAAGTCAAGGGTATCGCTATGGGCACCAAATTCGCACCGAGTTATGCTAATTTATTTATGGGTTTTTTAGAAACCCAGAAGGTTTATTCCAACAATCCTTTCGGTGTGAATTTGGTGTTCTATAAGCGGTACATTGACGATATCATTATCATTTGGAGAGGTGATATGGGAGATATTGATAGTTTTGTCAATCACATGAACAATAATCAATGGAATATTAATTTCACCTCAACAGTACACAAGGTGCTTATCAACATTTTAGACTTAGAGCTGAGTGGTATTTGCGGTGAAATCGTCAGTACTAAGACATTGTAACGGAAGGTAGGTGCGAGGACCGGGTCGCCTTCCGTCTTAGTCCCCGGGTCTCTCCTTCTCGACGCCGGACTGGCGCCGTTGAGTGCACCGGTCGAGCAAATCAGCGTTCCGGAGGTCGACTCAAAGCGGCGGCGAACCTCGGGAAGACCGATTCCGCCTCGAAAGTACAGGATGGAAGTATATTTCAAAAGAGTAAAAACGTTAGGACAAGAGGCCATAGTCTAAAACTAGAGGGACACAGGTTTAGATGTAATGTAAGAAAGTTTTACTTCACTGAGAGGGTAGTAGACAAGTGGAATAGCCTACCAGCAGAAGTGGTAGATGTCAATACAGTGACAGAATTTAAGCATGCATGGGATAGGCATAAGGCGGTCCTTAACGTAAGAAAAGACCAAGGACCAAAAAAGGTTTGAGGTTGTGCGTTTTTTTTACACAGTAGGAAATTGGGCAGACTAGATGGGCCGAATGGTTCTTATCTGCCGTCAAATTCTATGTTTCTATGAAAGGATGCAGCTGCCGGAGGGGTCACGGCACTCGAACGCCGTCGAGCAAGCGCAGGACCGAATCAGGCAAAATGTAGCAGGAACCAAAGTCGGTATCTCTAGCCGTTCGAGTACTCCGGTGCTCGACTTGAAGGTTGGAGCTTAGGCAGGAAACCAAAGGGCAGAGTCCACGTCACCGCCTGACAGGATACAAAGGTCGGTAGCGGGATCCTGGCAGCAGACGGACGAACGTACAGGAACCTGGTTCGAATGGGCGGCAGAGTGGCCACTTTTACCACAGGAACAAACAGACTCCAGGACTCTGGTTCACTCCAAACAGTAACACCCTTTATTGAACAAGACTCTCAACTTTTATTCAGTTTACAACATGGTACCACAATAGGAAGGGGAAGGGCCAGGCATTCTAATGCAGGCTTGGCCTAGGGACCAATACAACACAATGGGCATATACAACAGACCAATGGTGACAGTGAACAATGGACCAATGGCAGGGGGAACAGAGGGACCAATGGTAGCCAAGGGAAACAAGCCAATGGGAGATGGGCTCCTGAACACAACATTGACAATGGTAGACTTACCATGATTAATCAACGTCTGGACAAAGACAATGGGTTGATCAGACGGAATGCACATCTGAGAATTGGGCCAGGGGTTGAAGCACGTACACACTAGTTGGAATATGCGGCTTCAACCCTGGCCAATCAGTGTGCGCAGTGAGTCATACGTTGGCCAATCCGGCGTCGACTCACTGCCTCCGGTTTCCCGCGTTCGAGATGGCGTGGATACCTCGAACAAAGGAACCAGGGAACCACCGGCTTCGGTGTTCGTGTATCCCTCAATACATTATACTGTACAATACATTAAACCTTCGACATTCGACAATATACAAACATACAACATACAACATTCGACATGAAAACCTTTTAACATAATGTTAGGGGAACCCCTATCAGAGTTCAAATAAGGCCACAGGGCCATAGTCTTTAAGGAAATTGTTCGTGGTCCAGACAAGGACCTAAGTAACGGATAACATCCGTTACAGACATATTTTAAATCTGTGGATAAAAATAGTTATCTAGATTTTCATAGTTGTCATCATTCTAAATGGCTACTCAATATTCCATACAGTCAGTTTTTACGTTTAAGAAGAAATTGTACCAATTTGGAAGAGTTTGAGGAACAAGCACAAGTTTTGTTCCAACAGTTTGCTGAGAAATCATATCCAGTTGATTTAATTCATGATTCATTTAAGAGAGCATATAATATGAAAGATATTTGTAGTCAATCTAAAAGGAAAGAAAAGGAACATACACTATCAAAATTCCCATTATTTATTACCAAATTCAATAATGCATCAAGAGAAATTCAGAAAATCCTTAATAAACATTGGTCAATCTTTTTGAATGACCCACTTTTAAAGGATAAACTTCCAAAGCATCCGAAGATCGTCTATAGGAGAGCTAACACCCTTAAAAATATTTTGGCGCAGAGTAACTTTAAAAAGAATAAAGCAAATAAAATTATACTTCAGAGTAGTCTTAATATTGGGTCCCCCAATCAAATAGATATCTTAAATAAAAAGGGCCCTGTAGGAGCCTATAGATGTCTTAGTTCCAAATGCCTTACTTTTCATCACAGACCACAGGTGAAAAGTTTGAGATTAAAAGTATGATGAATTGTCTAAGTTTGTAATATATCTCTTTAGCTGTCCCTGTGGTCTTCAATATGTGGGTCAGACTACTCAACATCTGAGAACGAAATCTGGCCAACACAGGAGAAATATTACAAATGGTTTTGAACAACATAGTGTGTCTAGACATTTTTGGAAGTACATAGTTGTGATCCAAGTGGTTTGAACCTCTTACCCATAGAATATATTCCACATTCTAGCAGTTATGATAGATTACATAGATTGAACAATCGTGAATCATACTGGATTTATAGATTGTCTACACTTGTCCCATATGGTTTAAATGAGGCAATAGAATCTACTTTTGAATGAGTATATTCAGTAAATTATTATACCCAACAAATTAATTTTCTTTTTTTTTTTTCTTTTTTTTTATCATATATATGTTCATGGTTCAGACCCATTGATAGGTACCAGGGACATAATTATATTGATTAGTCACGATTTTCATGACACTAATGTAATTATATTTTTCACTTTCATTTCATTCACCGTACTTTAATATTTATAATAAATGGTCCACGCCCGGGGGCGGGCATGTGGAGTGGGGGCTATCTGGGGTCTTCCGGGGAGTGTATATTGGACGCCTCTTTGTGGGATAGATCACTGGTGACAAAGAAAAATAATATAATAATGTTTTTGAATATTATATTCACAGACTAAATTATTGTTGTTATATTTGAATTTTTGCACGATATGTATTACACATGGTATTTATTCTATGGATCTATTTATATCTGTTGTAGATTTTTTTGAACATATTGATAGATTAGGGTCTATGTATATTTATACGCTGTCCACATCTCTTTGATGGACTCTGCTTTCGGACAATGTTTTTTGTTTATCCGTGGCGACGTTGTCACTCCGTTTTTAAGAGTGAACACGTGGCTATGACTGTTGAAGTTTGATTGGCTGATCGTTAGGCCCATCTTCTTGGTGGACATGACGTATGGGAGGTGTGCCGTGATTATGGCTGATGATTGGAGTTAATGTTCTCCAATTAGTGATGCACATAGGGTTTTTAAATCTGTTCTACTGCGGGCTCCGTTTCTTTCTATATTCTAAATATCGATTTTATCTTTGATAAAGTGGCGAGTTAAGTCACGAAACGCGTTAGATATTAATATATTGGATAATATCTGTTTTATTCATATTGTTATATTTTTATTATTATTTTTATTAAAACACATTACTTCTATTGGAGCCACGTGGAACTTTGCTGTGTTGTTTGTTGTTCCCGGTAGGAGACGGGTATATCTCCTGATGCGAGTTTGTCAGTCTTAGAGCTGACCATCTTAATTGTGAGTATCCATTTTTAAGCCTCTATTTATCGGTTTGTGGAAGAAAATATCACACCATTGGGCGTTCCTTCCTTCTTTTTGTTACATGTATATGGTTGGTCGCTTTGGGGAGAGCGTCTTTTGGAAGGAGCGTGTCTGGGTCTATTTTGAAGATTGCTGAGTTGCTGATTGGAGAGCAGCCTTAACAATCTCTCTGAGTGTTATATGCTGTGGTGCACATAAGTGTATATACAGCAACTTATCTTGTGAGTATAACTCACTTGGGTGATTGGTGAAGGTCAATTGAACTGTCTGATTCAACACAGGGTGTATCTCCTGGTTTTTCTCCCCTCTTCTTTTGCATGTACAGTCTTCAATGTTGTCCCTTCATTCATGCAACACTGTCTGTGTGGACTGCGACTGTGAACAAATACTCTCTGACCTCCTTTCCTTCACCTATGACACCTCTGATTCATAACCCCGACTTTTCACCCGTATAGCAGGTAGCCGTATTTTCCCTATAACCTCCTTGCCCTCTTCCCGACTAGGCCAAGTTATGTTGGGGGACCGACTACGACCTTTGACAGACATTTTGGGTGGTGCTTCCCCGACTTTTCTTGAGGAATAACGTTACTATCAATTGAAACATTATGTGAATTCTATTGTTCAACGGCACCAGATCATTCGACCCCTGACAGCCTTTGAAAAGGAGTGTGTCCGTGATGTCCCCTTGAGTCATGGGTATCACGTCTCTATCTGCTGCTGTTGAACGGTGGACATTCGTGGACTCCTCCCTATGTGGGAAAATGGGAGACTGATTTGGGAACTACCCTTACGGACCAACAGTGGGAGCAGATTATGTATCCTACCCACTATGTCTCGATCTCTACGAAGTTGCAGGAATCTGCATATAAACTTCTGTCTAGGTGGTATCTTACCCCGGTAGCCATGCAGAAGATCGATCCATCCAGTTCCGGCCTCTGTTGGAGGTGTAATCAAGCCCCGGGTACTCTGCTTCATGTTTGGTGGGACTGCCCGTTGATTGTCCCTTATTGGAGAGCAATTTATACGCTCATTCAGCATCTCGTGGCTAATCCCCCGGACTTTAGGCCTGAGCATCTCCTTCTTCACCATACTCTGATGAGCCCTTCCAGGTATAGAAAATCGTTGCTCCCACAATTGTTA
Organism: Rhinophrynus dorsalis; assembly: GCA_037306005.1. Taxonomy (NCBI): domain Eukaryota; kingdom Metazoa; phylum Chordata; class Amphibia; order Anura; family Rhinophrynidae; genus Rhinophrynus; species Rhinophrynus dorsalis. The sequence goes on from CM074721.1 coordinate 149,572,617, forward strand.
GCAGCAGCAAATGGTCTGATAGCATTGTACTGGAAGAAGCCGATTGCGCCCGCTCTTTCGGTTTGGGTGGAGAAGGTTGAGGAGCTCAGATCCATGGCAAATTTAGATTCTTCCTCCCAGGCAGCCATAGCTCGATACTCTGAGACTTGGATGCCTTGGATGACTTATTTCTGGAGGGACCGGAGTTTCCCAGGCTCCTCCCCTTAGGAGGCGCTCCCTCTCCCCCCCCCCCCGACTCGATCCCTTCTATCTTGGGTATATTGAGTTGTCTGGTTCCTTGGTGAGTGAACTTTTCTCTGGGGCGTAAGACCTCACACGACTGCAATCTTATATGTTTGGGTATATTATATGGCAATGTTTATTTATGTCTGTGTATTTTATGGCATTTTCTGTTACTATATTGTGTGAACATTGATTCCCCTTCCCCTCTATCCCTGTTTCACTTCTGTATCTTTCCCTGACCCTTTCCCTTTCCTGGATCTTTTCCCCCTGTATTTGTATTCTAAATTTCAATAAACTATTATTAACATTAAATTAGATCCCAAATGATTTTCCCATTTGTTCCCATAAATTGGGGGCAACCAGGAGGATCAAGTTGGCTGTCCTTGCCCTCATAAATTCGAAAAGCCTGGGTATAGCCTGTGCCATTTTCACACAATTTATAAAATGTAACACCAAACTTGGAGCGCTTGGAGGGGATGTAACCTGCCTTCATTAGGGATTCATCTGTACTAATTTGTTTTTTGGCAGTATATATTTGGGCAATTTTTTTCTGTAAATGGTTTATTAGGGGGTGAATTTTGTACAGTCTGGGGGTGTCCTTTTGGGAGGCACAGGGCATTATCACTAAAATGCATGAAGTGCAAAATCGCTTCAAATCTGGACCTGATCATTGTCTTGGGGAATATAGGGGTATCACATATGTGGTTTTTGCTCCAGTAGGATCTTTTAATTGGATTTTTTTATTATCCCTATTCTCATTATTAGGGCCCAGAATTGCTTAAATTCTGCAATGTCTGTGGACTTCCATACTTCTTGCTTAACAAGGAAAGCTGATGGGTTGGCGGCAATATACTGGACTGCATACAAATTGGTTTGGAACACAATTTACCCCAAAATGTCTTCCCCCAAAAACAAATAAAAAAACTGACCATGGGTAAATCCTTCCACATCAATTTGAATTCCTGAGCTGCCGGTGAATGCTGGGATTTGTGGGTTTAAATTAGCTGGTGATACCCATTCATTTGGATCAGGAGGAGTGGCAGGTCTTGTGGCATTTCATCAGGCAGGTCTTGTGGCATTTCATTTGGGCAGGTCTTGGTGCACTTCTTTGGGAGCTCTTTGGGAAAGTTTTTTGGCAGGTCTTTTGGCAGTTACTGGGACAGCTGTTGGTGCAGTTGCTGGGGAAGCTCTTGGAGCAGTGGATCTGTTTTTCACAGAAGGATCAGCGTCTTCACTACTAGAGCTGCTCTCACTCTCTGAAAATTGTGTTACATCAAAATCTGACGCAGTGTCTGTGGCTTCTGAGTCAGACGCCAAAAAGGCATATGCCTCTTCTAAATTATAACACCGCTGCTATAAGAACACCTACCCTAAACTAAAAAAAGTCTAATTTCTCCTAAATAACTATCCACCCACTACTTAAGTCTTAACTATTACTATTTAAATATTATACCTAACTCTCACCCCAAATGGTCACTATTCCTATGATAAATACACTACGTCTAAACCTAAATATATCCCTAAGCCTTACCCTAACCCACGTATTCCCTGAACCTATCTAACCAACTACCTATCTAAGCTTATAACCCAAACAAATAAAATAAACTTTTTTTTTCCCTAAACTACCTAAATATACAAAATAATCAGTTTTATTTTAAAGAAAATTAAAACATTTAAAAAAATAAAAAAAAAAAAATACAAGGGGGATAGGAGAAGTACCACAGATCAGTAAAAACACCATTTTTTCACACATATTTTAGTACTGCTCTGAATTTCAATCAGATGATATTTGCAGATTTTTTAAGTGCTTTACATTAGTGGTGAGTTACATCATCTGATTACAGCAATGTCCCATATGCATAGGTTTGTCAGAGTTTGGGGGAGCTACTGGGCCCAGTAGGGAACATGTGTGTTTCCATTATTTGTCATGGAAAAAACTTAGAGTGCTTTTCTTCCCATTATATTTTAATAGTGTTAGATCTAAGGAGGAATGTGTTTTGAAAAATAAAATAAACGGATATTTCAAGGGGAAAAAGTGGACAAATAATAAAATAAACTTTACAACACTACTGCATTATGCCTGAATGGTATTGCTTGAAGCAGTTACCAATGCAGAGGCCAGGTTTGGAAGGGCAATCAGGACAGTAAGTGTTGGTGTCTGTCCGTATTCCCTTGCTGTAGCAAATTCTGCAGCTCTTCTGTGGTTAGTTCTTTTGGGGAGTTGGCAGGATTTTATAAATAAAGTGTGCTACCCCGGGTCTTGCTGGAATGATTTCTGGCGCACCGTGAAACAAAAATAGGGAAATGATACTGTAAAAAAAATACATTTTGGATTGGGGTTTGCCAGTTTGAAAAGTAAAAATGAATTGTTTACTGTAGTCTGCATCATATAGATGGCAACTTTTTTATACCATGCCCTACACTTTCTCATAGCGAGGTATGGCTGCATTAGTTGATCACACAGATCAGCTCCCCCCATGTTCTTGTTATAGTCCCTGATGCAGACTGGCTTTCTCAGTACCCCTCTCCTGCCACGAACAGTGACTGCCACAGTTCTGTCCTCCCCCAAAAACAAATAAAAAAACTTATCATAGGTAAATCCTTCCACATAAATTTTAATTCCTGGGTTGCCTGTGAATTCTGAGATTTGTGTGCATAAATTGGTTGGTGATACCCATTCATTAGGATCAGGAGTGGCAGGTGTTGGGACATTTCTTTGGGCAGCACTTGGGGCATTCTTGGGGCAGCTCTTTGGGCATGTCTTTTAGCAGGTCTTTCGGCAGTTGCTGGGGTAACACTTCAGACAGTACATATTTTCTTTACAGAAGGCCTAGCATCAACACTAGAGCTGCTCTCACTCTCTGAAAACTGCGTTATCTCAAAGTCTGACGCAGTGTCTGTGGCTTCTGAGTCAGACGCCAAAAAGTCATATGCCTCTTCTACACTGTACCTCCGCTGCATTATGTACACTTACCCTAAAAAAATTTTTTTCCCTACTCTACTCCTAAACCTAGCTCTAACCCTAAACCTTACCCTAACCCACGTATACCCTGAACCTACCTAACCCAAATCAACTACCTATCTAAACCTAAATCTAACCCTAAACCTTTCCCTAACACACATATAGTTTAAACCTATCTAACCAACTCAACTACCTAGCTAAACTACCTAAAATACTCTTATAAATCAATTTTTTATTAAAAATTTTTTAAAAAATTACACAAAAGTTTTAAAAATACAATGGGCGGGAAGAACCACAGATCTGCAGTAAACTGATCACTAGTAGAGTGATCGGGGGGATGTATTGATCACTGCAATAAATGATCATTGGGGTTAAAATTTAGATTTTCTTTTTTTTTTTTTAACTCAGAAGAAGTAGGAACGATCACACAGCACAGCATCAAGATGTCTGTCTCTCTCCACCTCAGCAGTGAGTGAAATACTGTCCCTGTCATTCTGCTTCTGCAACATGTGATTTGCTGATCAAGCGACTCACATGTTGCAACAATATTGTTACTGGCTGAAACTAAGTGCCTCAGTATTGGAGCACTTAGTATCAGCCTGCCCAAGCTCTCCCTTCACTCCATTCGGTGGCGGTGGGAGATTTTAACCCATGACGTACCGGGACCATCATGGGTCCTTGTGCCAAATCTACCCGTGATTGTCCCGCTACATTATGGGTCATTATGGGGTTAATAAATGATTCTGTGTACATAAAATACTTTGTTCTTGCTAAGCTTCATAAAAAAAAAAAAAAATTGCTGTCAGTAGGTCATGAATGGACCTACATTCATTTTGCCCCCAGGACCAGCACTGAAGGGGTTAATACCCACAACTCCACCCTTTCTTATTTACTTATATGTCTGTTCTGTGCTTCTCTCTCCCTTACGCTCATAGTAAGGAAGAGAGAGGCAGAGAACAAATACAAAAGGCAATACAAACACAAACTGTATCACACAGACACACACATTGTCACAGTCTCCTCAGTCTCCACAGTCATTATAGAAATCTTTAACCCTCTGAATGGCAGAGGGGTACGCAACACATTCCTATGCATTACTTACCCCTCAGACACTGAAAGAATTAATCACAGCTTTAAAAAGAACCTACACTGGTACTTTTTAGATAAAATAATGACAAACAGGTAACGGTTAAAAATATAAATTATTTATTGCTTTACAAAAATGAATTGCCTTAAGGCACAAACTTCTTTTTTTTTCCTAGGTGCTCTTCACTCTGTTGATGACGCAGTTGCCTGCTGAGGGACTGCACCCTTGCCTTTATAACAAAAAAAAGTGTTAATGACAGCTGCTGCTGCCTGGGGAGGATGAGGGGAAGCAGAAGAGGTAGTGCGGGGGGGGGGAGATCAGGTGCTATCGGAGCCTCTGGGTCAAGGGGAGGGATGAGGGGACACCTCTTGTCCAGAGAATGTTTCCGAATAATCTATAATGAAAATGGAAATATTTGAATATCTATGCAAGTTATACTTATAAATGAAGGACAGATCATGTGACATAATATATATATGAGAAAACCTACATCTCCACACACACACACACACACACCCAGGGGTGGCAGTATGGAGGAGATGTTCAGATCTTCTGTATACTGCCTGTCCAGGACATACATGGGGGAGTGATTTTCTCTGCAATACACACATAATGCACACACAAACACAATATACACATACGCAATTCACATACATACACAAACACAGAATACACATACATATGTACAAACACAATACCTCTAAAACATGCACACAATACAAGCAACACATACAATAAATTCAATAGACACACAATAAACAGACACAATACACACAAACATATGCATAATGTACACAAAACACACCCATATTGTGCACATACACACACACAATACACAAAATGATATGCACAAAACACTATTCTAGATATGGTATATGCTATATGCGAAACAATATATGCAAACCACTATGAGCATGCTGCTATATGCTATACGCAAAAGTAAGATGCTATATGCAATATGAATAAACATGTCCATCAAGTTCAAACTTTGCCTCATACCCCAGTGACTGAGAATTAGATAGCTTTCCTGCTCCCAAATAAGTTAGTCTTTATCAGACCTTCCTGATTTACCTACTAATATACAGTATGACCCTGTATGTTCCCTTTTGAAAGAAATGTATCTAATCTTCTCTTAAATGTATCCATTGTATCTGCCATAACCACCTCCTTGGGTAAGGAATTCCACAATTTAACAGACCTTACTGTAAATAACCTCTTCCTCTGCTGGAGTCTAAACCTCCTTTCCTCTAATCTCAAGGGGTGTTCCCTGATCACCTGATCAGGCCTTGTAATGAATAGCTCCCTGCAGAGATCCTTGTATTGACCTCTCATATACTTGTACAATGTGATACTGTCTATTCTTAGTCATCTTTTCTCTAGTGTAAATAAACCAAGTTTGTCTCGTCATTCCTCATATTTCATGTCCTCCATTCCCTTAATTAATTGTGTTGCTCTTCGCTGTACCCTCTCTAGTTCTAGTATATTCTTTTTCAGAACTGGTGCCCAAAACTATTGCATACTCAAGGTAAGGTCTTAACAGTGATCTATACAATGGCAAAATAATGTTATCCACTCTTGCTTCAATACCTATTTTTATGCAAGACAGGATTTTGTTTGCTTTTGCTACTGCTGTTTGACACTGGTCACTGTTTCCAAGGATACCCAGGTCTTTCTCTAGCAACGAGTCCCCTAAAATGAACCCATTAAATTCATAAGTAGCCTTGGGATTATTTCTAGTGATGAGCGAGCACCCCAATGCTCGGGTGTTCGGGTGCTCTGACCGAGCACCCCCGGAGGCTCGAGTGCTCGGCCGAGCACCCGAGCCCCATTGAAGTCAATGGGAGGACTCGAGCATTACACCAGGCACCCCCTGCTCTGATGAGGGGAGGGTGCCTGGTCCATAGGAAAAGGGCAGAAAATGATGGAAACACCACAGAAATGGTTCAGGGACAGCATAGGGTGGATGTCTGGATGCATCTTGGACTCCAACATCGCTGCTGGGAACGATCTTTCGCCCGTAGTACGCATTTTTACAGACTGACCGTAAAACACACAACAAGGAAGATAAAAACGACTTTAGGCGAAAAATTGTTACCAAACAGTATTTGCTGTATATTTACTTGTATATCATCTGCAAATTCTGCAAAAAATGTC